>CM057088.1:34420231-35020231 GCA_029959045.1 Taenioides sp. WSHXM2023 | reverse complement strand
GTGAGGTAGAGAGAAGAGGAGAGTGAAGGAGAGAGAAGAAAAGTAGGAAAGAGTGTGAGGGAGAAAAAGACTGAAAGAGAGTGGGAAGAAGAGAGAGAAGTGGGGAAAGAGAGAGTAAGAGACAGAGAGGGAGAACAACAGGGGTAAGAGAATAGGAAAAGCAGAAGGAAGGGGGGGTGGAAAAAAGAGGAGAGATTGATCTTTCTTTGAGTGAAAGACAGATTGAAAGAAAGAAAGAAAGTGGGAGAAGAGAAAGAGAGAGAGAGGGAGAGAGAGAAAAGAGAGGAAGGAGGGAGAGAGGAGTGCTGCTGGGATTCAGTGGAGAGGAACCAGGGGTGAGCAGAGGCGGAAGCGGAGGCCGAGTGGTCTGAAGTTAAGTAGACAGACAGAAGACAAAGAACAAAAGGGCTGGGAATTCATTTATATTTAAGGTAATAACTCCAAAGTTTAACATAACACCTGTCGCTATTAGACACAGCAATATGTGTCAGCAAAACTTTTTAGAATTGAGTTTTAATATATTGTTTTTACCACTACAAAAACTGAATTGTAGATAATAATGACTATACTATAACTATATTTTCCGCTGTATTTGACTGTGGACGCAGTTGACGCAAAATACATCAAACTTTTATGGGAGCTTTCCATTCTTATGTCATGTTTGGTCATATCGCATTTAATGTACATCACATTAAATGTCAAATATGCAGAAAAACCCCCTCTTAAAAGCAGAAATTGGTGGCAAAAACATATCAAAGACTGGTTCAGCATTACAAATATGTGTTAAAAAATGTAAAATTAATAGACAACATTTTGGAACTTAAATACTCCAATAAGATAAACATAAGCAGAAGACATAAAACATAACGTAGCAGAAGGAGTGTGCGTGTGTGTGCACGTGTGTGTGTGTGCGCGTGTGTGTGTGTGTGTGACAAGGAGCACCCCAGCGGCAGGACTCTCCCCAGACGCTTCCCGCTCAATAGTCGCCGTGGTGAATTGTCGATCTATCAAGCGGACAGGACACCATCGATCTCCACCTCCAGCGAGAGACACAACCACACCTGGATCAATTTTTGTGAAAACTGTGCTACACCACGTCCGATCGCTCTATTACCTGCACCGGCTAATTACGACTGAACAAAAGATGAACATACAGGGACAACAAAAGAACCCAAGATGGCCCAAATGGTTCTAATTCTCTTCTCTCTTCCTGCTGGTTCTTTGTGAGGATTCTTAAAGACAGGAGCAGTCAAGAAGTACTTCAGTTTGACAATAGGCCTTAGCTACTACAGTTGTCACTATACTGAAATTTTAAGCTCCATTTTGATACTAGGAAAAGGCTGGATATGCGGGTGATATGTCAAGAAAAAATAAATAAATAATGATTTCCCTAAAGCCTGATAATGATTGTTTCTCAGTATCTTTATACAGTCTTTAAGGGGTAACTAAAGTCATCTGCTGTTTCTGAAAGTTAACCATGACCACTGTGTTTGGCTGAATCCACCTGTCACTCACTCAGAGCAAGATGGAGGCTGACCAAAAGGAGGAGTGGGCGGGGAAAGTCTTGCCCCAGTATATATTAAAACTCCACTCTGGTCTCTGAAAACAGTGAAAAGCACTAGAGATATATATTTTGCTGAAAGAAATAAAAATTGGCCATACATAATCATCCCCAAAAATATCAGCAGAGCTTATCGGCCATGGGTTGGTCCGGATTCTAATCACAATATGACCGAAATAGCAAGTGGTCACAATATCACCCCACTCTACTCAATACAGAGTTTTTTTTTACTATATATTAAAGCACTCACGTTAATTGCATATACCACTTGAGACCCTTCTCAGTAGCAATACTTCAAATGAGTATCTAGTTTCAAGAGTTGTTTCATTGAGTATCTAAGTATTGATTTTTTTGACAACCCTATAGCTTCAGCACGTCATTCAGATCCTCTTCTGTCAGAGCGTTATACACCTGGTTTCTTCTCACAACTATGTCTCACCAGGCCCGAGACATACCACGCCAAGCTGAGACTAGCACAGTGCAGTATATCAAAGCAGGGTTTGTGCCAAGTGGAGGAGAGGGGGAACTATGATCATTGGCATTTTGACAGTTACCCAGAGCCAAGAGAAATGTTTCCTAACTGCTCTGTACTGATGCAGAGATGATAGTTTTCCAGATAATGAGTTTGGCAATAAATGCATTGAGAAGTCCAGGATTCATTCATGAACTATGTACCAGTACCACCCCAAGGTCAAGCAAGAGAGAGTTGAATTATGATATGTATAGTAAAGCTATTAGTGTATGGTTTTATAGCTATTACGGTTGTCGATACTAAAACTAGTATTGAAACTATTTACATAATTTAAGCAAGTGAACAGTTCCTAAAGTTTCATCTTGAGTTTGATCAGAACTAGTGTAAGACCACATTATATAAAAAACAAATACTATTATTTTGTGTTGTCTGTAGTATTGAAATCAAGTTTGAAATTTTAGTATCGTGACTAAACTAATAGCTATCAATATGACTAAATCTGGTCTAGTAAAAAAGGACTAATGGCTGTAAACCTGATCTAAAGTCACAAATCAAAAACATGAATACAGCACATTCAGTCTCATTCAAATAAATAACAACATGAACTCGAGTAGATTCTAGTACCAAGACTCTAGCCAACAAGTAACTCTGACAAGTATTGCTCAAGGACATACAGTTTTAACAGTATTAACTTGACGATTCAAAACTTCAGTCCCAGTTCATTCTCTCTTTGCCACTCATTCATTACTTTTGCATATCACTTCTCTCCTTTCTCTCCTCCTTGTATAGCCTGAAACTCTTCCTCTCCCTCCATACGCATACACCGGCAATTACACAACCATGTGCTCCGCTCATGTCAAACTGTCAGCCCCTCTCTCTCCTTCCCTCCTCTCCTTCTCCTCCTCTCCTTCTCCTCCTCTTCCGCCTCCTCTTCTTCCTCCTCCTCTCCTTCCTTTCCCTCCTCCTTAGTCCGGTACAGACTTGCCCTAATTACACTCAGCATCTTAACCTCTTGACAATGACAGTGCAAGGCGATTATGGGAGCACGAGGATGAGCAGCGGACAGCCAATCAGAGCCGGAGATGTGCAGTGGAGTAAAATGTGATTGGTGCGTTCAAGGGGCGAGGTCAAAGTGCGCAGTCATGGGTGGGCGGAGCTTAATTGTACATCAATACTTAAATATGACCCATCGTTCATGCTATACCGTAATACCTTAGAGTAAAAGTGAACAGCCTGGAATAATGACTATAGCTGGAATGAACTTATCTTACGTTTAAAGTAATATATTGTAACTTTACTTTTGCTTATGCAGAACAGATTATCAGGTTTAAAATACTTGTTTAATTTTGCAGTTTTAGTGCTTAAAAATGCAGTCATCTCTCCACAGATATGACCTTTTTCTTTGCCTGGTGCCGTCATTTACATTTGCTGCTGTGGAACAGGTAGAGCAATAACATCTCCATGGAGACGAGCAAGCGGCTCACCTTCTACAAGAAAAGTTACATAGTGCACCTTTAAGCATGAGAAAACTGCCTTTGAAGTGATTATGCTTAGAAATCACAAGACAATATGAAAAACAGAACTTGTTCATTTAAAACAGTTTGCCGTGGTCCAAAATTATTCCTCACTTAACTTGTGCATTCTGAACATCCTTAGAATTTACTGTGATGAGTTTCTAAGCACTTTTCACAGTTCTTACAAGAGAGAGCAAAGTTTTGCAGTGACGGTAAAGCTAACAACAACTAGCATGCCAAAGTGCACTTCCTGATTATCAAACAACAGTATGCTTCTTAATTAGATTCAGGCAGCACACAGTGGACTTATTTTGACCTAAGAGCTGCTTATACAATACATCTGTACTCGAGCTAGACAAATTTTGTTCAAATACGTGGGGAAAAAATTATTTAGATCATTTCAGCCCTGTAAATATCAATCTCTACTGAACTAAAGGTAAAAGGTAGCTGTTTACTTGAAAATACCACTTCATGACATCACAAAGTGGAACTGAGCTGTAGACAGACTAATAATTAAGGCTTACTCAAACACGTGAATAAAAGAAAACGGAAAAAGGAAACAACATTATAACATGACTTAAAGCTCACATGAGTCAATTTTTCATAATATGGGACCTTTAAGTGTTGCTTCAGAAGTGGAGCTATTATCCTTATTATAAAAAATCAGATTCAAAATTGGACAGCTAACACGTCCATGTAAATGAACCCCAAAATATCCTGCTTCCAAGTGTGGAGTGGAGATAATGAGTGCAGGGCTTTGACGGTGGCGCAGACCTTTGATCCTTTAATATGAAAGAATAATTAAAGGAGTAACAATCCCTCACAGCTAAGGGAATACATATACGCACGACTACTATGCATGCAGAGTACTACCTCTATGCAAGCGAATACAAAACGCTTCACTACGCTACATATGCTAATCGTGCTATAGTATTCATCCCAGTGGAAATACATATAGGGTTGTTTAAATTGTGGGTAACCAGGGCAGAGTAAAGGACAATTATCCAATCAGGAAACAAGGGTAATGTATGTACGCATATGATTGGAGATTTAGTGGTTTCATGTAGAGGGGCTTTGATGCCGTGGTGGAATGTGGAAGAATTATCCAGGATTAAAAGAGCTTTTGTTTTACATATGAGAGAATAGCCATGTTTCATAGGGATCAGAATGACTATTTTGACCACAGAGCAGGGCTGTTATAGGCAGCATCAAAATATAATCCATACGTCTAGACAAAACGGTGAGAGATGATGAATTAACAGAAGAAGTTCAAAGTTCAAGTGCAAACCAGGGACAGGCTTATAGACAATCCAACAATAATGGCTATTCCTGAGCATTAGGTTTGCAATTTAATCAACATAACATCAGGCTGTGGGTGATATGATGGTAAAGTAAGTCGTTTTTATTTTGCTATATCGTATTATCCTTTTTCTGTATTCGACCAGGAACAAAAGACCTTTAGATTCACTTGACCTTTAAGCAAAAATCCCCAACAATGTAAACAGGAAAGACAACTTAATCTTACTTTTAGTTTATTAGTTTTCTTTCTTTTGTTTTATTATTATTATTACTTTTTTTTTTTTTTTTTTTACAGATTATTGTAAAAGAGTTATAGATGTAATTCTTCAAACTCCCATTAAGTTTATTATCTAGAAATTTATGCATGCAAGTAAATGAAATTATTTCTGATTTAGGGCTCTGCAGTATGTTTAATCCAGACACCAATGTTCTGTGTGAGTCACAGGTGGTTTCAGAAGAAGCATATGACTTTTTATGTACTAAAGGCAATATATAAAGATACTAAGATACATGAAAACTCTTATTCTAATTTCTCCATAGGCCTGTCATGATGATTACTATATTGATTAATCATCCAATATATGAAAGCTAGATATTTTGGGTCTTAATATGTATTATGTGTACAGTTTCTTTGCAATAGTAGGGAGATTTTTATGCAAGAGAGTAAGATTTAAGCGGTAGAGGGTAGAATAAATAACTTCTATCACAAATTATTAATTCATTTTGCTATTTGTTTGTTGCAGCTCAGGCCTTTTAATGATTCTGTATATTTAAACAGGTTTACTTGGATTATCCTGCTTCGCGTCATTGGCATGAAGTGGTTTCAATATTATCGTTTATCACAATACGTTCTCTTTTTGCAATATATATGGTGCTTTAAAATGTGTTATTGTGAAAGGCCTAGTTCTCCACTAATATGCTCAACTTCTATAACAAGCTCCAAAACTCCCAAAGTTCAGGACAAAAGCAGCTTTCCGACATGAGACCAGGTAAAAGTCCTGACAGCCATGTTTTTCTCTTCAGATCTCCAAAGCTCCAGCGACCTCTGCTCCGTGGGTTACGCCGTTTTCAGAGGAAGCGGCTCACACTTCCAGGCTAGAAAACAGCTTTAGATCTCCCCAATACCACATGATAGGATTCTGCATAGCTTAAATCCTTTTGTTCCCTGTTTTGACCAGGACCAGGGGGCTCAATGTAAAACAGAAAGAGGGCATGGCTAACAGACCCCTCCCAAATCCATAGTACACCACGCTGCGTACAGAGACCAAACATCAGTGTTGTGTCTGTAACCTGGAAGCCTTAATGCGCTACAAACAACGAAATCACCCCCCACCTCTGGCCATCTGGAGACCCCCTGCCAGCGCTGCCTTAAAACCAGCTGGTCAAAACATACCCCCCCAAACAGAGCCCAAAGACGCTCCAAAAACACGGTATGGTTTGGTTGGAGCGGCCGCCCAGTGCTGCTCACAGAGGGGGACCATGGCTTAAGGGAGGCAAGCTGTTTCGGAGCACTTCCTGTTTGCGATATGCCGACGATGCAAGTACGAATCCTCCAAGGTCAGCCGACTATCTGTCTCCAGCTCCTAATCTACACAAGGAAGATATCTGAACTTTACACTACTTTTCTGTGCTCCTTTTATCTGTAGCCTGATGTCGTTAACTGTTTAATCTCTGAAACTGTAAATATCTTTTCAATGCAGCTCAACTGTCAATAGACAAGTAGGTCAATTTGTTTCTTATAAAGTCCAGTGAGTAAATGAATGAGAGTGGTAAGGTTGTTTATTTAGCAAGTTAACTGTGCCAACTTATAAGGCCCATAGTTTTAGGTATAATCTTCAAAAATTAAGAAAAAGAAAAACATGAGCACTGATAATGTAGGAAAGAACGGGATAGAAAAGGTAGGTACAGTTTTTCAATGTGGTTCACAGTGTTTCAAAACCGGTTAGGTCCTGTTGCAATGGCCACAATGATCCAGCTTTTCAGTTCCGATTTCGATACTACAGCTTTAAGTATCTGCCGATATCAACCGATACCAGTGCAGAGACTGAAAACAGCATTTATTTTATTTAAACAAAAAAAACACCAAACTCATCCAGGTGTGTTATGTAGCTGTTATTTATCTCTGAAGTAACTACAGAATATGTCTAAACAAAAAATCAAACATTAAGAGGCTTTCTGGGCCAATTATGACCAGTTAAATGGCGTATTACATCGATTTATGTGTCTAACAAGGATATCTGCTGAAACGATATTTGGAAGCTGATAGCCAGTCCAACAATTTTTTCAGTGTCAGTGCCGATACAATAATATAGAAACCCAGACACAATTAATAAAAATATACAAAGAATTGCTTAAGATGCTACTTATTTAACCTAATACAGTGAAAATGTTTTTGGACAATATGAAAGTTACTGGTGCAAATACCAAGAAAAGAAGATATTTAATAAGCATCACAAAGTGTTGTTTTGTTATTGAACAATTAGTCATTATAATAATTATCATGATAGGCATACATGTCCTATCCACCATCCAAACATTTATCTGCAAACATGTCAAGAGCAAAACAAAAATATGTAAGGTCAACTACAATGCAGATTTACGGATCTCAGCTGGACATATTACACAGCATAAACTAGCACTGTTACCCCATTGTGTCCGTATCAATTTGGTGAAAACAGAGGACTCGAGCTATAACTGAAGTGATTGGCTGCACCGTTCTCTCTTTCCCTTAAGGCTGCATTAAATGACCACCATCCAGGGCCCTCCACCTGAACACAACATATCGGCAGCTATCCCCTCTCCATCTACACACATGCACGGTGCCGCTGGGCCGTTAGCGTTAGCATCGCTCGCCTCCGGTAAAGACAGAGACTATTTTCTGCCTGTTATCGCCCAGGTTTCCTCAATAAACGTGCGTATATTCAGGTCCGTTTTGTGGGACTCAGCAGCTGGCCGTCAGAAGTGAGGAAAATTGTCCCATTCTCACCCCACGGGCCGATCAGTATGGAATAAAACAACAATTCGTCTAAACTATTTGTGGTAGGTTCCCCCCTCGTATTTGTGTAGTCCTCGGTTTGCAGTCCAGTCAGCTCGAGAATGGGAGTTTATGTGAATTCTCTGAAAGGTATGAAATTACAATGCAGTTTAAATGGACAAACCAGAGACCTTAGGAGGGAAAGAACCAAGCGGCAGCATTGAATCTGCTTTTGTATTTACCAGTAGCAGAGTATGTAACATTACAATGTATTGAGATTCAAGCTTTTCTAAATCCTCACATCCCAAAAATGTGGACATTAAAAAGTATATACACGATCAAGTAGGTCAAATGTAAACAGAAAATGGAAAAAATCAGGTACAGTTAAGGCATCTAAAACCAGGTATACAGCATAAATCATATCACTGTTTTCAGGTACTAAAATTTAAAGTTTAATTTCAGTACAATAAGGAAAGAAAACATGATACAGATGTCAGTACAATAAGAAAACAAAACCCACACTAGCTCTGATATAAACCAAGAATATTCTCACAAAATGTTCTATATTGTCCTATTTATGTGATTTTGTCAATATGTGTTCCAATGAGATTCTAGTTTTCATAATCGTTTTAATATCAATTAGTATATGAGTATCAATTTTTGGACAGCACTCTGCTAGAAAAGATTTGATGATTTCAAACGGCCATGTTAAAAATACTGACACAAATGAAGTAATTTAAGAGACATTGTTCAGGTTACCCAGGCCTCTCAATTAGGGTGGCTTGATTATGAGAAAAAAGAATAATGTTACAAGAATTTAGATCATGATTGGTCACAAGTTAACCTAGAAGAACAATAGACACTTCTCATTAGTTTTGTCCTTGCTGCAAGTCACTTAAATTATTGTTTTGCAGTAATAACTGTCATGATTAATTCAGCCTTACTCTTAATAATAGTAGAAATTCACTAAAGGCAATGATTTGAATAAAGGTGAGCAAAGTAGTAGCTATTTGACTTAATTGTGGTTGAATAAGTTAAAACAGCAAAGCGAGAGGGCGCAAGGTTATTTAAGGTCGTACGAGCCGTTACCGGGACAACAACCAATCAAAACTCGGATTGGAGCCAAGCCGTAGCCCCGCCCATCCTTCCATCCGTGCATCCACTGGTCCGCTTTCCTTAAATGTATTTCTTATGGGACCGACTCAACCTCAGCGTAATGACTGCTCTGGCTGTTTCTCCAACTAAATGTAGCCTGAATTTTCTTGCCTAGTTTTTTTTTTTTGTTTTGTTTTGTTTTTTTTTGGTTGAAGTTTAGAATACATAGATATTTTGAAGAAGTAACGATAGATGCTAAATTATAATAATAATAAATAATAACCCAAGAGCAGATTTAAGCCACAAAAACTTAATCTACAATATTGTCAAAAAATACGGAGTTACAATAAATAAATACATAGCAGAATGATACACTTTAGTACCTAGTTTGCATCTGTAATGAATCACAGCTTAAATCTTATCATATAGCCAAAAAATAACCACAAATTCCTCAGTAGTGCAAAAAAATTTACACACAATAAATACTGAAAAATATATATAAGTCGATATAGTAATTCTTATGACAGGCCTCTCCATAAGTGTTACCTACAGCAACCATAATGTAAACAAAACTGTCTGTATTGCACAATACTTAGGCTTTGACTAATAAAATAGATTACAACACCTTTATTTTATTAAATGAATGTTGAAAATGCCAGAAAAATTACTACTTTTTTTTTTCCTTTCCAGGCAGAATTTTCAGTGTTGAGGTCACTACTTCCTGTAATTATTTTGTACTTTTCTTCTCAATTTTCTTTCCACAAACTGCAACTTAACTAATGCAAAACTATGAGACTATCAAGTAGCAGTGATCAGTAATATTCACTGGGAAAACCGTGTCAACAAAACTGAGTTATAGTTGTAGTACTACATGACAGTGATGGAGGAACAAATAAAGACATCATTCAAACAATTACAAAATCCATCATGTGTTGTCTACAGAGTGGCAGTTATGCAGATCTGTGTCAATATCATTTGTTATAGCGTTTCTGTCCCATCTTTCTTCACTGTTTGGACTTGTAGCTCTGCGCACATAAGTACACACAGAGTCAAATGATAGGGTTAGGGTAAATAATGTGAACTTTGGAGTAAACAGAGGTTGGGGCTGAGCCAGTGTTGGTGGAGCAGAGGGCTGTACTGTACCATTTAGAGCTGGTTTTATGCCTTGACCCAACCATGAACCTGTAACCAAAATGGGCTGGTTTGATAAATACACGACGCTATGGCTATTATTTTCATAATCGTTGGCTTGGTTGAATGAAATACAGTTAAAAACTTAAAAGGCACCTGAAGTTAGCTGTAATTGTCAGGCTATGTGTTAGGTTAAAAAGAATTAAACAGACCTAATGTGTGGCAATTATGAAACAGTGAGGTTCCTTTGCTTTTTGTCATTTATCTTCAGCAACTGGCAATAACATTTTCAGGTGTACATTTGTGTAGTAACATTTTGTGTTTCTTTTTGTTCCTTGTTTCAAAAAATTGTCAAAAGCATTTATGATAAAACTGAAATTAATTTAAAGCAGTCTCAAGTGCCACTTTAGAAAATATTTGGCCTTCTGAGTAGACCTGTCACAATAATTACTATATCCACTTATCGTTCAATATATGAAAGCTTGAACAATATATTTTTAGGCTCAGTATTTATAGTGGGTACTTTTTTTTTTTTTACAAAAGTGGGGAGATTTTTGTTATTTCTGTTGTAATATTATAATATTTGAGCTGTAGAGGGTTGAATAAGTCACTTTATGGCTAATTATTTGTTCATTTTGCTATTTATTTAATGCAGCTAATGTTTTTAATGATACTGTCTATTTAAAAGGGCGTACTGATTATGCTTGCTTTGTTTGTCTCTTAATCAGTGGCATGAAGTACTTTCAGTAATATTGTTTATAACATTGGCTGGCTGTAGCAATATACCGTTCTTCAAAATGTTTTATCCTAACAGGCCACCAGATCTAACCCAGCTTTAAACAGGTCCTGGTCTTACAGGGTTAAATCACAACTGCTATACTAGACCTATAAAAGGACTAACCCAAAGAAGTGGAATTTAGTTTAAATTAAGCAAATATTTGAACTTCAGAGGAATTTGCGTACTACCTGAAGGAGGTCACATACCACTAGTGCACCGCAATTTGATGATAAGAAACATAATGGAAAAAAGAATGAAGAAAATGCAATTCAAGAGATGTGTTTCTGTGATGTGTTCATTATACTGTAACTCTGACTCTTGTGGACTATATAATATGGTTGACAGCCATAATCGGTGCTAAAACTAATATTGAAACTTTACTCATTTAAAAAAAGTATCAATGGTGAGAAAAAAAAATACATAAACAGTTGAACTTTTCCTGAAAAGTTGTATAATGTTAAATTGTAGTTTTTGTTTTTACTTATCTATGTGATAAAGAAATCAAGCCTTTTTCTTGTTAGCCAAATCAAGTCTGAAATTTGAGTATTGAGATTCTTCTCCCTAATGCAGGTTTTCATTTGTCACATTAACTTTATTTAAACTCGTCCTCTGGCCCTCAGTGAGGCCACCTGTGTAAGTGGGTTATGGAGGACATTTGAGTAACAGTGGCACATTTGTGATTCTGTGCAGTGAAAAGGGCGCGCTAAGAAAACAGACTTAGCCAATAAATCAGGCCGGGCCTTAAGAATCCATCGTGGACTAAGTGGGTCATACTTCTGATGCTGCAGACATGTTTCCTCCCCTGTGCTGGTGTGAAGGTCAGCACATGTGAATAATTAAGGGACTATGGTGAGGGCCAATGGTCGTCTGGATACCACTGTCCTGTAAATCTTCCATGGTATGACATTAACCACATCTATCTAACATTTATTCATTACATGTGTTTCTATTTCTCAACTATACAATCATTTTCTCCACAGACCTGACCTGTAATGTAGCCTATAGTTGTCTTCCTTGAGATATATAGGTTTAATCTCTACTGTGGAACATTCTAAACAAAGCAATCTCCATGGAGACAAGCAGATGATGGACCCTCCACCACAAATGTTTAATGAAACACAGCGTAACTTCAAGAAATGTGAAAGGTAAAACTACTGCAGAACTTTCAGGTAGAGGCCTTGTGTTTTGTGGAGAAGCAAACGTAAGAAGGACACAAGATTTCTATGCTTTTTTGTGCAATAAAAACATAAAAACATACTTTAATTTCAAATTAGTTTAAAAAATCAAAATGACACAGTTGTAACGCTTATATTTTATTTTGTGCAGCGCTACAATTCACTGCAGTCACACTTAATCATGTATGAAAACTGCATTAATTTACAGTATAGTAATCATCTCAGAAATTGTGTGATACCAAAAATAATGTATGTATTTTGTAATGGTATTTTTCTTCACATTGTACTAGTGACAGTCCAAAGAGTTTCCCTCTAGCTATAGCGATATACAAGGACTTAAAACCAAACTTCTTTCAAGTGGAGATGGACCCAGAGAAAAGAGAAAGAGGGAGAAAAAAGAGAGAAAAGTTACAGTGTGTTCATTTCAAACATGCCAAAGATGCCTGGGTTAATCCAGCCAGCCCGACTGAATAATTTAAAGTGTAAGATGGAGCAGATGGATGTGGACTTTGGGCGCAAATAGAGAGAAGCTGCTGGCCCCTTGAACTTATTAGAAAACTTCAATTCTTTCACTGCTTTCTTTCTTTCACTCCATCTTTAGAAGGTCTCAGTTCCTCCCCCCTTTCTCTCAGTCCTACAGCGCTCCTCACACCTTCTCATCCTCTCCCCCTCCCTCACCCGCTGTCTATGTCTGTCTGTTTATCTAAGCACTTTCACGGTCACTGCTTTGGAATCCCAGGAGACTAAACTGGTCCTTCCTCCCCTCCTCCTCCCTCCATCCCTCCCTCCCCTCTCTTCACTTGTTTTTTTTTTTTTTCTTCTTCGATCTACGCTATACTTACTGAGGGTCCATCTTTGTGCTCGTGGTGTCTCGGAAAGTTCTCGCTTGTCCCCCCAGGGTGAAGCAGCGTTGTCCTGTTCTAGTCACGCACAGCTGCCCATGGCCCCGCCCCCTTCACACCAGCGCACCACCACTGAGGTCGCTCACTCGGGCCTGTCACACAGTTCTGCAAAAATATATTTACTGCCGAGTACAGAGGGAAGGTATAATAAAACTGTTTATGAGGCTATGCGAAATTAGAATATCGAGTATATTGTCTATAGTAAAACTCATGCGGCTGTGAAAAGAGTTTATAAGAAGAAACTCACTATGTAATTTACCAAACTTATTTATATTTCTGCGTTTTATGTTTGGTATATGTCGTTTTTTTTTTGTGATTCTTGAACTTCAACCATGAGACTTGTGAACCCGTTTTCTGATAGATGCCCTAATATTGTCATATTTATTTTTCTTAACAGTGTCCTCCCTACTGTCAACTGTAAACTACGAGGTATATTTGAATAATACAGTATGCTAGTTTATACAGTACAGTTCAATACAACTGTCTGCACTGGAGGTCATATGGAGTACACACATTTTACTGAGAACATTTCCCCTTTACATTTGGTAAATCATTATTCTATAGTGCAACACTGATTTTATTGCACAAATAACTGATAACTGAGATTGGATTCATAAGTAACTGTAACTTAAAAACATGTAAAAGAATTCAAAAGTGGAAAAACAGGAGGTACAAAATGTGACCTAGGTGGAGCTGCAGTGAACATGTACGGTCCAGTTAATTTGCCAAAAGCCTGTGCTGCTCTCGATAGCCTATTTCCTATCATGTCAATAAATGCCCACTGGCCAAAAACACATTCAAAAGTTTAATCAGGTTTATTTCCAGATCTCCCATGCAGGCTCATCCCAGCAAATCACTGACCAAACATGTACCAGTTCTGATGATGATTTCACTGGATGCTCTTTTTGACTGAACATGTAGGAGTCACTTGAATGAAAAGCAAAACATATTCACTCTGAAACTAACTTTTTTCGAGTTCACAGAATTCAACTTTGATTGGTTATGGACCCTATCTGGATGATTACGATTACACAGACAAATCATGGTAGTAGTAGTTATAGTAGTTGTAGTAGTAGTAGTAGTAGTAGTAGTAGTAGTACTTATTCAGTTGCACAAGAAGGACCTGTCATTGCCCTGCTGCTTGATATTAAAGGGCCCATATGACACTATTTCTGATCTATGTTATAATATTGTTTCCTCATCACAAACATACCTGGAGTTGTGTTTTGCTTCATTCACACTTCTTTATTCACACAAATCCTGCATATTTAGGTTCTTCTCTCAAACAGAAAACTCTTTTCTGCCTTTGACATCATGTGGCCACACAGGAAGTGCTCTACTTTAAAATGCAAACACCTTCACTAGAATCATTTGGATAGTTTCAGCCCTGGAAGTTCCAATCTCTCCTAAACAAAAGCTAAAAAGTAGCTGTTAACATGAAAACTACACCTACATGACATCACAAGGTGAAAAAGAGCATTTTGAGCTTTGGAGATGTGGACAGACTAATAATGCAGGATTACTCAAACATATGTGAATGAAACAAAACACAGCTCCAGGTATATTTTTGAGGTAACAACATTCTAACATGTCTTAAAGCTCACAAGAGTAAATTGTGAGTAATATAGGACATTTAAAAGTTGCACACAAGACATCTACAAATTTTTTTTCAGGAACATAAAATACAGATTTCATGAATCGCAAAATTACCAAACTTTTCCTGGACATGTGAGGTGCGCCCATAACTCTACACCTTTCTAAATTCAGAGAACACAAAACTTCCTGTAACTCCTCTCGCCCACTTCGAAGCACTGTGCCTTGTGGCCGGATGCCCCTGACTTTTTTTTGGAGAGGCCACGCAGCGGACTCCTTCCAAAACACTAATGAAGGGTTAGGACACAATGTGAAGGGAAGGAGAGAGGAGGGAGGGAGGAAGGGAGGAGGGAAGGAAGTGGCGAGGGTCAGGAATTGGACGCACACTAGTCTCCACACATCATATAGCTGCACCACTGACAGGCTCACAGGGATTATCTGATTCATTTGGGATTAAACATGACTGGCCATGACTTAAAGTAATGAACCACAATGACCCAATATTAAAAGATTAACAGCCAGGAGGAGGTGCATTGTGTTCTGGAAAGGAGTTATTTATTTCCTCTGTAACCGCAAAGTAAGCAAACAACTGAAAGAGCCATACAAAAATGTTTCAAGACAGTTTTCTAAAAGGGAAGCACCTTATATGTAAAAATGCAGCTACGCAGGGCTTTCTTTGACTTGCATGAGTGGGCATTTGTCACTAGGTGTATTTTGGGAGAACACTCAGATTAATGCTGTACAATCATGAACACACAGCAGCAGCAGAGCAACTGAATATAAGAGCAATGAGATTCATGAGTTCTGCAGATACAAGGACACTGCTGAGGAGACCTGGGACCTTTTTACAGTCAATGTAAATACAGGAAATAGTGCAAAGAGGACAGGCACATGACACGTTCAGAGCAATATCGCTGGAATAAGAAAAAGCACTTGAGGAGCTATTTTTGTTCTACGATACTCCATCTACAACTATGACACAAAGATCTGAAACTCTATTTCAGATGTTAAAAATGCCCTTTTGTAATTTTATTTTAGGTCAAACCAAAATCAAGATCCAGTCATTTCTAAAAAGCAATGATCCACTTAGGTAATTTTAAATGTGAGCAAATTTGACAATTTTTAGAGTCAATTGGCAATAATTAACAGTATATATTGTTATGTTCAAGGAATCTGTATTGAAATCCATTTGTGTATTTAAACAGGACACAGCATTTGTACAAAACACTGGGATCAATCAATACAAGGAAAAAAACTTGTTCTTAAATCGCCCAGCCCTAATTCTTTTCCATACACACTGAAATACTAAGAGGATTTACAGACTTTCAGAACGCCAAAAATATCTTCTGTATGGTCAAAATATCTTCTGTATGGTCGAAAAAGTCTTCAACGTCCTCAAAATGGCGTCCATAATAGGAATTAGTCATGTGACTCATTGAACCCCATGAATAGGCCAACTATGCATCATTCTGACCTTTTAAAACTACTTTTGTACACCTTAGCTTTGGTATGTATAATAATCTGGGAGTCTGGAGTATATAAAACATCTACAACCACTCAGCTGTAATTTTGAAATGCAAAAAATGACAGCAGAAAGAGAGCTACTCAAGAAAACAACTACATCATCCGCACGACTGTAAATTATATTGACTAGTACACCATTAAACCATGAAGCAACCTGTTTCAACACCGCCTCTACATTCTACAGCTTTGCAGTTATGTAGTCACAAGGCACATTGGTAGCAACAATGCAAAGTAAGAGCAAATTCAATCCTAATAAAAACTATGAATAAAATATCTCATTGGAGTAAAATGTTGAGAAGAAAACTAGCAGGAGACGAGACTTGAGCTGATTTTAGTGCGTCGCTGGTCGTGTCCTATCATGTGGTCTTGCAAAAATACCCCATTCACGCACACACAGGAATCTTTCATCGCTGGAAATGCAAAGCTGGAAAAATATTGCTTGTTTGAATAGGCATATGAGACCGCATTCCACTCATATTTAGGTCCAGAAAGCCGGGCAGGAGGAACGACCATATTTGCATCACGCATGACCAAATAAGGAGTTTGCAGAGTCAGCGAAGAAGAACCAGTAAGCCGCTACCTACTCCACTTCTCCCTAAGGTACGCATAGCTGCAGCACCTACTGTATATTGTGTATTAGTATGGAACAGAGGGGGCTGCTCTCCTGACAGTAATAGTAATACTCGCAGACATCTTTTCTTGCCTCTTTTCCTCTCCTCATCCCTTCATCCCAAGGGTTTTGCGGAGCTGTTTTGGGAGTTGAAATGTGTTGACGGCATTCCTACATCCACCTCGGGTCTAATGTTTTCGTGTCTCCAGAGGCCGGAGGAGAAAGCTCAGGACTCATATGCATGTGTTTGCGTGTGGCGCTGCACAAATGTGTGTTGTACATCACCAGGGGCAGAGAATCTAGGCTGCGCGGCTCTACTTCTGGGAGGTGATGCCAAAATAATATTAGTTTTTGTAGCACGATGCAAAAGGGAAATTCATGCAAACAATTTGGAAACTCTACAACAGTTGTCATGTGATCCCTCTTCATCAGAAAAAAAACAAGGCAAAGGATTAAAGAGGTTTCGAGAAACAAGAAAGATGTCTGACACGCAAAGTTACTTCAGAGTATTTACAACAGCAACAAAGCAGTTTATATTTGTTTAAAGGAAACTACTACAGAAGGAAAAGGCCCCTGAATACAAGCCACAACGCACTTAAAGGTGCACTATGTAACTTTTCCAGTGGAGGGTCTACCATCTGCTTATTGCTGCTACACCTACTGTGGAACATTCTAAGCAAAACAAACATCTCCATGGAGACAAACAGGTGGCGGACGGCCCCACCAGAAAAGGTGCTTCCGAGTGGGATAGGATCACTTTTCAGTCAGGAAGTTCTATCCATGGGTTCCAGAGTGACAAAAATCTAGCACTGTTGCCATAGCAATTAACAATTCAAAACAATATACTAAAAACGGTCAAAAGTCTTCAAAATATCACCTTTAATTGGGTGGCCTTGCTGTATTTTTAAACTTTAATGTTTTTATTTGAATAATTGTACTGCAATATCAAGAAACCTGGAATACTCTAGTAGTAGCAAACCCATTTTCAAATTGATTGGTGATGTAATGTTACCATTTTAACAGAAATAGACCATTGAATCCAAAAATGTAGAGTTGGCAGGTTGAGAAAATTGGTAGCAGTTTGGCACAGGTTAAAAATATCTGAGAGAGCAGGAGGAGACGAGGAGACGAGGAGGAGAGGAGGAAGAGAGGAGAGGAGGAATATGGTGAAACGTGTCCTCATGCAGCAGGACCTTGTACGCTACAATAATCCAGGTTTCTGAACAGCCTTTTGCTCGGCCTGGGTCAATACTAATTCAATTTCTGTCTCAGGGAATTCCCAGGTGGCCTCTTGGCAGGATTTCTGAGCTGAAGTGAGGGAAGCTTTGTGTGAGCGTACAGGGAGGTGTCGATTTGAGCCAGTGCACAGTCAAATGCATGGGCAAGTCATGGGCAAGGGAACTTTGAAAGCTCCACTCACCAATTCATGCTTCCTGGGTTTATGGAAAAACCTTTTATTCTCTAATATTGCTGCTCATATAAAGAGTAATATTTATGAATCCTAAAATGGGATGCAGTTGAAAAAGAAACTGTATTAGAAAAGTATTAAAAGTACTGAAAAATAAATACATATTGACTGATATGAGTTTTCCCTTGCCAAATGCCGATACCGATATCTTAGAATCCAGAGGCCTATTTCTAGACCGATATATAGAACCGATTTCCCCCAGATGATCTAATCTGAAAGGACAACAAAGTCAATACTGTGCACTGCTCTGTATAATAAAAATAATAGAAATATATAATAGCAATATATATTTTAGACATCCACATCTGTACTAACCTTTAACGTAATTACTTCTTGTGCCTTCCTCACACAATAGTATTCAAACAAAGCTTTATGACTTAACTTTAAATCAGCCGGCCCAAACAAAATATCAGCCTATGCGAGAGATTTATGGCCGAGAGCCCATAGAAATATCACATATCAGTCTATTTCAAAAAATAAATGTACTACATAAAATTGGATTGTAAATTCAAAGTAGGCCACATATACTGAAACAAACAAAACCTCATATTTCTTACTTAAATTGGCAAGAATTGGCTTTCTTTATAGCAAGAGCCATGAAAACAGTCAGCGAAACAGGAATCAACTCCAAATTGGGCAGGAAAAAGCATAATATATTTGCAACTGGATAAAAACATTATTTGGCTCTTTCCATGAAGTCCATATTACCTTTTTGTGGAGTAAATATGAAATGCCTGTTTATACATTTCATCCAAATGGAAGTTCAGATGTAAAAAACTTTGGAACGTCTCTTTGACATGAAAGATTCAGATCCCTCAAAGAGCCAAAAGTCCCATCAGTAGGGGTGTAACAAATATGCTAAAAACTAACTACCTGTAAACACAACTCTTTCAATCTCACGCTTTAACATTTTTTTACCAATTTGTCCTCATATTTTTACATTTGCCTTGGATAAAAAAACGTTTACTTTGCTGAGATGTAGTTCTAAAAAGCGTGTTATAATGATGACAAAACTATAAAATTAAATAAATCAAAAATTGTGAAGCCAAGCTTGTGAACTAAATGGTAGAAATTATTCAATAGAAATGATATTAAAATCTTGTGTTGTAGAAATTTTATCTCGTCCCAAAGCTAAAAAGAAGTCACTGTAATACTGTAATAATAGTTGTTACACATTTTCACCGCCGCCATTTTGTGCCAAAGTGGATGCAGTGCAGAGGCAGGTGCACCTCATCTGAGTCCACAGCTGCCCCGGACTCAGCTCAGACAACCGCACAATACGACTTATTACAGCTTAATGTGCCCTAATGCTGATGTATGTGTGCACACAGAGAAACCATGAGGTGCGCAAATGGGAACGAGACAGGTCCATATGTAGTCTGCTGATAATGCCGGAGCAGGCGATAATATCTTTGGCTTAAATTGGTATCGATTGACTAAATATCCTGACCGGAAGGAGAGAGAAAACCGCCTCTTTTATGGTGTCTATTGCACTGGGACTATCTGATCCCATTTGAACACACAGGCCTTGAGTCCCAAAGCAGTGCGCAGGCAGCTTTATGTGCATATCGTAAACCTAAAGTGATTCATAATGCATTGATAAACATCAATAAAGTCACACTGAGGGGTGAGTAGTGATGTGATGTTTGTGAAAGTCGACTCTTTTTGGTTCTTTAACGTGGAAGGTTGGATCCGGGTCTCATTTTTTAAAAGAACTGAATCTTTTTCCTTTCCAATTTGTATGCATTTTTACACTGATAAACACTGAACCAACACAAGAATCAGCACAGAAGCAGAGTAAGCAACGCCAGTGAGAGCTTAGTGCACAAAAAAACATAATTGGCATCTTAATAACGGTTAGTTTTTTAATTATTATTATTGTAGCGCAACATTTTATTTAGAATTTTAACACAGAACCACTCTCAGTTTGAACATTTTAAACAAATGTGAGCCTTGATCATTTCTCTCTGTGATTAGTTTGTAGTTAAATGAGTTATCACACTGGCTTCTGTCAATTAAATATAAAAAGAACTAGTCTTTTGAACGGCTCTTTGACATGAACAGATCCAAAAGATTTGGATCCCACAAAGGAACCAAAAGTTGAATCGCTGGGGGTAGGAAATCTCTTTTTTACTTTTTAAAAATTTGATAAAGTGTTAGCAGTTGGATCATATTTTTGTAGTCTACCAAAATGTGCTACAAAATGTGTCTGTGCATGTCTTAGTTGTAGTTCAATGATTGCACAAACCATTTAAGCTCACACTGTAATTGTAATTTTAGTCTTTTATCTTTAACTTGCTGTTTTTTTTACTCAATACTCAATATTTTATTCAAACACATACACCTATATTGTCTGAGGTATTTGGTCGATTCTAACCTCTGACCTAAACTGGCTTGAAGTAGTTCACAAAATGAGGCTAGATGTTTCACAAAGCGCTATCTACAGCTCCACACCTTTAGAAAACTGACCATCAATACGCCAAGAGTGCTCCAGTCACACCCCCAATCCACAGCACACAAAGCAGAGACCTATTTAGAGCCAGGCCAGAGCAGTGGTCGGCTAAAGTTGAGTTAAGCATTTTTTTCTCCCACTTTCCACATAGCCTCGAGGAGAAAAGTCCAAGTATCATGAATCATGCAGTGAGTAAATCAAAAGGTATTTAATGATAGGGCGTTTCTGAGTTTTGTTTATAGTAAAAGTGATGGGAACTAAACCCAAGTACATACAACTTGCTGCCACTTCTATTACTGATTTCATCTGATTATTCATTCACGCTATTACCCAATAGACCTTCTTTATTTTTACTGCCGCTGTTATCAGTACGATCAAGTTCAACGTAGTTTTACTCAAAACATTCGATTTGTCAACTAATGGGGACAGTGGCATGAAACTGGCAAATTAGGGATGCACTGATCTGATACTAGTGCCGAATATTGGTGCTGATAATGAAAAATTTGCCAGATTGGATATTGGCTCAGCAAATATACTGGTTGGAAATATAAATTTGAATTTTTATTTATACAAAGTTGTTCTGTAGTTACTTGAAAGATAAATAACAGATGCATTTGGATCAGTTTTTACTTATTTTATTTTAGTTGAAAGGAAATAAATGCTGTTTTCCATCTCTGCACTGCTATCGGTTGATATCGGTTATCGGCTGATACTTAAAGCCATAGTATCAAAATCGGTATTGGAACTGAAAAACCTCTACTAATACAAAAAGTGTTAGTTTTTACAAGTTTGCCAAATGTAAGAAAGTACATTTTCGTCTTTGTTAGCAAATAATCTACCTTGTTTTCCAATTATGGTTTTATCATGCACCCTCTGTCTACAAGCAAGCCAGACCCAGAACAAATAGGGTCAATTCTAAAATCCTATTCAAGACAATGAGGAAACAGTCGCTATTGTCTTTGCAAAGTGTCACTTGTCGACCTACAAATCTGTGCAGATCAGTGGTTGGCATTGTTGGGTGACAGAGATGAAGAGGCTGCAGTGTGCGCTCTGATAATACACTCAACAGAGCAAACATGCAGACAGAGCAGCTGATAAGGCTGTGAGGATCTGCATAGACAAACAATGTGCACTGACACTGTGATAGAGACAGGCGTGCAGGAGGATGACAGATGAGAAGGGGGAGAGACTGTGTTGTAGACTTTGTTAAATGTAACTCAATGGGTTTTGGTGTTAATCGTTCGGCACAGAAGGAAGAGGGGACAGATACAAATGCAGCAAAAGTATATTTCAATATGAACAATCTGACTGAATTCTAAGGCTAGGTACAGTTAGGTTAAGATGCTACTGGTATTGAAAGAAAAGGTCCCAAAAATATATTATTTTTAAGTTTGATGCATGATGGTGCTGCACTACAGAAAGTTAGGATTTCTGATCAGTACAGTTTGAGCTGTAGTTTCAATTGAGTTCAGAGCTTTCTCAATACAGCAATAGGTACGGAAAAAAGGACAGTTCAAGCAGTCCTGAAAGCCAGCGATTGTTCAAGTACTGAAAAGCTCTACAGAAATCAGTACATTCTTTTGTGGAGAGTCTTGCAACTATTATACCTCTACAAACATGTTCACAAATGCATGTGATTTTTGGAATAGTTTACCAGCTCATATTTTATTTAGCATTTTCTTCGCAAAAAAAAAAAAAAAAGCATCACTGGTGGTGTTAAAACGTGAGAGATGTCGTATGTGTACATATGTGGTATAGTATCATGCCCAAATGTGATTTACACAGGCATTTAAAGCAGCTCATCCACACACAGGGGGAAATGATGCACAAACACAGGAGATTACAGTGAGACTTATGAGAGGATGCTTCAATAAAGATACGGAGGCGGCAGCAATACAAATACTCATCTGCTCACAAACTGTTTAAACATGCTCCAGTGGCTCAGGCCCACCTCAGCCTTAATGAGGGAGAAGAGAGACAGAGGCTAGCCCTGTCATGATAGCAGGTTTTGTGTGATATTCTTAACATCTCTATTAAATATCATTGGTCTATAGAAAAGTGTGATATCATCTGAAACCCAGCAATATTCAAACTTATAGTAACTCTAAAATCCCAGTGTATCTTTTTCTAAATTAACTATATCATAAATAAACATGCAATAAATAAATGCCACAATGAAACACTGCTAGATCCAATGAGTCATGTATATTAATTATTCAGGCCTCAAATGCTACATATAGGCAAAAAAAAAAAAAGTTTACCCACATATTATTCTTCTCTCCTGTACTGAAGTTGACATACTAATTGTAACTGTGACAGGATTAACAAAGGCACTGGCATAATAAAGAACTAGCTACAAGAAAATAATAAAAACACTCATATTTTACTTTTTGATATCATACTAACCAAACGCATATAGGGCTGTCAGTCACCATAACATTTTTTAAAGTGCCTTATAATGCAGAAAAAATATTGACAAAAAAACACTAACAGTGACACTAATCCATGTCACTGATACAATAACCCTAAAGCCGGATGGGCCCCTTCCCACCAAACCAAAACAAAACTTAAAAAATAAATAAAATAAATACAGAGTGACAGTAGTTAGTGATAGTGTAGTTAATTTGTATCTAAACTGAGTCATATTATTATAAGTCAATATAATATTTATCGTGGCAGGTCTGAAATATAACACTAATACTGCAATTCACCTATAACCATCATTACAGGCATTATTCTTATGTAGGGCATCTTAGGTAAAAAATCACAGTCATCTTTGTTGTTGCCACAAATTTGGTGGAGAAGTGGCTTTTGTTGATTTGTGGCTTTAGTCACTAAATGTTTTTTGAGTAATAACAGTGTTATGCATGTTCGAAATAGCAGGGGTAGCCTAATAATATAGTGATAGAGCCCGAGTTAAACCAGCAGCACTAAGTTGGACAGGTTTCTGGAGACCTAAGAACTTTAAGAGGCAAAACTGAACCAAAGATTGTTTAGAAACCCAAACATGTCAGTAAACCTTAAGTTAAAGTGCACTATATAGCCAAAAGTATTTGCACACCTGCCTTGACTTAAGTAACATCCCATATAAACTTAAGTAACATCCCATTCTTAATCCATAGGGTTTAATATGACGTCGGTCCTTTGCAGCTATAACAGCTTTAACTCTTCTGGGAAGGCTGTCCACAAGGTTTAGGAGTGTGTTTATGGGAATTTTGGACCACTCTTCCAGAAGCACATTTGTAAGGTTCACACACTGATGTTGGACGAGAAGGTCTGGCTCTCAGTCTCCGCTCTAATTCATCCCAAAGATGTTCTGTCGGGTTGAGGTCAGGACTCTGTGCAGGACAGTCAAGATCATCCACACCAAACTCTCTCATCCAGGTCTTTATGGACGTTGCTTTGTGCACTGGTGCACAGTCATGTTGAAGAAGAAGGGGCCGTCTCCAAACTGTTCCCACAAAGTTGAGAGCATTGAATTGTCCAAAATCTCTTGGTATGCTGAAGCATTCAGAGTTTCTTTCACTGGAACTAAGGGGCCAAGCCCAGCTCCTGAAGAACAACCCCACACCATAATCCCCCTCCACCAAACTACACAGACTCGTCCATCAGATTGCTAGATGGAGAAGTGTGATTTGTCACTCCAGAGAACGTCACTTCACTGCTCTAGAGTCCAGTGGTGACATGCTTTGCATTGCACTTGGTGATGTATGGCTTGGATGCAGCTGCTTGGCCATGGAAACCCATTCCATGAAGCTCTCTACGCACTGTTCTTGAGCTAATCTGAAGGCCACATGAAGTTTGGAGGTCTGTAGCGATTGACTCTGCAGAAAGTTGGCGACCTCTGCGCACTATGCGCCTCAGCATCCGCTGACCCCACCCCGTCAGTTTACGTGGCCTAGCACTTCGTGGCTGAGTTACTGTTGTTCCCATTCGCTTCCACTTTGTTATAATCCCACTGACAGTTGATTGTGGAATACTTAGGAGTGAGGACATTTCACGATTAGACTTATTGCACAGGTGGCGTCCTATCACAGTACCACACTGGAATGGAGTTCCTGAGAGCGACCCATTCTTTCACAAATGTTTGTAGAAACAGTCTGCAGGCCGAGGTGCTTGATTTTATACACCTGTGGCCATGGAAGTGATTGGAACACCTGATTTGGATTATTTGGATGGGTGAGTGAAAACTTTTGGCAATACAGTGTATGTCTGCCCATTTGCATATAAAAAATGTACATAAAATCATAAAAAATGAAGTAACCTTGTCTAACCTTGTAGCAGCAGGTTTGCCCACAAGAGCTACAAAGAAATGTGTGCCCCAGTAGTCAAAGTAATTTATACAAAACACCTAATATATTGACCTGATTTTGAAAGACAATTTATCCTGATGGTGATGTACGAGAAGAAGGGACTATTTGGATGTTAAAAGGCTTTTTCTGTGCCATATTCCGCAAAGAAATGGGCAATTCCAAAAGTTGGGCAGGTGTGAGCAAAGTTCCCGAGTGGATTTATGAGAATGAATGTATAGCGACTGGAGCCAGTGTTGTGTCAGCAAATAGCCTGATCCACTTGTTTAGTTCAACAGAGGGCTGAGTCGACCATTACTAACTCTTAAACCACCAAAGTACATAATATTTTACTAACATTTAACTGCTCCAGGAAGTGCAAAATAATTTCACTTTTAATAAGGAGCTACCACACAGCAATAAAACCGTCATAAAAAGTCGGTTCGTAAAAATCATAAAAGAGAAGAACACAATAAAGAAGTACAGGGCGTGATTTGACAGTGCTCTCCTCTGACCCCGCGCACTATCCATCACTTTCATTTTAGAGCTCCATTTTTCAATCTGCAGGCTGCTAAAAGAACAGTAGTATAAGTGTTTGAGTGGGCCTTTGTTACACGGTATTAGCAGTGAGGAGTCTCCACTTGACTGCCTCTGCTTCATTAAAACCATAAATCTAGACGTCCAAAAGAAAGGTGAGCCTCAGAATGTCATTGTCACAAAGGGGCACAGTTGGTTGTAAAAATCACACTTGTCCTTACTTTTCTAAAAGATGCCGTGGTGTAGTTCTAAACTTGGAACTGTGTAAGGATGTTATCAAATATGCTTGATTTACTAGTAATTAAAGGTCCTATATTACACTAATTAACTCTGGTGAGCTTTTAGCCATGTTAGAATGTTGTTACCTCCTCAAAAACAAACCTGGACTTGTGTTTTGTTTCATTCACACATGTTTGAGTAATCCTTTATTATTAGTCTGTCCACATCTCCAAAGCTCAAAATGCTCTGTTCCACCTTGTGATGTCATGAAGAGGTAGTTTTCAAGTTAACAGCTCCTTTGACCTTTTGTTTAGTAGAGAATGCCAATTCCAGGGCTGAAATCATCCAAATGATTCTAGTCAAGACTTCTTCTTGCATTACCACGACATCACAAGGTGGAACAGAATGTTTTCCGTTTGAGAGAAGAACTCAGCGTGAATATGCAGGTTTGTGTGTTAAACATGTGTGAATGAAACAAAACACAACTCCTGGTGTGTTTGTGATGATGAAACAACACTATAACATAGATTGGTAACTAGTGTAATATGGGACCTTTTAGAAGCATTTTCCTTGGGACAAAAAATGTCTACTTTTGTCTGTAACGTCTTGCATCTGCCTTGCTTATAACACTTCTTTATTTTCTTTGTATTTAAACAAAAAAAGTACCACTTAAGAAGCCATTTGTGTCTCCAAAATTTAAAATTAGCTTCAAATCTGTACCAAAATCTAGAACATGAATTAAAGTAAAGATGCTGAACTAAGTCAACACTGCTTTTCACTAGCAGCAGTGGCTCAGTTGTTAGATTCCCAGCCCAAAACCTAGATCTGGTCAGTGAATGCATACTGTTGTTATGTTCTTGGGCAAGACACTTCATTCATGTGTATATGAATGTCTTGGGCAGTGGCAGAGCAATATACCCTGTAAAGTTGACATTGCCTAACCAACAGTCCAGCCACTATTACAGGCCTGAGGTTAGAACAGTGCATTGCTTGGCTGCCAGCTAATAGAAAATACAGTATGGGAAGATGAGTGAAGCTCGACTAATCATGGTGCCAATATCCATCAGTGGGCAGGGGGAGCTGTAGGAGAAAAATGAGAAGGAGACAGAAATGAAAAGGGGAGAGGGATGTAACAAAGCAGGTAATGAAGAGTAAGGAGAGGAGGGGAGGCGGTGTAAACCCAGGGGATAGAGAGCAAGGAGCCTCTTTGATAGCTTTGTGATTGGGTGGTACTGGCGCTGCTGATTCTGTGCCATACCGGCCTCCCCACCACCACACTGATGGCACTGATTGCCTCACTCTCTCGCGGGACCAAAAAGGTGCGCTTCTTCCTGCTTCTTCCTAATCCTCCGCATTGTTCCCCCTCAGATCAGAAACTCAATTACAACTGTGCTTTTTAGCTCTTTGGGCACACCGCATGTATAACCTTGTACAAGATGACTCCTGCAGGCCTGACAAAGTAGCCCTCTGGGAATTATCCATCTCAAAAGTCGTATTTCTGTCACGTTTTACGCACCCACATGTAAAAGACAGGATGATACGCAGAGAGCAACAGTAGCCTCTATGCGACGAGCAGCTATTAAGCAAAAAGGTCATTCATCTAAGGGAGCGTTTAGGGAATGGGTCTAGAGGAGAGAGAGAGTCTAAATAAGCAGGTGGAAGCACGGCGGATGTGTTATTTTGGGCTGTAACCCGACTGGCCCCACAGCTCTCCGGACTCAACCCTTCAATTAGCCGCAGTAACATTATGGAGCACCTGGATGAGCAAGCAGGTGAGGCTCTGTAGTTCGCTAATGGCCCTAATCAAGCCATTACGCACAGTCACAAACATACTCCTCCCCATTAAAGACCTCACCGCATTCACCGGAGCGCATCGGGCTAATATCCCCACCTGTGTGCTGTCTGGAGCACTATTAGGAACTATAACAGGGCCCTTGGACTACAGAACCAGAGGAGATGAACAAACTACAAGGCACAGGTCATTCTGACTCATAACTTCACCTCCTATTAAAGTGTAATAAAACGTATAACTTGTACACTTTAGGAGGCTGCCTTTTGAGCGCACATAGACTACAGGACGCAAGGTGCATAGTTTAGATTCTTCACACCAACTAAAGCCTGACTCATTAAACTGGAATCGCAGTGATCATTGGGCAAGGAAAGCGTGGCGTGACAAGTTCAGACGTGTTTGTTAATGCAGTTCAATTGACGTGTCCCTCATGCTGAAGGAACAGAACAGTCAGCTACTATGCAAAGTGTTTTTCCCACCTTGTATTTGTGGAGTTCCAGTAAACAGCGTGTCTCTTGCCAAGTACAGCGGGAATTATATTGCAGAGGAGAATGGCCAGTCTCCAAACCCCCGGTGTCCACTCAAAAAAGCCCATGCTCCCGCCTCAGAAGCAGCCAGCCACGGAGCAGCCAGAGCGTCAATGGCACAGGTGAGGGTTACGTACCACTAACTTTGATTAGGGTCTGAAAAGGTCCCCTGAACTTTAAACAGCTAGCAATAAACTTTTAAGTCATTTGAAGTGGCAGTTTTGCAGAGTGCACGTAGGAAGCGTCTCAAAATCTTCAAGTTTAAAAATCCGAATCATAATAAGTCAGGATCCTTCAAAAGTTGCGTTAAAGTGTCCATTTTACGCATTGCCTTACCCTAATGTGTTTATAGGCGTAGTAAAATATTAACCCCGAATTAAAAGTCCGTTCTCGTTCACTGTAATGAGTCACTGCATTATTTGAAGTGCAGTGGGTTTGGCAGCAGCAACAGGGCAACGCGGTACTGTAAGGGCGGCTCCATGTGCTCCAAGGGGCGGGGATACGAAACTTTGAGCCAATCCCATGTCCAGGGTGTGGTCAGCGCACAAAGCCTGTGAAATCCTGGAGAGGTGCGCCCACTGGTGTGAGCAGCAGACGGCTGTCACAGAGCCAGTCCGACAGGAAAGTCAGGCCCTTAGAATTATAGGATTAAAAGTGCAAACCTGTCACGCTCAAGATGTGTACCCAAGACCTGACACTTGCCACACATTTTTATATATATTTTTAATAAATAACAGGACAGAAGGATGAAAGTTACGGTCATATGGTTTTATTTGAAAAGTGACATGTTTATACTCATATTGACATGTTTATTGTCTATGTACAGAACTGATTTAAGTCAAGATTAGAGGCTTTATTTATGATACCAAATTCTGGTAATTAATTTAGGTAAATAATTCATATAATTAATTTGAAACTAGCAGTGTACACAAGTGAAATAAGCAAATGGAACAAAACACAACTTTCCTTCTAAAGTTCAAAAATAAAGTTGTAGCAGCAACAGGCATTTCTTTGTGAGTTCTGTTAGAAACACTGATATTTTGAGTCTATTGATAAATAAACTGCCTTGTCTTGCCAGTACAGAAGTTGAAGTTAACAGTTGTAGAAGTAATATTAGTACCTACTACTATTAGCAGTAGTAGTGCTGTAATAAATCAAGTTATTAAAATGTGTAAATTCTCACAGTATGTGCACACATTTATGACAGTAGTTAATAGTAGTAGTAACAGGTCATTGTTTCATTCACACATTTGAGTAATCCTTTGTTATTTGTCTGTCTACATCTCCAAAAAAAATTTTTGTTTTTTTTTTTGTTTTTTTTTTAAGTTAACAGCTACCTTTTACTTTTTGTTCAGTAGATACTGAGAATTCCAGGACTGAAATCATCCAAATGATTCTTGTGAAAGCGTGTGGAGTTTAAAAACACAGTGGAGCACATTGTGTATTACTACATGACATCACAAGGTGGAACAGTGTTTTCTGTTTGAGAGAAAATTTCAGCCTAAATATGCAGGGTTTGTGTGCTAAACATGTGTGATTGCAACATAACACAACATATGTTTTTGATGTAAGCAGTAGCGCTATAGCAACAATCAAAATGCCAATCCAAGTCTTCATCTGGACAAAAATGGGCTAACGTTACAACCAAATAACGTGTATAATAAGTGTGAACGCATCCTTGAGCCATGTTTCCAGTCTATTTCTTTAATAATACTTTACACCATAGTCTCTTATGTAGTTTTAAAGGTACACTGCGTAACTTTTCAGGTTGGAGGTCTGCCACTATGGAGATGCTATTGCTTTGCCTGTAATGTTCCAAACATGGTATTAAACTTATATAAGATGCATTTTTTTTAATTATGGGTGTTTTTATTGCTCAAACAGACCTTTAAAATCATGCATTCTGACTGTGAGTGGGGTCATCTCATCTGTTAATTGGCCTGGTGGCTTCTCCTGACATAGGAGTTTAATGCCATTCTTCGGAACATACCAGGCAAAGCAATGACATCTCCATGGAAACAAGCAGCTGGAGGGCCTTCTAGCAAAAAAAGTTACATAGTGCACCTTTAAGTAGGGCAGCATTAGTTGATAAAATATCAGCCACTACACAAGGTCTCTTCATTGCAGCCTTGGTATTACTTTGGTTCGGTAGCGGCTTGTGTGAGTTGTGCACTTGTATTAATTGTGTAATTGTTGTCAGTCGCCCCAGGGGAGTGTGTAGTGACAATAATCAGTGCTTCTCTATGGGCCAAATCCACTGGAGGTCCTCCCTAATTACCTCCCCAGTCTCTAATACTATGCACTATCACTCATATACTGCCGCTGATAGTCATCTGTATTAGCCACAACTGCTGGACTTGTTCTTCTTTATATTATGTGCATGCGTGTGGCACCAGGACTCGTTAGCTCACTACCCGGAGGTCTTTGTCATTAATTTCCCACGATACAGCGGTGTTCATGTGCCTGCTAATTCGTCCCCAGTGAGGAAGTGTTCCCCTTAGATGTCGACGAAGAACCACAAAGGAGTAAGTCCCTCAGCGTGGGTCTCGGTCTTTTATTTTGACTGATTGTAACCAGATTATTTCTCTCCAAGTGCCAGAGGTTAGAAAAGCGTTTATCAAAAGTCTGTAATCTCCACAATGTTTAAACTTCAGTGTGTAGAATGTAATAGTTTAAGTACTGGATGACCCTGGTGAGGGAGATATTCTAGTTTACCTCAGTGGAGTGCCAATTGAAATATGCACTCACTCACTACTCAGTAAATTAAGAGGCCTGTTGATTGCAAGTCTGATGGATTTTTAACACTTTGACTAATCAGTTGCAAAAAGCAATCCTCTTGACGGCTCTCAAATGTCTATGTTCATTGTTCAGCATCCTCCACCATCAGCAGAGGACGTTTTCACCTTGCTATAAGAGGGTGCTGGGGTGATTCTGACAGTTGTAGTTGTACAAATTGTGTGTAATAGTTTTCTGGATCACAAGCCTGTGTGCTGGTTTTGAGAGTAATTAGTTTCTTACCTTTCTGTGTCAGCTTTGGTTGGTTTGTATTTTTCAGTAAGACGTTTTGTTAAGTTTGACATCTTAATATTTATATTAGTTTAGTCTAGTGTAAAAGAAAAATAAAAGATATTTTTTTCTTCAAAGGGCTACTCAGAGCAAGAAGGCCCTGTCTTAGATTCCCAGGCCAGGTGGAACTTTCACATTGGTCCCTGGGCACTGCACTGCAGTAGTCAAATGTAGAGGACAGCTTTCCTACAGGTCAGAGCGGTCATACCGGCTTGTCAAAGCCTGATCCCGTCAGATCTCAGAAGCTCAGCAAGGTCAGGCCTGGTTAGTACATGAATGGGAGACCACTGGGAATTCCATGTGCCACAGTGGGGCGCCAGTGGCAAAAACTGTTGTTAGGCAAGACACTTCACCCACATTGCCTAGTATGAAAGTGGTGTGTGCGTGAGTGTTGGTAGTGGTCGGAGGGGCTGATTGCGCAGATTGGCAGCCTTCCATCAGTCTGCCCCAGGGCAGCTGTGACTACAATGGTAGCTTACCACCACTGAGTGTGGAGAGAATGAGTAATGAACTGTAAAGCGCTTTGGGTGACTTGAAAGGTGTTATATAAATGCAGTGATTAATTAACTAAAAGTGCATCTTTGTAGTCCACTAAAATAACATGTTTCTATTGCCATCACAAGGATACTTTTACCATATTGTGTGAATCACAGTGGTGCATAATGCTTTAGTAAATGCACACTTTGCCATTGACCTGCCTAATAGAGATGCAAGGTTCAGAGGCCTATAAACAGCAGCTAATGTGAGTGTCTCCCGGGAACGAGTCACTCGGGTGGCACTCGAATGCATCATATTGACAGAACAGAGAGAGGACACACACACTATTGGGAAGCATTTAGGATCACTTTAGTGTCCTTAGTGATACAGTGAATGTGCAGTGTCCTTGTTTTACTTTGAGGCATTCAAAAGAACAGGGCCGTGCTTTTGTGAATGCAAGACACAATAAAATAAAAATACAAAGTTCATATGTCCTTGTGTTATTTGGTTGGGACAGTGTATGGACATGACAAACACATATGTGATGACGAGGGCTGAACTGAATTCTACACAATATCACAAATGTTGTTGTTGTGTAAGGTTAACACTCATGTCCTCACAAACACACAGACCAGGGTACAGAATTTTATTTATTTACTTAGGGACAATACACAGTAATACATTTCTGTAAATTTGTCAGTATTAGCTATGGCTAGTTTCCACATGGTTTCCCTGGGCAATATGTAAAATGCCACCAATATAATAAGCAGGAGGTAATGCAGATGAACAACAGTAGTACTGACAGCAATATTTTCCTGTCCTCTATGTCACAATGGCTCACCTAGAAGACCGTGTTCCATTGTTTGCTCAGGTTTGCCCAGGATCTCAAGGACAAAATCCAAAAATAACCTTAGATGTTTAAGGTATTCAGCAAATTTACACTCATATATTCATTTTACCAAAGGTCACTCACTATGAGCAGTGCAAAGTGAATATAAAGATGTTAGCATATACTTGGAGACCACCTGAACAAAATGTAGTTATCCAAAGGTCAAAACAATACCCAGCTAAGACATAAAAGACCACTCTGAGCTGAATAAAATCTAGAAATGTAATATGACAGAGATAGCAGCAGCCTCAAATAATAATAAAAATACAAATCTTCAAAGTTGTTTTGTTGAGTCCAAAACATGAAAGAGGATGAGTGACCTTCCTGGCAGAGAGACACTGCCTTTGGCCAAATAGATCTCCACTACACAAGGGGAAGTGACAGGGCGTTTTAGCACCCAGTGAGGACATGCACAATATTTCGACAACAAAAACAAAAAACACATCACACACCCACACCTGTGTTCAACATGAGTAGACAAAATGTAATTATATATTTAGGGATGGTAAATATTGATTTCTTTCAGTTCTTTTTTGTATAGTTCTCTTATTGATGTTCCAAATTATCAGTATTTGCTGATGTTAACATGGATATTTTAAAGCAAGTCTCCCAAACAGAAGTAGAAAAGCTGTAGTAAAATTCCCAATTTAACTTGACTTTTACATTTCTACTGTAACTCCTTAGTCTGTTTAAAAGACATGTCTAAAACACAGAGGACAACTAAAGCAAAATACCAGTGGATTTTTCCAATGCTCATACTGTGTAAAAAGGAAGCTGAATCTCACAAGTAACCTGCGAGCTTTTCCACCTTCTGCGCCCCATGTGCAGTTTGGGGATAATTCCACTGAATTCCACCGACAATAGTCTGCTAGACATCGATCAACATTACTTCAGAGTTCGCAGTTTTGATCAGTATTTAGTAATTAGATGGAGATACTGCACAGTTGTCTGATTTTGACCCCAAGACCACAGATTTTACTCAGTTAGTTTGAAGAGAACAAAAGAAATTGCACTTTTTCATTGGCTTGTGACAGACCTACCTATTTTTTTTTTTTTGTTCCTGTCTGATTACAAAATTACACACTAACCCTTGCTCCCTTTTTGACCTTTCACATTTGGATTGACAAATTAACCATGACCACTGCCCAAGCTGCTGCTCTGGCCAACACCACTGGACCCATCTTAAAGAATTGTAAAAGGAATAGCTACTAATTATAGTAAAATTAATAGACATAAAATAATAATCTATTTCTTTTCGTACATTCATTGGTTCGATCAGTTGGTGGCTTATCATTTGGGCAAGAACCTTTAAAAAGTAATTTATTGTAAGTTATAGTTATTCGTTACTTCTCCCTGAAAGTAATTGCATAACTATTACCAGATAAAGTAATTACTGAATTACAAACCAAAACAAATCCTCAAAAATACACCACTGCTGCCTTTTAAATAAAAATGAGCTACATTCAGCCTTATTTGCCCTACAAATCATCAAATGCACCAAGAGCCATCGTTATAGGCTATTCTCGTCCACGGAGATCAAGCACAAACACGGACTCACATCTGTACACTCACAACAGCGCAGGGCAAGCTGGCCTCTTTACACAACAGACTAAACAGCATTTACCAAAAGAACATTACAAACATGTGTACGCCACATGACAGCATTCATACACGTGTAAAACTGAACTGACAAATAAATGAATTTTGTATAAGATGAAGGAGGCAAGATGGACAAGGGGGCAGCGTCTGTTTATTGAGTGAAAGTGCGGAAGAGAGTACGCGAGTGAGCAGGAACACCCCAATCTATATGTTGTTACAGGTTCAAGAGGTATTTAGTGACTTTCAATGACATTCGCTGCACTTATGATAAGCAGCAAAAGCCAGAGGGCTGGGTCCACTATCCCTCCATCTGTAAATTCCAAACGCTCTCCCACTGTTATCGTTGTTTGTACTCCAATCACAAAAGAGTCGCCAAATAAAGATATCCACAAGAAACAGCATATTTCCTCATGTGTGTTGAAAACACTAAGTATTAGCCCACTTGTCAGCTTTACCAGTGAAATGTCAGGAAAGTCCTTACGGTTGGCTAACTCTGCTTGTGATTAGTCACTTTTACATCTGACTTTGATCTGTTTTAGCCAATCATTGTCTCTAATCCCTTGTCTCAGTCATGCAGAGGTGTGAAGTACTCAGTTACATTTACTCTGGTACTTTTGAGTATAGCTTTTTATTAACAGTTTACTTCTCAGAGTAGTTTTAAATTAATCATTTACACTCACTCGAGCAACATTTTACAGTATGGCAGTGGTTTCATATACCCCAATTACAAATAATTTAATTATAGTATAATCAAAAATAAAATTAATATAATTAATATAGTTGCAAACTTTATAACACTTGTTTCTTACTTTCTGTTCAGATTTGATTATGAAATAAACCCTCCTTTTTGATCCTGTGCATTTGGCTTGGTAAACCATACAAATAAACAAATAAATATTGGCCATACAAACACAAAGAGGTTTTATAAAGTTAACAAAAAAGTGAAAACATTGTGACATTAGCACCAGTATCTGCTGGTGTTAACATCCATCCATTTTCTTCTGCTTGTCCGACCGGGTCACAGGGGCCACAGTCTAAGCAGACTTTTCTTACCCCAAACATTTCCTTCAGCTCTTCCGATAGGACCCCAGAGCATTCTCCGCTCAGCCAAGAGACACAGTGTGTCCTGGATCTTCCCCAGGGCTTCGTCCCGGTGGGACGTGAACACTTTCCCAGAGAGGCATCCAGAACATATGCCTGGGTCACCTCAGCATCTCTACTCCGTGGTGCTCCTCCCGTGACTGAGCTCCACACTCTATCTCTAAGGGAGCGCCCAGCCACCCTGCAGAGGAAACTCATTTTAACTGTTTGTATCCATGATCTTGTCCTTTCAGTCATTGCCCAGTGCTCATGGCCATAGATGAGTGTAGGACCGTAGATTGGCTGGTAAATCGAGAGCTTTGCCTTTTGACTTGTCTCCTTCTTCACAACAGTCAGATAAAGCAACTGCATCGCTATAGAGGAAGCACCCTTTCGCCTGTCAATCTCACGCTCCATTCTTCTCTCTCTCATGAACAAGACCCCTAGATATTTGAACTCCTCCACCACCCGAAGAGGGCGCCACCTTTTTCCATTTGAGAAACATGGCCTTGGATTTGGAGGAGCTGAGCTTCATCCCAGCTGCTTCATACTCAGCTGCAAACCACCTCAGTGCATGTTCCTGGTTCAGTGAGGCCATCAAGACAAGACTTGAGACTTATAGACTTTAGACTTTTATTGTCCCCAAGGGGAAATTCATTTTCATGCACACAGAGCTTGTTTGACATATACAACAACAACAACAACAGAGCACAACAAACACAAACACATTACTATAGACATTACAGTACATTCAGTTGTTCACAACATCTGCAACCAGCAGAGATGAGATCCTGTGGTCCCTAAACCAGACCCTCTCCGGCTCCCACGAAAAAGTCTGTCCATAAAAACAATGAACAGAACCAGTGAAAAGGGGCAGTCCTGGAGGAGTCCTACATGCACTGGGAGCAATGCAGTCATACAGGGACTGGACAGCCTTTAGCAAAGGGCCCCGGACCCCATACTCTCACAGCACCCCCATGAGACACAAAATAAAATAAAATAAAATAAAATAAAATAAATAAAATATATATATATATAACTATTGCAACAACACAACATCAGTAGGGTAAAACTAACCTGTCTCACGACGTATTGCGTACGGGCTGGAGACCCCAAGGTCAAGGTGGGGAACTCCCCCAAAGGTTGTGGAGAATGAGCGTGCCAAGGTCCTGTGGGACTTCCAGATACAGACTGACAGATGGTGATGGCGAACCAACCAGACATAGTGGTGGTGGATAAGCAACAGAACAAAGCCGTGGTGGTGGATATTGCAATACCAAGCGATGGTAATATCAGGAAAAAGGAATACGAGAAACTAGAGAAATACCAGGGGCTCAAGGAAGAGCTGGAGAAGGCCTGGAAGGTGAAGGCATCAGTGGTGCCCGTGGTGATCGGAGCACTCGGGGCTGTAACCCCCAAACTGGAGGAGTGGCTAAAGCAGATACCAGGAAAAACATCAGACATCTCAGTCCAGAAAAGTGCAGTACAGGAACAGCAAAGATACTGCGCAGAACTCTCAAGCTCCCAGGCTTCTGGTAGAGGGCCCGAGCTGATGAGGGTGAGAGAGACCAACCACCGTGGAAGGTGAGGAACACATTTTTTTTTTAATATATATAGAGGCTGGATTATGATAAAACCTACTAACCCTAACCTCCTTTTTTATCCTACTCATTTGACTTGAGAAAGTAACCATACAAATAATTATACAATTAAATACTGGCTATACCATAAGTACAAAAAAAAGTTTATATAAGGTTTACAAAAAGTGAGAATAGCAGAGACATTAGCATTGAGTGCACAAACAGACACAGCAGGACATAAAAAGTATCTGAACACATCTCTTGTCACAACAGCCCTCTATGTTTTGCATCTAAAAAACTCTCTCTACAAGTCATGAGTTTATACAGAAATCATGAGGAAAATGGATCAGGCTTTATTTTCACAGAAATATTTGTGTGTGTGAGGTGATTTCTGTCTTTGGGGCAAATATGGTGTGTTTTCTTGAACAAACAAGATCTCATGTTGCAGCTTTATTTATTCTATTGCTTCTTCCTAACAGCATCCCATTATGAACGGGTGTAAACCATAGACTGTATAAAGAAGTGGACTGAGCAAGTGTGGCGTCGCCCATAGTGTTCATCTCCATTCAAATGAAGCTTGCGATGCTAACGGTTAGAGGAACGAATTTGGAGTCAGGCTGTTTATATTAGGAAAATGATTTTTTCAACGCACAAAATAGCGAAATAAAAACCCCACACTGTAAAATCTAATAAGCAGACCTTACTTGAAAAAATTTAAGAAACCAATTGCCTTGATCTGACTAAAGTGGACTGTGACTCTAAAGCTGAGTTTACAAGTAATTCCTCAGTGTAGTGTGCAGTAAATTCCTCTTTCATCCAACTAGGCACAGCAAGTTAAGTGTACTTTAGTTTTCATTCATAGAACTCATGTTGTGAAGCTGTGCCAACTAATCAAATCTGAAATATGTAGAAACCTTTACTTTAGAGTAAGTTAATCTCTTGGTAAAGCCATGGAAACCGATTGCCTTGAGTTGAGCCAGTAAATGTTACTTGTATACTCAAGTTAGAATAAAAACAGGTTTTATTTTACAATAATGCCATTTAGATCTGCATCAGGTACACAAGAATTTGAATAGTTATTAGTCTTTGAAAAAAACGTAGCAAAACTTTTGTTCAGCTTAAGTTCAAAACACATCGTAACATGTGTAACAATAAAATAATACAGCTCGGTCATTCCATGTCAACTCAACCAAAGCCCTGCACTTAGGTCTCAAAAACTGCTGGAAGAAACAAAAAAAGGTGTACAGGTGTAATCTGGCAAAGACTGAATGAACAGAGGGAGTGTACAGAGACTGCTCTGCATGCAAGTTAACCCTAGTGCTACATTTTACAGTGCAGGATCATGTAGAGGATTAATACGAACATTTTAAGACAAAAATTATGAGGCTCACAGCAGCAGTTACAGAGGGACGACAATATTCCAACGTAAGTCAATAGGAGCCAGGGTCAGCAGGAGCTGGAAGTGCCCACATGCAAACTTCCTATTTGGAACGCGGCAGCTGGCACATTAGCTATGTCCATTTACAGATACATCCACTTTGGATGAAATGAACATGCAAGTTGTTCTCATTCTCAGAACAGGTCATACCTCAAGTGAAAGCTCAGACCCTCCAGAAATCACTCACTGAGCTGCAGAGGCTGCACTAGCACTAATAAATGATGGGCCGTGGGTGCTGGGGTTTAGGGAGTGAGGATTCAGATCAGAGAGAGTCCTTTTAGGATTATACCAACTGAATTTCAGCATGAAACTGGCAACCCAAATGAGAGACTCCTGTGAGGCTCATGCTGCATTTTGATTGGATAATCTAGACCATCAAATGGAAACATCAGCAACTTGGTTATCATGAACCATTATGTCCAGTGTTTTTTTATGAATAAATCGGGTCAAAGGAATATTTGATCTTTTTTTTATATTTTTTGATCTCTTTACATTTAAATTGACAAATTAACCACAACCACCACCCTGGCCACCATCCTGGCCACTGCTCTGGCCACTGCTCCGGCCACCACCACCTGACCTGAGGTGCCTGTATATCTCTGAAGCAAGTAAATAAATAACATGTCCTAGTGTTAGTAAAACACAATATACCAAACATATTTTTAAAATGATCTTTCTTTTGCTTTGTTGTGCTAGTACATTTGTTGGTTCGATCGGTTGGTGGCTCATCAGTTGAGGGTTGGTGAGGTGTGGTTGGAGGTGGTTGGGACAGTATGAGGCCACACAAATTTTGCAGGACTCCAGAGCTCTGAGTTTGGGCCCCAGGCACACGTCACAGCCCACGTCTCCCGGAGCCAAGGGTACATCAGAGCCCACCTCTCCTGGAGCAGCAGACCACGGCTCTAAATTCATTATTTCAACCTCACTGTCGCTTGTTTTAGATCAGTTTTTGTATTTATAGACTATCCTAGCCAGAACCAAGTTGACTTGTGGATCTGGTCTTGAGCTGAGTTCCAGTTTGCAGTTTGTTGTTCCAGTGTCGGTTAATACAAACTCTGCAGAAGCTCTGTCCACATGGTGTAGTAACTGGATCAGTGAAGACCTTCAAACAGATGAAGCACTGGAGCTGCTCTGCACAGGCCGTCCATCTCACAGCCACCAACACTAGGAAAAAACAGGAGTATTTAATCAGTTTAAGATCAATCATGATTCATTTTACAGTGCACATTTTAAACACATCCAATCAGATACATACAAATAAGTATTTTACTCACCTGAGGCTTCAGTTTGTGTTTAAAGACCAGAAAGAAGCTTGTATGGCTCTTTTTTCTGTCTCCCAATTTAATTGGCCCTCGCCAGTGACTTTAGTCAATGGCGAGGGCTATTGTTCTTCGTTTGTGTTATTATTTTTCCCTTGCAAACGATCACGATTTTGAAGGCCTGAACATCGACGAAAAGTCCCACACGGGGGTATCAGATCGACTGGTCCGGCGAAAAATTTGATAAAATGGGCATCGCGACAATGACCAAAGTGACCCCACTCGATAGCGCCCCCTTGAAAAATCAAAATTTCAACATGAATGGGCAGCTGAAAAGAATATTTTGGCGTAGGCTGACAAAATTCGGAACAGTGATAGAGCTCAGGGACACAAACAAAAAAGTCATTCATAACACTGCTCTATGACGAACAGGAAGTCGGCCATATTGGATCAAAAATTCGGTGCAGTTTTGACTTGGGTGTGTGAAAAAAGATTCAAGTCCCTTGTGTTTAGTCCAAATGAGCTCAGATTTGACATGTCACATCTACAGACATAGGTTCACATAAATCATCCATGTTTTTTCTTAACTCTTTACGGTTTGCCCGTAGCACGCCGGCGAATAACGCCTTCATTTCCTGTTTTTTTGATGACCTCTCATGGCCACAGGCGTTGGCCTAGAGAGCTCAAATTCAAATCACCCGGCCCGAATGTAATGAAATATGAAATATAATAAAAGTGAACACTATAGCGCCCCCTAGCATAGGCGTGAAACGTCTACATTATCGGATCTGGACCAAATTCAGGGATTAAATTCTATGCATGATTACAAGCAAATAAATGTATTATGGACATGGGGCAATTTTCACCGTTGGCCAGCAGGGGCGCAAATACTCCCCCAAAAAATAGTTTAAAATCTATTACACGCACATGCTTTGACCTATCGTGCTGAAATTTTAATCACTAATGTTTGATCTCAGCCTGAATATAATACACTATAAAGTATATGAAAAGTGAACACTATAGCGCCCCCTATCATAGACAAAAAACGTCAGCATTATTTGATTTGGACCAAATTCGGGGATTAAATTCTATGCATGATTAGAAGCAAATAAATGTATTATGGACATGGGGCAATTTTCAGGGTTGGCCAGCAGGGGCGCACTGACTCCTACGATATATTTAAAGGGGCAGACAATGGCAAACACCATGCAAGGGATACTGGAGAGTATGGAGTACCTGTAATGAAAATGTAAACAAGAACATTCAGCAACATTCACATTAAGATGAACTAGATTCTACAACAGTACATTAGTATCAACCATGCAACAATCATTGTGAGAGCTGCAGCTGTAAAATTATGTCTGTAATAGGACAAAAACAAACTAAAAACAATCAATCTGACAATCAATTAACATGATTTGATTATGCCATTGTTAAGATAAAAGTAGTATCATTCTATTCTCACTTGATAAATCCACAGCTTGTGACAAGGGAAGTTTGCCTTTATCATAGCATGTGTTAAAGACTATAGCCTGAATCACACAAGCCACATAACGGAGCAGTGCAATCTTGGGGAGCTTGACTAATGCTATAGAATTATGTTTATAAATAACCCGAGCGTTGTGTAAAATAAACATTTGGCTATGATAAACTGGATGCTGTATACTATACTGTATGTAACAACTTTAGGGTCCACTCTATAAATTATCCTACGTGTCTGAAAATGTGCATCCTTGTCAACATATAAAGTGTACAGTCTATATTTCAATAATTTACTATACGGCCCAGTCACAGAACACATGTGACAATACCCTATATTTACTACATTATAGTCAAATCAACGTTTTGTCATTGGTCATAACTACAAATACACGAACAAAGATCACAATTTTGTTATTTTCAAACAATGATTTAAAATAAATGTAAAATTTTAGTCAAGATTGATTAACATTAAATTAGAAGACTCTCACAATATCCTACATCACATGAGGGAGATCAAACAACAGCAACTGGCAGCAATACTATGCTTATTTATGTACAAAATATTTATCAATATAACTAGTATATCTTATCAATGTAATACAAATGTTATTTTATGCCGATGCCACATACTTACCTTGATATTTACAGATTTCGAACAATATCCACAATTATTGACAAACACATGTAAAATGGCGTCCTTGTTATGACCGGTGCATTGTGGGTTAAAGGTCCTGGTCTCCAGTTTTAGTGTCTGAGTGATGCGGGCGCTGTCTGACTGCAGCGCCGCAGGCTGTGCGGTTAGCATGAAGTAGCAACACTCGCTATCGCTGTTGTCAGCGCACTAAGACAGTTTATTGCCGTGTGGCAAAATAAGTTATGATGCTAAAGCAACAGTAGTGAGTGGGAAAGCAACAGTAGTGAGTGGGAAACGTCTTACCTGACGATACAACTAGCCTAGCATCTGCTTTAATCCGCCGAGATTCCCGATACAAGACAGGACAGCGGCCGTTCTGCAGGAGACATGCGCAGTAGCGCGCGAGTGACGTCATCGACAAATTCGCTCACCTCATTGGTAGATCTTTCAGGGATACTAGACGTCCAGTATGTGTGTAAATTATACGTCGAGGATTGGGATAACGCGAGAGGTTTAGTATACGTCTAACTAATTATACGTATTATATACGTATAATCCCCTGCTATCCCTAAATTATACGATAGTATGCGTTTACATGTTCACCGAAACTTAAAACCACATGGCTAATTTGCATAAACTATAAGCGCTGAAAAAAACAGCTCGCTCCTTCTTCTGTCGGACTAAAGGGCAGGACTCAGTGGAATATGCGTGTTCTTTCTGTGACTGAGGGATGTTCTGCCTATGGTGAGTCTGTTCTGTGCTTCTATCGCGTTGGAGATGTTCATGTTAAACTTTTCAGAGATTATACGTGTGCAGGTCGTACGTGTGCAGCGCAGTTCTTTATTTCACTCATGCACTTTATTTATGTTGCTACTGTTGTGATGAAAAGACTGAAAGGTGTAAATAATTCTCTTAAGACTCGCGCTTATGAGCTGTAGTGGAGGATGGTGCTTGTTGTAGTCCGTTTTCTGGGAGTTGTGGTTAGCACTGGTTTAGAGTCAAAAGGGTTTTGTGGCTCTGGGTGTTTCCTTTTCTGTGGGAGACGCTCCAAATGGCTCTCCAACCCCTGGCCTATAGCGTTGGGACAGTTGCCATGGTGATTCCCGCCAGGTGAACGTGAGTCACGTGAGCACAGGTGGCTTATGGGTGCCTTTAAATATGGCGCGTGAGTCGGAAGTCGGGAGGACGTGGCACCGGGAGCCAACGGATACTCGAATGTTTTCAGCTTCGGTTTTTACGATCTTTTAACGCGCATTTTCACAACAACAAAAGGGAGATATTCTAAGACCATCGCTGCTGCATCACGCCGGACTCGGGAAAACGCGCCAGACGTGCCCCGCTGCTCAGATCATCACGTCACCACGTCGAGCCACGCGGAGGAGTCCAGATAAGTTTTCCCTGTTGCCTGACCAGCCAAGACCGGACATGTTTTTACAACGTTTAGTTTATAAGGCCCATTGCGTTAAAATGGGATGTTTTTGAAGTCCCTCCGTCGTTCAGGTAGGATCCATGACAAAGGAGAAAATCAATTATGTCACTGGACGAACTGAATTGAATTTCTCCTTTGCTATAGGCCTACATGTCCCCTTTTGTTGTACAGTTCCCCCGTCGCTAGACAGTTCCCCTTTGTTATACAGTTTCCCTTTGTTATTTCCCCTTTGCGATGAATTTCCCCTTTTGGCGGGATGTTGGAGGTTCTGGCTGCGCACGCAACTTTGCCTGTGTGTGTCTTTTTGTGAATTCGAACAATTATCGCAATGAAATGTTTATGTATTTGCTGAACTGTTCATGCCTGTTTAATGTTAATGTCTGTACTAAATTTGCTCCTCGCTCTGGTTGATTTATTTTTTTTTAATGCAGTGTGTGGTTTGAATAATGCTGTGATGGGGTTTCATGTGACATTAGCTTCGCTTTTGTTGAAACTAAATGCTGTGTTATTTCACATTCTGGATTTGTCTAAATGTAATGATTTACTAAAGAAATGGAATATGAAAGGAAAAATCGGGGGTCAAACTGTGTGGCCTTGAGGCCTGAATTTTTCTGGTAAAAGGGAGCACAAACTCAAAGAAATGCAAGGAAGGAAATTATCCCAGAAATGAACACGCTCATGAAACAAAACAAAATACACTGAGGTAGGCGTACTTGACGAATTTCTCGTGATGGAAATTAATTCTTTGCGTTTGAGCCATTTTTCGACCACTGCTGCTGCTCACGACCCATCTCCAGGTCTTGAGCTTTGGTCCAGACCATCAGGAAGACCACAGGTGAAGAAACCGCCAAGCTAAAATATACTCTTTACCGAATACTGCTAAACCATGCTAACTTCTGTCGTGTACTGTCTGCTAAGATAAAAGAAACGGGTCTAAGTATTTACTTATTTATAAGCTAAAGCTAATGCTAAATCTACTTCATGTCTTGCAACTGTGAGACATGAAGATCATCTGCGGCAACTGTAGCAGATGTTTATTTTATTTGAATACAGCTAAGGTTAAAACATGATGTTTGCCATATTATGTTACTGGATTTTGAACATTGCTAAGCTAAACCATGCTAATGTTACTTTATATTATTTGAATACAGCTAAGGATAAAACAATGTTTGCCATATTATGTTACTAACCCTTTTTAATTTTCAGGTTTTAGGATGGCGTCTAACCTTTTTTTTACAGGGAGCAGATTTATTTTTATTTTAAACTGCTAAGTATTTACGTATTTATAACACAAGCTAAAGCTAATGCTAAATCTACTTCATGTCTTGCAACTGTGAGACATGAAGATCATCTGCGGCAACTGTAGCAGATGTTTATTTTATTTGAATACAGCTAAGGTTAAAACATGATGTTTGCCATATTATGTTACTGGATTTTGAACATTGCTAAGCTAAACCATGCTAATGTTACTTTATATTATTTGAATACAGCTAAGGATAAAACAATGTTTGCCATATTATGTTACTAACCCTTTTTAATTTTCAGGTTTTAGGATGGCGTCTAACCTTTTTTTTACAGGGAGCAGATTTATTTTTATTTTAAACTGCTAAGTATTTACGTATTTATAACACAAGCTAAAGCTAATGCTAAATCTACTTCATGTCTTGCAACTGTGAGACATGAAGATCATCTGCGGCAACTGTAGCAGATGTTTATTTTATTTGAATACAGCTAAGGATAAAACAATGTTTGCCATATTATGTTACTGACTAACCCTTTTTAATTTTCAGGTTTTAGGATGGCGTCTAACCTTTTTTTTACAGGGGCAGATTTATTTTTATTTTAAACTGCTAAGTATTTACTTATTTATAACACAAGCTAATGCTAAATCTACTTCATGTCTTGCAACTGTGAGACATGAAGATCATCTGCGGCAGCTGTAGCAGATGTTTATTTTATTTGAATACAGCTAAGGTTAAAATATGATGTTTGCCATATTATGTTACTGACTAACCCTTTTTAATTTTCAGGTTTTAGGGTGGCGTCTAACCTTTTTTTTTTTTTTTTTTTTTTTTTTACAGGGAGCAGATTTATTGTTTATTTTAAACTGCTAAGTATTTATTTATAACACAAGCTAAAGCTAATGCTAAATCTACTTCATGTCTTGCAACTGTGAGACATGAAGATCATCTGCGGCAACTGTAGCAGATGTTTATTTTATTTGAATACAGCTAAGGTTAAAACATGATGTTTGCCATATTATGTTACTAACCCTTTTTAATTTTCAGGTTTTAGGATGGCGTCTAACCTTTTTTTTACAGGGGCAGATTTATTTTTATTTTAAACTGCTAAGTATTTACTTATTTATAACACAAGCTAAAGCTAATGCTAAATCTACTTCATGTCTTGCAACTGTGAGACATGAAGATCATCTGCGGCAACTGTAGCAGATGTTTATTTTATTTGAATACAGCTAAGGTTAAAACATGATGTTTGCCATATTATGTTACTGGATTTTGAACATTGCTAAGCTAAACCATGCTAATGTTACTTTATATTATTTGAATACAGCTAAGGATAAAACAATGTTTGCCATATTATGTTACTAACCCTTTTTAATTTTCAGGTTTTAGGGTGGCGTCTAACCTTTTTTTTACAGGGAGCAGATTTATTTTTATTTTAAACTGCTAAGTATTTACGTATTTATAACACAAGCTAAAGCTAATGCTAAATCTACTTCATGTCTTGCAACTGTGAGACATGAAGATCATCTGCGGCAACTGTAGCAGATGTTTATTTTATTTGAATACAGCTAAGGATAAAACAATGTTTGCCATATTATGTTACTGACTAACCCTTTTTAATTTTCAGGTTTTAGGATGGCGTCTAACCTTTTTTTTACAGGGGCAGATTTATTTTTATTTTAAACTGCTAAGTATTTACTTATTTATAACACAAGCTAATGCTAAATCTACTTCATGTCTTGCAACTGTGAGACATGAAGATCATCTGCGGCAGCTGTAGCAGATGTTTATTTTATTTGAATACAGCTAAGGTTAAAATATGATGTTTGCCATATTATGTTACTGACTAACCCTTTTTAATTTTCAGGTTTTAGGGTGGCGTCTAACCTTTTTTTTTTTTTTTTTTTTTTTTACAGGGAGCAGATTTATTGTTTATTTTAAACTGCTAAGTATTTATTTATAACACGCTAAAGCTAATGCTAAATCTACTTCATGTCTTGCAACTGTGAGACATGAAGATCATCTGCGGCAACTGTAGCAGATGTTTATTTTATTTGAATACAGCTAAGGTTAAAACATGATGTTTGCCATATTATGTTACTGGATTTTGAACATTGCTAAGCTAAACCATGCTAATGTTACTTTATATTATTTGAATACAGCTAAGGATAAAACAATGTTTGCCATATTATGTTACTAACCCTTTTTAATTTTCAGGTTTTAGGATGGCGTCTAACCTTTTTTTTACAGGGGCAGATTTATTATTGTCATGTCGATTTCAATTTATTTTTTCATAACACAAGCTAAAGCTAAATCTGCTTAATTTTAAGTTGAACAGCTAAGGATAAATATGTCATATAATGTTATTAACTTAAATATTGAACATTGCTAAGCTAAACTATGCTATTTTTTGTTGTCTACTGCTAAGACAAACACTACTGTAATGTATAATTTACATGTGGTAGTGGGGTGGTGTCTAACCTTGACATGCTAATTTAACTTTTTTACAGGTAGCTATGTGATACTTAGCTTGTATAGAATGTGGACTACTGAGAAATGAACCTTCGCCTCTATTTATCAAAGTCAAAAAGCCAAAAAAGGATCCAGAAGAGGAAGTAACTGCTGAACTAATCAAGAATGGAACTTTTTTTTTTTTTTTTTTTTAAATCGGAGGATGTACCCAAAAATAAGGAGTTAATAAAGAAAATATATCATGTAAAATGGATACAAAAAATTCACCCAAAGAAAAAATATACCTTGAAGTGCAAAAATTCAGCACCAAGTACGTCAAAGCAATAAAATGGAGCTAATGAGAAAATAGAGCGCTGTGGAGCTAACTATCAATGTGCAAAAGCTGAACAGTGACTAAACCATTATATATTTGAAAAATTGATTGCATTGTGGACAACCAAGCATGTCCTGGGACTAATCTGGAAGAAAGGAGTCTAACTTTGTCTTAAAGCTTCTGCAGTGGAAAAACCCAAAGCCCAAATCCAAACTGCACTAACAGCCCTATCCTGAACGCTGTGTAAAGAACAGATGCTGGACAGAGGAAACCAAACGATACATACAAAAATAAATAGCATCTTTTTTATTTGTATTTAAACAAAAGCAATGCAAAGAAACTGTCTTTTATGATGCACAAAAAAGGAAGTCTGTCTTTCCTTTTGGGGTCCCATGATCAACATTCATTCAAAGGCTGGAAGCTGAGAGAATGGCACAAGAGGGAACCAAATGGAGATGTTCAAACCAAATCACTTTAAAGTGTACTTTAGTAATCCCGTGTGAGGAAAATTCACTTTGTATTTAACCAACTTAACATCAACCAAGTGTTGCTGAGGCAACATCAGGAGCAGTGAGCTGCTGCCGTACACATGTGAGTGCTAACCACTCAGATACTGTCTTATTGGAGGACATTACACACTTTGAATATACTGACAGTCTTGAGTTCTGGTCCAAGGGTTGAGGCCCTTGTGTTTTCTTTTCCTTGTGGCTTTGATGGCCCCAGAGTGGGGCACATATGGACTGAGTGAATGTAATGGTTCAAACCCAAATGCTTGAGCGTTTGGTTTGTGACTGAAATAATCTTACAGGTTTGATCTTTCCCTGCTGCTGGTTTCACAGGTTTTATTGGACTGTCCATGCAGACTTAAACCAGGTAGGTATTTGTGAGGTTCTCTGTGAACCTTGTATCATTTCAGTACACGGTCTGAATACGCTGAAGATTCTTATGTTACTCTCTAAGGCTTTGGTTTTGGGCCTAAACTGGTGTGTGCCAGATTCTAAACACTGGCACACTTTTATGGAGACTGCGTGGTCTCCTTGGTCTGGTCTGATCTGATCTAAATGTGGACCAGATTTAAACAGACTGGTAAAACGTGATGATCACATGGGTCTGAGACTAAAACCCCTGATTTCTAAACTAACACTTCCACAGGTTTAATTGTTTATTTTACTTGGCTTGGTCAGTTCCAGACAGACCTGGTTCAGACTAAGAGCCTGACCTTGGCTTACTGAATGTGATGTGTTTTGTATTTGATTTTGTCTGAACTGGTCTAAATGTGGACTGGTTTGAGTGTAATGGCTCTGGTCCTAACCCTTACACTGGACTAAAATACTGGTTATTCTAAACTAACACTTCCACAGGTTAAACTGATTTTTGTTTCTGTTCATTTAGAGTTTAAAACGAGGTCTTAACTGACAATCTTGGGTTTTTGAATGTGTTTGTATGTATCTGAACTGGTCTAAATGTGAGCCAGATTTAGACTGGTTTAGAATGTGAGGGCTCTGGTCCTAACCCTTACAATGAACTGAAAATACTGGTTGTTCTGCTCTCCTTAACTCTTTCACAGGTTTGCATTGTTAATGGTCTAATGGTCTGTTCATTTTAACCTTAAACCAGTTTGAAATATGTTGACATTTTTCTTTGAACATTGGAGTTTAACACAAAGTTAAATCTCATACTAATGTGGGTCAGTACTGCCATTTTGTATGTTGTTTTGATGATTCTAACCCTAACTCTTCTGAAATCTCTTCTTGCTGCAGATCTAAACTTTTACCTAAACTTTTAAATTAGTCTTTATAGGTCCCAGAGGCTGCTGTTTGTGGTAAGTATCTCTGCACGCACCTACTAACGCACTAACACTACAAAAGCACTGGCGGTGGGTCTAATCCAGCCACAGAGGACGCTGTGTCCCTCTGTGCCAGTCCCCAGCCTGGACAAATGGAGAGGGTTGCTTTGGCGTAAAATCTGCCGCCTTTATCTTGATCACACGTGTTTGAGTAACCCTTTATTAGTCCGTCTACTTTTTTTTTTTTTTTTTTCCTTATCTTTAGTTCAGTAGAGATTGGCAATTACAGGGCAGAAATTATCCAAAATGATTCTTGTAAAGGTGTATGGGGTCTAAAAACATAGTGGAGTAATCCTGTATCGTTTTCTGTTTGAGAGACGAGCTCAGCCTAAATATGATTGGTTTATGTGTGAATGAAATGACAACGGAAAACAAAACTTCCAGGTATGTTTTTGATGAGGAAATGGGATTATAGCATAGATCAGAAAACGGCCTAATACGGGCCCTTTAAATGGTACAGGAGTTAGAAGCATTCATTTAAAAAAAGTCTGCCTTTGTCTTTGCTCAAGAACCTTGTTTTATCATCTTATTAACTCATTTATATACTTTTCATGAAGAAACCATAATGTCAAATACTTATTACTGGGGATTAATTTTTGCCATATCATACAGCCCAGATCAGAACTTAAACATATTCAACTTCAAACAGGGGTCTCCAAACTTTTTCTTCCGGTGAGCTCCTTTACAAAACGAAAATGCTAGAGAGCTACTACTTTTAGCAGTCGCAAGAAACTGTAAATATAGGAGCCACAGCCTCGGGTGGGAACAGTTGCATTTAAAACATAAGCCATTATCCAGTTTTAGTGCACAAAGTCACATATCAGAATTGTATATTTACACTGGCCAAAGGCATTAAATTTGGCAAATTTGTTATTCAGCACAATATGTATAATTTTAGAAGTCCCTTGGTGAAGAGATACAAGTTGGAGACCCCTCACTTAAAATCTAGTCAAGACTACCGTTGAACCATTTACTTTTACATATCATTGTTGCATTCAGTTCTCCTCTTCTGGTCCCTTTTCTGTTTGCTCTGCTGTCCCCACCTCACTCTCTTCTTTACGAGCTCCACAGGCTTCAGTGAGGTCCATCTGGCTGCTTGAGACTCTGGACTCAGTCACTATGGACTTGGGTTTCCTGTCAGAAACATTAAAGCTTCGGGACCTGTAATATGGAAGAAACCGATCATCTGCTACAGCCAGGTAGTCAGTGGAGTCTGATAAGTTCCTTCTGGCTGGTATTTTTGGTGGCACTGGTGGAGGAATGTCTGGAATGGTTTCTACAACTCTTTCTTGCTGTTCAGTCTGTCTTGAAGAGTCTTGAAATTGCTGCACGAGATTTCTATCAGTTGAAACTTTCGGCATTTGTCCAGAGACACTTGGATGTAGTTTATATTCTAAATTTGCTGGCCACTGATTTGGTGTTTGGCTAACCTGCTCCAGTAGTGATTTGTAGTCCGCTTGCGTAAAGTCACCAGGTTCTTTTGGATTGTAGATGATGCTACTCATGGTTATCTTCTTTGTAATTATGCCTTCAGGAGGATCATATCTCAAAGACTTAGTTCTTTGTAGAGAAGAACCATCTGGAATATCAAATGTTGGAATTGCGCTTTGTGGCTCCTCTGGCTCATCTGGAGGGCTGATTATTATTGTACTCATTGACCTACGTTTGGTCAGGTGCGATGATACAGTCTGTTCTTCTTGTGGATAGCATCTCAACGATTTTGCACATTTTGGAGGTGATGATGGACGAAGTCTATTCTGATCTATGAGTTTGTCTAAGATCTGTGTACTTCCCTGTAAATCTCTGGTTACTATTTCCTGACTTGAGCTGAGAGGCTTCTGCTCACATAGAGAGATCAAGATGTCCACATGAGACCCAGGTCTGGATCTGTCAATGCCACATAGGTCCAGGCTGTTGCTGTCTTTGTTCAGCATAGCTTGAGTTGAGCATACACTCTTTTGCTTCTCCACTGTTTACTTTTGTCCCCCTCTTTCTGTTTCTGAGAGAACTCCTCCATGTCCATGTGGAAGCGGTAGAGGCTGTATCCGTCGACGCTGTTGACGCTGCCCTGGCGGAGGAGGGGTCACACACGGAGGAGTTTCTTGAGTAACTTCTGGTCAGTTCCAGTTTGTCCACTCCGGCCAGCTTCTCCAGAGCCACAGCCATTCTTCCATGGATCTCCTCCAGCTGGGTGAGGCGCAGGTCCACGGTCTGCAGTGAGGCCTTCATCGTGTTCTCCCTCTCATTCACCTCCTCCAAACGCATGGACATGTTCTCCACACTGCAAGGACAGATCAGGGTTAAGGCTACCTGAGATCCACAGACTGTATAAAGTGGACTGAGTCTGAGATCTCCCATGGTAAAATGAAGCTGGTTGAGGCTAGCAGTAATAGGGGCGAATTTGGAGTAGAGTTCCCTATTTGTATCTTAGCAGCCAAAGAGCCAATCCAAAATGAGGCAGGTGAAGATGATGCCCCTTCAGGTTTGATTGACAGGGTGCGGGCGCTTCGCAACACTATTAAACCAGTGATTCGGGCGCTTGGCAACACTGTCAATCAAACCTGTTTCTAACGCTAATGGATGCGACCTCGGAAAGAAGGTGCCTGATTTGTCAGTTATTAATTTTCATATGTTGATTAAGGGACAAAATGGTAAAATGAACATTTTAAGACCAAAATGATTAGTCTGCCAACAATGGTTACAGAGAGAGGAGTGACGATACATGCTCACTTCCTTCAGAGGAATCCGAATGCTCAGAATGACTGACCGCTCAGAGGTGACTTTTATGCGTTCATCACTGGATGACTGCTGCTCGTCCTCCTTCTCCCTGAAGTACTCCTCCACACACTGCTCCTCAAACTCTTAGAGGTTTTTCAGCTCCTCGGAGTTCGGCCTCAGCTCTGGGAAGAAAAACAAAACAGATTTCATCATATTCATGTTTTAAGTTTGTGCTCTAATTATCCCCATCCAAAAGCTTCTTGGATTGAATTCTGTGCCCTTTTGATAAACAGCTGAGTCTTATCTGTGTAGATTTGAGACCATAATGAACATTAGAGTTACAGTAGCTGACTGTAAAAGTGTAATTTAGAGAATATACACACTGAGGCCGTGGTCCTTCTCGTCTAGCTCCCCCTCCTGTCTCTTCTTGGCACAGCGCTTGAACAGACGGCTCTGGAGGATGTACAGGTGACTGAGGATGATTAGGGGAGGAGGAAGAATGAGGAAGAATGGGGCAGTCGTGGAACGTCATGATGAGCTGGTATCTCTGGAACTTCCACACCTGATTCGAGATGGACTTCACCTCAAAGAATGTCTTGCTGTGGGAAAAACGGTTCACAATTGGCAAAAGAGAACTATAAATAGCAACTGCATTGTAAATTGTAAATATCCCATGTTTCTAGAGATCAACAAAAGTTTTAAGGTTTAAAGTGCATTACATTAATAACGATTTTGCAAAAAAATGGCTAAGAAGGTTGCAAATGTATCGTACATTTACAAGATGCATTAAGACCTTTGCTAAAAAAAAAAAATACTATAATTGAGGAAATCCAAACTTAAAAATAACAAATGGTTAAATATGTGTGTCTGCGTGCCTTTGGTTGGTCAGCCACACCTACTTTCTGGGTACCAAGGGACATCTAAACCAGGTTTATGAACATTAGGTCACAAATGAAAGTTTTAAGTGCTGTCAGAAGTCTGAGAATATGAAATATTTCAAATTCCCTGGCACAAAGGTTTACCTTTTTTTTTTTTTTTTTTTTTCTTTTATTGACACTGAGAAATACTATTTATGTTCTTTGTCATTATTCAGCATCAGAAACAGAAGAAGACTCCACTCACTTGAAGACGGCGATGAGCAGGTTGACGAGCAGGATGCTGGCGACTAGCAGGTAACAGGCCATGATGGCCGGAGTGAGCCAGGCCCCAGGGTTACAAGGGATACAAGGAGGCAGCTTTTTCCCATCCTCATCATACAGGTGCTCATCACAAGGGGCTGCCTGCAAGAGGACAGTATGTCTTTGTACGAATCCCCAAGTAACACAAGAAAACGAGAAAGATTCATGAGCGTTAAATTCACATTTATACTGTGTTATTTCAGAGCAAATATACTGTTGCCTATATAGATGCACTTATTTTGCTTTAAACTATCTAATCACATGAGTAATTTCGCTAGAGCAGGTCTCATTCTGATCAGTCACTGTCATGAATTTGATATTTCAAAACAAAATGTACTGTAGATATGGCTCTAACTTTATTGGCAACAGTGAAAAATACAAGAACAAAATTAGACAGTTATAAGAGTTAGATTAGCTTTAGATTAGTTTAATTCTGTAATTGTAAAGAAGGTACAATAGGTAGGATTCCATATTCTTTACATAGGCCTGTAACATCTTATAAAAATAGGCGAAAAGACAAGATTTGTTTTCAGGTTCATACATAAACACTTCTATCCTAAAATCCTACATATTATACTTTTTAATGAGGCATGAATATTTGGCCCTCACCAGTGACTTTAGTCAATGGCGAGGGCTATTGTTCTTCGTTTGTGTTATTTTTCCCTTGCAAACGATCACGATTTTGAAGGCCTGAACATCGACGAAAAGTCCCACACGGGGGTATCAGATCGACTGGTCCGGCGAAAAATTTGATAAAATGGGCATCGCGACAATGACCAAAGTGACCCCACTCGATAGCGCCCCCTTGAAAAATCAAAATTTCAACATGAATGGGCAGCTGAAAAGAATATTTTGGCGTAGGCTGACAAAATTCGGAACAGTGATAGAGCTCAGGGACACAAACAAAAAAGTCATTCATAACACTGCTCTATGACGAACAGGAAGTCGGCCATATTGGATCAAAAATTCGGCGCAGTTTTGACTTGGGTGTGTGAAAAAAGATTCAAGTCCCTTGTGTTTAGTCCAAATGAGCTCAGATTTGACATGTCGCATCTACAGACATGGGTTCACATAAATCATCTGTTTTTTCTTAACTCTTTACGGTTTGCCCGTAGCACGCCGGCGAATAACGCCTTCATTTCCTGTTTTTTTGAAGACCTCTCACGGCCACAGGCATTGGCCTAGAGAGCTCAAATTCAAATCACCCGGCCCGAATGTAATGAAATATGAAATATAATAAAAGTGAACACTATAGCGCCCCCTAGCATAGGCGTGAAACGTCTACATTATCGGATCTGGACCAAATTCAGGGATTAAATTCTATGCATGATTACAAGCAAATAAATGTATTATGGACATGGGGCAATTTTCACCGTTGGCCAGCAGGGGCGCAAATACACCTCAAAAAAATAGTTTAAAATATATTACACGCACATGCTTTGACCTATAGCGCTGAAATTTTAATCACTAATGTTTGATTTCAACTTGATTATAAAACAATATAAAGTATATGAAAAGTGAACACAATAGCGCCCCCTACCATAGCCATAAAACAACTACATTATCTGATCTGAACCAAACTCGGAATAAATTCTATGCATGATTACAAGCAGATAAATATATTACAGACATGGGGTATTTTTCACGGTTGGCCGTTGGGCGCACGGACTCCCTCAAAACCATTTAAAGGTGCATAATGTAAATTCCTGATGGAGGATCTGTGCAAATTTGGGGATGAAATTCTACAAATGATTACAAGAAAAACAAATTTTGGACATGTGGCATTTTTCATGGTTCACCAGCAGGGGCGCACTGACTCCTACAATATATTTAAAGGTGCATTATGTAATTTTTCCCGCGGACGAGCTGGCAGCCTGGCTGGCTCTCGGGAGGAGCGAGTGGCGAGCCAGAGCGGTCGTGGGTCCCCAGCGGCTGCACGGGGGGGTTCGAACCGGGGCGAGGGCCATCATAGCCGCGCGCGCGGCTTTAATTATATTTATTTTTATAGCCCAAAATAAACAGCAGTTGCTTCACATGGATTAACAAAATTGTTGAGTTACCCAACAAAGAAAATCAAACAGTGAAACGGTCATTGGTCAATAGCAGACACTCAGATTAACCAACATTCAGATGCAACAAGCAAATGGATATCGATTCCAGAGCATTCCCTATCCATAAACCCTCCTTGAAAAGGAGAAAAACTGAGAAAAACAGAAACTTCGAGAAGAACCACAATGAAGGCGAGACCATAGACAGACAGGCTGTAGATGTATCCAGGACTGATGTGTATCCATGTGCAGAGTGCTTCTCCGTTTTTACTTTCTTTTTATGAGACTTGTGTAATCCTGCCGAATGCTGCTTATGTTGCTCCTCCTCTAACATTTCCTGGGTCCACAAAAGTGAGATTAGATCCACGGCTCTGTCAGTTTAACTCTTTCAGAAACAGATTTCAGAGACACAGAGTGCATTTGTGTGAGTCATCTAACATGTGATCTGTTATGACCAAAATACTTAAGAACGTTAAAGTAATCCAAGGCGATTTAAAGTCTCCTCCCTTTCAGACATAACAAAATGCAGAGGTGTGAAGTAGTACTCACTTACATTTACTCAAGTACTATTGAGTATTTTTATTATTTGTACTGACAAACGATAATATTGTCATCTGAATCAATAGCACTAATATGATGCTGTAATAGACGCAATATGTTCCATCAACATCCCATAATTGCATAAATATACTTGATTTGTCAGTTAAAAGTATCTTATAGTTAAAACGTTATAAGCCAACTAAAGGATTTTGTCAATTTCATGTAATAAAGTTCATTTGTTATCAAAGTTTGTTACAACTGTAACAAACTTTGTTTCAATATGGTACATGTTAGGCCGCGTCTCATTTCTCTTTTCTCGCTTCCTTCTCCTTTATTTCTCTCCTCAGTTCTGCAGAAAATGTGTGAGGAAGTCCTACCTACAGAGGATACACAGTGAGGAGAGAGGATGTAAACTCCTCACTGAAACTAATAAAGTTTGATTATTTTATCTGATGTCTGCTTCTTTCCCTCATGTTTACTCCTTCATTCCATGGTTTTCTTTGGGACACCTGACACGGTTGATTGACAGCTGAAAAATGGAGGATTGAGGAGAGGAATCAAGGAGAAGGAAGTAAGGAAAGAGAAATGAGACGCGGCCTTAAAAACATCTTGGTCCAGTCAACACCATAGAGTCTATTGTACTACATTATTGATATTGATCAGTTTGTGGCTCATCAGTTGAGATTTGTAGGTCTGGTCTTGAGCTGAGTTCCTGTTTGCAGAGTGGCCAGTTGTTGTTCCAAAAGTATTTGAACACATCTCTAGTCAGGCGTTCTACATACACAGTTGGACTTAATGTTGTAATATTCAAAACCCCCATCTCTAAGCATCACTCTAACTCAGATACCAAATATAAATAAGTATTTTACTCACCCAAGGCTTCAGATCAGTCTAAAAATCAGGAGGGAGCTTGTATGTGTCTTTTTTTTTTTATGCAAGACTTGTGTATCACTGCTTATGTTGCTCTGCCTGTAAACAATTTTCTGGTTCCACAGAAGTGAAATAAGACCATGCCTGTTAGTGTAACTCACAGAACTAAAATCGTAAACTTGATTTGACTGGAGCTGAACACTATATATATGGGTATATATATGACCTCACACTCACACACAGGTTCACAAGGATTAAACGTGTCCCAAGCAGGTCATGACACTGGCCACGTCATTTCTGTGGAGGAGAGACCCATGTCATTGAGTAAATGTAGATTTATTACTTTGGAACATTCCAGATAAAGCTTTTGATTTTTGATTGCATATTTTCCTTTTTTCCTGCTGCTCTTGAACAATGCGTTACACTGGATTTTCCTCATTGTGGGACAAATAAAGGTTATCTTCTATCATGTCTACAAGCAGTCGGCTGACTCCCAACCAGAAAAGTTACATAGTGTGTCTTTAAAATATGGAAATGATTTTAAAACATCACATAAACCACTATAACTGCACTTATCACAGCATCTCTGTCTGATGGATCCAAAATATGAACCAAGATACAGCCCTTCACCTCTTTATCCCTCTTCCTCCTTTTGTCCTTTCTTTCTCTCTCTTCATGCCTTGTGTCGCTTCATGACATCACAAGGTGGAACAGAGCTTTGGAGATGTAGACAGATTAATAATAAAGGGTTATTCAAACGTGTGAATGAAACAAAACACAACTGCAGGTATGCTCATCATCTCTCTAGCCCTCTTCCTCCTTTGTCCTCTTTTCCTTCCTCATGATGCCCACTTCCCAATCAGTTTTTTTTTTTTTTATCGGGTCAACGTTTTGTGTTTCTCGCCCTCACCTGTGTCGTAAAAGTATTTTGTGTGCACGAACCACCTCCTCTCTCTTTGCCCGGCTGCGTCTCCGTAATTACAGCGCAGGACTCAAGCAGCGCCGGTGAATGCCTTTCTGTTCACTCTCTCCATCAATCTCCATCATGCCCCTTTTTCTCGCCAAGCAAATTACATCTGCGTTACTATAGAGACGTGTTTATTGAACGTGTTTTGCGGCACTTTTAGCGTCCCCTGTAGTCGTCTTTTACCTGCACTTTCCACCCACTCCTCCTTCGCTCCATCGATGGTCCTGGCTCTTGTCTTATTGTCTGCGCTCTTCCATGGCTCTGCTGACGAACACTTGGTATTTGTAGGCAAGGATGGATATTGAGGATAGATTTTAGTACCTCAATGGGAGCTATTATGTTGTTTCCGAGTCATTTATTTAGTAGGTAAAGAGGCACAAGCTTCCACTGTATAGGCCAACGTAGGTGATATCCATTGTATTGATTTCAGAAGTGTTCACACGCAGAATACATCGTGAGGAATACAGCAGCTGCCTGATTAGCCCTCTGCACAATGATTTTTCTGCGCCATTTCAGTCGCCAATAACACCATCTTCTTTATAGGTCCTATATTGCGCAAAATTGACTCTTGTGAGCTTTTCACCATTTTACAGTGTTACCTCCTCAAAAACATACCTGAAGTTGTGCTTTGTTTCATTCACACATGTTTGAGCAATCCTTTATTATTAGACTGTCAACATCTCCAAATCTCAAAATGCTCCACGTTGTGATATTGTGTAGTGGTAGTTAAACAGTAGCAAACAGCTAACTTTTAACCTTTGTTCAATAAAGATTGGCAATTCCAGGGCTGAAATTATTGAAATGATTCTAGTGAAGGTGGATTTAAAATGAACACAGTGGAGCATTTCCTGTATTACCACATGACATCACAAGGTTTTCTGTTTGAGAGAATGACTCAGCCTAAATATGCAGGGTTTGTGTGTTCAATATGTGTGAAGGAAACAAAACACAATGGCTATGTTTGTGATAGCGAAACAACATTATAACATGGATCAGAAAATAGTGTAATATGAGCCCTTTATGGTTAGAGACAAAGCATTATAGTTCTTATACGAAGGCAGCAGTAGCACTTTCTCCCACAAACTCAAATGTCGCTACAGTCTTCATACCAGCTTCCTTCACTGTATTTTTTTGTTTGATTTTTTTGTCTATTGATATAATGCCTGGGATCCAGAATACACACTTCTTTCAATACTTCACAAAGCTGTGAGTCTGGTCTCTGGTGAATCTCCCAGAGTTCAGACGGCATGATTAACAGGTGGATTAGCCAGGGACATGCATAGTCTGTCTGTATCAAAACAAATATGGATGCTTGTGGAGAAAATACCGCTGGGGACTAAAAAACATTCACTTGAAAATCTAATAAGTAGATTTGAAAAAATCTAGGAAACCAATTGAAAAATCTGACTAAAGTGGACTGTGACTCTAAAGCTGAGTTTACAAGTAATTCCTCAGTGTAGTGTGCAGTAAATTCCGCTTTCATCCAACTAGGCACAGCAAGTTAAGTGTACTTTAGTTTTCATTCATAGAACTCATGTTGTGAAGCTGTGCCAACTAATCAAATCTGAAATATGTAGAAACCTTTACTTTAGAGTAAGTTAATCTCTTGGTAAAGCCATGGAAACCGATTGCCTTGAGTTGAGCCAGTAAATGTTACTTGTATACTCAAGTTAGAATAAAAACAGGTTTTATTTTACAATAATGCCATTTAGATCTGCATCAGGTACACAAGAATTTGAATAGTTATTAGTCTTTGGAAAAAAACGTAGCAAAACTTTTGTTCAGCTAAAGTTCAAAACACATCGTAACATGTGTAACAATAAAATAATACAGCTCGGTCATTCCATGTCAACTCAACCAAAGCCCTGCACTTAGGTCTCAAAAACTGCTGGAAGAAACAAAAAAAGGTGTACAGGTGTAATCTGGCAAAGACTGAATGAAGTATATAGAGTGTATAGAGATGCTCTGGGATGAATAGGGAATGAGTGGCAGCTGTAGGAAAACCAGGGAGGGAAAAAAAAGGAGGACCCGAACAGTCTGGGAAATTGGAGCTGGACTCTTGTCAATAATACGTCACTGTTGAAGTTACTCATTGTTGAAGTCTCATTCAACTGACAAGAAATGTGCTTTTGTCGCCTGAAAGTAACCCTAGTGTTAGATTTTACAGTGATTTCTGCAGAGTCAAGGAATGAAGCACTAAACTCAGTTTATCTCAGGGGACATACATTATTTTATTTTTAAATGTTAGATGACCAATGAGCTCCGCCTCCTTCATTCCCATGTGTCTCTGAAATAAACAGACTGGCTTGACAGATGCAATAGAGGGAGTTGGACCGGACCCACAATTAGAAAAACACTCACTTGTCCATAGATAGGCTTTAAACATGCAACAGGATTAGAATATAAAATAGATGAAAACTAGAAATATAGTTGTGAATATATTCATTTGACTCCAGACATTCACTCATTCATCTGTCCTGCCAAAAAACTGGGGAAATGACCTGTGTGTGTAAATGGGTCATATCAAAATGAGAGCCCAAAAGTGCTGTATAAATTGAATCATAATATTTTTATATTGTCTTAGTATAAAAAATAACATTTAATGCAAGTTTTAACATCGCTTCTCACCAGAAACACAACAAAAAGGCTGGCCGATTTAATTTTAGTTTTCCCTTTTACCAAACTTGTATATGTTATGACTGACAAAACAAATAATAAGTGCAATAGTAATTTCCCTAAATACTTTTTTTTACTCTTGAGTAATTTCATAGAGCACTTTTTTGTACTGTAATTAAGTAATATTATTTTGAAGTACTCCAGTAACAATTCTGGCTATTCTGATTACGAAAGTTACATTAAAGCTCCTGCATTACTCAAAATTGTCTATTGTAACCTGTAAGTCATGTTAGCCCTTTCATGCATAGTGGTCACTACAGTGGACAGCTATTCAGTAGTTGTTTTCTACTATATAAATGAGTCTGAATGTCACAGTTACACATCAGTCACTACAGTGGAAGCTCATGTGTCATGCAACACCCTGCCACCCACTGATCAACTTTTGCAAGTGCAAAAAAAAAAAAAAAAAATCTCTAAAACAAAATGGCCGACAAAAGAGCAGCTGTCCCTTGCAGGGAGGAATGTCTGTCCATTCCTTCTATTCTAGGAAACCCTTGCATGTAAAAAAAATAAAATAAAATATGAGGACATCAAGCAACAACTAAGGAACAATATAATTGTTAAAATATCCAAGTACTGATTTTGTGATTTGAAGAAATTGGACATCAGTTGGACAGCATGCATCACTAGCTATATTTAGACTACAATTTATAGTATTACTGTGACAGTTTTGTTTTGTTTTTTAAATAGGTGACCTGCACTAATATTTTGGCTGAAAATCAATTCATTTTTTTATTATAGCAATATTTTGTGAATATTAGTTCTATCATGAACTGTTAAATGTATTGCAAAAACATTTAACCAGAGAAAAATAAACTTCTTTGAAGCACAGATTGTACAGTCTAAATAACTTCAAACATAACAATGAACATGCCTACCATTACTTATCAAGGCAAACATTCTTTCAAATGTACTTAAGTACATCAGTGCAGTGTGTCTTTAGTGGAAAAAGGTTATGTGCAGAAACTGGCAAAGCATGGGAGGGGTAGATCTCATGGACCAATGTGTCACAAATGTATCCCCACAGACAAAAACAAACGATGGTACCTCCAAGTGTTCTTCCACTTCTTGGACATGACCACTGTGAATGCCTGGCACAGCTACAGAATGTGTGAACTGGACAAGAAGGATCTTCTGCATTTCAAGTAGCTCGCGCACTAATAAATGCAACTTCCATCCAGACACCAAGACGAGGACGACCCAGTGCCACCCCACCTCCTTTGAAGCGCAGAGCAGCGTCCAAGCACCCCTGAGATAAAGTTTGGACCTGATCACTGGCCCAGGATCAGTGAAGCAAGAAATGCAAACACATGCCATGACTCTGCCTGCACACGGAAAACAAAGCATGCAGTGTCTTTGTGCCCTGGGTGCTTTGCCAGTTTCCATACAAGATAACTTTTTCCACTAAAGACACACTGCACTGATGTACCTAAGTACATTTGAAAGAATGTTTGCCATAGTAGTAGGCTGATAAGTGGCATGTTCATTGTTATGGTTGGAGTTATTTAGACTGTACTGTCTGTGCTTCAAAGTTATTTTTTTCTCTGATTAAATGTTTTTGCTATACATTTAACAGTTCTGGAATATGTTCAAAATATATGAACACAATGTTAAAGAGCAAACAAAAACATGTTTTATAGTGTTTATAGTGTTTTCTTTCTGCCTAAAGAGTAGTTCCACCTTGTGATGTCATGAAGCGGTAGTTTTCAAGTTAACAGCTACCTTTTACATTCTCAGCGATTTTCAGCAGCGGTTGGCAATTCCAGGGCTGCAATTATCCAAATGATTTTAGTGAAGGTGTATGGAGTTTAAAAACACTGCGGAGCACTTTCTGTATTATAACTGTATCATAACTCTAGGTATGTTTTGATGAGGAAACAATATAACAAATAGCGTAATATGGCCCTTTTAAACAACTTATTTAAAACTAATCTCAGATGCTGTCTTCACAAAATTTGAACCAACAAAATGACTAACTTACAACATTTCTGACCATCGATAAATGCTATCTTAAATGCATCACTACTGTACATCCACCTGCCTGTAGACTCCTCTGCCCTTCCCTCTGTGGACCTGCCCCTTTGCCCCGCATGCCAGCTGTCGCGCCCCCCTGGACCCCCCGCCTCCCCTCGCTCGTCCATCCTGCCCTGCTCTCCTGTCTTTCCCTGGCTCCTCGTCCCAGATGGTGAACCCTCTGTAGTGGAATTAACTTTGAGCCTCACACATGGAGAGATGTGATGCCAAATTCACACACGGCAAAAAACGCGTCTTGATTTGTTTTTCCTGCCAACAAATTCTGTGACTCGGAGCTCCTCAGTTTACTCTGATATAGAAAAACAAACAGGAGCGCCGTGCCAGAAACGGATTTCCATTTAAATCCAGCCAAGGGCACAGAGCATGGCATCGCACTGTCCCATTACAAGACATGGAAGACTGTTTAAACGCCTCCTCACATCCCCAAGTGATCTTCCTCTAAAGATGCCTGTTGCTCATGGAATAACTCGCCCAAAGTCCCACAGCTACAGTTGCATGGAGTTTTCTGTTCTAATTGCAGTCAGTAAGCGAAAGGGAAAATACAAGGGTGAGACATTACATCCAAAAAGGTCAAATCTGAAATAAACCTGAACAAGAACAGGACTCATTTTTATTTGTTCCTTTGATTGTCACTGACAATCTTTAAAGGTCCTATATTACAAAAAATTGACTCTTGTGAGCTTTAAGCCATGTTATAACACTGTTACCTCCTCAAACACGTACCTGGAGTTGTTTTGATTCATTCACATGTTTGAGTAATCCTTTAGTATTAGTCTGTCTGTTAACAGCTGTTCAGTAGGGAGTACTTTTTGTTCAGGCAATTCCAGAGCTGAAAACATCCAAATGATTCTAAAGAAGGTGTATGAAGTTTAAAAACACACACTCTCCATTGCACAACACAACCCTTATTTATATAGTTTTATTTAAAGCAAAATCGTGTAACTTTCAGGAGGTGGAATGTCATTTGCATGATTCCATGGAAGTATAAAATTAAAACCCTACTTTGAAACATTCTCCAACATTCTCCACATAAACAAGGAGTCAGGTTTATGGAGATGCGGTGTGTGTGTGTGTGTCTGTGGTTTTTGTTTTTTTGATGATTTTATTGCGCAAAAAAACCAAGAAAAACAGGCATTCTGACTGTAAACGGGGTTGCCGCTCCACAGATCTGGCCTGTAACTTGGTCTGGTTTGGTTTCCATGATGACAGAAAGGTTTAATGCCATACTGTGAAATATTTCAGACAAAGAAATAATAAGTGAATCAGAGCAGTGAGCCTCTGTCATTGTTGCGAGCTTTCTTCATTACACAGACGTTCTGGTCGAGTTGGTTTCTAGCAGACGCACTTATGTGGTAGGGAACTAAAAGCAAGTTAATTGTTCCCTTGGGAACAGGCCGCGGTACACTTAAAATTATGGGCTGCAGATAAAAATGCAAATTCCTTATGTTCTTCTTATGTTATTTTCTCATTGTTTACTTGAGGTAGTAACGTGTCTTATGGTACGTTGGCCTGTAAGCACTGAATTAGCTTTACATGTTTTCAATAATACTGTAATTAACTCCATGTATGCGCTTTTATGTAATAGCTTTTGGAGGATGTCTACTGAAAAAAAAATCCTAAAATGGAAGGCAAAGGACTGTACAGTTCTTTTCATGTTCTAAAATGTCCCCATGCAGTACAAATATATTGTAAAAGCTCTTAGGGTGAAAATGAGCCCGATGTCTGCTGTCAGTAAACTTCGCTCTGGCTTCTTTAAAAATGTTTTTAGGTGGGCTCTAAATCCGTAGCAGTTCTCTCACTCATGCATATTCTTGTGTCCTTAGGCAAGAGACCTCAGCACCATAAATAAATACTGGACCAGAAGTACTAATACAATACAACAGCGGCACTGTAAATATATAGTGAGGAAGAACTGAAGAAGAGAAGGTTCCCTCATACTCTACACTACACTACATTTCCAACCTTGTGATGTCACCAAGAGGTAGTTTTCAAGTTAACACCTGTTTTTTAGTTTTAATTCAGTAGAGGAATAGGAGATTGGCAATTCCAGGGCAAAAACTATCCAAGAAAGAGAATAGCTCAGCCTAAATATGCAGGATTTGTGTGTTAAACATATGTGAATGAAATAAAACACAACTCCAGGTATATTTGTGATGAGGAAGCGGCATTATAACATCGATCAGAAAATAACATCATATGGGCACTTTAAAGGCGCTGACCTAAATGATTTTTATGATCTTAAAAACGTGAAAAACAGCACTTCTAAACACATCATGGGGAATCATTTTGCTCGGAATGCATAAGGTAAGTGAGGAGTAACTTTGGACCACTGCAAACCAGGATGTTTAGACTTTAAAAACATGGTGGAACATTTCGTGGTGAAAAAAGTCCCAACCACATGACTGACTGATAGTACTGAATTTTTTGAGCTCTCAAATATCCGGAAGATGATTCAAATGTGCATTGAAACTAAACTTGCAGCAATATTTTTGATGTGAGTAAAAACAAAAAAATCTAAGAAAACAAATACTTGCTTGTACTTGTAAAGTTTGTAGTATACCACAATATTGATCTAAAAAGACAAAAAACTGCAGAACTGAGAAACTCCTCTTTATAGTGGCTGCTCACCGTAGCATACAGCAGATTTTCATGTACATGTTTTTATAGGAAAAGAACTGCTACATAAACTTCCTAGAATATACGAGTATTCATAAGTAAGTATAGAGAGAAGTGGGTGGGGATAGGTGAAAACTAAACTTTTCTAAGCACTCAATCCTCATGGATATGCAGGATTAATGTAACATGCAGGAATCAGTCAAACTGCAGCTGTGCACTAATGATAAAAAATTAATTTACAACATTATACAAACTTTTTCTACAGTACAAATGTAGTAGTAGAAATTCTACTTACTTCTATCCTTATATTGACATTATCACTTACCCTTATGTAATAAATAACCCCATGTCACTATTTCATCTTTGCACTGTTTATCCTTACGACCTCTTGAATATAGCTGACATATGTATTAATATATTTCTATTATTTTCTACTTGTACATATATTTATATGATTATGCCTTATTTGACACCAGTTTGTTATTTTTTTATACATATTTTGAATTTATTGTACCACTTATATTGTTATTATAATATATTGTGATGTGTGAGCTACTGTGTCCAAATAATTTCACTTGCGGATCAGTAAAGTTTGTCTATTACATAATATTACATAAAGGTGAGTTGTTGTACAGTTGTATATGGAGTATGGTATGAATGTAGTCCTGTATCTCTCACTGTATTGTCTGGTGCAGTGGGTGAGCAGGAGTGTCCATGATGAAGAGCAGTTTGTCCAGTGTCCTCATGTCCCTCACTGTGACAAATGTCTCCAACTCACAGCCGATCACATGACCAGCTTTACCAGCGAGAGAAAGCATTAAAAGCTCACAAAAGTTGAAATCCTGTAAACAAAACAAAACAAAACAAAAAAACTTTACATTTCTACCCATTTCTATCCTTTTTATATTAGTACCTTTTATTTATTGCAGTCTGAGTAATGTTTTGTCCCTTGTTGTCTCGTGACTGTGAGGGTGTGTATGGTCTCCTCTGCCGCTCTTCTCATCAGACTGAAATCAGGACTGAAACTGATATCTTTAATGATTAGCCACACTTCTGGCTTTGCGCACAGTCTTTCAGTAAATGAGGAAAAGCGATACGTGTCCTAATGACCAGTGTGAATAATCGCCGTCTATATATACAGGCTGGTGTTTGGTGCTGCTGCTTCTCCTTCCTCTCCCATTAGACTCATCAGCGGACCCTTTCCTATAATATCGCAGGTACCTCGTGTCCAGTCTTTTATCACTGATCCACTTTCGATGTCCGTTTTTTCCTCCTTTTCACGTCCTCGGCCCATTACGCGTAGATCACAGGAGCGGATCAAACTGACACACATTTCGCCGCCGTGTTTAGCTTTTATATCCTGAACCAGAGTGGAGAGCGAGAGGAAGTGGAAGACATGAAAGAAAGGACCAAAGAGAGCTGAAGATAAAAGGGGAAAAAAGAGAGATGTGTCTGGTATAGGATCTACATTTATTTTGTGCTTACTAAAGGCCTTCTCTCACATTGGGCTGTGGAGGAGTTGAGTTAATAAAACGACAACCGATCCAACAAGAAGTAATAAATCAAACTAAATATCCAGGGGAGAGATGTTCAAAATGGGGAAGCTGTTGAGGAGCAGAAGGATTGGGAAAAGTGGAGTGTAACTGGATAAATAGATGAGAAGAAAGCAGAAGATCCGAAATGAGAGAGAGGATTTACAATTTGCACGAGCAGCCAATCAGAGTGATTCTTCAGAGCAGGAATCAGAGACACATTTACATAATGGGGTTCACGGGTTTTCAAATCAGTGCAGAATCATGCTAGTTAGAGCAGATACAGGAGATAGGTCTCGCCATGGAAACGCTATTGCTTTCCTGGCAAGTTCCACAGTATGGTATTAAACTTTGCTGTGTTTATTTAGGTGCTTTTACTTGGCCCTGTTGCGCCAGCTGCTTGTTTCCATGGAGACTGAACACTGGAGTCTCCAACAGGAAGGTCTCATATTGCACCTTTAAAGCAAGGGTCTGGAATTGTTTCAGTGATGGACAGATTATTTTATATATACTGCTATATACTACACACAAAGCCAAACAAAATTGCTTTCAGATTTTCTAAAACAAAATCAACCAAGTCAGATGTTAAGTCTTTCTATTGATTTCTATTGATTACGGTAAAAATATAGAGTAAAAATGTATTTAATCATGATGAATCAAGGCCGGATGTTCAGGGCTTTGAAGAGGAAAAAGTTTTTTAATAAATAAATTAATAAATAAATGCTATAATTCTACACTAAGGTCTAAAGGAGATGTATTTACAGCAGCCATAAATGAAAATAATAAACAAATGATCTCTACACAACAAAACTGCACTTAAAGGTGAATTATGTAACCCTAACCTTTCTTCCTTAATGCTTTGGTAAGTGATCAGTGGTCACATTTTTATACAGCACTTTTGCACCTTCAAGGCACTCATAGAGGTTTACTTCATGAAACCATTCAGCCATTCACACACATTCATACACCAGTGTACACAGACATTGGGTTAAGTGTCTTGCCCAAGAACACAATGACAGTATTCCTCTGTGGGAGCTGGAATCACACCACCAAACTGTTTTTTCAGACCAAGAGTTTGTTTTCATGCCTGACAGTTTCGACTGCTCACTAGCGGTCTTCGTCAGAGTGGTCATGTGATGTTGCTGTGACATGTCCAGCTGATTTATACAGATTTTGGAGCTGTCTTCCCACCAGTGGAGGCAGGATAACAACGCCATCTGGAGTCTGACTTCTTCAGGACAGTATCCCAGGTGTGTGAGAGTAAAAAAGTTTATAGTCCCGTGGGCACGTTTCCATATTTCGATTGCCTCTTTAATCCAGTGATGATGTTTGTTGTCCTCTGTCCCAATGAGTTTTGTTCAGTCCATAATGTGGTTCTCTTTTACAGTGGTCAAAGACGGCTGATTTGTCATGGTTCATGTTTTGTAGTCATTGTTGTTGCATATTTTGGTGCATCTTATTCCTTTAGTGTAGTGTGCCCTTAGTGTTTTATTTTGACATTTGTCCTGTCAGCTTGTTGCTTTTAGTTTGACTTCCTGTCTGTTGGTGTCTGTGTGCATTTATACCCTGTGTTCTCCTCTGCCCTTTGTTGGTCCATTGTCATTATCAGTGTCTCGTCATGTCATGGCAGTTTCTATTTTTGGATTTTGGTCATTCTTTGTTTGTTATTAAAGAACTTTAACAGCTGTCCTGCATTTTGGGTCCTCCCTCTGTTTATACATGACACAATTTGAATTGTTCCTGTTCTGCTTTGTGTTTTGTTGCTCTTGTGCATGCTGTTTCTTTCTCACATTCTGTCCTATGTTTCTTTTTCATGTACTGAACCCCCTCCCTGTTTGCCCGATATGTTTTCTTGCAGGACATGCAGGGTATTTTGTATATAAAGGAAGCCCGCTGGTGAACAGTCGAAACTGTCAGGTATGAAAAATTCTTGGTCTGAAAAAAGAACATAATAACATAAATGATTGAAAGACCAAATGAACCTCATTGGACCATTAATGTTAATGTCAATAGAGGGATTTTAACTGCCAACCTTCAAATCAGTGGACAAACTGCCACCTGAGCAACTGTCACCTCTTTGTCTGGCATGTTCCACAGTATGGCATTAAACTTATCCATTTGCATTTGTTCAATTACAGGTGTTTTTATTGTTCAAAAACACCTCTGAAAACATGCATTCTTTTTGTGAGTGGGGTTGCTTCTCCACAGATCTAGCCTGTAACTTGGCCTAAACACATCCCCACTTGTATCCATGGGTATAGATAAGTTTAATGCCATACTGTGGAACATTCCAAGTGATTCAATAAAATCTCCATGGAGACAAGCAGAACTATACCCTCCACTGAAAATGTGCCTTTAAATCGGTCTCATTTTTATTCTTCTTTAACTTTACTTCCAGACACCTGACACTGGACAGTCAGATTTATCACCCACTCTCTCTCATTACTGCTCTCACACGAGGACATTAGCAGCATTCTCTGATGGACACTGTCTATTTACTGGATGGACACTGTCTATTTACTGGAGTGTGCTGGCAGAGTCTCTGGTAATAGACAGATCCTGAGAGCGTGAAGCAGAGACAGAGCAATAAACACAAGCACTCCTGCATCTTGTTCCCACTGGACCATGAGATGCACTGGTTTCACTAAAATGCTCTGAATAATTATGTCAGCTCTCCCCCAAGGACGCACTTTTGTTTTGTAAATGTGTTTTTGTGCTGGTTGTCGGAAACTTAAGGCATTACCACAGAAGAGTTCATTTGTCTGGTGTTAAGGATATTATCACTTTATTTGATTCTAAATCTTAGTTTAAGTCACTATAGAGGAGAAAATAGTGGTTTTAAAAAGGTGCCGGAAATAATAGAAGTGTATACAGGTCATATTATATGGAAATAAGCATGGGTGATATGACTTTACAGATGACATCATCAGTATTCTTTGGGATGTGATGCTAACTGTAGGCTCTATTCTGTCTGAGGCTTTATTAGACTTTAATCTGTGCTTTATTTTAACAACCATAAAGAACTGAACTGAACTTAAATTAAACTACAACAGGTGAGATGATTTGTGCTGTTAAACAAGACTCACACACATAAAATTACAGTCAGTTACTCACACTAACTATTTCTGCAGAAAATCAAACTTCTAAACAGGACCATGTCCTATGTAACTTTTGCATGGGAGGGTATAAATGAAGACACGTCCAGGCCAAGTTACAGGTCACAACTGTGGAGAGGTGACCCCCCACACACAGTCAGAATGTATGTATGCATGTTTTTCAGGACATTATTTAGCAATTAAAAAAAAAAAAAAAATTTAATTGTTAGGTTGACAGGTTTGACATTCTGTGGAACATTCCAGGCATCTCAATAACATCTCCATGGAGACAAGCAGGAGATGGACTCGCCTACCAGACCTTTACTGTACAGTATTTGCCACATTAGCCCCTCCCTCCTCCTTCAGGTGGATTGTCTTGCCTCCTCCATATTCAGACCTCATGTTGTGAGTGCGAGCACTGATGCAGGACTTGACCTCTGGAAATGAACTTGTGAAGAAACACTGGCCTCTTTCTAGAGCCATGAGCATGAAAAACACAGACATAAAACAAAGTGATGAATTATGGATAACGCAGAAGCATCTGAAATCATTTGAAGACAATAGCTGCAGAGTATGGGGCTATTGTTGTCTCCTGGTTCTGACGTCAGCCTTTGTATAAAAAATTAATATGTTTGTATGCATTTAGGTCTGAATTTGTATGTGAAAATTTAACATGCTGAAAGAAGTCAAGCTGTTTCATTAGTCTGAAATGCTTTTGGCTTTGTATGACAGAAGGGACAAAAATAGTGCCTTGTTCTAGAATTTTCACAAATCTGTTTTTCAGTTTTTATCTTCCGCAAACCAGGAAGTAAAGCAAAGCAGCAAAACTCCAAAAGCAAAACTCCACCCTGGCCTTTGAAAGTTTTGAAAAGCATTTATTACTTAACTTATTGCGGTTAATAGAGGAACCACTGCTGCAAAGCATTAAACATTTCTGTTTTTCACATTTTTATGCCTGTAAGCCAGATGCCCTGGTGAGGTTATATCCTGGAACACACTGGCAAAAGCACTGCGTAGCAACATTCCCACAGTGTTGAATCCTGCTCTAAATACACAGACTAATTGCCCACTCCTGTCATGGCATATGGCATAAAATCTTGTCTGTTTACAATACAAAAAATATATAGAAATATTTATTTGCAACCTTGAATCCCACTGTATGCTTAAGTGCATTGATCTTCTTACTTTATCTTCTTACTTTATGTTTGCAAACACATAATACAATCTCTATAGGCATTGTATAGTATCTTGTTAGCAGCCTCCCACAGCACCTCTCTCACCTTTGACCTCTGTGAACTGCACTCGAGAGAAACCTTACTCTATACGCCCCAGCAAGGGTCAAAGTTCATGAAATCCCAAGTAAGCATACAGAGAATCTATGTTGAGATTAAATAAGAGTTGTGCTTATGGTAAGAGTCATTAGACAGATAATTATTTGGGTTTTCATACATATAAATGAAAGAGTAATAAATCATGTTACATTACAATACAATGGAGAGGGTGCAGTAGGTCCACCTGCAGCTCTCTGACTGGTCGGTTTGGTCCCAGCTGTGGAGGTAATAAAGTGCATTAGTGCCAGCTGAGGCCAGACTGGACTCTTCCTGAACTGTCTGTCAATCTCCTCTGAGAGCGTCTGCAAGGTTCACACATGTGGAAGCCATTTTGCCTGTTCATGTCTCGAATCTTTGAAAGTTAAATGCGGTGTAAAATTTGGTATCATGGTATTATAATGCACATGGAATCAGTTATTATGTTGCTACATTTGGTCATAAAAGTGTATATTTCAGAAATGACCTATCGTGCAGTGGATTTGGATTTGGCTGTGTAGATTTTAAACCAGTCACCCCTGACACAAATGCTTGATTTTTCAGGTCTAGAAATGGGACAGAATAGATTGAACTGCAGCTGATTTACGGCTGATAGTCATTACAAGTTCTGGTATTTTTAGAAGAAAAGAATTCAATTTTATAAATGTTCAGCTGGTGTCAAGACATATAAAAACCTTAACCTGCATAAAGAGGACACATACCATTTTTGGCCATACCTCATGTGGAAGCTCAGAACCTCCCGAGTTCCTTCACTGAGCTGCAGAGGCTGCACTAGCAGTGATTCATGATCGGCAGCAGGTGCTGGGGTTTATTGAGTCCTGTTAAGTTTATTTCCAGCTGGTTGTTGGCGCGTCTTCTTTTTTATTGGATCATCTTAAAACCAAATCACTAAATGACAAACGGACAATGGACATTATGTAAAATGTTTCTGTGATTAAACGCTGAAAAAAGTGAGGCTATTTGACTGAATGACACAAGAGACAATGGCTTAACAAGTGCACTGTTTTAGAATTTTTATAAATATTTTTCAATATTGTTCACTCTGTGTAGACTCAAATGTATTTTTTCCTTTTATCTTCCAAGGTACAGATAATCGTAAATTATCTGTACCTTTGTATGTAAATCTGATTAAAAAAATAATAATAATAACTTGTATCTGGTGACACAGATAGAAATGGAAATTTTAAATAAAATGTTACCTTTATAACATGAGTTTTATCTACACCTATAACTTTTATCTGTATGTATTACAGTATACAACCCAGTGTATGAACCCAACAAATTATCATATCATTTCATAAATCACAAATGAATGTCATTGAACACATAATGACAGATGCAGTTTTCAGGAGAACATACACGGCGTACATTGGTTTAAGTGCAGAACATTGCTCTATTTCCTGTTGTAGCTGTGTGCAGCCCCTGCCCGCCCGTCCTAACCTCTTGTTCACTTAATCAAGGGCCATTTTTCACCAATCTCATGCACTTAGGTTTGTGCCTGACAGCTCGGGTCTTCATATCCCCAATGTGGAAGCACTCTGTCTATGTGATAAGTGCGCCTTCTACGAGTCCACTTAGAAATGCATTAGCAACGGCTTCAAACAAAACACACCCTGAGCCTCCAGTCACATCAGTGAAGAACAAATCTGTTAAAGAGATGGTCTGACAAACCAATCTTTTTAACCTGAAAATGAAAAGTCAATAACCATATCCTCAGAGAACAATTATGCTGCGTTCAGTCTACATTGCATTTAAAGGTCCTATATTAAACAAAATTGACTCTTCTGAGCTTTAAGCCAAATAAAGATACATACCTGGAGTTGTGTTTTGTTTTTTTTCACATGTTTGAGTAACCCTTTATTATTGTCTTTTTACATCTACAAAGCTCAAAATGCTCTGTGCCACCTTGTGATGTCATGTAGTGGTAATTTTCAGCTTCCTTTTACCTTTTGTTGAGTAGAGGTTGGCAATTCCAGGGCTGAAATGATCCATATAATTCTAGTGATGGTGTAAAAACACAGTGGGGCACTTCCTGTATTATCACATTTGCAGGATTTGTGTGTTGAACATGTGTGCATGAAACAAAACGCAAATCCAAGTCTGTTTTTGATGAGGAAATATTATAACATAGATGAGAAAATAGTGATATGGACCCTTTTAATATAGCATTTTATACAGACTTATTATTGCTTCTATTGCCTGTATTCCATGAATTGTTGGACAGTGGACATCCTTTGAACAGCAACGTGGAGGAGAGGGTAAGGACAGCCAAATAATCCAATGAAAAGTGTATAGAAAGCGTTAGTTGTATGTAGGAGGATGGGAGACGAGACCAGAGGATACTTTGAGTGGCTTTGTGAGACAATAAAAATAGTGCTGACGCGGTACCGCCAATGTGTGCGTGTGCTCTTGTCAGCAGAGAAAGAAGGAAAGAGAGGGAGAGAAAGAGAGAGCTATCCTTCCCGGAGTGCTCGTAAAATAAATAGAAGGAATCAAAGTGAAAAGAAATTTGGTGGATAGCAGGTTATACTTAAAGGGGTACTAACTTTTCTGAGGGAATGTATGGAAAGTATGGCATTAAACATATCATGGAGACACAACCAGGTCAAGTCAGATCTGCGAAGAGGGCAATCTCTGCGGTAGAATTCATGTTTTTCCAAGGTATTTATTTTAGCAATAAAACATCTCTTTTTAGATTTGGCATTGGAACTCTCTATGGCAGGGGGCCAAAGTGGGGTCCTGCAGGTCATATTGGCTCTTTGTGGAGTCTGATGGTCCGTGAGCGGTTGTTGAGATCAAGTTGGAAAAACAACCAGTCTGTATGTCATGTGGTAATACAGGAAGTGTTCCACTGTGTTTTTAAACTCTATACACCTTCGCTAGAATCATTTGGATAATTTCAGGCCGGGAGTTGCTAATCTCTACTTAACAAAAGGTAAAAGGTAGCCGTTAACTTGAAAACTAGCGATTCATGACATCACAAGGTGGAACAGAGCATTTTGAGCTTTGGAGATGTAAACAGACTAATAATAAAGAGCTACTGAAACATGCTTGAATGAAACAAAACACAACTCCAGGTATGTTTTTGAGGAGATAACAACATTATAAAATGGCTTAAAGCTCACGAGTCAATTTTGCGTAATATAGAAGCTTTAAATGTAATTTCAGCATATATTTTTTGCAACATATTTTGAACTTTGATTGGCTAATATACTTCCTGCATGAAGTAAAAAGTAAAGTTTGACTGTTTACCTACAGTCAAAAAGTCCTATCCATAGATCCTACATTGGTGAAGAAAAACATGAAAAATGATAAAAGATTTATTGAATTCTAACTTTGTAACAGCTTCTTGCAATCGTATTAATAAAGTTTTGCCATACATTTCATGTTGAGGAGACCTAATTTGAAACACTACTTTAAAGAATAGCAGATAAACAGATTCTTTATGGTAATCTGTTTTAACACTATGTTGTATTGGAAAACATGGCGACGTCTCTACGTCTCTATATAAGCGATGCACTGGAGGAGAGGAAAGAGAGATGCAGTGGAGGAGAGGAAAGAGGGATGTGGCTCTTGGATGATGGATGCACTGCTCCGGTTTTGTGCCCCCTAACGAACACTCTAATTAGTGTTTGTGTAATTCCACACTGTCTCCTCCGCCTGCTCGTCTTAATTAACTGCATTCATCTTCCCCTCCCATTCCCATCCATCGCGCTTCCTCTCTCCTTCTCTTCTCCCTTTCCTCCCCTTCTCCCTCTCTCCTCCCCTTCCTCTCTCCTTCTCTTCTCCCTCTCCTCTCTCTCTCCCTCTCTTCTTCTCTCCTCCCACTCTCTCCCTCTCCTCAGCTCACTCTGCCCTCCTAAAATAACACACCGCTGGCTGCCTGTACCCCACCTGGACCAGACCTGCTTTTACTTAGATTGTCGCTTTTCTCTCCCTCTGCTTCCTCCCCTTCACCATCCTTCTTGTACATCTGTGGAACTGGGAGTCTAGTTTCGCTCACCTCAGAAAACTCCTGTATTTCCTGTATTTTCTGTGGGCCTTGAATGCAGCAGACTGTGGAGGACTCAGGCCGGTAAAATGCTGGCCACCCGGAGAGTCCCCAAGGAGCAGAGGGTCTGTTTAGTCTACACTAATTCATTTAATCAGGCAAAGTTTTACACTTAAGTAATGCATTATTCAAGATAAAACAGACTTTGTACTCGGGCCAGTGTCCCTGTTAAACTGTGTTATAATGTTCATTTAATAATTATGTCCCACTTACATTTCAGACGATCAGGGACTTTTGCACTGATTCCATTAAAGTTGCATGGCTGGCACAAGGTCATACTCCATGGGACAACAGAAGTGTGGAATTATAATTATAAAACACTCAAGTTGAGTTTTTGTTATCTGTTCCTCCAACACGAAATTCATAAAATAATGTTTTTAAGAGAAGCTGAAATGCAGCAGTAGAATGACCCATATGATTTCCATTTCAGGTTCGACCCTGGCACCTGTCCGAGTGCCATGTGCAGAGGCTGCAGCCTCTGTGAGTGACAGGTGCAGCACGGTGCCATGTAAAGTGCATTACAGATGGAGATGACAGGGCCTGATGTTGGACTGTTATTGTAGATGGGAGCAGCACCTGCCATCATTTAGCCCCGCTTTCAAATATCTGTCCCTCTCCCAGGCTTTCAGCTCTCAGTCATGTGACAAAGGACTGCTGCTCACAGCCTCTTTCACATACACATGTACACATGTTTATGTGCACTCTCACATGCATGCTCACGTGCACGCTCACATGCACACTCACTCAGTGGTACATATTGCGCATACATCAGTGCTCATACAGTCAGTCAGATGAGAAGGGCCCTTAGAGCCCAGGAGGAGGTGCCACTCACAGTCACAGGTCTGGATGTGCACGTCACACACTGTGGTTCCATGTATTCTGTATGTGCTTTGCGTTTACACACATGAGCTCTGGACACAGCAGGGAGGCCCTCGTGCTGATGGCAGCAGAAAAAGCCTCATTCTTAAGGCATGGATACTGTGCACCTACTTTACCCATAATGCACCATCACACTGAATACATCTCACTATTATATGTGCCTCTACCTGAGCGGGGCGGTCATCTTAGTTTCAAATGGAAAAGGAACACACAGCGCCTCCATGTGCACACTGACATTGAGAGTAATTACAAACCAATTGGTGCTCCCTCCTGCAGAGGTCAGAGGTTAATCTGACCACATCTCACCTGACAATCCTCCCTCACACACACACACACACAGACACACACACACAGACACACACACACACACACACACACAGAGCAGAGAGAGTAAATAGACACAGGGGCATGGAGCAGGCAGGAGCAGCAGATATGGGCTCTACAGAAGTGTCAGAGATAGGAGCAGACAGAGTCTGTGAAGAGCCAAAGCACAGGGCCCCTCCACATGGATGAAATGACTCTGTCCATCGAACTGGCCTCCTCTTTGAGATATGTCCCATCAGCCTCTCCTACAGCGAGCGATGCCTCCGGGCACACAGCTCAGATGGGCTTATCCACTGGAATAACTAACCTTTAACAATAAAAGGGAAATGCAAATCTGACCTTAGATGACAGTATAAGTTAAAGCTGTTCCAGTCCGTCTAATCCAGAGACGTGCTGGGCTCCTGACCCTCTCCTCTGCCTCTGCTGATGATGAGATGTGAGACAGATGCAGACACACAGACCTTCACCTGTTCCTCCGTTCTATCTACAGGTGTGTACTGCGTGTGCCTGTGTGTGTGTGTTTTGCAAAATGATGCAAAAATGTTGCCATAGTGATTAACAATTTAAAGCAAACTATTAGATATTCTGAATATTCTGAACATATTCTCAACATGTTGCATGCATATACCAAACCCATCAATACACACTCACATAGGGACCTGCCTTCCTCATGGGGACAATTCTGATCTTGTGCTACAGCAAACATGAAAAACTGGACTTATTTATTTTGAACAGTTTGCAGTGGTCCACACTTAGCTGATGCATGTTTACCATCCCAAGTATTCACTGCCATTAACTATTAGAGACCAGAGTGGAGTTTTGTCACGCCACCTGGTTTCAGTCATAGGATCTGGCAACTGGCAAAAATGAAAAACTTTAATTTAGTAAATGTTTTGGGGAAAAAATGTACAATGGCTTTTAGTTCGTAAATTAATTTGTTTTATGTTCGTAAAGATAATAAATGAACATCAAAAAAATCATATTTTCAAATTCAAATATGATTCAAATATTTGTGAAAAGTGTACCAGGCCTGTGTTGTTGTGGGTGCAGCCTAAAACACGTCTTACTTAAAAGCAGGGCTCTATTTTTCAGCTGGTGTGAATTTATCTTCCCCTTGGCTGGGTTCTGATTTATGTCCAGATGTTTGGTGAAAAATGCCCTGTGCGCTGTCTTTAGGACTGTGATGGCAGTGCAGATTTAGTGTTCTACAGCGCTCCCTGATCCCTCTGAGATATGAAAGAAGAAGGCCTCTTAGAGCGGAGCACAGCTGAACCCTCCCCACTGCTCTGAAACAGTCTGACTTCATTAAAAACACACTTAGGAATCCAACTAGAGACACAGAATATATGTTTGAAAGACAAGAGAAGTCAGTGTGGTCTCCTCATGGTTGTATTATTGTATCTTTTGTCTTATTCAACTTTAAAGTGTGTAACTTTTTGGTTGGGGGTCCGTCACCTGCTTGTTTCTATGGATTTGTCATTGCTCTGCCTGGAGTGTTCCATAGTATGACATTAAACAGTTCTACCTTACATTTATTCAATTACAGGTAACAGCCATTCAGACTGCGAGCGGAGTTGCCTCTCCACAGATCTGACCTGTTACTTGGTCTGGTTTGGTCTCCATAGGTTTAATGGAAGATTTAATGCCATACTGTGAAATATTCCAGACAAAGGAATAATATTTCTATGGAGAAAAGGTTTTGATGGACCCTCCACCAGAAAAGTTACAGAGTGCACCTTTAACAAGACAGGTTTTTTTTTGTTTGTTTTTTTGCAAGAATTGCCACAAGGCAACCGAGAATCAGGAAAATGAATTAGTGTGGTTTGCATACTTGAGTCCTGATTTGGTACCTGTTTAGTTCTCCATACTGATGCAGGACTGGTTTGGTCCTGTTCTAGTCCTGGTTTAATCCTGGTCTGGTCTAGTCATACCTGGAATAGTGTTTTGTTTCATTCACACATTGAGTAACCCCTGTTTATATCTCCAAAGCCTAAAATGCTCTATTCCACCTTGTGATGTCATTAGTTCAGTAGAGATTTGTGACGTGATTTCTGTTTGAGAGAAGAACTCAGCTTAAATCTGCAGGATTTGTGTGTTAAACATGTGTGAATGAAACAAAACACAACTCCAGGTATGTTTGTGATGACTACATTAAATCAGAGATCAGAAAATAGCCTAATATGGGCCGTTTTTAACATGGCATAGCTATTGATGTTATGCATTAAACCTAAACAAGTTGGGTTGCTTCAGGTAGGGCATCTGATATAAACCTAAATAGTCAGTTTACATGCAGGTAGATGATTTCCTGCTGATGAACACCCGAGCACATGTGTTCAGCCTTACATGTCAGACTGATGCCTTCATGTAGTTTGATTGTCTGTTTTACAATAGGAATCAGGGTGTTGTGTTTGGTATTGACCTGTGATAAACAAGTTAAATAAATAAACTCACCTTCTTTCTGCAGGCGCCAAACACGGCTAAATATTTGACATGGAGCAGAGATTAGTGAGGAGCAGATCAAAGGATGCGAGAGAGAGAGAGCCGCGATGAAACATACCAAACGCCTCTCCCTCCACAGAGCTTAACACTGAGCTAACACATGGCTCACTCAGGTCATTCCTCTGCTCTGCTCCAGGTCTTGTGTACTGCAGAAATATTGTGTTCTAAGCAAACATTAAGGGCCTATGTGAGCTTTAAGTTAGAGTTGTGTACAAGTCCATCTCACACTCTGAAGACCTCAGGGACCGGCCTCCCGCTGGGGCCCAGATTCAGGAGAGTCACGGAGAGTCAGCGTTTCAGATTCGTGCAGCTAAAACCTGGAACAGTCTTCCTGAACATGTGAGACAGCCTACTACTTTGACTCTGTTTAAATCCAGGCTCAACAGTTCTGTGCATATGACGGAAAGGTTTTCATTCTGCACTTTTCTCTCTCATTTAATGTCTCTCTCTCTTTTTAATTTTATGATGAATATTTATGTTTTGATTTGTATTGTGATTTTAATGTATTTCTTATTCTGTAAAGCACTTTGAATTACTTTGTGTTCAAATTGTGCTATACAAATAAACTCGCCTTGCCTTGACTTAGAATGTTGTTACCTCATCAAAAACATACCCAGAGTTGTGTTTTGTTTCATTCACACAAGTTTGGATAACGCTTAGCTTTAGTCTACTTCTCCAAAGCTCAAAATGCTCTGTTCCACCCTGTGATGTCATGTAGTGCTAGTTTTCAAGTTAACAGCTGCCTTTTACCTTTAATTTAATAAAGATTGGCAATTCCATTACTGAAATTGTCCAAATGATTCTAGCGAAGGTGTATAGAGTTTAAAAACACAATAGAGCACTTCCTGTATTTCCGCATGACATCAGAAGGTGGAAAAGAGCCTAAATTGCAGGATTTGTGTGTTAAACATGTGTGAATGAAACAAAACACAACTCCAGGTGTGTTTTTGATGTGGAAACAACACTATGACACAGATCAGAAAATAGTGTAATATTGGGCTCTTTAAATTGTGAAATATTAAGTTGCATTATAATGGACTTTTAAAGAAACTGTATACTGAGGTACAATACAGTATATTGTAAACGCAGACCACTGTGAGCTGTCTGCATCTAATTATAAAAAAATGTAAACAGCCATTGGTAAAGATGATGCACTGTTAGCATGCTAGTTGTTGTTAGCATTACCGTGATGGGAAAACTCTGCTTATGCCTCTGAAAGTCTGGAAAACTGATTATAAACTCATTGAAATCATTGGATGTAAGGAATGCCGGAAAATGAGGAATGTGTTTGGACTGCTGCAAACAATTCAAAAGTAAAAACACACACATTTAAGATAAATGTAAAAATCAGGTACAGTGCGTACAATATAATGGTTTGTTTGATGAATTCCTGCAATGTTTATCATTTCACAAACTTACGAGAAACATCTTGTAAAGCTCCCACTGTTACGTTTGAGCTCGAACCACCAGTGGGTCAGAGCCATTGACCAATCACAGGACAGAACTGTGGTTTAACAAACTAAAACAATCTTATACTGATATTTATTCAAACATAATGTCTCTTCAACGCTTCCTACTTAGTGACGTGATGTTCGTGAACTCTTCTGAACCGTGAAAATTTGGAACAGGAGCTCATTTTTTAAAAGAATCAAATCTTTTTCTCTCCAATTTGTATGCATTTTTATCCTTGAACACAAGAATCAGCTCAGAACCAGCGTAGACAACACCACTGAGAGCTTTTTGCACAGAAATGCATATTTGGCATTGTAATAACAGTTAGTTTTTAAATGTTATTGTTTTTGTTTTTTTTAGATTTTCATCATTTCAAAGGTTAAACTCACTCCCACTCTCAGTTTGAACAATTTTAGACAATTCTCAGCCTTGGTCATTTCTCTCTCTGATTAGTTTGTAGTTAAATGAGTTCTCACATTAGTTTCTGTCATAAATAAATAATAAAAGAACTTTGAACTGCTCCTTGAAATGAACAGATCCAAAAGATTCGGGTCCCACAAAGAGCCGCACGTCCCTTCACATATTCACATCTCTGCCACAACTTTGACGTAAAATATAAACCCAGCAAAAACATGAATTAAAATATTTGACCAATTCTTTACCCACAAAACTTCTTTCAAATGTGCTCTTTTTTCCAACTTCCTGTGAACTGTCAATACTGAGGCGTTTGTGTGTCAGCGTTGTGGACATGCCCATTGGCCCTTATGTGTCTGTGGATGGGAAAGACCATTGATCAAGCTGGTTCTATTACACTTTAAAAATGAGACTATAGGAGGAGGTAGAGAGAACTTGCACACAAACAAGTCTTTTATTCCTCTTCATCAGACCTGCCTTCAGTCCCCTCCATTCAATATTTCATGTGGTTGAGAGCATATCTATTCTGAGGCGGTTCTTTCCTCCCATCTTCTCAGAAAATCCCCGTGCTCTGGCATCACTCTTGCTGTCCTCTGACTCCCTCTGTTCTTCCATAAATCTCTCCCTCTCTCCTCCTTTCCTCCGCTCCTCCCTCCTTCACTCTCTCTATATCTCATTGCGCTCCTAATGTTCTGTGCCCCATCTAAAAGTCGGTCGGCCCTGCACTGACTTCTCACTTTTGGTTGTACAAGACACATAAAAATGTTAGGACACTTTTCACATAATGTAAATAAACAACAGGACATAAACAGCATCAGGGTCTGAAGATGCTGCTGATTAATTTGAAAAGGTTTTATAATAAAAACAATGACTTAAGCAAAAATTGTGTCATTTCACTATCTACAAACAATAATTTGCAAGTAGGTTTATACAAAGAAACCTGGCAATAAGTGCTTCTTGATAAAAAATGAAAAAAATAATAAAGGTTTGAGATCATACCATTTTTTTTTCCATCCAGCAGGCTAAACAGGAACTCCCAGACTTCCTTCATCCCAGACACTTCCTCCAGCTCCTTTGGTGAGACCCCAAGGTGTTCCCAGGCTACTCGAGAGACATAAGTCCCTCCAGTGTGTCCTGTTTTCCCTGGGGCCTCCTCCTCTCAATTAGTTCATGTACAATCTTCCTTCGTATCAAAATCAAGTTTCAAATTTTAGTATCATGACAACTGATTATTCAGGCTATAATTGGAAGAAATATAAATTATAATTTTAAAAGCAAAATCAAATCACTTCAATTCCATATAAGTGCTTAATTACAATATGGCTTATATTGATTTAAAATACAACTAACTTGTGTTTTGCTTCATTCACCTCCAAAGCTCAAACGCTCTGTTCCACCTTGTGACGTCATGTAGTGCTAGTTTTCAAGTGAACAGCTCCTTTTACTTTTTGTTCAGTAGAGATCAGCAATTCCAGGACTGAAATGATCCAAATGATTCTAGTGAAGGTGTGTGGAGTTTAAAAACACAGTGGAGCACATCTTGTATTACCACATGACATCACAAGGTGGAATACAGTGTTTTCAGTTTGAGAGAAGAACTCAGCGTAAATATGCAGAGTTTGTGTAAATGAAACAAAACACAACTCCAGGTCTGTTTGTGATGAGGAAACAACATTATAACATAGATCAGAAAATAGCGTAAAATGAATTATTTTGTCCTTTGCGTGACAGTTCTAAAATATCACCTCACTCACAGTCCCTGTTGGATTCTTGACAAAACATAGAGTAAGTCCTGATTTGTATTTTCACACTAGTTCCACTCCCACCGCCTCCCGCCCCTGTACCCCAAGTCTAGTCCTCCCCCTCGCTCCCTCCTTCTCTTAGCCCCCCGTACGCTGCTGTTTTAGGCACAGCAGTAAAAGGTAAACAGAAAGATGGAAAATTCATGTCAGTCAGTGTGGGTGAGAGAGAGAGAGAGGAGAGAGAGAGAGAGGAGGAGAGGAGAGAGGAGAGAGGAGGAGAGGAGAGAGGAGGGGAGGAGAGGAGGAGAGGAGAGGAGAGAGAGGAGGGGAGGAGAGGAGAGGAGAGAGAGGAGGGGAGGAGAGGAGAGGAGAGGAGAGAGAGGAGGGGAGGAGAGGAGAGGAGAGGAGAGAGAGGAGGGGAGGGGAGGAGAGGAGGGGAGGAGAGAGGAGAGAGGAGAGGAGAGAGGAGAGGAGGAGAGGAGAGGAGAGAGAGGAGGGGAGGAGAGGAGAGGAGGGGAGGGGAGGAGAGGAGAGGAGAGAGAGGAGGGGAGGGGAGGAGAGGAGAGGAGAGAGAGGAGGGGAGGAGAGGAGGGGAGGAGAGGAGAGGAGAGAGGAGGGGAGGAGAGGAGAGGGGAGGGGAGGAGGAGAGGAGGAGAGGAGAGGAGAGAGGAGAGGAGAGAGAGGAGGGGAGGGGAGGAGAGGAGGGGAGGAGAGGAGAGAGGAGAGGAGAGAGAGGAGGAGAGGAGAGGAGAGAGAGGAGGGGAGGGGAGGAGAGGAGAGGAGAGAGAGGAGGGGAGGGGAGGAGAGGAGGGGAGGAGAGAGGAGAGAGGAGAGGAGGAGAGGAGGAGAGGAGAGGAGAGAGCGGAGGGGAGGAGAGGAGAGAGAGGAGGGGAGGGGAGGAGAGGAGAGGAGAGAGAGGAGGAGAGGAGGGGAGGAGAGGAGAGGAGAGGAGAGAGGAGGGGAGGAGGGGAGGAGGGGAGGGGAGGAGAGGAGAGAGAGGAGGAGAGGAGGGGAGGAGAGGAGAGGAGAGGAGAGAGGAGGGGAGGAGGGGAGGGGAGGAGAGGAGAGGAGAGAGAGGAGGGGAGGGGAGGAGAGGAGGGGAGGAGAGAGGAGAGAGGAGAGGAGGAGAGGAGGAGAGGAGAGGAGAGAGCGGAGGGGAGGAGAGGAGAGAGAGGAGGGGAGGGGAGGAGAGGAGAGGAGAGAGAGGAGGAGAGGAGGGGAGGAGAGGAGAGGAGAGGAGAGAGGAGGGGAGGAGGGGAGGAGGGGAGGGGAGGAGAGGAGAGAGAGGAGGAGAGGAGGGGAGGAGAGGAGAGGAGAGGAGAGAGGAGGGGAGGAGGGGAGGGGAGGAGAGGAGAGGAGAGAGAGGAGGGGAGGAGGGGAGGAGAGGAGGAGAGGAGAGGAGAGAGCGGAGGGGAGGAGAGGAGAGAGAGGAGGGGAGGGGAGGAGAGGAGAGGAGGAGAGGAGGGGAGGAGAGGAGAGGAGAGGAGAGAGGAGGGGAGGAGGGGAGGGGAGGAGAGAGGAGGGGAGGAGAGAGGAGGGGAGGAGAGGAGGAGGGGAGGAGAGGAGAGAGGAGGGGAGGAGAGAGGAGGGGAGGAGAGGAGGAGGGGAGGAGAGAGGAGGGGAGGAGAGGAGAGGAGAGGAGAGAGAGGAGGAGAGGAGGGGAGGAGAGGAGAGGAGAGAGAGGAGGGGAGGAGAGAGGAGGGGAGGAGAGGAGGAGGGGAGGAGAGGAGAGAGGAGGGGAGGAGAGAGGAGGGGAGGAGAGGAGGAGGGGAGGAGAGAGGAGGGGAGGAGAGGAGGAGGGGAGGAGAGGAGAGAGGAGGGGAGGAGAGAGGAGGGGAGGAGAGAGGAGGGGAGGAGAGGAGGAGGGGAGGAGAGAGGAGGGGAGGAGAGGAGGAGGGGAGGAGAGAGGAGGGGAGAGGAGAGGAGGAGAGGAGGAGAGAGGAGAGGAGGAGAGAGAGAGGAGGAGAGAGAGAGGAGGGGAGGAGAGAGGAGGAGAGAGAGAGGAGGGGAGGAGAGAGGAGGGGAGGAGAGAGGAGGGGAGGAGAGGAGAGGGGAGGAGAGGAGAGGGGAGGAGAGGAGGAGAGGAGGAGAGGAGGAGAGAGAGAGGAGGGGAGGAGAGAGGAGGAGAGAGGAGGAGAGAGGAGGGGAGGAGAGAGGGGAGGGGATGCGGGGTGGAGTGTCACTACAGTTTACTAACACAACAGTGAACAGTGAGGCAGGCCAAGACTCGGAGTGCGCTCCCGGAGTGAGTCAGAAGAATAGCTTTGGTTCTATTGAAATGCAGTGAACATACAAGAGCTGAAGGGGGGAAAAATCAAGTATTCGTAGGATATATGGGGGTCTCGGAAGTCGTGGTTTATCTGTGGAAATCCAGGACTGGGATGAGGGCCCATAGAATGACTAAGATCCAATTATGAGCGCTGAGAAGAGGCTGTGGTTCAATTCCGGTGGGGCATATGAAGTTCTGACAGGTGTGTTGTTGCTACGTGTTCGGTTGGAGATTTCATATAAAAGCGTCCATGTCACCGTATTCAAGCAGCAGTGGGGTCATTCTTCAAAATAACCTCAATGCACAAATAATCCACAGCTACGGCGAGCCGGAGAGTCCATATAACCACAGCTGTGAAAAGGACTTGTCATTTCAAAGACATATAGAGAGAAAAGGTTTAGAAATGGTTTTGCTTTCTATCCAAAATCTCCACTGATGTGCCGATACTTTGCAGCTGATGTTATCAACTTTACCTGTGGGTGTGATGCTAACTCAAAGCACTACTCTGTCTGAAGATCTGTTACTCAAGTGAGGCTTTAATCTGAGCTTTATTTTAACACAATCTGACCAGAAAGAGATGACTTAGTTGGTATTACAACAGGTGAGATAATGTGTACTCTTAAAGGTGCATTGTGGAATTTTTCTGGTGGAGGGTCGGCCACATGTTTTTCACCATGGAGATGTCACTGCTTTGGAATGTTTCACAGTATGGCATTAATCATTTCTATCATCATAGAGACCAGACCAGACCAAGTTTTTCTAGGTATTTTTGAGCTATAAAACACTGTAAAACATTCCAAGCAGAGCAGTGACATTTCCATAGAAGTAGGTGACCATAAAGTTGCATAGTGCAGCTTTAAGTAAGTCTCTCACACATAAAATTACAGTCACAAGCTAGCTAGCATTAGAAAAGAGTTCTCTGCGAGTCTCTCTGGCCTTTTTTGTTTTGTTTTTTGTTGTTTAAATCTATTTTGTATTTTTTACTTGGGTTTTCAGACAATCTTAAAACTTTTGACAATGTTTCCTAATGTGTGCATTGTGTCGACATAGTAACTCCTGAACATTTCACCAACAGAGATACACATAAAACACCAAGTGACAGTGACAGTGCATATAGGTCTAGGATTTGCAGAGGTCATTCATATTTTTAAAGAAATATCTAAAGAGAAATTCACAAATGTTGAACCTGGTCATATTTAGATCCTCATTTTTTCCCAGATTTGTCGTGAGTCATTTCAACTGACAATATTCAAGCTGAAATAATGACGATTTGATGATTTCACGAGAAAAAGATTCCACCAAGGTTCTTTTGTGCGCATGGAGAAGATGTTTCATGTGAATGGAACAAGAACTGACAAAGATAGTAACTAAAATCAGGGCAAGACATCTGCAATGTGACAGTTTAGAGGCAAATTCTACCATATGCTTAGCTGCTCTTAACCTCAAATTCAACCCATACATGGATCTCACAGTGATGAAAAGTGAGTACCATTACCTTCACAGTTAGCTATTTGAAACCCATGAACAGCCCCGTAACACATAACATGTATCCAAGTTTAGGTCAGACTGCATGCAGGTCTCAGTAACACATTTTGAAGTGTGATATTACAAGTGTAAATATTACTGCATAAACTGTAATATTGAAGATTTTTACCTCTCACTTTATGCCTCTGACAAAATAACCAAAAAAAACTATACTGTAATTCCATTCAAGCCTAAATTCTAAATGAGCCCTACTGTATAATGGTGTAAGTTTTTCTGGATGGTGATATGTGTGAGAGGAGAGGCAGTGGGTTTGCACCTACCCCCTTGGTCACCCCCGAGCAGTCACTCATCCATGTGTAGGGTCAGTCTACAGGGTCATTACACATATGGAGCAGACACATGCCTGTACCTACCACCATTCACTCGTTTGTTCGCTTTGAAAACATCACAGGAGAAGTTTAGATATTTCATTGACTCATTTATTTTGGTCACAGGTATATTCTGACATTATTCCAGTAACAGCAATATTTAACATATTTAACCCCTTTAACAGATATACAACATGTATACAATATTTGTTCTGATTTTCTTTTTTATAAACCTCGCTGTACCTCTAACCTCATATTGGCTATCTCAGATTTTACTTTTAAATGCGTTAAGACACTGTTATAGTCTAAACCAGGACTAAACCAGGACTAAACCAGGACAAAACCAGGACTAAACCTAGACCTAGGGGAGATAGACAACAAATGTACTACTACAACTACTACTATACAGACCCTTGCAAAGACATTAGCTCTTGCTCACAGTGGGACTCTGGCCTCTATGAAAAATTCTCACCAAACATTTTAATGAATATTCATGTATATATTTTAAATGTTTCTGCCGTAATAATTGAATCACCTTTAAAAAGAGGGATGTGGACAGAGCACAAATGAAGAAAGGCAAAGGAGAGGTGCTCATTAAAAAGTTGCATAGCTTCACTGCAAGAGAGAGAGAGGGGAGTACAGAAGAGAGAAAGAAAGAGAGAGAGAGAGAGCGAGTAAGAGAAAGAAAGAGAGAGGAGGAGAGCAGACAGGTAGCCCACTAGAGACACGGCTAACAAAAGGCATGGCTAAAATAGCAGAGTGGATGGAGTGTGCAACGTTTGCTTGGGAGACTGGTGACAGAGGAAGGAGAAAGAGAAAGAGAGAGAGGGAGGAAAAGAAAGAGAAAGAGAGAGGCTGGGTGAATGGACAGCTCAAGACGGCAGAAGACACCAGGACTCCCTCATGGCATCTCATCTCTCTACCTCTTCTACACCTCCTCTTCTCCCCATTTCCCTCCCTTTTTTCTCCCAATAAATCATTCTGACTTCTCCTTAACCAACTCATTCCCAAAAGGCAACAAGAAAACTGTACCAATCCCTTCCCAGCTGCAGTGTCTCTTCTCTCTTTGCTCTGTGCTGCTCCTGTCTTGTGGGCCTCTGCCTCTCCTCCTCACGTAGAGGCTAAAGTGCACAGATGTGCTTAAAAACTTACCTTAAACTTTCAAATGAGTATTTTTCAAAGTGAGGAAGTGAACTTATGAAACTCTTCATATGTCGGCATATACTTCTTTGTACTGGAATATAGGAGGATAATTAAAGAAATAAAAAACACTCTTCAGTCCTAAACATCCAACAACAATACAAATGTATAAGTGAAAATACGTACATACACCTCACTACAGATCTGACCTGTAACTTGGCCATTACCTATTTGTCTTGTGGGTGATAAAAGTTTAATGCCATAGTGAGGAATATTCCAGGCAAAGCAATAACATTGCATGTATTGAATCCTCCTCAGGAAAAGTTACACTGACTATTTTTTAAATCTCACTTTCAGCTTTGCACTAGTTAACGCCTAATCACATCAAGTCATTTTCACAAAAGGTAAAAGTGAACTTGAGTTTTTACAAATGTCTTGCCCAATGACACTTCAGCAATGTCAATAAAAGAAGCAGAGATCAAACCACTAGTCCTTCAGGCTATAATTGACTCTAGTGTATGGTGTGTTATCTGACTGTGGAGAGGCCACTTAGCCCCGGCCCTGAGTGCTTGACCCGAGTGAGAGGAGCTCTGTCTGTCAGAGCAGCCTGCTCACGGGGGTGTTCTGGAGAGAGGGTTAGTTCCCGCTTTAAGAGATTTTACAACTACAACTCAAAACTTTTTTTGTCTGTGAAATTACGATTGCATTTGAGCACTTCTTTCTAAAAGTTTTTTGTTGACAGAAGATGCTAAACTTTCTGGACTCTGCAGTTGTCTGTAATGTCAACAACGCCATGTGTCAACAATGAACAGACTCTGGCTCTAAATCCACGATCAAAGATTTATCATGTAGCAGCTAACAAATGTAAGTCTGTATCACTACTTTGATCTGTAAACTGGTTTATCTTATTGCAGCAATTGAGAATAAAATGGCATAATTCTTTATAAAATAATCAATTATTTTTAAAATATCCCACATGTCTTATCTAAATGCAAGTGAAATGCCATACAGAGAAACATTCCAGCCAAAGCAATAACATCTCTATAACATCTCAACCATCTCTATAGAGACAAGTGTAAGCTATAAAACAGATATGGTAAACAATATTCTGATGAACTGTAATAACTGCAGGGCTAACAAACCTCACAGTCTTTGATGTGCTGTTATTGAGATGACCTTGTCCAATACACTCCACTGAAACTCTCATCATTCTGGGCAGGTCTTTTACTGCTCAGCGTGCAATAAAACTGGGAATAAATATTCCCATTTGGCCAAAAATAACCTAATAAAACAGAGAATCTATGGCAAATACATTTTAACAAGCCTAATAAAAGTACAGGCCTAGGGTAGCGATCCAAGTTCCCTCGGGAGATTAGTCAAATTGAAATAGGAAATTAATGCATGCTCTGATGAGAAGATCTGTATAGTAAAGGTCCATAAAATTTACGTAAGTTAACAGTATTTGACAGTTTAATTACAATCAGCTAACGAGCAAAATCCGAGCAAAAACAGTCACTGTAAAAAAGCACGTGCTGAGTAAAAAGGCGACTTGACCGGGGGAAAAAATGTGTGCGTAAAATGCGCAACCAGCGTGCGTGCGTGGGAGCAACACAGTGTGTATGTACTGCGGAGTATGGCCACTGCATTAGTGCGATGGATGGACATTTAAAGCTTTTTACATCGACTTTAGCGGAGGTGAAGGTCGCAGAGCCGGAGAGTAAAAACTTGAAGTACCACAGTGATGCTACAATATCGGAGGAATGCTCTTTTGTCGCTCGCAGGGGGTGGAGTTAGAAAGTGAACGAGAGCTGCCTACCAAACAGACAGAGGCGAGAGAGGAGGCAGGGTATAGGAGACACGGTGTGGGCAGAGCTCCTCACCGTAGCGATGGTTGTCGGTCAGAGGGAGTCTTGAAGAGGCACTCAAAACTGGCTGCGTAAATTGTTTTGCAGAGCTCACGTTTGCGGCATAGTTTGCATCTTTTTTCTTCACTTGGAGGAGATACGCTGCTGCAGTACTTCGAGCAACATTTATTGGGACTTATTTTCTTGCAAAACTCCACAGTTGCCTTTTTTTTTTTTTTTTTAAATCGCCTATTAACAAATTTCACTAACAGGATAAAAACGGTGCATGCGAACTACCAGAACAGAGGACGCGCTTGGACCGGTTACCCGCTTGGCGCACTGTTTGGCGGGCTCCGATGCAGCTTTTACCGGTGAGAAGGACCAAAAAGAAGGGGGACTTATGAGGAGTTCTGTCTAGAGCGCGAGGATGTGGGGCTGCACATGGGGGTTCATAGTATTGTGGGGGAGGGGTTTTCCTATAGTAAATGTGTAACAGAATAGTTTAACAGCTTTGAAAATATAACAAGAGAGGTTTTATTTATGCAAGCTTTTGTTCCAATTCTTCCGTTTTGATAGGCTGTCGCTGGGATGTTTGAAAGGCGTTGTTCGGTGGTGGGGTGAGTGAAGGGAACCCAGGCTGAAGAAGACAAGCAAGACGAGACTGGCCACCGGAGAGAGCTCGTGGGACGGAGGCCGAGAGAGTCCGTGCGCGGCGTGGAGGGGAGGAGGAGGAGGCGGCAGAGGAGCGGGGAGGATGGCGGTGGTTCTGCTTTCTCTCTGGGTGCTAACGAGTTTCACCTGGGCCAACCCGCTGCAGGTGTCAGGCAACAGACACTCGGTCTACTGGAACAGCTCCAATATACAGTAAGACCGCCATTTACTCTCAACTTTTACTCATTCTTAAAGGTGCACTGTGCAACTTTCCTGGAGGAGGGTCTGTCACCTGCTTGTCCCCACAGAGATGCTATGTTTACCAGGAATGTTCCACAGTATGGCATTAAACTTTATATCCATGTAGCGCTGTGGAGAGGCAGCCCGCTCACAGTATGCCTGTTTTTTCAAGTTATGAAGTTTGGAGCAAAACACCTTCTGCAACATGTCCCATAGTACAATGGCACATTCCATGCAAAGCAGTAACATCTCCATGGAGACAAAAAAGTGACTGACCAGCCACTAGAAAGTTACATAGAGCATCTTTAATTGCATGAAGAGATTTGGCGTGCACCTGTTATAACAAAGCTATTTTTGTGGTAAGGTTGCATTCAGTTTATTTATTTACCCGACTTGAAGATATTGAGGCTAGTATCCAACTACAGTAAAAATTTTTGAAATCCCACCTGGTTTTTCCCCCTAAACTTGATCAGACGCTCAGAAACATTTAGCGGACTGTGCTAATCCCTATTCCACTAACAAACGTCCTCTCTGCTTTCCTACCTTGACCTCTATAGTCTATGTAACCTGTATGCATACCGTCAAGTGAAGTACAACCCCACCAGCGTATTCTCTCTCTCCATCCATCCTTCTGTCCCTCTCTCTGTCTCTCACTATAGTTTTCCCAAGCCTTAGCTGTCTTGGCCACTATCTGGTTCAATTAGGAGCACTTCTTCATGCTGACCCCATTGTGTTGTAGCAGTGTCACTATTCAATCTCTCCTCCTCCTCTCCTTCGCTGCCTCTCTTCTCTCTCTAGTGCCCTCCTATCCTCTGCTAACTCCTTTCTCTTGTTTACACTCAGTCCGTTGGCCTTTTGGTTATCCCTCTAATCCCTCACTCCTCGCCCCATCGCGATTCAAGGGGAGATGATAGTCTTTCTTTTCTTTGCTGAAAGCTGTCTTTAATACTGTCCAAGATCCTAAGAGTAGTGGAGCTATGGGCTGCACTGGCACAGTAGACTTATGGGAGCATGTATAGAGATTGAATACAAGGCAAACACTGATGTCTATCTGCCTGTGTACACTGGAGATGTCAAGATTAGCTGATGACTTGAATATCAGGACTATTCAGGTCAAAATGTAAGTGTAAGAATTAATAATAAAAATTGGGAAGAACGTTACAAGGAATCTTAAGTCATTTTAATTTAATTTCTAGTCCTGATATGCAATTCTAAATGTAAAATGCTGGCTTATTATCTAGCTGTTTGTGCCCAAATAACTACTTTTTCTGTCCATAAGTTTAGAAGTTTGATATCCTAAAGCTTGCCACGTACAAGAGAGATGTAAATGTAATGAAAGAAAATTCAGGATTTCATTGTTGTTTTCCTGTGCTGTCAATAATTGTGACAAAAATGTTAAAACGTGTTGTTTCTTCTCCTAATATTTCATAATACAACAATTTCATATCATAACATCCTTAATTATACTGCAATACTCATACCAAACCAAAACAGTCACTTTGTTGTTTACAGTAAAATATTGCTATGAGCTAAGCCCTGGTTTAGTCCTGTTTTTCCACTGTGTACCCTTCCTGCTCTAGCACAGTTCACTCTTGGTGTTATATGTATTTTTATTTTATTTTTTTTTTTCATAAAAAGTGGTTACGCATAAAACTGTTCTATGTTTAGTATAGCTTTCTACCTTCTATTGCTATAGTTTATAATTTACTGTCCATCATTTCTCTACAGTGGGGCTTGTCTGCACATGCTTCCTGGTCTTTCTCCATCTTGAAGCTAACGATGTCTGCTTTTTGTCTGACCACATGCGCCCTGCTGTTTCTTTCATTTCTGAACTTTATGATTAACAGTTTTAAATTGCAGCAAAGACATTACCTTTGTTTCCGATATGAGGTTAACGTTAGGCCTGATTTTGCAGTGTACTGTGCACAAACCCCCCGCCCCCCAATCCCAAAATAATAATAATGTGAAACAAGTAAATTTATGCGTCTCAACTGAACAATCGCTCACAATGGCACAACTACATAAACTAACACCTAAAATAATGGACCCGTAAAATAAAAAGTTATTGGTTTTGCTTGGATATTGTAAACAATATTAGTTTTCCTGAAAGTGAGAAAATTGTTTCTACTCATTTTCAAGATGCTCATATTGCATTCAGGTCCTGCATCTCATACATTTTAGCTGATATCTTATACTTTTAATATAGCATCATCTCATGTAATGTTCCAGGCTTTTTGCTGCGTAATAATTTGATGCTAAATGCTAATGAAATTCTACCTTCGGTTTTCATATATGAGACCAAAGTTGATTTTGATAAAATATGGAGAGAGGGCTCAGAGGTATTAAGGAGTAAAGCACGTCCAAACTGCTCCACTAGCATACCTAATCTATTCTGAAACCTATCTGTAACAGTGTGACAATGGGTAAAAATATGCTGTTATTTCCTGACATGGTGGAGATGGGAGCGCAGCGGTGTGAAGAGTTGTGACCCTTAACCCGACCTGCGCGCAGTGAGGTGGGTGATCTGCCTGCTCCCTGCCAGAGATGCTCCAGTAACCTTAGCTCTTTGTGTGTGTGTGCGCGTGTGTTTAAATGTGTATATGTGTGCGTGTGAGAAAAGACAGTGGTTAATTAAAGAACAGTGCATCTCAGAGGACCTGCCTTCTCCCTGATCCTCCCATCCTTCCTCTGCACTAGCCTCAGTGACAGGCTAAGACAAGCCAGGAGGGACAACTTTTTCTATTCATCCTTCCACGGCAGCTCAAAATATTGGAAATGTGTATACTGTTAATGCTACAGTTGTGCGCTGTTGAGAAAAAGCAATAGATGGATACATTCCAATCCGGTATTGGACCACACTAATGCAAAATAGTAATGACGGTTTCATTTAAGATGTTTCAAATTTTTTATATAGTAGAAAACAAATCTGAACACTTAAGTTATGTTGCTTCATACTTGGAAATTGTCAAGTTATAGTGGAAACTAACAATATATTATGAGGCTACTTTTGCAATATAAAGTCATAAAATACCATTGATAGTGGTATTTTTATGTATTTCAGACTAATTTGATCTCATTTGTCACCTCCACCTCCCCTTTTTAAATTTTTAAGATATTTATTTTGAAAATGCAATTGACTCAACATTTAGATTTTAAAATATCTGCATAAAATGTTCCCAATGTTGTATACTTTTGTCAGCATTCTTCTCAGCCCTGTAGCCAAATGCATGCAAGGAATGTACTTTTCTTTCTCTTTTAAACCAACAAACATTAAACTTTTTAAATATAAGTTTTAGGCTGTCAAAAGAAAGTTTTTATATTTGACGTAAACATCTAATACATGACTGCTACTGTACACCACTGCAGCGGCCTTCCAACTTCACACATCGCATTTCCTCTATTTGTTTTAATCTTTTAGCTCATCCTGCGTTGCTCGTGTTGCCTTGTGTGCACGTTGCCGTTAGCCATGGGCCTCTCTAGATTTGGTGTAAGTAGTAGTGCAGTGCGGAGGTTTGAGGGGCCAATATTACACTGTAGTGTGTCTGTCAGGAGCTGTAGTAAACCCAGTGTAAAGCCTGACCCCGGGCACTCATCAACCACCAGAGACGGACTGGGATTAGCTGCTCACAACTGCATTTATATTCAGAATATTTGTGTACCAACTCCACACATTCTCACTGCTATTTTTAACCCAGACATGTGAATGTGTTATTAATAGAACTTAACAATAAAATGCATTTTTTTATGACTGCAATCTTTGTGAATGCAATGTGTGTGATCGCAGTTTGGATTTCACGATTAGTATTTGCTAGTGGGGCTGCTCAGTAAAGAAAACTACAATACTTAATCCTGATTATTTGAGTTATATTTGAAATCATGGTTGATGCAGTTATTTGTGAATTGTTATAGAAGACATATTATCCAAAATTGAGTTTTAAGAGGTTTTAATTGTATTATAATTGTTATCTCCTCTCACATACCCACTTAAAGTTGTATTTAGAGTGATTCCTGCATTTTTGAGTAATCTTTATTTTCTTGCATTCAAGACGCCATTGATATGAACATTTCCATTTTCCACTACCTCTCATATATGCCTGTTATATGTCTGATTTTAAATTTGCAATCAAGAAAGTTTCCTTGCTGATTGATTTAACATAGCTTTTACACTGGATGCCCTTCCTAACACTACCCTACTGGTCTCTGAATATATATTTCAAAGTGATGTTTTCATCTAATTCAATAAAGCTATCTCACTTTTCTTTGTGTGTTAATATTGTGGGGAGCCCTTTCCGCTATCAGCCCGCTGTTACTGATATCCCATGGTGCACTGCTGCTATGCCCCTTTTTTGGTGATACGATAAGTGTGTGTATTACAGATGTCTGTGCTCAGTGATGGGTGCCCGGAACCAAAACAGAGCCATCAGCGCGTTAAATCAAACATTATCCCCAGCACCTGACAATTAAGCACCTCCTCAGTGTAGGCGCGCAGACCACTGTGCACACGTAATGCAATAACACAGCAGCACTTTAGCCATTAGCATAACAAATGTCACTGATATCTCTTCATTTATCACTTGTATATTCAGCAGCGATCAGATCAGAAACAAACACAACACGTTTCTGAGTTTGTCCGTCACTTTCACCTCCTCCAATGCAAATGTAACTCATAAGAGGTGAGTACATACATGTACTAAAATATACTACAAGAGTAAGCAGTTAACTCTTACTTATCGTTCAAAAGTTTGGACAGACCATCTCGTTCATCTTTCTTCTTTAGTTTTATTACTTTCTACATTCTGTATACATGTAGAAGACATACCAGATATATGAAGATGTATGGAATTATGTAGCAAAGAAAAAAGTTAACGCTACTTAATATTTTTCGAGAAAGCAAAGGGTGGGTACTTTGAGGATTTTTTTTTTTTTTGGCTACATAATTTCATATATTTGATGTCTTCTGTATGTATATAAAATATAGAAAGAAGTAAAAATAAGACAAAAGAAAAACACAATGAGAAGATGTGTTCAGACTTTTGACTGGTAGTGTATATCCACATAACTGCGTAACTGTTTGGTAATAAAATCTGGTTTATACTTTTGAGTTAAAGTATTCTAATAACTACATACATAAAATAACAAAACACTTGAATTTTTAAACATCTTACCATATATGAAGGTAAAGTACAAGAGAGAAGTAGAAAAAAGAGGGATGATCCATACTCTAATTATTCAAGTAAAAGTAAAACCTTGGAACAAATAATATTCAAGTATGTAATGTATAACGATATGTAAGATGCAAGAAATGCAAATGTTGACATAAAGTTTTGGTCATTTATAGACTTTCTCATTCAGGAGCAAATCTTTTGAGGCGTAGCTAAACCCTAAAAACTTCGCTCTGACCTCTAAAACTTGAGAAAAGGGCTTATAAACTCGATGCAGTGAATAATAATGGTGCTAGTAAGAATGCATAAGAAAGTGAAGAATAAAAGAAGTAAAAGTCTGTTCTGATAAAACTACAACTTCAAAATGTTACTCAAATAAATGCAAGTGATTATTACATATTTCACACTGCTGCTCATATAGTAAAGTCAGAGGGGCCAGAGGAGCAACAGGCAAGGATAACTACGAGAAGAAAAAAAACAATAAACAGGAGTAGCTAAGGGGAAGAGAGACGTCACAAAGCATACAAATGAATCCTGTGAAGAGGGTCATCATAATAACCATCATACACCTGTCCAGGGCCTGATCCATGCGCCGAGAACCTCTCATTGTGAATTTATGTCAGAGAGAGAGAAAATAGAGCCATGTGAATTAAACAGGCCAATCAACCATCCCCCTGACAGCCACACAAGCCTATCTGTCTCCCAACTCCACTTAAGAACAGAACATTTACATTTATGAATATCACCACAAAACAGAGGGTTCGTCAAAGCCTATCTGAGCCGTGTGTGTGCGTGTATGTGTGTGTGTGGACCATCTATCATGGCTGTCTACTGTTATTGTGTAATCAAACTACGTCAGGGAGGACATTTTAATTGTAGAGGGGAGCAATCAATTAGCTGGACCTTGTACTCAACTTACCGCCCACACATGTTTAAAATACCACTGATATTTTAAAGGTCCTATATTGCACAGAATTGACTCGTGAGCTTTAAGCCATGTTATTATGTCATTACCTCATCAAAACAAACCTGGAGTTGTTTTGTTTCATTGACACATGATTGAGTAATCCTTTATTTTCAGTCTGTCTTCATCTCCAAAGCTCAAAATGCTCTCCTCCACCAGAACCATAATTTCCTCCAAAATAACAAAATATACTTATTCTTCATAAAAACATTTAAGCTTGTAGTTTAGATCTGTACCAACATGTTCTATAATACATGTGATGTTTGTCATTTCATAGAACCATTTTTGTATTTTTTTTTTTTCTGGACACGTTTAAAATGTGATCTTATTATTAAAACATAAATTGCTAATCTAATCACACTAGCAATACTGTTTAGGACAATCACTATTCAATACTTTTCCCAAATGGTTCAGCTCTAGGATAAAATATAAAAACTCGTTTGTTGTTTTTTAAAAGGGTTTGTCGTAACACTTTTCACCAGGACCTCTTATTGGTCAGCCTCCTTCATGCTTTGAGTGATTGACAGGTGGGTTTAACCAATCACAGTGAACTCTCAAAATCAGCTGATGACTTTAGTTACCCCCAGTAGCAGATAGTTAAAAAGATAGCAGCAGGAATTGTGGTAAGATTGAAATTGTGATCTGTGCTCTGAAAAACATATGAAACTTTTGACATATTGCTCACCCCTAGTTCAGACACAATTGACTTTTTAGTAACGCGTATGGGTCCAGTTAACTTTATGGGCTCCCTCTCCAAATAATAATGTTATACGAGACACGTAGGCAACTTTTTATAGTGCTGTCTCAGGTAGCCCTTCAAAACTTGGAATTGAATGAAAAATAGTTTTTTGAAACTTTTTATAACAGAGGGTTATAGTAGCCATATGTAGGGAGAGGATAAACTGTTGATTTATAGGTAGAATCAAATTATTATTTTCATCCAGAGAAACACATTTTGTCTGGTTGTGTCAAAACAAACATGGCGGCTTACAAGCAAAACATAAGATAGAAGCACGAATTTCTGTAGAATCAACAACTGAAGCACTAAACTTTGATTTATTAGAAGTTATGTATTTTGATCTGAATGATACAAGTATTTTCCAGAGGAGATGTCTTCTACATTTGAGAAATACGTGATACAAATTAGCGATGGTGTGGTCCGATCCCAGTCCCTTCTGGACTCAAACAAAATGTTAAAGGGTTTATGGTTGGGGAGTCCAGGCTTTTTTCATCAAGGGCCACATATGAAAACACAGATGAAGCAGAGGGCCGATGGAGGGCCATAGACTGGTGCTCAGGACAGTGAATAATTGAAATATGTGCATTTTTAGCATGTTAAAATGAGTTGCCAGAGCTGTATTCAAGTTTAGATCCTCAAAAGCACACATTAAATTTAATATTAGCTTTATCAAGGTAGATTTTCAAAAGAACTTAAAAAGTAATGCTTAAGAAGATAATTTGGGCCAATTCACCTGGAAGCGTCAGGGCCAAGAAAAATTGGTCTGAGGGCTGCATTTGGTCCCCATTTAGTCATGTTTTATACCAATCCAAACACTAAAAATGTTCCATAAATATATTTTTGGATCACTCTCCCGATTGGCCAAATTGAATAATAAAAAGCACATTCTAGTTTTCTTGTGGCGCTTCAGCGGGAAAGAGAGCACAACAGTCGTATAGATTCAGTGATCAGCCTGTTCATTACTAAAGAATAATGAGGTCCATAGAAGTGTGTGACTATTCAGGTTGTGTGATATGTTGTGCGTGCGTACTTGTATGAAAACATCATTAATTAAAAGCAATAGGAGCACCAGTGTGAAGAATGGAGTGTGTTTGCATAATAAGATCCACCGTGCCGTCTCTATCTTGTGCTACAATATAACCGTGTTTGGGTAAATACTTTCTTCTGATTGGACGCCTATTGTGCGCAAGGTGAGCAGCGCGATAAATGACATGTACAAGAAAAGAAGAAAGCACGGGATTATTCTTGTATCATTCGTGTGATTTCTCTTTGGGAATGAGCTAGATTTCTGTAGTTTCGTAACTTCAGATAGAAACACTGTCCCGCGGTGGTGGTATTTTGGGCACTGTCTGGTTAATTTGATGGTAGTATTTCTTTGTCAAATTAACTTTAACTATTTCTATGACTGCAAAGTTTAGTGGATTTGACTAAAGAAATTCTTGGTTGTCTATAGACATGCCCTATTGAATGGTTAGTCAACTAAAAGAGGGGGAGGCAAAAACAGTTATGATCTGACCTTATTTTTAAATAGAAAAGTACGAGGAAATTTGGGTGTATTTATACGTAAAAAGCCATATTCAACTCACGATTAACTCCCAAATCTTCAGCTAACTCACTAAGCTAACTTAAAGGGCCTATGTTTCGCTGTTTGTTTGTTTGTTATAATGTTGTTTCCTCACCAAAAACGTACCTGGAGTTGTGTTTTGTTTCAATCACACATTTGACACACAAACCCTGCAATGTTTAGGTTGTGTTCTTCTCTCAGACAGAAAATACTGTGTTTTGAAACCCTATACACCTTCATTAGAATCATTTGGAGGATTTCAGCCCTGGAATTGCCAATACTAAATTGCCCCTACTAAACAAAAGGTAAAAGGAGCTGTTAACTTCAAAACTACCACAACATGACATCACAAGGTGGAACAGAACATTTTGAGCTTTAGAGGTGTAGACAGACTAATAATAAAGGATTACTCAAACAAGTGTGAATGAAACAAAACACAGCTGTTTTTGAGGACGTAACAGCATCATGACATGGCTTAAAGCTCACAAGAGTCTGTTTTGCATAATATATTAATCTAAAATCTAAAAAAAAAAAAATGTTGACTAATACAAGTTTTATTTTACTAAGAAACCATCAGCGATTAATTGACTAAACAACTAAAGGACTGCAGCCACAGTGTTTGGCTGGTAGGTCGTATTGGGTCAAGTTATGATTGAGAATTGTGGTTTTCATCTTTAAAGATGGTTTGGTTTCGAGAGCTTGTTATATTGCGAATCATTGAAGCCCTCTGCCCAAACACAGACTGTATCTCCAATTGGTCAGCCTCTGTCATGCTCTGTGTGAGTGACAGGTGCTCTGTGTGAGTGACAGGTGCTCTGTGTGAGTGACACGTGGTTTTAACCAATCACAGTAAAGTTTGCACTTTCCAAAGAAGAAAAAGTTGTTTCATAATTTCAGTTATTATGAATTATCCCATAATTGAGCAGTCCTGTACGTATATTTGAATTGTTGTGAAATCAAAATTGTTGGCTATGGGAGGATGTGTTTTTTTTTAATTTACCATATCGCTCACCCTGGCTAACCGCGCTTCGTCCTTCTATCCTCTGTTTCCATATTAGGAGATTCAGAGCATTTCACTTGCAGAATACCTCATGAGTTTTCATTTATGCTGGCAAAGTATTCACATTATGATGTGCTTGAAAAGATGAAGTGGAACGATCAAATGAAGGCTTTTGCCCTGATATCGTCTCTTATATCTTACATGAGTGGCTAATCTGAAGCGTTGCTTTGTAAATATGTGACACTGATGTACAAAATCTGTCATTTTGGTCTTGACTCAAAGTAGCAGAGATAGAAGAATTGTAATGTGTATCTTATTTTTCACCTGTTTATCACAAAGCTCAAAATAAGGTGCATTGTAAGAAGCATTTGTGCTTTCTAAACCAGGTGAAACGGTATTCAGCACATTAAGACCACAGCTACCTGATCCATGTGTAGTGAATTAATAAAATGAAACATAAAGTAGTGTGTTTCCCACCAGCGGCAAACTTATTTTGGTCCTTCATCCTCAGGGGAAGTGGTGAGGTGGGCTGATCTTAACTCACTAGATACAGACGTAGAGACTTTGTGCTGGACTGTATACTCATGTGAACTCTCCTTATGTTCATATGAAGATTAATATTTTTTAATAATAGTTTATTTTCTTATTTTATCAATCGCAGTTTTAAATACTATTTTTGAAAATGTTATGGTGGAGTGCACGTCCCACTTGTCTCAGTGGAAAGTACTTTGCCTGGAATGTTCCACAGTATAGCATTAAAGGTGCATTGTGTAACTTTTCAATTCAATTCAATTCAATTTATTTTTGTATAGCCCAAAATCACAACAAGAGTTATCTCGGCGGACTTCACAAAATTGTTGATTAATAAAGCAGAAGAAACATTCATAAAACAAAAATACAGAATGTTCAACAACAAGCAGGCAAATGGATGATTGTCCCAGCATCTCCTGTCTCCTGTCCTTTTCTGGTGGAGGGTCCGTCACCTGCTTGATATGTCATTGCTCTGCCTGGAATATTCCACAATATGACATTAAACAGCCTTACATTTATTCAATTACAGGTGGTTTTAGTTAAAAAGAAAAAACAACACTAAACTGGTATTCTGACTGTGAGCGGGGTTGCCTCTCCACAGATCTGACCTGTAATTTGGTCTGGTTTGGTCTCCATGTAGATAGAAAGCCATACCATACTCTGAAACATTCCAGACAATGCAATAACATTTACATGGAGAAAAGCATTTGACGGACTCCACCAGAAAAGTTACACAACGCACCTTTAAACTTATCTCTCTTAATGGGCTTAAAGCACACCTCCAGGCCAAGTTACAGGTCAGATCTGTGGAGTGGCAACAGCACTCACAGTTAGAATACAAGGCAATAAATACACTTGTAGTTCAGTAAATGTAGGATAGCTTAGGTCATTCAAGCAAGAGGTGAGATTTGATTAAACTAAATTGAAAACAATGATTATTATGAGCGAGTGCAAATCTATTTAGTCGGACCACTCAGTTCTAGCCTCATGTGAACCTTGATTTAAATAGCAACAGCTCAAATTGCTTGTGTCTGAATATTGTTGTCACAGATTACTAATGATATATTTTTCATTTAGGGATGCTCTCCGTGAATGCAATTATGAGTTTGACATTTAGAAAATATCTGTCAAATTCTGTATGCGCTAAAAGAATAATTTGAGATTAGGCTGTTAATCTAATGACATGGTCTGTGTTTGTGGAATATGGGACAACATTAAGCATATTACAGTCAGTGAGTCAGAGCTGGGGATGTGCATGTGTCTCTTTATGCAATACAAAATGAGTAAGCAATTACTAAATATATATAAATGCAAAGATGTTGCACTGTTACTTTTATTGTACATAATAGTTTTTTTTTTGGTATTTTATATTTTATATTTTGTATTTTATATTTTTGTTCCACCGGAACAAAATTAGAGTCTATCTTTAAGTCTATTTCTAAACTATTATTTTTTTAGCCATTATCTATTATCTTGTTTTATTGCATGTTCCATTTTCCTGCTGTTCTTGAACTGTGCGTTGCAACACTGGAATTTTCCCACTGTGGGACTAATAAAGGCATATCTTATCTTATCTTAAAAATAAATATCTTTTCAGCATCATCCTGTATTTTGTAATTGTAAAAAAGATTGACTACAAAATCTACAAACATTGGGAACAAAACATGGATTGTTTACCATTTAAATACGTGGAAAAACCCCCCCGACATATTATGTATAGGTGGTGAAAATAAGCCAATTTCTTTAAAAAAAAAAAAAAGTTTTGAGTCTATTTGATATTCTATCATCATATTTTCAGATTTCATTTGAATAATTTATTGAAATTAGCATTTTAAAGCATATATTACCCCAGAAACGTGCTGTGCTTTTACATTACGAAGCACTACCTCCATAATTGGGTACGGTCGATATTAGGGATGCAACGATATTCAATATAATATCGCATTGTTCGATACTGGTGTCACGATTCGATACACGTGTTCCCTTAATACGCACGTGTCCCTCCATGCGCTCTGTGCGTCATTGTGTGGCACGGTGGCTGAGTGGCACTCACGCTTCACAGCAAGAAGGCTCCGGGTTCGATCCCTGGGTCGCCTGGGCTTTTCTGTGTGGAGTTTGCATGTTCTCCCTGTGCCTGGGTGTGTTTCCTCCGGGAACTCCAGTTTCCCCCATCAAACCTAAAAAACATGCACCAGGGATTACAGGTGGAACTTAACTCTAGTGCTTCAACCTGCACACGGCATCTCTCCTGTTAAGGTTAATGTAGATGCACTTTCCCTGTCTCATAAATAAAATATATATAGATAAAATAATGTATTTTCGTCCGAAACAGTTAATGTGACGTCCTCCCCAGATGGATAAACAGCTCCATAGGGACTTACAGCTGAAATATTCTAACAGAGGTGAGTTTATCTTTCAGTCACTTTTTATTTTACATTAATAGACCCAGGAATGACAAAGATATTAACTTTTAAATACTCTAGAATCGCGCTCGTATACGCACCCGCGACGCGACTCACGATATACACGATCTTTTTCTCAGACTCTATTTCACAAGTTTTACTCAGAAAACAGTTTGTTGAGACATTTCTATGTAATATACCATAGTTCTAGTGTTCATAAAGAGGATGATAGAGCGCAGTGTGTCTGTTAGAGCACAGACTGTAGCAGGGCAGTGTGGGAGGAGCTACTGTCTGTCTCTGCTGGAGGACAGAGCCGCGGGGACACAGGCGAGAGGAGAGAGACTCAGGAGGAAAAGAAATCATCATCAAAAAAGGAAAAGTCTGATAGTGTAACTCCTAACAGTCTATATTAAGAGTAGATTGGCTATATTATAAAATATAAAATAGTCTGAGAAAGCTCTATTCTTATTTTCACTGAATACAAATTCTGAGCTGTGAATCACTGAACCAAATGAACTAAAACACGTCACATATAAACTACAACTTTACAGTAGTTCTACTCTAATGTATTGTGTGTAATGTCTCACTAATATCATGTTATTATATTATACTCATTAGCAGAAATAATTACGTGAGAATTTTTTTTGTATCTTAAAACGTATCAAAATTGAATCGATATCGTGACCCCTGTATCGAGATATGTATCGATTCGTGGGAAAACTGTATTGTTGCCTCCCTAGTCGATATGTAGGTCTCAGTATTGGCATCAGCTAATATCAACACGACAAATGGGTTAAAATGGAAATAGAAGAGCATTATATGGCTATATGTTTATACAAACTTGTAACAAATTATTTTATTATATATGTTTTTTCTTTACATTTTGCTATTATTATTATTATTATTATTATTATTATTATTATTATTTACAAAAGTGAAGTTATTTTGTGATATTTACTTCAACTTAAGACTGTGATCCTTGTTATGGATTTTAAAAGCTAAATAGCAGGCCAAATAAGTACACATACTTCATCCATACCCATAATGAAATAAATGCCTTTATTTTAGTCTATTCTTTAATGAAAATATAATGTGGTGCTTTAGGTTAACATGTGATTAAGTGCATTTATTCCCCATGTTTTGTAAGAGCTGGTGAACCCGTCCCCTGCCTAACAGATGACAGTGCCTGCTGCAGCCGCCTGTGTGAATCCCAAAGTGCTGATTTGATGCTGTTTTTGGCACTGTGACCTGATGTGTGAGTATTTCTGGCCATGACGGTTAATAGATGACATCATTAGGCGCGCTCTTGTTTGTCTCTCTGTTCTTCTCAGCACCATTAGAATACAAATTTGCCTGTACACAAGTGAAGGTTAGTGACGGATGATCTTTATTAGGGCCCGTGGAAAGTGCTGGCTGGACACTGTGCCTCAGATGTTTGGGAGAAGGTCACCCGTTGTTAGCTTGTTAGCATAGCGGCCGTCTGTTAGCTACACCTGTGCTGCAGATGAGCGCCAGGTGCACGCACAGAGCTGGAATGCCATCTTCACATTCTTACTTTTAACTTCTGATCATGGCCTGATTTGGAGTTTGTTCTTTGTTGGCTGCAAAGTTCAAAGGGATCAGGTAGTACTCAGGTGGAACAATGAATCCTTAGTGAAATGTTTATGTGTTTAATTTCATAAAGATCTTTTTTTTTTTTTTTTCCAGAAACATTTAAAAGGACAAGTAAAAGAAAGTATTTGATGAATGATGATGGTGTCTTCACAAGGTGGAACTGAGCCTAAATATGCAGGGTTTATTTGTGAATGAAATAAAACACAACTCTGGGTATGTTTTTGATGAGGAAAGAACATTATAATATAGATTAGAAAATAGTGTAATATGGCCCCTTAGAAATATTTCAGTACAAATAAAGTCAACAGTTTGTCCCCATGTTAAATGAATGCTAATGTGCTGAATCCTTAAGGCTCATAGTTGGATAGTCTTCAATGGAATTTACAACTATGAAAATCAAATATTTTACTTTTCTAATACCTTGGCATTTGTTATCAGATTTCAGATTCTGTCATGTTCTGTCACTGTTATGCAGTGAGAGCTCCTTGTCGTTTTGGCTCAGACCCAAAACGCTGTCTGTTAAAATCATCTTTATGAATAAATAAATCAAGTGAACTGCTACAGGTAAACACATTTTCATCAGTGTGTGGCTGGATGTGTGTACGATTTTCAGTAACAAGTGAGCTGCAGTGTCTTTTTGCTGATTCAAGTTAAAATAGCCCCCTGCAATGAATTTGTTTTGAATGTCATCACACTGGAAGACCACCTTCTGTTGTTGTTCCGGCTGTAATGAAGGGCTGCGGGTTCTCCCAGTTTTAGTCACAAAGTGTCTCCTCTGCTGGTACTCTGAGGCAGCGTCACAGACCAAGTCATAACAAAATCGGTCCTTGTTTAGTCCTGTTCTAGTCCAGGTTTAGTTCTGACTTAAGTTTTGCTGATAATTTGACAAACCCTATGAGCAATTCAAACTTTAAATTCAAAGATCTTTACACTTAGGATGTCAAGGTTATTTGGCTAATCAATATCCCAGTTAACAAAATAATTGGAAGAACTAAAATAAATAATACTTTGAATTTTTTTAATTTTTTAATTTTAGAAGCAAAATTAAGTTGTTTCCATTGAATCTATTGAAAATGTTATGCTTTTTATCAGATGTCAGATTTTTTTTTTTTTTCCATTCAGGCTGATTTCATCAAGCTTGTCACACACATACTAGAGGAATGGCCGTCGTTTAGGCAGTGTGAATGAAGAATGAACCTGTTTGGTCATATTAGGGCTGCAATTAACTGCAGTTGAATCAAAATCATAATTTGAATGGGCACAACTGGCAAATCTCAAAAGCTGCAGTTTTTGAAGTAACTAACTTCCAAACAAACAACTAAATCTCCCGTCTTATTCTGCATAAAAAACGGCTCACACTGTCGTTTAGATCTGTATAAACTTGCTCTGATTTGATTTGTGAACTTTAAACAGAATTCTCCCTACTCTGATTAATAAGTCTAACTCTCTACTTCCTGTAATTTTCAACATATTTTTCAGCTTTTATTCACGGAAGTGTTTCTTGCTTGTTGTAAAACTGTAATTTATATTTACAACAGGTGTTATCCCACCAAGTGAAGTCAAAATTAGAGAATCGTAAAAATCAGTCATACACACTTTAAGATTTGGTAACTTTTCTGCTGGAGGGTCCGTCAAATGCTTTTCTCCATAGAAATGTTATTGCTCCACCTGAAATGTTTCACAGTATGGTATTAATCTTCATGGAGACCAAACCAGACCAAGTTACAGGTCAGCTCTGTGGAGTGGCAACCCCTCTCACAGTCAGAATGTCTGTTTTTCTAGGCATTTTTGAGCTCTAAAACCACCAGTAATTTAATAAATGTAAGATAGAACTGTTTAATGTCATACTGTGGAACATTCTGGCAAAGGAATGACATATGCATAGAAACAAGCAGGTGAAAAGTTCCATAGTGCAACTTTAAGTATTATCTATATTGTCTCTATGAACGTGCTGTAATCTGACTCTCCAGACTCGGGGGCAGATGTGCGTACAGTGATAATGACAGGGGCTCCTCTCCTCCGTCTGAAGCCATATGCTCAGGCTGATCACACAGAGCACAGTGGGCCAGTGTTAATAAACTCAACAGACGCCACAATTAGAAAGAATGCACAAACACAATACACGAGACACAAGGAGAATGGAGTGAAATGCAGCGCTGTTCTGCCAAACCCGCGGTCGGGAGCCAGCTGTCACACACCTGGACAGAGAAACAGCAGGGGACCAGACAATGTCGACTCTACACTGCTTATTGTCATAATTATGGTGGTGTGTATTGGCAAAACTCAGTTTATTCTTTCTGTCATGGCATTATTCTGAAGAAGACTGGGTGCTGATTTATTTGGTTATTTGGCTATTTTTGAATAAATTCAAAACATTCCTGAAGGCAATGTATTAATATTAACACAGTTTCTTTTTCATTTTTGATGCTCTGAGTCTCCTCTCTGTGCTAAGTCACTCCCCCTTCAGTGCGCTATTACTACACAATCAGCGTGTGCCCTGCTAATGAAACTACTGCACATCACTTCAGGTCAGTGTAGTGTATTGTGTATTGTTTTGTATCATGTTTTTGTGTATTTATAGAAAATGGATGTCCAAGAGCATGTGTGAGGCAGACTTTGGATAGGACTGTACAGCTAAGGAGGGTTTGAATAGGGCCCAGGAGAGATCGCTAGATTACTCAAACATGCATGGATGGCATCGGAAACCTCTTCAGACCATAACATGGTAGAAAGCTCAAAAAATGGATTTTGCATAAAACCCTCTTGTTAACTAAAATGTTATTATGTTTTCCTGTAAAGTTAAGTTCTGTACAATGTGTGAATTAAAAAAAAAAAAAAAAGTTTTCCTTAAGCATACAATATTTTTTTTATCATAATTCTTATAAAAACTGCTTTTCAGTTTTGGTTCATGATTATTATACTTAGACAAACTTTATTTATCCACAAGGGAAATTACTTGGACTCAGTAGCTCAAACATTACAATATAACAACAAAAAGCAAAAAAAATCAATGTTAATGAAATTCAAAAACAATAATTAAAGTAGCAAAAATAGAGAAAAACCGAGTTGAGTAAGACACAAATATAACAGGTAATTTGGACTTTTCTTCCTGATTACGCCAATTGACCGAAGAAAATAAACTAATTAACTAAATAAAAAGAAGAAGTCATACGTGTGGGGACATTAAGCCCGTGGTTAAAAACAATTGTTTTGAAATGATCATTCATTTCATAATCTGAAGCTTTGCCTAAATTAGTATTATTATTATTTCCTAAAATCTGGAAACCATTTGGACACTGATTCACTCTCTAATATGACAGTTGGTGGTTCAATCCCAGCTTCGACCTGTGCATACATTGTGTCCTTTGGCAAGGCATTTCTCTAGTTTGAATGTGTCTGTGTGAGTCTGTGAACATTAAATATATTTCATAACATTTCCTGCCCAGAAGTAATGGACCATGTACTCTAGCTTTTCAGTAAGAATTTTCTGAAGAACAATTAATATGATTTGATTTGAAGTGCAGAAGGCAGAGCTGCCGATTTGTGCTTATTCAGTCTTCACAGTGACCCAGAGAGTGAGACAGTCTTTAATTGAGGTTTTATCCATTTAAGCTGTCACTAAGAGGCCAACGCTGAAACCTTTTAACCACTCTCCTCCCGGTAATGACACAAATCAGGCGTGCGTGTGCTAGCTCGTGTGTTAGCGCTGGTGAGGAACAGGGTAATTATGCGGAAATTGGGAAATGGCTAAGTGAATTATGGCCTTGTTTGAACAGAAAGCTTTAATCAGAGCACGGAGGGAGCGTTCTGTTCCCTGTAGAGGCACTGCATGGACCCCCACAGATCACAGGGACAAGCAGAGGGTGGTCTGTGGTCTGAAGTACACCTGTCAAAGACCACTGACGGGATAACAGCCGCTGTGAGGGGCACCTATAGTCAAGAGGCACTTTGAGGTGGGCAGGATGTTTCTGAGGCAAGCTACAACCCAAGAGTCTGAAATCTTTGGATGTTACGAATGTAAGAAAATATGGATTGGACAGAGATATTTTGGTATAGTATGGGAACTAAATCAATACAAACTTGAGCATATGCAAAAATACACAAAAAGGGTGGGCATTGTCCTGGTGATATGTGCTCTGTTTCCTTGTTGACTGCTGTTATATTGTTGGATTGTTGGATTTGTATTGCGTTTATTGTCTCACAGTTGTATTCTTTCAAATTAAAGTTTGGTAATACTAGAGGTGGGCGATATAAGTGACAAAAGCAACAATATTATGGCAGTCCAGAAGAAATGCAAATGTGCACTTACAGGTCTTAGACTCAAATGGAATGGAAATGAAGTGTTTCACAAGTTTCTCTTGTTTTATACAGCTCTTTTTGCAACTTTACTTTCATGTTTTGTTTGAATTATGAACGAAAAATACATATCTTCAGAATTTACAATGTGATAAATAATTTGATGTATTGCCTACATGGTAATGCTATGAGAATCATTTGAATCAATGATCTGGTTGAGTCTTTGTTGAAAAGTTTGTTGTAAGCAGGTGTCTGATTAGATACACTGCTGTTTGTCTCCTTTCTCTCATCTGTCCAGAGATCATCCTGAGAAGTTTAGGCTGTTTGTGAGTAGGATTCTTCTCCTCTCAGATGTGTGAAATGCTGGGGTCAGTGTCCTGCAATGTACACCTCATGTACCTGTCTGTATACTCTGTGTACCCCTGTGTACAGATGTGTGTCCCGGAGCTGGTTCTGTTCTGCACATGTCTGTGTCTGTGTCTGTGTTTGTGTTGGATCGATAGTATCCCGCAGACACTGTGCTCGGTGCTTCACACTTGTATCCCTTTCTCTCTTCCTCTCTCCTCTTCCTCCCCATCATCCCCTCCTCTCCTCCCCACCCTCACCTCTCCGCTTCTCTTCCTCTCTGCTCTTCCTCCCCACCTCTCCTCTCCTCCCTCCCTCCTCGCATTATCGTCCTCTCTTCCTCCATGTGATTCTTCCTCTTCATTCTCACACTACGTTCACACACAGAGCCGGTGCTGATGTGGAGGCAGACTCGTACTATTTCTTCGCTGGTTTTTTATGAATGCTTCCGATTCTTGACTCTGGGTCTTGGGCCAAGTGTATTTTTACTGTATTTTTTTAGCAGCTTTCCCAGATTTAATAGGATTTGTGCAGCTTTGGTAGACGAATACAACCCGGACAGAATTATAAGAATGAAATATTTTTATATGAAAGAAAATACTTTGTATGTAAAAGGGATTATGCTGGGATTTGGGCTCAAACTGGCACTACTGTAATTCTAAGGTTACATTGAGCAGCAAGATATACAATAGGGGCACAATTTAACTTCCATTAGCAAATGTACACACCAAGGATATTATTTTTCAACCCAGACCTAAATATTGTATCATTTTGGGCCTATAATAATATAATAAACCACATTAAAATTCATGAAACCCCTATTGTTTTTAAAGTCCATACAGTTTCACTTGTAATTATGTCAGTGTTCAGATTGCCTCTTCAGTGCAGTTTAGCATTTTTGGGATGACGTTTTTAGCTTCATACAAACTACTTCATTTTTCAGTTCACAATCAGTTGAAAATGCCTGAATTTGTTGCTTGTTTTTGTCTGAAGTAGAAGCTTGAAATGTTCAGTGTGCGTCATGTGCGACACTGTTCTCTGAGTCATGGTTGAACGTCATTGTGGCCATTAGTTTGACAAAGCTTTCTATAGTAAATGTATGTAATATAATGGAGCACTTTTCATGGCATTTTAAAACACTGTATTTGAACAAATGTATTGGGGTTTGGGGGAGGGGCGTCTGCTCTACTGAAGCTTCTGGTCCTTTTCCTGGAATCCAGAATACACACAACTTTACAAAGATATGAGTCTGGTCACCTCTGAATCTCCCTGAGTTCAGATGGGTGTGATTGACAAGTGGATTAGTCAGTCAGGGACACAGATGGTCAGTCAGTATAAAAAAAAATATGGCTGTTAATGAGAGAACAAAAAAGATAAATATGCAGAGAACTTTACACAATGAGGATTTCTATGGAATCAATGAGCAAAGCTCAACCCTGTGTATTTAAGATGAGTTCTTCTGTCACGTAGAAAACACTCTGTTCCACCTCGTGATGTCATGTAGTAATACAGGAAGTGCTCCAGTGTCCTTTTCAACTAAATATACCTTCATTAGAATAATTTGGATGCATACTATTTCTGATAAAAACAAGGTAGCTGTTAGCTGGAAAACTACTGCTTTATGACATCACAAGGTGGAATAGAGCATTTTGAACATTGAAGTTACTTAAACATGTGAATGAAGTAAAACATGAATCCAAGTATGTTTTTGATAAGATGTTCTAACATGGCTAAAAGCTCACAAGAGTTAATTTAGCATAATATAGGACCTTGAGTGTATGTGTTCAGAGCGTTTTGCTTTGGGCCATGTGGAGTAGAACTGTGAGTCTATGTAAATGATGGGAGTGAATGTACACAGCTGTCCCTTATGTGAATGGCAGGAGACTCAAGATGGCGGCGCGATGGTGCTAGGGAGCTTTGGTCCACACGCCCACGCTGTCTGCAGGCTGCGCTCTCTGCTCCCACGCACTGAGGCACCAGGAGGCCTCTGTATGCCCCCATACGAAGAGAGAGTGATGTGTTATTGTCTACAAGATATTATCTAAATGTTGGTTTTGAAGATATGCTACATTCAATTGAGCCTAGAATTAAAAAAAAAAAGAAAAGTGAGTTTATTTGAAAAATGACAGCATAATATCATGTAGTTCTTGTTTTTGAATAGCAGGCAGTCTAATCTGTCTTTGTGTGATAAAAATGTAAAAATCACTCAACATTCTCTTTACTTAGTAGGTAAAGTGTAAAGTTAAGACAATGTCTTTAATTTGGAGATGTCTGTTTTTTCAAATGAACTCGAATGTCACGATAAAAAGATAAAAGATTTTGAAGCACGATATATTGTCACATAGAAATATAATGAGAAACAATAATATTGAAACCACTTACTGCTACTGACACAATAAAAATAAAGCAGGATAATTTCAGTACACCATTTTAATGTACAGTAGCATTAAAAGGCCTGTGCTGCAACAAATAAAATACATAATGAAAAAATAGCTTTAGAAGTTACTTATTCAACCCACTATACTTCTCAAAATCTCAAATTGTATTACAAGTGAAATAACAAAACTCCCCATTACTGCAAAGACAAAGTACAAACAAAAAATATTGAACAGCAATATATATTGTTCCAGTTATCATATATTGCACGATAGGTCTATATAGTAATTATCATGACAGGCCTAGCTATGTACCACACAAAGGTAATGTTATATTTGCACTTTTTAGTCACATCTGTGCAATACTTGAACTCCAACTTTTTACATCTGAGCACATTTCTTATAATAATAACAACAATAATAATAATATTAATAACATGGATTGGATTAAAGCTGCACAAGTCTGGTAATTCTCTTTTTTCAGTTTTGTAATTATACTTATGAAAACAAAACTAGATGAAAAAAAAATAAAAATCCTCCCACAACCCACCCCAGTGTTTGGTAGTAAATTGAATTATGATTAGATATTTTGTTATTTGCAAAAGAAATATAATTACCGTCTTTTTGATTGCGGCAACTCCAATTACGATTTTTATTTGATTGTGATGTACTACTGTGCAGCCCTTCATTGAAACATTGCACAATTATTTGATTAGTGTTATTAGGATAATCTCCAAAAACTATAGTGATTTTGTCAGTATTGCCTCCCCCTCCCCTCACATACAAATCGTCATCACTATACACCAACTCCAGAGCGTCTGTACTGAAAGTCTAGTACGTGTGCCTACAGAGGAGTTAGTTTACTCGAGTGGAGCAGCCACAGGACCTGGAGACGGGGCTGTGCTGCTGGGTGCTGCTTGTAATGAATGTAGTTAAAAAAGATTCTGTGTCACTTCCCGAGAGGCGGGAATAAAGGGGGGACGGAGGTGTGGGAGGAGATGTTGTGAAATAGGATGTGTTTGTGTTGATGGAGTTTTTCAGCAGCGGGGAAACTCTCCTCCCATCCCACTGAGGGCCTGTGTATATGAGAGAGCTCCCTAAGCCCAAGTTGTACCACCCACTCACATTACCATCATGTACTGGGCCCATACATATGCATACGTACTCCACCTACTCCAATTTACTCTGCCGTGCACATAATCTGCCTGTAAACCCATTTCAGTGCAGAAATCATTGTTATTGCTATGGCTGCATGCATGGATAGTGTTACACAGTGTATGATAATAGTATGATGTATGTGGATAGTTTCAATGACATATTGCATTTCTATGGGGATAAGTGGTACAAGATACTGGATTTGCTGGTTAAATTAAGGGGTGTATTAAATTCAATCCAAGCAAAGGATTAGGGGGAAGTCAGAGTAAATGATTGTGTATCTTTTATTTTATAACATAACTGTCAAAAGTGGTATAGAGGTTTAAGCGTTCACATGCAAACCAGTTTATGTACCTCCTGATGTGGGATGTGCGTTTAAGCCTGTCATGAGAACAAATTTTGAAGTACAATATATTACTGAAGAAAATATGAATATTAAAAACCATTATGCCACTGACGCGATAAAACTAAAGCAGGATTTCCCTCAAAAACAATTCTATATGTAAAGTTTTGTTAATGAACATGAGCTGCAATAAATAAATGACACACTAAATGAGTCATAGTAAGTAATTTATTCAACCCTCTACGGCTCAAATCTTCAGAAAGGCACAAAACTTAACAAAATATTCCCCACTTGTCCAAAGAAACAGTACTCATGATAAATATTGACACCCAAAAATTATTGTTCCAGCTTGCGTATATTGAATGATAAGCTGATAGAGTATTTATCATTATACAGGACTATGTGTGTTGTCTTTGTGGATTAGACATTTCATCCCCATTGTCCACTCCAGTTATAATAATGTGGCTGGTTGCATCAGTAAGAGATCTTAGTGTGAATATTAAGAAAGAGCATCACTTTTTATTATTATCAGACTCTTATTCTATTGATTAGATTAGGTTTATTAAAGATTGACCTCTCAGGAGACAAGCATTCCAAACAGAACAGGCCTATAGAAAATGTTACAATAAAATATAAGAAAACAGTTTAAGAATATAACAAGAGAAGACACTGTTTAAAAAAGATTAAGTCTACATCTCATTTCATTTCATCATTTCACACTATTTTCTGATCTATGTTGAAACGTTATTTCCTCGTCACAAACATACTCATAACCAAAAGTGAACATCTGTATACATCAGTGGACTACTGAATATTCTCACCCATGCACCAATGCCACCCATAAACCAATACCACCCACTCTCTGATCCTTTGCAATCAAACCGAAAGATGACACCCGTCCACCCACTCAGCCTATGTTTATAACTGTGGAACATGCGGCTCCCCTGAGAGCTGTTGTAAGTGCAAGCATATGTATTGCACTATGCTACAAGTGCGCATACAGTATGAGCCCAGATAATCAAAGCCCCTTGACAGCCACATAGCATAAGATGACGCAGGACAATTTAACTCTTAAGAAACTACTCCATCGGAATAAGAATACAGATCATTGATAGCTGGGTTAAGGGAAAGGAAGGGAGGGCACCCAAGGATAGAAAGGAGGAGTGTCTTGAAGAACAGTGCTGCCAAATCCGAGGTCAATTGTGATGAAAATGGCTGTTCACATGACCACAATAGCAGTTGAGTGACAGGACTAAAGCAGCACGGACCGGCTTATCCCCAGTACACAGGGCCTGGACTCGGGGAAACCACAAAGCCCCCCGAGATGTGTCCTCTCCGGGCTCCAAGGATCACAGAGCACCCACGGTCCCAAGCCCTGGCCCCTAATGGTCCCCTGTATTAGCATATCAATGGTACCGGCTACTGGGCCAAGGAGCAGGGCGGCTGGCGATAGTGCCTCAAGGTTAGCCTCGGCCTCCGCACAGGCATTCAGCAGGGAGTCAGCTCTAGCTCAATGGTCAATGCTGCTCAGTGCTATAGGTGAAAGGAGGATGTGTAGGATTGTGTCTGAGGCAGGGGCTGTGTCTGGGGGGGCTGACAGGTGGCGGTGTTTTCTCTTCTTTTCTGCATGTGTTTATGGAAAACATTTTGTGTTCAATTTGTGTTTTTAGGCTATTTGAATTTAAGTTTGGGCAATGTTTATTTTCTACAATTCATAATTTGTTTGATCCAGCATAATGGTGTACATGTTTACTTGGGATGCACTGATCCGATACTGGTATCTGATATCGGCACTGATACTGAAACAATTTGCTGGATCGGAAATCAGCATCCAATTATTGGTTTAGCCGATATTCTGGTTGGACATATAAACTGATGTTGATGTGACCAGTAAATGTTCTATTTATTAGTCATAATCTGTCTCATAATGTTTGACTTTTTATTTATACAAAGTTGTTCTGTAGTTACTTGAGAGAGAAATAACAGCTACATAATACATTTAGATCAGTTTGGTCTTATCTTATTTTTGATTTAAGGAAATAAATGCTCTTTTCAGTCTACACACTGGTATCTGAAAATCATGATTGATAAGATAACATAATAAGAGATATATTTTATTATTTTTTTCCCGTATTGCCCTGTCCTGTCCAGTCCATCTAAAGCAAAGGGAAGTATTTAGTATTTCCTGTTCACTCCGAGGTGCACTCCCACAACTCTGGAAGTAGAAGTTAAAAGGGAGTAAAGTTAGAGCCGCCCTGTTCTGAGGATCCATATCACATGACACTGGCTGTAGATGGCCTTTGATAACATTACAGTGTAATTAGAGATATTACACCAAGGCTGAACAAGCCACAACTCCCTGGTAACCTTGTTATTACGCAATAGGAGGAAATGGAGTATGTGAAGACGGAGGGCGGCCCCTTTTAAATGCACAGAGCCAGAGAGAGAAGGAAGAACCAAGGAAGTAGAAAATCAATGGCAAGTAAAGTCTGTGAGTAAGAGGGCGTGAGGAGTGGAACAGGAGAGACAGGAGGAGGAGGACTGCCCTGGGACTTTGTCAGGGCTGAGGCAGGATGTGGTGTGAATGAATGGGACAGTAAACAAAAATATTGTTTAATTATAATATTGTTATAATTATTATTTAATAATATTGTTAATCACATTAAAAAGTGCAGACAATAATCATGGTACATTTTGTATAGTAACAACAAAGATAATCGCCATTATACCACCAGACTGTGCAGAAAAAAATATCTATCCTGGTACAAATTTTAACATCATCCCATGCTTAGTGATTTGATTTGGTGCATGTTTGAAAGAGTCAGTTCCAGATCAGCCTGTGGAGTGTCTGAACACAGTCTGAGGTGAGCTCCCGTCACAGGTGCCAGACGGACTCCTCCAAGCAGCTTTGTCATTTGTAATTAGCGAGAACAGAGAAGGCGCCTTGTCTTTTTTCAGATTATTTGGCTGAAGGCTGTCTCTGGGTATTGACAGACCACTCTGCTCCCATATAGGCCCTGGTGCACGTTTGATGAGGCAAGCTTGATTTCTCTAAGTGGAGTTTGTCAGTTAGTCAGTGGCGAGTCCTGGTGCATGTTGATGTTCCAAGTCCCGCGGAGCAAAACAAGCTCTGAAGCAGGCTACATCAGACGCTAAATTACGCTCTGGGGGTGTCACTATCTATGCCCGCCTGCCACTATTCTCTGTCAGTCTCACACGCTCTGTCCGCTGTGGCTGTGTGGAGCTCTGGTCACGCTTAAAGAGGCTTGCTTTTTGGGGGAGGTTTGGGGTCGGGTCTTAAGACGGTGATGGGAGGGGCGGGTACACTACAAAAAGTAAAATCTAGATAAGTTAAAATTACTTGAATTAAAGGTGCACCATGGAGATGTGCCTAGAATGTTCCACAGTGTGGCTTGTGGATTTGTGGTGAGGCGACCCCACTCACAGTAGGAATGAATGCTTTTTAAGATATTTTTGAACAATAAATACCACCTGTATTTGAATAAATTCAAGTCAGATTCGTTTAATACCATATTGTAGACAATGTAAACCAAAGCACTGACATCTCTATGGAGATGAAAAGTTACATAGTGCACCTAGTTTGAACTTGATTTGAATAAATTTCAATTGGTAAGTAAAATTATCAGCCAATGGAACAGAACGTTTTGTACTTGAAATAATAAAATACATCTTGTTATACATAAGATAAGAAAAACAACACATCTTTGCAGTTAAAATAAACAAAACCATATGATGCTTGAATCAAGGAAAAACACACTTATTCCATTAGTAGATCATTTTATTTGTCAAGTTGAATCTACTCAAATCAAGTAAAATGTTCTATATAAAGGTGCACTGCAGTATTATTCTAGTAGAGGGTCCGCCACCTGCTTGTCTCCATGGAGATGTTATTGCTTTGCTTGGAATGTTCCATGGTATGACTTTAAACATTTACACTTAGCATTTATTAATTACGGGTGTTTCTATTGCTCATAAATTCAGTAATTCTCTTTGTGAATAGGGGCGACTCTCCACAGATCTGAATTGTAAACTATACTGTGGAATGTTCCAGACAAAGCAATAACATCTCCATGGAAACATCAGGTGGCGGACCCTATTTTTAAGTTATTAAGTTAATTATTTTTGGCAGTGTAGACGGGCTATAAGGAGTGAGTAAGAGGAACAGGAGATAATAGCGACGGGGTGAGGGGGGCAAGGATGGACTCCTGAAAAGACGAAGATTGAGGGCGTTAGGTGGGTTCCTCCTCGGGACTATGAAAAGCCATTTGGGTGCCATTGATGTATTCTAATGCTAAGTGTGTAACGCAGGGCGCGACTGGTCTCTGGGAGAGACGAAGCTTTGATAGGCAAAACCAAGCACCCGGACCCAGATCCCTCGCCGTCCCTTTTCATATGCATATCTGTGTGTACAAATGTGGTAGTGCATGTATACTCTGTGTGTGTTTTTATAGGCCATTTAAGTAACTGTTTTGAGACATTTGTGCCAGCGCTAGATTGCACTCATTTCCATATCAATGTGCTCATATTTTAGCTTGTTTTTAGCATTGCTCAGGCTAATCCTAAGTGACCCCCCAAAGCACGCTAGTGGATGTTTTTATGTTGTGTGGCTTTATGCGTGTGCACCTAGCATAAAAGCAGGATTTGAATGCAGAATACGGAGTTTGTGAGGGCTTAAAATGTGTTTACAAGAGGGTTTTGGTCGTATGCTGTTTATTACAGACGAGTTAGAGCAGAGTGGACTGATATGAAATGTGGTTCATGCTTTTTAAATTACTTCAAATACATGTGGAAGAGGGATCATAGCCAAGTAAAAGAGGCCAAATAAATATCAGACTAAAACAGGGCGCTGTGCTGTAATGGTTTAGGGCAAAGCACCAGTGCACTTTTAGTTCAGGTAAATGCTCAGTGCTTTTGTTTCTTTCCATGAAAATCTACTTCCTATATTTGCATAACATAATTTGTAACTCATAACTTTTGACAGTTGCTATCTTTGGTTCTTGTAATGGCACAAAATAGAAATAAAACAGTGTCACAGCATCTCTGCAAAAACACATTTCTAGTCACTACTCTGTAATACTCAAATCTCAGGCTTATTGCAGTATTCACGAATTGAATAATATATATTAGGAGGCTAACAGGATTGAAGAAATGCTACTTATTCAATAAAATGTCTTGATGAGGCATTAGTGCACTCATTATTGTATTAACCCAGATTATGACTAAAGTGTTTTATGTTGGCTGCTCTGGAACATAGCGTCAGGGTAAATACTGCAATAAAACGATGCAGTAGAGAAACGATTAGTCTTGCAATGTATTAAAACAGTCATTTATAGTTTTATGAGGCTTGATTTTGCAATATCACCGTTTTTGTAACATCCATATAGTAGGGTTGGAACCTACCTGGAAGACTGAGGCATTGCACAGATAGAAGACCACAAGGTAATATAAAAGAAAATGTTGAAAATTACATTCTATTGTGTAAAAAAGAGTGTTTTTAATTATCATTGTGGTATTGTAATTTGTATCGAAATAGAGTTTGAACATTTTCTAACATGAAAACACTAATCCATAATCATTATATTGACCTACACTTGATCTAATGCGATGCTGAAGAAACCCCAGTAGAATATAGCTGATTTTTGTTTATAGATGTTTGATGAAATGTGGCAATAAGCATTCACAATATAAACTACAGTAATTCCCTGGTTTCTAGTTATCGTATTTTTTCATAAATATTGGAATTTTGTGGAATTCATATGAGACACATTTATTAAAATGCATCTGGTGCTCTCAAGACCATCTGCTGAGGAGCCCACAGAGCACAATGGTGAACTTAAATCCATCTCACCCTCCTGTCCATAAGTCACATGATACATACGTATAGAAGTATGAAGCCACGGCGTGTTTTCGTATCTCTTTGTCTAAATGCCGTTCCGGTTCCCAACCCTGATTAAAGCATGAAATTCCTCCCACATTGTAAAGCTCCAGGTCGTCCCGCGTGGACAAATGCACACAAATAAGCACACACTCACAAAGCAGGAGTCACACAGGCTGTTAATGAGTCCTGGGGCCAGAGAGGACACTCCGGTCACAATGCTCTGTGAAGGTGTCAACAGAGCCGTGACAGATGCTGCTGGTGAAATGCCTTGCTCAAGGGTTTATTGTCTTGAAGAAAAGCCAATGGTCAGATTCAAGATTGATTATGTTGCGTCTTTTTTCCACATTTCATACACACACAGAGCATAATCTATTGTGGGGCCTGAAGACGGCTCCTGGAGTTGACCCTCAAATCATTTTTCCGAGTTACTGACATTCCAGGAACATCTTTCAAGTTGGTGTTCCAAGACCAATAAAGGACCAGGCTCAGGATTGCGCCCTGTCAGCAAAACATAAAAGGGGGGGGAAAAATCTGTTTTCTTCTCATCTGAGAATGTATCATTTTCTCTTTTATCATCTTTTGTCATTTCTTCTATCACCTCTCTTGCACATGCACAGTGCTATTCTAGTACTTTGAATGATGTCAAACTACAATGCAGTAAATACTTTTCATTTATTGATAATGTTCTTGCCACAACAATAATTAATTAATTGTCTTATTTCTTCTTTGACCCACTATTATGGAAGTGTCCTTGGGTAAAATCCTGTCTTGAAGTGATTTTGTATAAAGCTGAATAATTTCATAATGGACGTGGATGAAAATGTGTACATTTTTTCTAGTTACTTACCTAGGTACCTTTTTGTTTAGAGTGCAGTCTCTCTCATAGCATTATCCGGTATTATTGTAAAATAACGTCACTTTTTTCCCCTCACACTACATCAAAATTGGGACTAAATTGGAACTAAACCTAAACCTGGAGCATGACTAGACCGGTGTGGTATCATATTTTGATTCCATCATTAAGTGAACCCGGGTTAAAAGTATGATATCACAGATTGAACCCGGGTTCAATTTACCGCTATTTTATTTTGAACCCCCTTATCACCCCCTTAAACCAGGACAAGAGCAGGACAAAAGAAAATCTACATCAGGACTAAACAGGGGTCAAACCAGTACCAAACTAAGACAACACGTCCTTACACCCTACCCTACTCCTCTTTCCTCCTCCTGCTGCATTCGTCTGTAGCCTCCGTTTCACTTCTGTACTCGTATAAGTGTATATGTGTTTTGTCCAAAGATTGCTGGTGGTTGTAGTGTGTCAAAGAGCCCTCTTCTTCTCTTGCGTTTGCCTGGTCTGAAGAAGTTGATGGATGTTTGAGACAGTCTGAAGTGTGAATATGAGTGGCGGCCTCTAAGGGTGGAGCAGGGCGCTGCGTCTGGGCCCAGGACACTGGAGGTTATTTGATCTCATTGTGTTGTTGGAGAGGAGCCGCTCTGGTGTTTTATGACCAGCGCTGTGGGGAGATATCTAGCTTCACCTGCTGCTCCTTAGCTATCTGTCATCACTGCCTCTCCCTCCATTTCTCCCTCTCCTCCTCTCTCTCTCTCTCTGTTTCTTTTCTCTCTCTCTCTCGTTCTCTCTCTCCCCTTTTCCTTCTCTCTTTCTTTTCTCTCTCTCTTCCTTTCTACTCTCTATCTCTCAAATTGTTCACTTTCCTCTCTCTTTATTCCTTTCTCTCTCCCTCTCTCTCACATTCTGTCCCTCCTTGCTTTCTCTTTCTTTCTTTCTCTCTGTCTGTCTTCCTCTGTCTCCACCTTTGCTTTTTCTTGTCTTTATTCTCTCACCCAGCACTCAAGCTTCTTTCTTTTTTCATTCCTTTATTGCCTTCTCCTTTTTCGGTTTCTCTGGCTCAGTTTCCTCTCCCTTCTTCCCCACACCCTCTTGCACTCTCTCCTTTCTTTCTCTCACTCTAACTGTCTCTCACTTTGTCCTTCTGATCCATTTTCTCTCTCTCTCTCTCTTTCTCTGCCTACTCTCTCTTCTTCCCCCTCTCTCTGAAATGCACTCTTTACTTATGGCTACATCTGGCAGTCCCTGAAACACTTAGAGCTTTCCTACACCTGATACATGCACACTCTCTTTACAGGTTGCTCCATAAAGCATGTCACTGGAACATTAGAGGAGATTTTACAGCCTCTACAAGTCAGCATAAGTGTGGAAGCCATATATAATCCCACTGTAACTAAATAACCAAACAGGATATTTGTTCAACTTGTACCATTTATTTCAAGTGGGGGTTTTAGGTGGTCTGAGCCTATTTCAACTCTTTAATCTGTTTGCCTATTGATATTGCCTATTGCGGTGGCCTCACGCTGGCTGGGGGTGTTCCACATGCATTTCTATTGGTGGTATGTTCAGCAGTTACCATGGTGACACAGTGAACACACTGGCAAACAGACAAAAAGGTTTTAAGATAGTCTGAAAACTCAATAAAAAATACAACATGTATTTAAACAACTAGGGTGGTCCTTATCCAATGGGAAAAAAATAAAAGTTAAACATTTCTCTCTCTGAACCCCTAGATATTTAGCATTTAATAAAAAAGGAGAGGTTTGCAAAGTTTCACAAAAATCCATGCATATTTAAAGGTAGCTCAAAGACCTTGAAGTTTTTGTCATTGTGGCCCTCATTACTGCTAAAGTACTGAAGGTAATACAATTAAAGACTGTATTATATCCTGTTCACTCAACAGGCAGATGCATTTGTGGTCTTACGAAAGAAAACATGATATTGACTGACAGAAAAATATTTAATTGATGCTAGTTTTTGTGCTAAGACATTATACCGAAGACACGTTTCAGTTAAACAAAACATCATGTAAACGTGGCCATTGAACACCTGCAAAGTTCAGTGCAAAATATGTGAAGTCTTTGTCTGAGAGAAAACTCTTGAAAGCTTGATTCAGTAAAGCTGGGCCCACCAATGGTACATGCTTACAGTGTATTCCCTCCCAGGCTTGTGTCAGTGTCACCACTGCACCACCATCATCTTCTCAGGAATTCACCTCAGCCTATTGAATTTTAGTTTTGATGATAGTTATTGCATGGATAGACTAATATGAGCCTCCTTGACATAGGCCATGGATGGTATATAGGAGTAAATAATGATCATGATGAATAGCGCTGAAATTGCATCAGTTACAGAAACTTCAGGGCGTTTGAGCTCCCTATAAATATTAATGTATTTTCATAAAACTTTAAAGAGCACAATTTCTCCTCATTGGAGGCGCAGCATTTTGGGAAGGTCAGACCATATGATTTTAAAAGTTCATAAATAAGGACCACCCTAACGAGCGTTCACTGTCCTGTTTAGGTATTTGATGTTCAACAAAAAGTTGAGAGTGACCAACTGAAAAACTACTGGCTAATGCGAACCAAGTCTCTCACATTGTAGTTTTATGTACTTGTTTAAGCGCACAATTCATCTCACTTGTTCACTAGTCACTAGTTCCAACCAAATCAGCTCTTTCTGGTCAGACTGTGTTAAAATTAAGCTCAGATTAAGTCTAATTTGAGTAACAGAGCTTCTAACAGAGTAGTCCATTCAGTTAGCTTCACACCCCCAGGTAATGTTGATGATATCTATGCCCTGTCTCATGGAATAGACATTACCATTCACACATAAAGTTCCTTTATATGGCATGGTAACATCACTTTGTGAAGTTTGAATGTTATTCCCATGTATGGAGGATTCTTAAGGATGTTTCAGTTTCCCTTATCTGCAAAAAAACACAAGTTAATTGACACATTTGTTATACAACCTGTAATTTTGACAAATGACAAATAAAGTACTTCACCTCACCTCACCTCCATAATGCTTTGAGCAGATGAATAAATATAGCAGAGATAAAAGCAAACACATTTTATTAGCAGTTCTTTTTCCCTTGAGGCAAATTTTCAAAAACATTACATTAGGCTAATATATTTCTTTGTTTATTGTCTTGTTATTTCAGTTAGTTCAATAATATACAGCTGAAATAAGACAGACGATTTCACTTTTACAAACAGTCTGTACATAACACTATTGACTTTACCATTTGTGTGATAGAAAACCTCATTGGCAGCTGTTTGTGTGTGTCCACCATCGGTTCTTTATTACACAAAAATGACTCTAGAAAGCTTTAAGCCATGTTATAATGCTGTTACTTCATCTAAAACATACCTGGAGTTGTGTTTTGTTTCATTCACGTATGTTAGAGTAACCCTTTATTATTAGTCTGTCTACATGCTCTCTTCCACCTTGTGATGTCAAGAAGTGGTAGTTTTTAAGTTAACGTCTACTTTTTACTTTTTGTTTAGTAGGGGGGCTGAAAATGATCCAAATTCAAGTGAAGGTGTACGGAGTTTAATGTTGTTGTTTAATGATGTTACGACATGACATCACAAGGTGGAACGGAGTATTTTCAGTTTGAGAAAAATTGGATTTGTGTGTCAAAAGTGTGAATGAAACAAAACACAACTCCAGGTATGTTTGTGATGAGGAAACACATTATAACAGATCATAAAACAGCGTAATATGGGCCCTTTAATGGCTGTAACAGTGTGTACATACTTTAAACGGGAGACAAACAACTTCATCTTTCAGAACGTGTTTGGGTGGGTGATTATAAAAGTGTAGCTGTTCTGTGATTTCTTCGTTAAGCTGCTGTTAAGTGTTAAAGCGAAAGAGAGCCAGGACTCAGCTAATGACTGTTTCTCTACACTTCATCAGATTGCTTGCTCGCAATATTGCCTCATATCACTCGGCGGCACCATGGCTCTTAATAGCGTGTGTACATTTGTTAGTGTGTGTATGTGTGATCCCGTATTACTTTGTACAGCCATTTGAGTTAATAGGCATAGTGGAACAAGCACAGCGGTAATGCCCCAGCAACATGGAGTAATGACACAATAAAACAATTAAATATGGTGGTGCAGAATTACTTTTAGAACAAGCTGCACCCACAAGCAATTTGGACTGAGACGAAATAAACAGAAAGAGGCTTTTTAGAGGTAGAGGCCCACTGTAGATTTGCTGAATCACACACTGCTGCAGTTGGAAATTAGAGATGAGTTAGAAGTCAAAATGTGCATAACAAGATGAGGAATGATCAAGTTGAACGTTAATTTGACACAATTTTAATGTTTTAAGAATTTTGAGTTTCATTCAAGAGTGACTGGCAAAGCACATAGAAAACACCTTTATAACTATTTTTTTAAGAGTAAGTTAGAATTTTTTTTATTGATTGTAGCTTAATTTGTTACTTGTAAAATTTACACAAAATGTTTAATAATTACATATGTTTTTGTGTGTATATATACATATATATATATATATATATAAGTTCAATGAGTGGCCAAATTGGTTTTCCAAGATACTAAAATTTCAAACTCGATTAAAGAATTAAAGAATAGACTCGTTATTGATTTTGATACGCAATAATTAAAAAAGCTCTTTTTAGACAAAATTATAATTTTTAACACAGAATAACATTCCTTTTTTTGTGTTGCCATGTGGTCTTCTGACAAAACTCAAGCTCATTCAAAAAGAATGAGAAATTTTATTCTGTTAATGTGATTTTTTTTCAGTATCGATACTTGCTCAAATTAATATTGTTTCGATACTAGTTTTAGTATCGATTAGTATCTAATTTCTGATACTTTTGACAACCCTAGTCAATTTTTTTTCATTTGACATCTACATTTTGTGCTTTACATCACAACTCAGCTTTCCTTATTAAATAAAAAACAAAAAAAATCTAAATATAGTAATAATTAAAAAAAAAAATACACACACACACAAATGAATGAATGGATAGTCTGTAGCATCTCATATGATTGTGAAGTGTGACCACAAGACAATCTCAGGTGAAACTGCATATAATCATCCATGCAGAATCCTTGCTGTGTCTGTCTGTGTTCATCTCTGGTCACTCTTGTGTGAATGTATGTGTTGGTGGTTTACAGAGATCTGTAGAGGATTAGGGATCGAAAAACCCATTTGCAGAGGTTACCCGCGTCAGTCAGCCCATTTGTCTGCTGTGAAATCGAAACTTGTGCTTTAAACCTACTTCTCCAGCAGCGCTCCTGTCCATACTTTAAACAGGATCACCCCCAGCCCCTCATGTACCAGCAGGTTCACAGGGACCAGACTCTCAGATTGGGAAGAAATGAGGAAATTAGGTAAAAATGAGAGACACAGACAGAGGAGAGTAGAGGGAGTTTAAAGGGAGCACAAGGCCAAAGCTCAGACATACTTTTATCTTAAGGGGGGAAACTGTTGTGTTGAGAACAGTTTTATTTCTTATTTGATGTTGTTTATGGTTTAACTCTCATTATTATTATTACTAATATGGCTAGTGCTAGTGCTACTACCACAACTGTTAGTACTACTAGTGTCACCACTGTTCATTCTTATTTGCATATAATAGACTGGATATAGAATATTTTCCCTTCATATTGATCAATTTTGATAATCAACTTGGTTTGATTTTGTCTATTTAAAATGAACAAAAAATGGCTTCCAGTATCAGTTTCTCAAACCCAAACAATACAGATTTAATGAGTGCCATTTATTTCTTCCTCCAACATCTGAACTCCTGCTCCAAACGGCATGTTTTAACTGACAGAAGATTGGCCGTGGACCCTCATTTAAAAAGACCGAAGCTGATCACATAAAATTAAAATTTGATTAATTGCGCAGCTCTAAATGGACACAGGACTAAGCCAAGACAGAACCAATGTAACACCACTGCACTGGTCAACATACTACTACTCAGCGTATCAAACTCACAGCCTCCCATTTTGAATTCTTATATTATCGACATTTATATCCGGACATACCATAATGAACTATTGATTATAAAATTGCCAGTTTATTTGAATTATACATGTGTTGTGTATTATGGGCCTGTATATCCCCATGAGTGAGACTGAGTGACAGTACAGCGCTGTTATCGACGCTAGAAATCCTGGCCAGAGGGGGGTCCAGAGTGTGTTATTAAATGATGCGTGGAGAGAGAGAAGTGGTTTTAGGATTTACAGTGAGAAAAGAGCGGAGAGTGAGGCATGATGGGAAAACCGGATTAGAACGTGAGCGCCACGGGGGAGTGCCTGGGCCCACAGCGATGAGAACCTGAGAGTGACAGAGGGGACAGCAAAGGCAGGGGAGGCCAGGGGGGGCAAAATGTTGTTAAGATAATGTGGAAATTTTGTTTTGAATCTATGCAAAAATTATATGCCACCACACATTTATTTTTTCTTTTTTTCTAAATGCCTGGAAATATCTATATTTTTTTTACATCGCAGTGCAGCCTTGTGCATTTTTTCTGCTCTTTTGTTCTGTTGAAAATTGTAATTATCATATTTCTCAAAAAAATAACAACATTGAGTTCACTGCATAGAAGTTAGTTGGTTCATGAGTTTCAGCTTCCTGTTTGTTGAGTATCAATTCTAAAAAAATAAATAAAATAAAATAAAGAGCTTAGTAAGAATAACAGAAACTTGAACTGTAATATATTTAAAAATCTTGAACCTCAACCAAGACACGGATACAGTCTCCCCACATTTTTTATAGATTGCTAAAGAAAATCAACGATGTGATTGGCACCTAAAATATCAAGATTTGTTTTTTTCAATATCGCCAATTCATCCAGCTGAGAACTGTAAAGTGTCAGTGTAGGACACGAGTGAATCAGCTGAATGTGGGTGAATGAGGACAAGGTTATAAGAGGCTGACAGTGAGGCCTGCTCCAGCTAATAGTCTGTCTATTAATATATATGCCAACGACGCCATGACACTGCACACACTCCTTATCCATCACATTTAAACTTTTACTTCCTGAATCATGAGCTCTATAAATTATTTACACAAAGGGTGACCGACTTTTGGATTGGCAAAGGAAAGATGACAGCTGAAACTCTTAGGACATAAAATGAAGGATTATTATAATGTGATACAATATCATGAATCAAATTTTAATCGAATTGTGACCTGATAGCTTCAAATTGTCAATGATCAGCTTGGGGCTTTTTCATCTGTTAGTAAAAGCGGTATGGAGGAGAGTTTGGACTTTAGACTAAATTTGATTTTTCTGTGTGTTCAGTGGTATTGGAGTATAAAGAATTCATAGGTTGTTTTAGCAGAGGTTCATTTTAACAGTCTTGTCTGTGTAACCCCTCAGTCGTCCAGCTTGAGTTCATAGCAAAGCCAAAAGCTGCTTGGAAAATTCACTCCAAAAACTTTATTGAGTAAAGGCGCAAAAACTGAAAATGTGAAAAACAGAACCACTTCATTTGAAATTGGTGCAGTAGTCCAATTTTACTTTTTACTTTATGTATTCTGAGCATCCTACTTATTGACTGTGATTAGTTTTTAAGCGCTTTTCATAACTTTCAGAGATCAGAGCATTTTGTCATCAAGTTAACAACAACTAGCATGCTAATGTACATTTCTTGATTTTCAGACAGCAAAATGGTTATAATTAGATGCAGATGCCTCATGACCTGCTTATACTATATATGCAAGACAAATTTAGCTTAAATAGGTGGTAAAAAGATCAAGTACAAGAAAATTCATTCGAAATAAAAAATGTAGTTTGATCAGTACAAGAAAAGTGATTGCTCAGGCCAATAGTATTAATTGTTTGTATTTGAAAGCAATTCAGTGTCCAACAAAGACAAGAACTCGTGAAAAACTGGAGAAAAAAATTCAGCCATAAATCAATCCACACTTGTACCTTGTAGAAACAGACTTGGCCTAATTTCCATGAAAAAAGAGAAAAGATTGTTATTTTTGACATTTATTAAACCAGCTGTGCACCATGCCTGCTCTTGTATTTGCACACAGGGGGAGCCGTTGAGCACGTTATTCGAGGACACCTTGACATGGTTGCAGAAGAAGGTGTCACAGAAATTTCATTTGGAGAGCATGAAATGACACCACGTTAAGAGAAAAATGACATTATATTCAACAGGCAGAGCGGTCACACTATACCCAGCATCGCCCCCTGCTGGTTTACTCTCCTCCAGATTGTTTACAAATCTGTCTGCTTGTTCTTACCATTTTCTTTCCTTATTCATTTTTGTTTTTGTCCTGGAGTCAAAAATATCAAGCTGGGAGTTGCAGCAAAATGTGTTTTCAGAATAATGTCACTCCATTTATTTAGAGCATCTGTGATAAGGCTGTGTTCTTACTTGTTCTGATTTAGTCCAGCAAAACTCTTTAATCAGGTATTTGATATTTTTAGGTGGATATATGGGAGCAATTTTGATCATTTTTGAAATATTGAAATGACCACAATCTCAATTACTGTCCATTCACTGCACTCCTTTGCATAATACATGTATACTAATGACCAATTATTATGTCAATAGAAAGTATTTTTACACTTCCTCCACCCTATATTATTACTATCCTGTAATGGATCAGTGTAATCACGTACAGTGCCCTCTTCGCACTGAAATATTAAAGGTCTTTCTTTAAGCGGGTGGTCAGCCCAAACCAAATATTGGCCTGTGCTGGAGATTTAAGATGCTGTACTTGATGTTTCCCAACTTAAAAATGGTGAAAAAACAGAATTAGTTCATTATAAATACTTTGCAGTGGTCCAAAGTTATTCCTTATGCATTCCAAGCGTCCTAATTATTCACCGTGAAGAGTTTATAAGCACTTTTCACTTTCAGAGGCCAGAGCTAACAACGACTAGCATGCTGACTGTGTACTTCCTGTTCATTAGTCAGTAAAACACCTTATAATTAGATGCAGACAGCACACAGCAGACCGCTAGAGCTCCTTATACAATATATCTGCACTGGGACTAGACGAAATGGTTTATCTCTCCTGTAAATTAGTAAACAAATCCTTTTAGTCAATACTGAGAGACAGATTATGCATTCATCCCTTAACTACCTTGTTATTTATTCAAGCCGACTTCTGAATTCTCTTAACCATTGTAAGATAAGACCTGCGTGTGCTTTTAGCGTGGCTCTAATTGACTGCACGCTGTCTTATTTTCTTTTTTATTAAACATCAGATATGCGCCATCAGCATGACTAGACAACAATATGAGCGAGGCCCAGACCAAATGTGTATGATTGTAATAGACAGAGCAGATTGAATGGGCCGATAAAACAATTACAGCTCCTCTCCACCTCCTGTCTCCTGTACGCAGCGCCTGTCTCTTTACATTTCCTAAAGTGTCTGGGCGGTTATGGGCCCCCTGGTGCTGCGAGCTCAGTGCAGGAGTGGCTCTAATAGAGGCTTGGTTCTGCAGCATCACGGTCTACACCAGAGCCATTCTGGGTTATGTAAAGACAAACACTTCAAGCACACACTGCACTTATATCATATGTGAGGCCGCAGAGCAGAGGGGAGCAAACTGGAGCTTAGATTTGCTCTGTGGAGGTATGGGGTTGTGTCTGGGTTACATAAAGAAGGTTTACAAAGACATGGAGCAGGGGAAGAGGGAAGACTCATAATGTGTCAAATAGAGCTTTGCAAAAATATCAAAATATCGATATATTGTGATACTAAATTTGGTGATCATGTGCAATATAATGATTATCGCATGTATTGCCATATCATGAAAATATCGTATCGTGAGCCATCGAATTATTGTGATTCCCAGCCCTAGTGTCAAATGTGTAATATTTAAAGATGCCGTATGTAATTTTTCTGGTTTGGGGTTTGCCACGTGCTTGTCTCTAAATAGATGTTATTGCTTTGTGAAGAATGTTCCACAGTATGACATTACACATATGTTCATGGAGACAAGCAAGTGACACCACCCGGTCAGGTTACAATTCAGAAAGCATGTTTTTCAAGGTATTTTCAGCAAAAACACAAGGGGAATAATGCAGGACAGATACGTGTAATGTTATACTATGGAACATCCCAAGCAAATAGAGGGAAGCAGATGGCAAACCTCCAACTAGAAAGGTTACATATAGCATCTTTTAAACAGAAGTGGGCAATAAGACAGTTGAAAATCTTAATCTTCTCATTGGTCAGCCTCTGTTCATCTGAGTGAGTGACAGGTGGATCTGAACAAACAGTGAAGTATGAACTCTCAGAAGAAGCAGATGGCTAATGCAACATAAATGTACAATTGTAACAGTTACTAAAGCTCTACAAAAATCACATTATTATTTTTTGATTCATATTTCTGTTTCAAGTTTTAACCATCAAACTGAATATTTTATTTAACATGTATGAAAGTTAAATAAAATATTCCATAAATGTATTTAAAGCAATGGATGAAGATTACAAACTGTGTGTAAGTGACATATTCCATGAGTAATTACTATCAAATCTGAAAATGCCACATCTGCTGCTGATATATTTGCCCATACTTTATCTGAATGTGTCATGTGATTCATTATGGGACATATCTGATGTCTCGGTCTGGACGGCTCCTACACAGACTTCAGTGTGGGGCTTTTGTTCTGTTCTTTCACTCATAACTGCCCCCCGCTGCTCCTGGAGCCAGACAAACGCACCACGAGCCAACTTGGACTGAGTCTCACACATGAGGCGTGACAGGGCCGCACCTGTAGGTGAGAGAGCATGGATCTGCCCCTGTCTCCTGTGTCATGTGATCAAACCTGAGCCCACAGCCAATCAGACATGACTGTGCTGCAGCCAGAGAATAACCTGCAGGTCACCCATCACAGCTCACAGGGTTTGTGAGGATCGGCCAAGCATCTACATGGACCTTTTTGCACTCTCACTGCTGTGACTTTTTAAAGCCCCACTGCGTAACCTTTTAACCAAAACTACACTAAAATAAAGCATGTTTTGTTTTTTTTCCTTAAATTAAGAAAAATAGGCCTCCACCTGCACCTCCATGGAAATCTTGTTCCTTTGGCCTTAATACACCACAACATGGTATAAAACTCATCTATCCCCAAAAGGAATGTTCTGAAGTGTGGTTTTAATTTCTATTTCCGCGGAATTACGCAGGTGACCGACACGTTAGGTTACACAGTTCTGTATAAACTAATCATTTTGGATTTCCACTTGGTTGGTTTAAAAAAAAAAAAAATTACTATATTAAATCTATTATCAAACTAAGTTGACCAAATATTGATGTGGAGAAATAAATGACAAAATTTGACCCTTTTTATAGGTTTAGAATGATCTTGATGTGCACTATTACATTCTCTAGTCTCAGTCTCTGATCCTGACTGAGGTGAGAGCTGTACACAAAAAATTGTTGCTTTTAACTGAGTAAACTGTAAATATGTAGTATATATACATTTTGATTCGGCCCCTCCCCTTCTCCAAAAATTTACATTAACACACAATTTTGATGGACTGATAAAATATTGTCTAATTGTCGTCATGGGAGAAATATACTTTATGTCAGCTGGTGACTTTCAGATGGCATCACAACATTCTATAGACCAATATTATTTAATACAGATGGAGGCAGCTAAAATCAGTATTGTTAAGATGCTGATTTTTGTTGTAATACAGTGAGGTCTTGGGTCTAGTTGCAAGTAGAAATGATCAGATTCAGACCTTTTCCTGATAGAAGTGTTGCATGTAGAAGGTAATTGGATCAGTTGTAATTGGTCTTGGTCGGCTGGTCTGAAGAAGAGCTAAAGCTGCCTCTGCATAAACACACTCATTAAATCTGTGTTCATGTTGAAGCCTACGTGACCCACCTCTGATTATTTGTATGTCTGTTTAGTGAGGCTTCCAACTACGATTTTCTGTGCATCCTCATACTGAGACATGTGTAAGGGTAAGTGATAGAGCTGGAGGAGGTCTTTTAGAGGGCAGAGGTGAAAGGTCATAGATAAAATGTCTAGTGATGTGTTGAGCTGTTGCTGTTTACATGACCCTGTGTCTGCTGCTGTAATGAATCATGGATCTGGAACACGGGAGAGTCTGTCATGTTCATTAGATGGAACAGGACATTGTGCTGCTGATACTCAATGAACAAACAAACATGACCCTGTTCTCTTATTATAGTAACACAAAGACTCACTGGTGAACTGAGCAAATGTCACAGAAATGCATTGAAATTTTATATAGGGCTGTATCTTGATTATCATCAATGTTTTTCCTCCAGTGTTTAATTGGAAAAATACTATGGCATTACATAATGTTACATGTAGAAATTAGAGAAGCCGATTGCCGGTCAGCTCTGCTGATATTTTTTGGCTGATATGTAGGGCCAGTTTTGATTACTCCCCCAATTGTATGATTTGAATTTAGTACAAACTCACCCACAAACCTGTTTTACCACCAACTGTATAAGAGAGCTGCGTAGTGGCAAAAGGAGAAATTCAATTTTCTCCTCAACTGGACAATAGTTTATTTGGTCAAATATGTTTCACAGCTCATCCAAGCTGCTACTTCAGTTGGATAAGCTGTGAAATATTCGACCAAATAAACTTTTGTCCAGTTGACAAATTGAATTTCTCCTTTTACCATGGATTCTACCTGGATGACTGGGGGATTCTACACAGAGGTGCGTAGTCACATTTTGTACAGTGTCCTCTAAAGTGTTCAAACAAAGATTTATTCATATTCTTTAAGCAGCTGGTTGGTGGAAGCAAAATATTGACCTGTGCAGAAATGTAGAAATGCTTAGGTTCTGGTTCTTTCAGGCTGTCTTTATTTAATGCATGTAAATACTGTATGTGACTTTCTGTTAGACCACCAATACAGACACACACCATCTCCTCCTGTACTTCCACAGAGTGAGTAGAATCCCTCTGTACAAACAGTAGTTCAGAGTTCAGACAGATGAGCTGCTGCCGTATTAGCTGAGGTGTAATGATAAACATAACCACAAACTAACAGATAGACCCATGGATGCAGATGCCCACAAAGCTACTTTATCTGCTCCGCTAACACCCTGCTCCAGATTGCCTAAAACCTGCAGGTTGGAGGTCGGGACGAATGGTGCGCTAAGCAAATCAGCAACGCACAGACCGGCAATAAGGCTCAGGTTTGAATTTCAATCAGTGGATGACAGCGAGAAAGGAAGGAGGGATGGAGCTAGGAGGAGGCCACTGATGAGAGGAGGAGAGATAGAGAGTATAGAAAGTGGATGAGATGAAGGGATGAGTCCAGAAAGATAAGGTCGGACCAAGGAACGAGGAAATGGAAACACAGATGGGGATATTTTACATAGATAGGTGACAGGTGCGACTGGACGAAAAGATAATTGCAGAGATATGGTCAAATGTACATGGATTACAAGTTTACACTACGTCAGATTGATCGCCATGGTGCCCAGGTGGGGAAAAAAAGTATTTGAAGAGTATGAAGGACACGGAGCCAGAGTTAGACCTTGCCCAAAGCATTGGAAATGTCAAAACCAGACAGTTGATATAGATTCCTCCGGTGTGGTCGCTTCCTTTGCTTTTGCCACATCTGCACAGGTACATTGTGGGCCCTTAGCCATCTGTGCTCAAACGCACACAAAACACTCATGAGCGAGGAACAGTTGCCGTGCATTTTTTTAACGGCCGAATCAAAGCGTCGCTAACGAGGCCGAGAGGCGCGCTGTCAAAACTGGTCCCCCCCAGCAGCAGCGGTGGGCAGGTGCACATCTGGTTTGATATTTTTGGAGATGAAAACGAAAGGCAACAGGGACCAGAGGCAGACTATGAAGTGGGCGATGTTGATGAAAAGGAATAGCTTCATTATTTTTGCTTTATCCCTACGATAATTATTATGGGAATTTCTCAGTTTGTAAAATGATCCAAAAATGTATAAATATTACTTTATAGCCTTATTTAGGAATAAGACTTGATTTACGGATAAAATAGTGAATTAAAAACACCAGGATCATGTAGAGGTTAATACGATTAATACGGTGAATACGAACATTTTAAGCCCAAAATGAGGAGTTTGACAGCAGCAGTTACAGAGAGAGGGGTGACGCTTTTTCAAAACAAAGTGAATTGGAGCCAGAATCAGTGGAGCATTAGCTATGTCCATGTATACTGTAGTCCTCTTTTAGTTCTGGTGTAGAGTGCTTAATTCAGCTTGCCCCGTTAGTTCTTGGTCCTTGTTCAGTTCTGGTTTAGACCTGCTTTAGCCCTGATTTAGACCGTGTTTAGTCCATGTTTCATCCTCCTTCAGTCCTGGTTTAGGCTTGATTTAGACTACATTCAGTATAGCATTAGTCTACTGTTAGTTCTTGGACCTGCTTATTACAGTAGCCTTGTGTAGATGGAGGCAGAGAAATACATTTTTCCACGCGCATTCTCTGATTGCATTGACTATACTTATGCCCTTTTAGTGGCTCGGTGTTAAAATCTATCATTATCAGTAAGAGCTTATTAAAAAGCAGTCGTCCAAACACTGTGAAATGTCAAGTGCAGGCATTACCATTGCTAATTTAAGTGTGGAGTGCTCTGACCACGGCTCAAGAGGACGTGATGTCATCAGTAAAAGCCCAAGCTAAAACTATGGATTAGCATTTAGCATAATTATCACAAATAGCAGCAATAGGTCACTACTGTAATTACCGTCTGTGCTGACTGGCTTTTGTTCTGCTTGAATTGATCACTCCATGGACATTGTCTGAGCTTGTTTACCTGGTCATTTTAAACAGGATGTTGTATCCAGTTTTGAGATGTTCGTATCAGCAGTATCTCTGACTTTTTTGGCATTTGGGGAATTAATTTAAATTTAATTAATTTAATGTAATTATGTTTTACAGTATCATAATTGGTATTGGTAGGTACTCCAGATGTTATTGTGTTTCCTACAATGTTCCACAGTATGGCATTAAACATGTCTATCTTGCATGTGGAACTTTCCAAGCAAAACAACATCTCCACGGAGAGTACCCACCTCCAGAAAAGTGACATATTGCACCTTTAATTAGCTTTCAGATTTGTGAGTCTGTCTGGTTTCTCCTCACAACATTTGGAGTGATTGGTGGAGGAGGAAGGAGTGATGGGGAGATTAGATGCTGTCTGTTTGTTCATATTTCTGCTTTGGATAAATAAGATGGTGATTTTGTGTCAGACAGACTCCTTTTCAGTGACAAGCTGGAGTCAGTGAGAGAACTGTGAAGGAAAGTGAGACCAGATGGACACATTCAGATAAACATTCACCCATTAACTGGAGGTTTACGTGTTGGAAAAAGTTAATCAACTTAACTTTGTCAGCTTAACATAACTCAACTATTTGCTGTTCTTTAAACTTCTTAGGTTCTTTTTTAAGACAATACAGTAACGTGTATTTACCTTGTCGACATGTTTCAGCTGCTGCTGCTGCATCTTCAGAACTGTCACCGGTGTTGGTGGTGACGTGTCGTATATCAGCTGTTGTTACTTCCTGTAGGCGTGGTCAGCTGTTGTTACTTCCTGTGGGCGTGGTCAGCTGTTGTTACTTCCTGTGGGCGTGGTCAGCTGTTGTTACTTCCTGTGGGCGTGGTCAGCTGTTGTTACTTCCTGTAGGTGTGGTCAGCTGTTGTTACTTCCTGTGGGCGTGGTCAGCTGTTGTTACTTCCTGTAGGTGTGGTCAGCTGTTGTTACTTCCTGTGGGCGTGGTCAGCCTGATGGACCTGGCAGGTCGCTCAGACTGACCACGCCTCCCGTCGCCTGGTGCTCTCTGGAGGAGGGTGTCTCAGGTGTGTGAAAGGAGGAACGCTCCGTCATCACGGTTAATACTGTCCGTGCCTCGTTTCCTGATTTCACTGTCCTCCCTGATCCAGCGTTTGAACTTGTTGTTTTCCGATCCGATGACCCGTGCCCCGTCCCAATCCATAATGTGGTTATTTCTTTTACACTGGTCTGATATGGCGGATTTTAGGTTTTCCTGCAATGCTTTGTCTTTTTGTGTTCTGGTGAGTCTCCCTGATGTTTCCTTTTCACATTCCTTCTGATGTTCCTTTTTTCGGATGTGAAAAGCCCGGCCTGTTTCCCCTATGTATGATTTATTGCATGATTTGCATTGGATTTCGTAGATGGCGTTGCATTTTTGTTCTTGTGGGATTTTATCTTTGGGGTGTACTCGCTGTTGACGGAGTTTTTTGTATGGTTTGACTACAGTGCTTATGTTGTGTACCTAAGAAGTTTAAAGTACATAAGAAGACAAAATGAACATCTTCGGTTTATTTGCTGTTCTATTATCACTCATAAAGAGGTAATCCCCCAGTAATCCAGATGTGGTGTACTGTGTAAATAAAACAAATTTGAAATGTGTGTACTTGACTATGTTGAAATGTAATCCAGACCTTTCCTTGTATAGTTTTAGAAATGTCTTGATCCACATCAGATTTAGCACAGGACGACATGGTATTGAAACTACTATTATTTTGTGTTGGAAATTACATTTTAAGGTCTAAAAAAGTGGTCTAATTATTTGAGGTTTTGAAATTGGTATTGAGTATGAAGCCTTTCCTGAGTATTGAAATTGAAAAAGTATCATGATAACACTACTACAATCTGTATTAAAGGCGCACTGCATAACATTTCAAGTGAAGGGTCCACTGCTTGCTTGTCTCCATGGAAATAGTACTGCTTTGTCTATATTGTTCCACAGTATGGTTTAAACCTGTCTATTACAAGGGAGACAAGCAGGTTACAGCACTATGCTACATTACAATTCAGATCTGTGGAAAGACGCCCCTATTCACAAAAGGAATTATTGTATTTTTGAGCAGTAGAAACACCCATAATACATAAATGCTAGATCTATATGTTTAATGTCATACCATGGAACAATCCAGACAGAGCAATAACATCTCCATGGAGACAAGTAGGTAGCGGACCCTCCACCAGAAAAGTTAACCTTAACTCCTCTGCAGTAGTAGTCAGAAGAGAGAAGGCTGTGAGCACCATACACACACCCGTGACAGTAGAGTGACATTAGAGTGTGTCAGAATAGGACAAAGATATGCTCAGGCTCTTTGTGTTTGTACTTTTGCATTATCACTAAACATCACACCTCCAACTTGTAGAATATGAAGTGCTTTGTAAAGATCCACACTGCGGGAAACATAGACGATGATATCCCACCATGTCAAATTGAAGTAATAAATCATTGCAAGAGGAAATGCTTAGAAACGATTACATAGTGACACCGATATTCTCTATAACTGCTGAATATTGTAGTACAATAACTTGGGATCTTTAGATGTGCTTTTTGACCCTTGGTTTCTTCTTGAGGCATAACTATAAGTCACTGTATCGGTGAACAGTCCTAGCAGAGTCATTAACCCATGCACCACAGACACTTGGATCATTCGACTATTAGCACCACGTTATAGAGTGTGAGTTGGAGTAAGTGGAGCAACTTATTCTTTCTTTTTTGAGTTACCAAGCCTTTGTGTGCTAGCCCGACGAAAATATCAGGCTTAGAATACAAACTTTACAAAGGCAAAATCATAAGGATCATAACCCGTATTACAATAACTATCTGCATATTGATTCTGCTGATATTGGAATAATAAAAATATGCAATATGTTGTATAATCTTCAGCCGAAAGTTCGCATTGAAGCTGATCCGCCATTATGCAGACTGTGGGAGTGCAGTTTTATGTGCTGTTGTGCGTTAGCTCGCCAGTGTTTGTTAGCTTTAATGATGTTTTTTGATGGTCTGGCGAGCGGATATTGAGATGGATGGTCCATATGCTCTTTATGGTCCATGCATATTTCATATTCAGGCAGCAAAGCACAGCGGCCATTGCTTATATGGCCAGGATGTTACACCGGGACGTGGGCTGACTTTATGAGCGCTCCAATCGCATCCCACCAGTTTGTCCCATTTGAATTCATCTGCAAATAAAACAGTACGATTCACTATCCACCTTCATATTCATAAATGCATCAACTTGTTAAAGCACCTATGTGGCCTAGCCTCGGAAGCAGGTTTTATTTCTAAGTCACACAAAGCTAAAGTAATAACTGTCTGTACAAAAATGCTAACTTTGCTTCTTTCCCTTACCTATTAATAAAACACAATAGAGAAGCTCCCTTTTCATTTCCCATTCTCGTACAAAGAAATTGTACAGTTTTTCCCGCCTGATTTGTTTTAGCCTAAAGAACTTTATGTCGTTGAACAATAATTGTTACAGAAAGTCCCTCTATGATTTGGATTTTAAAACTAGATACAAAATTGATGCTGCTGCACCCGGTCACACAGAAGTTAAATAAACTATGCATCTAATAATATACAATATCAGTTGCCTACAGCTTGATGCTGTAAGCTGGTAAGCTATTTTTATACCCACAGCTGTCCTGAGGTAGACTGACTAGAATGGGGCTTCCTGTCTGCACCCTCAGCCTCTTTAACCATCACAGTGGAGAAGCTTCCTATTTTATTTCCCATTTTCTCAGGCAAAGACTCCTAAATCGTGCAGTTTTCCTTGCCTGGTTTGTTTTAACATAAAGCACTTTCTGAAAATTCTGTTAGATGTTGAACCACAAAAACATATGTGACAGGAATCGCCTCTACATCAAGCCTTTTCTTTATTATTGAAATTTTCGTATCGTGATAACACTAATACGTAGGGCTGAATGATTTTGGAAAAATATGTATGCAATTTTTCTCATTGTTTGCGGCTAGATTTGCGGTGAGTGCAGATGATGAAAACATGGCTAATCAGTGGTATGTCTTTATAGACTGTATAAAGAAGAGGACTAAGAGAGTGTGACGTCATCCGTAGGGTTCGGCTCCAGTCAAATGAAGCTCATGAGGCTAGCAACTATAGGAGTGCACTTAGAGCCAAGGTCCATATTCGGAATTTATTCACAACCACAGTATGCAGTTGTCAGAGAAAGCATCAACCCACAAACGTTCCTTTTAAGCCTATAGTTAACAGCACTGTTCTTGATTTAGTCCTCATATTCCCCGGGCTCCACAAACACATCCACACAAGGTCCACATGAATGCACTGCTGCCAACTGTCACCAGATGATTGACATGTTGCCATCGAATGAAGGCGCTTATTGACTGGGCGAGAGAGCGAGGAAGGGGGCGGGGCCAGCAGAGTGACAAGCCAATAGAGGAAGACGGAAAAGCAGAGGAGAGGTGTCATCGTAGGAGGAGTGAGTGGACGTCAAAAAGATTGAACGTGAAATGAAAAATGGAGGACTAGACGGATGGTGGGACATTGATAAGGCTCAGAGCTGGAGATAGAGAAGGGATGTTCCTCTGATGGACTGTCTGTGTTCAGCCAAGAGAGGCCAACTCATCACCAGCCCTGACATGTACACCCAAATAACCACAACACACACGCTGCACTATCACATGACGCTACAGTAGATTTATTTAGTTATTTTTAAGTCACTGCCAGAAATCCTTAAGTAAAACATCTATTTTTTTAACGTTGTCATTCTACGGCATGGTCTTCATGTTGCTGTATTGTTTCTGCCACTGCACCTTGTCATCTGTGGCAGGTAATTTCCTCAAGATGGGACAACACACTTGTACGTGCCAGCTTCAGTGTAAACAATGTGAGACAGAAACAACAATTATCTAAACTATATTGAATGATAACATATTTTGGAAGGAAGAAAATTCATAATTCCACTTCCCAAATGATGTGAGAATTCATGATTTTTAGAGTGTATATAATAATACTTTAGATTTCATCACATAATATTGAAATGATCTATGTTATTAAGTTGTTTCCTCATTAAAACAACATAATATGGTTTTAAGTTCAATATAGGACATTAACTAAAGCTATCTTCTTCTGAGAGTACACACTTTTCTGTAATTGGTTAAATCCGCCTGTCACTCACTCATGAAACCAACCGACCAATAGGAGGAGTGCATGTGTCCGTGTTTGACCATAGAGTTGCTTAAACAGAGAATTATGACTGTGACTAAAATAGCATATAGTCACAGGAATCAGATCACCATTCAGTTTTTCATTAGCATGTCACCCAACTCGTAGAAATAAGAACTCCAATTTCCATAGAGTGGAAGCTAATTACTCAAGTTCAAGGCAAAAAGACTTTGAACAGTGGTTCTATTAATATTAGCTTTGTGTTTATGCTGCCATAGTCTGCAAATATGAATACACCAGCAATAACTACACTGGAAATATGTTGTTATTTTAAACTGCAAATACATTAAAAATGTATCTCGTGTCTTGGCATTGACTTTCTCTGGTTGCTGGAGTTTGCTGGAGATTGCTTCACCTTGGACCGGTGCCTACACAGCCATAAGTCCTGTTGTTTTTGTGAGGTCAGAGTGGATATTTCTGGGCATGTCCTTCCCTTCACACATATGAAACAACTAAATTATTCATCGTCTCCGTACATCCAGCAGTCAGTTGTAAAGAGGACCATGAGCAGGGTTCAAAGAGACATTGACAGGTCTCTCACTCCTCCAGCTAATGTTTTAGAGTGAGCTACCTCCCAGGGCCTCACAGCGAGAGGCCTGAGCTGTGCTGTTTTTTGTTCTCTTATCACAAACAAAAACAGAAATGTCTGCAGATTAAATGAGCCACAAAGGTTTGGCAATGTTGCATTGTTTTACTCCATTGATCACAAGCAGATAAATGCTTTTCCTGGATGACTAATTGAACACTTAGCGCTCAGATTAGCAAAGCGGCTTGATTTCACCCTTTGTGCATGAGTGTAGATGATTATGTTTAATTAATTCTTCATGTTCCAGGGCATTAAGAGGACTCAGTGTTTGAATGTGGACCAGCGTCCTGCAATCAGGTGCCAGACGGGCTTTTAACGTTATAGCACATGAGTGAAGGGCTGATGTGAGCCTGTGTAAGATTTGTGTTAAAAGATGTGGTAATGAAAATCTAAAGAGAATCCAATTTACAAAACAAAAACAGAATAACTACATCAAATATTTTTGTTGCTGGTCTTGTCACAATACATTTTAGAGGGTTCACATTAAAGTATTTTCTGATCTGTTAAAATGCTGTTTCCTCATCAAAACATAAAGAGTTTAAACTTTAATACACTTTCACTAAAATCATATGGATAATTTTACACACACACACACACACACAACTCCAGGTATGTTTCAACACAAGATATTTTATACTTTCTTTTGTAACCTTTATTAGTACTAGTAAGATAGATCAAGATTTTTCTAAAAGTTTTGATACTTGTTGCACTGAGTATCTAGTTTTCCTGCTAGTATCTGGGTATCCTCTTCTCTACCCCAACTGTCGCCCAATGAAAATATACAGTTAATTTGACAATAAATTACATGCAACAGACTTGTCTTTACATGTATATACTTTTTGAATGTAGACATGTACGCATCTGAAGTTGTGTCGATGTCATACAAACGTTCACCTTTCCAAGTCCCCTTGCTTTGAACTTGAAGTGAGCACATCGCACCTACTCACTCATGTCCAAGTCACATTGCCTGTAGCCGTTGGTTACACTTCACTCTCTATGGTGCTTTTGAGGCCATTTTTTTCCTTCTTAGCAGATTGAAAATGGTGTTAAAAATCTCCTTGTGTGGAGAATGTGCAACAGTAATAGCAGATGATTGGTGATAATGTGAACCAGTCATAAGTGGCACTTAATTAGCCATTAGACTGACAGAGGGGAGAGGGTGCTAAAGAGGAGAGAGGAGGTTTTGTACAAAGCCATAGACCCTCGCTCTGCACCCCTTTCGTTTTTACTACAATAGCCCCTGCTTTTGGGCTTCTTTGGTTGCCATGGTGACTAATGTTGAGGCCAGCTGTGGTTTTGTCTTGGAAGCCCATTAAGGCAGAACTCGGTTGGCACTGGTCTATGCCTTGATTTATTTTTGGCTGCCCCTCTAAAGACGTACAATGGTGGAAATATCCTGTGTGCGTATGGGTTGGAGCGTGATATTGGACATGGGGCAAAGAATAGATGCAAATCGTCCAGTGCTTTTGTTTTAAGTGCGCAGTAGGATCTTCATGATTAAAATCTATTTACAAAGAGGTATTTCAAAGGCTTCATAGTGGCTTTTCATTCTAAAATGTAGAACATGAGGTACTTTTCCATCAGTGACTTTCCATTTTTTCCATTTTCCTTTCCTGTTTTTCCATTATGTCTTTTTTATTTTTTATTCACACTCACAATAGACCAAAATAAGACGTTCTTTTGTAAAAATTGTCTATTTTTCAGATTTTTTTTTCCTTTTACATTTCTTTTTGGCATGTGTTGGCAAGATAAAACAGATACACAGAGCGTGCCCCAATTTTTCACTTTGAAATAAAAACACTATTCATTACTGCATTGTGATTATAATATAATATTATAATTATATTGTGAAGTACCTTTTATCAGGTTGTTTCCATTAACTAATAATAATGTAAGCTGTTTTATTTTAGTAAACTAGTCAAATACTAGAGCAGTAGTAGCCTATGTATTCGTTTGTACACTGTTCATTATGAATGAGCAGTGTATTTTTTGTTTGGATAATTGTAAAATTGTCACAAAAAATATATATTACAATGATGAGAAAATTATATGCTACCATCTGGAAGTTTTATTTGATTTTTTTTAATCACCAATAGATGGCAGATGTTAAACCTTTTCACTCCTCCTCTCACCTGGCCTCTGCTCAGACTCACCTGTGCGCTCTGGTCTTCTTCTGTCAGGTCAAAACCAGCACACTTTCAGGCTGCAGTAACATCGACATCATCTAGTGGTGTTATGTGAGATTACAACAGGGGCAGGTCAGCCAATATAATTACTGATGGTTGCTTTAATGCTGACTGATTATTTTACTTTATATAGTTACTTCAGTGCAATTCACTTCTGAGCTGCCCACACAACCAACTTACTGCAGTGTGTTCTTTTAAATCTTCTCTTTTGGGCGTCTTATTGTCTGTGTTTTATAGTATTTAAACTTGGACACCCCCCGCGTGGCACTTGACTCTGCTTAGACCCGGGAGCAGCCCATAAAGAATGATTTGCCTACAGCGCCTGACGGATGATCCCACTTCTCCCATTGTCCCTGCGGCCTGCTGCTGCCCTCTGCACATCCCTTAAGTAAATGTGGCCCAGGAGACAGCGCTGACTTATGTTGTTGTTGTCGTTTTCAGAACACTTTATACCCATCTCTCCACATGCTATTTTTTCTCTCTCTTTTTTCTTCCTTGCTGATATCCGATCCCCCAGACCCGACCCAAACACATCAGTCAGCAGCACATGAGGTCGCGGAGGAGGGGAGGGTGGTGTCTCCATATTTTCTTTGATTATCCCAATAAATTTGTATTTTTATGATCAAAAACACAAAATCATCAACCTTAAAATAGAAAATGCCGTATGTCTAGGCCCTGTTTTAGCTAAAATGACTGCCACCCGCACTCATGATATGTTTGCTGTCTATAAGCTGTACGAAATAACTGTACAAAATCTTGCTTATAAATATTTTGAGTTGAGGTTTAGAAGGATGGAGGGTGAGCTACCAGTTTATCTCCATGAAGATGTTAATATTTTGCCTGGAATGTTCCATCGTGTGGCATTAAACTGTATTGGCCAAATTTTAAACTTATGGATGGTAGCTTTAAAATTACCATTCTCCATGGAGACAAGTAGAGATGTCACCAGGCTTAAGTTACGAGTCTAATCCGTGAAGAGGCATCTTCTTATTTTATAATTAACACCTGTAATTGAATAAATGCAGTATAGATACATTTAAAGTCATACTGTGGAATATTCCTGGCAAAGCAGTAAGATTTCCTTAGAGAAAAGGAAAGTTACATAGTGTACCTTTTAAGTATCGCACTCACAGTAAAACTTACAACAGAACCGGAATATCACCTTTTAGTTTAAAAGATTGCCTGACAAGTTTCTGTTCTTTATATTTTGCTCTTTTAATTCCCTTTTTTTCTACCTTTAGTGATAAATTTGTTTCTTAATATGTCTTGAGCCAGGCCAGGAAGTGAAGCCCAAATAAGGAGCGGAGAGCAGCAAAGACAAGAGCGATTGTTATGCAGTAGATCGATCAGGTTTCACCGGTGGACAATCAATGCTGACGACTCAGGCTGTGTACATGGGGCTGTGTGGTGCGGTTGCCAGGTCAGGAGCCCAGGTCTGGTGTTCGGGGCGCTGAGGGAGGGGATCGATGAACGGGTCAGAGGGTAATGTCGCACTGATGCTGAGTCTATACACTGGCTTCACACGGGATCACTATCAATCACCGAGCAGCTCCTGTACAGCTCCTGTCTTTGTTAGCGGAGCAGCTATTGCGCGTGTAAGGGATTTGCTGGATTGATAGGTGCAATATGAAAGACCTTTGTAATATCGGCAAATTTAGCATATTGATGTTGAGTTTTTATGCAGGATCATTAAAAAGTTGTATTTATTTGTAATTAGCCAAAAGAGGTCACACTTTCTTATGCACACCATTTTCTGTTTTTCTGTTTAACTGCTTGGTTTCAGATGGCATCACAACATTCTGTACGCCATTATTTTTAATACAGATGGTGAGCTGCTCAAATTTATATTGTTAAACTGCATATTTTTGTTGCATTATGGTGAGTTGTAGGATCTAATAGAAGTTGTGTCAGAATTTGTCAATTTACCTTTTATAAATTTCATTGCGAAGTACAATGCAATCAATAGGGAAAACTGGCTCTTGCTCCCATCTGGGAATACGATGAAACCACCAATAGAGTGTTTTTTATCATTTGCGAACCAGGAAGTTTGCTGTTAGTTTGCTATTTGTTTGTTGGCTTTACCGTGATGGCAAAATTGGTCTCTGAAAGTTGTGAAAAGCACTTGGAGACTAATATAGAAGAATGTGTTAATAAGGTATAACTGCTTAAAATAAGGTTGTTTTTCATATTTTTAAGACAGTGAGACAAATTTGCTGCCTTTAAAATGTTAAATACAACTTGTGATAATGCTAGCTTCAATTAGATTTTGCAGTTCCAGATTAGCACGTTTGTTAACAGTGGGCGAGTGTTGCTTTTTGCAGCGTTCTTATGTGGAATCAATACACAAGCAAAATAAATAATTGCATCAAATTAACACAAACACCCCTGATCAGGAAGAACTTTGTGAATGTCACTTCAGATTTGAGGGAGGGCTTAAACCTGAAGTCCAGCCGAGCGTAAAATGGGTTGAGGGAGGCAAGTGGAATAGACAATGAATTAGTCCGGAGAACTGAAATCAATAATGACGCAAATGAAAGTAAAAGCAGTAAGCAGCAGACTTATTCACAGGTTAAACAACATTTGTCTTCATCCAGCTCCTCTGTCTCCTCTCTTTTCTCGTCTTCCTCTGATCTCTTTGTCTCATCCTTTCTGCCACCTGCTGCTGTTCATTTCAATTCTCTCCATTTCCAATCACTCCCATCTGTGGACAACACGTATGATGGTTGATTGCCAAATACATGCATGTGTATTTGAGCGTGTGTAGAACAGAGGGAGAGCTGGGTGAAAGGGAAGTGAGCCTGGACCAATCATGGCTCCCATTAGGACCCCACATCTGAAATGCACCACGGGGAGAGCGGGATGGAGACAGAGAGAAAGAGAGATGGAAAAGAGGTTTGGAGAAGTTAGCGAGGCAGAGTTGGGAGAGAGAAAAGAGGAAGAAGAGGAGGGAAATAGAGATGGAAAGAGGGAATAGGGAGAAAGAGAGTGGGGGATAGGCAGGTAGGCAAAAAGAGGAGTTAGAAACGTGAAAGAGAGAGGGGAATGGGATGTGTAGAGTGAGTGAGGATAGAAGAGGTAAAAGAGGAAAAAAGAGATAAGATAGAAAGTGTGTGAGTGAGAGAGGGGGGTGAGGGACGAGGAGAGAAAAAGAGGGCGGTGGAGAGAGAAGGAAAAAGAAGAGACATATAGGCCTGTCACTGGTAACAAATTTTGATATGCGATGAACTGATGAAGAAAATATAGACAGAATAGATAATATTAAAACTAATGTACGCCACTGACACAATAACCCGAAAGCAGGATTACCCCCAAAAAAACGATTCTAAATGTACAATATAGTTACAAAATATGAGCTGCAATAAATAAATTAGAATTAAACACTTAGTTTGTATCAATAATGAGTTTTATTTATATATTTATTTAACTTTCTACAGCTCAAATCTTATCATAGTACAGCAAAATAAATACTAGTCTAAAGAAGAAGTATCCACAATAAATACTGACCCCCAAAAACTATTCATCAATATAGTAATTAGCATGACAGGCCTAAGAGTAAGGGGAGAGCTAGAACATGGAGAAGAGAGAGAGAGAGAGATGGAAGGAGAAAGGAGGGTGGGGAGTGAAAGGGATGATGAATGGTGATGGAGGCAGAGAGCAAAGTGGTGTCAGGAAGTGAAAACCAATGAGGAGGCAGTAAAGAAAAGTGCAGTGAGAGACTGAACACAAGCTCATGTATGGACTACGGGACAATGTGAACACTTCAGGTAGCAGGAACAAAGTGTCAGCATCTAAAATCGAAAAAACTTGGGTTGTTTTGGTGTAATACTAAAATGACTGAACTTGACAGTGATTTCTACTGAGTTACACTGTCTAAAATAATAATACATATCAACCTTATTGTACATAATAGTAACGAGGCTGGTGCTATTGCCTATCTGTGCTACAGTGTGTTCTGTCTAAGCTTCCTACTACCATATAAGGTCATGCATGATAACAAATTTTGAAGTTTGATTTATTGCTCCAGAGAGATATTGCGATAAATGATAATACTGAACCTACTTTATCCCACTGACTCAATAACAATGAAGCAAGATAATCTCAGTAAACTATTTTTAAACAGAAATTAGAGTATGATTACAAGGATAACAGATAAATGCCATAATGAACCAGTAATTTGCCATAGAAGTCACTTATTCAACTTTCTACATCTCAAATCTTATTACAGCAATACTCCAACTCTCCCAGTGTTTGCAAAGTAATTGTACACATGATAAATATTGTGTCAGCTTTCATATATTGAACGATAAGTCGATAGTAATTATCGTGACAGGTCTAGTCATGCATGTGTAAAGCATTGTCCTGGGTGTACGCAAAGTTGAGTCCTGATACATACAGTAAAGTCTACTTTATCTGCTTGAATACAGTTCAAACTGATCCATTAGATAACACTACTACAATATTATAATAGGAATCATGTGTGAAAAATATAGGTGCTTTATTATTTATTTAAGCACAGTGTATTTCAGCACCTTTAGCAGTGGACTCCAAATGGCATTAATGTTTAATAGCTGCACATTTACATTACAAACCAGGTCAAGCAGCTGAGAGCAAGAAAACATGAATCATTAATCGTGATCAATGCAAAATGATCATTCACTAAATATTGATTACATGTCATTAGGTCCTATAGAGTCGGCCTTGGAGCCGGTCTTCAGTCATTTATCTCTATTTTTATGCAAAGGACGAGAGCAGACGGCCCTGGAGATGTTTCCAGTATGAATCTTAGTCGATTCATAGGTTGATGTTATTTTGCTGACTAATTTTTTTTTTTTTTTTTTTGTGTGTGTCAGTGCCAGTATCACATCCCGTTTTAGTAGTATTGTTTTAATAATAGGATTCAGCTCATCCAGATGAAATTTTAAAAAGACAGGAATGTGAAAAGGAAACTAATAGATTTCTGAACGTGCTCAGATCAAAACTACAGGGTTAGCAGCAGTTTGTGTGCAGAATAAGGCTATTTTGTTGTTCATGGAGGAAATTACGGTTCTTCAATAATTACAGCCTTCGTGATTTGCTAATTGCGTCCATTCAAATTGCACTTTCTATGTGATTGTGATTAATCAGTCTTAGTCTTTAAGATTGTTCTATGTAGTTGGATCATGTCAGTGAACATTTGTGAAGCAGGCTGACAGAAAGCCCTGTTAGCTGTAATACTCTGATGCATTTTCCAATGATGAACTATCACTCTACTGTCTCGTCCTCCATGTGTGCGCTCGCATGTGTGTGTGCCTGTGTGTGCCTGTGTGTGCGTGTGTTCTGGCCTTGGGAGACAGTGCCATATTCCAGTCTGTTGGACACACTTGAGACAGGTATTGATTTCAATGGGGGAGAATTTGTAGCCCAGTGGAGCAGTTCACAGAGACACAGGTGGAGCAGTGAGCCCTCTGGAGCTGTAGACATCCATGGAGACATGACGGAGCAATGGGGAAGACAAAAGACCTAAGCAGTATTCAGGCCTGTCAATATCCTCAATGTCAACTTTTATTGGACTGACAGCGATCATTGAGGAGAGGCCCTCGTGATAACAGCCAAGTCTCTACACAGACATACAATTTATTACATGGGTCACCTCTTATGGATTGACTATATCTAAGATTCAGTGTTCTTTGGCAATAAAGACAATGAGTAATGCACCCACAAACTGCTTTATACATGGATTCTAGGTCTGCTGTTTGAAAATACTGTGGAAGAGGTGGGTAATATCTCAAATTAAACATATAGACTACATAGACTTTATAGAATAGTGATTTTGTTGTCAATATAAACCACCCCCAGTCTATGGCAAAAAACCTATAGTGACTTGTAATTATACTTTTTCAATGTAAACTAAATGTTTTAATGTGACTGCACAGTGATACATTAGACAGGCAAACATTCACCTAATAATATTTTTCAAAGTTGAGAGAAGTGACTTAAGGCATCCTATGGGAGAAACTGCATATGGTAAATGGTGATTTCTATACTATAAAAGCAAATGTTATCTAAATGTTCATCAACTCATGGTAGGATATATGCCCATTAGGTACCAATAAACTTCATTTAAGCTTATCATGCACCCTTATAACTGAAAGACAGCACAAAATATAACACGTTTTGAAGTGCGATATATTCAGTATTGAAACAGATTTATTCCACTGACACAAAAACCTACCTAAATCTACAAGATTGTTAAAAAAAAATCATGAGCTGCAATAAATACAAAGCAGAATGAAACAATTTAGTACTTAGTTTGCATCTTTAACGAGTCATAGAAGTTATTGATTCAACCTTTTGCATCTTAAATCTTATTATATGTCAAAAAATAACCAAACATTTCCCAGCTGTGCAAAGAAAATGTATAATGACCCCAAAAATGATTGTTCCATCTGTTATATATTGAACCATAAGTTGATGTAGTATTTATCGTGGCAGGCTTACATGTAGAACAGTAAAGTCCTTTCTTGACTTAGCATACGTCCAGTTATTACTGTAGTTGGCAAATTGAAGTTTACCTCTGAATCGTGTGTTGTATTTTATTCCTCACCTTTTTTTAGACTTCACTTGTCCACTATAGCTGCTGTCTGATTGCTACACCACAAAGAGCCAGTTCCTCCTAACTCTCCCTGAGTAAAGCCAGTGCAAAGCTGTCTCCTGTAGCCTCATTGACACTGTGGATCCCTGGTCGTCTTATATTCAGGAGTCCAGAGGTTCAATTATGTGCAGCTGATTGGAGTCAGCCCCAACAATGTTAGTATCTCCTTGTGTAGAAGAGAAGCAGGCTTAGGCAGTGGGGTCCCAGGAGGCGCGCGCTTTTATGTCCTGATTGGCAATCATTTGTAACAGGGCTGGACAGGGCCTAAACCCGTCACAACCTGGTGCCCATCACAAATGTCCCTTTGATTTCTTTAACCTTGATTTAAGCAGCCGTGCATGCTTTTCCAGCTCTTTGCACATTTCTGCACACTGCCAATCAACCACCTGCTACTACTGCTCCAGTTCACAGGGACGGCAGTTAGCAAGAACAAAACTTAAGAGTACCACCAGGCAAAGAAATGGACAAAGATTATACCTGTATTCACAAGACATAGAATTATGAGTCTAGTTACAATTCATTACTATGAATATAAGGTGCTGAAAGGGCCTTAAGGATTATATCGTTATTTCCTCACCAAAAACATATCTGGAGTTTTGTTTCATTCACACATGTTTAACACACAAACCCTGCATACTGAACTAAGGCTAAAAGGAGCTGTTAACTTGAAAACTACCACAACATGACATCACAAGATGAAACAGAGCATTTTGAGCATTGAAGATAAAGACAGACTGAAAAACAGGTTTACCCAAACATGTGAATGAAACAAAACACAACTCTGGATATGTTTTTGAGGAGGAAACAGCATTATAGCATGACTTGAATCCATTTTGTGTATTATAGGAGTTTTAAATTTGAGTAGTTATTTACATTAAAAGTATATGTTTAGAGAAGAAGATTTAGAGTTTAGAGAGGTGTATTATTCTTAGAGATAGAGATACAGGCCCTAAATTAACGATCTTGTTCTTGTTCTGGAAAATATAATGTTATAATGGTAAAGTTTTTCACCATTATACGCATTTGTTGCCCACTTTTTTACTTAACACAGTGATCCCGCAATGACACAAGTCAAAATATGTTCCTTTTTTAAATGCCTTAAAACGTATTGTAAAGTTTCTCCGCAGTATGGCATTAACAGGCGTGTGGCAGCCCCCCGTAAAAATTAAAAGTTACAAAGTGCACCTTAATATTAATTTCACTCTATATAAAATGACAGCTTTCCACTACTGTGTCAAAGTTGGTCTGGTAAAATTTTGGTTTTCTGCTGCCCTGGGTCTTGACTGTCAGGACCGCTCACCTCCACCTCCTCTCACAGAGTCTGAATGCACTTTAACTTGTGTTTCCATGGTTTCCTCCTTCACTGGTGCAAAGGGACGTAGGCCCTGTTTGCTGACCTGTCATACTAAAAGGCTTTAATTAACCATTTGCAGATTGTGGTTTAATAACAGCTGCCACCTGAGAGCATTCAGACAGCCACTTTACAAGCCACGCTTTGACAATGGTTTTAAAAGTTCAACTGACTAATGAGAAAAACTGCTTATTACGATGCACTGTTTACAATAAAGTTAATATGGGGTGGAAACAGACACGTAAGTGATCTTTCTGAGTACATCTTGGAGAGCAATTTTATATTTTTAATGAACTCTTTTTACTGTAAATATTTCAGTGTATAATGCTTAAAATTAAAATTAAAGTGCTTTGACTACAAGTACACAGACGCTGTAGTAACAGTAACAGTAGCAGTAGCAGTAGTAGTAGTTCTCGGCGGTTCAGTCCCATCTTGGACAAATTGCATGCTGCTGTTGTTTCCTTGGGCAAGACACCTTAGCTAGCTTGTGTATGTGGCGTGAGTGAGTGGTCTGAGTGACTGCAGGGTGGTGCTTTGAGGGGCATGTCACACACACTGCAAATGTAAAGCATTAGTAGTAGTGTTGGCCCTGCAATTAAGTGACTTTTTAATCATCCACTAGTTTCAAATAGAGTTTTTTACGCAACAGGTTGACAGCCAATCCTCCAAAGCATGTGGTTTGGAGCAGAGTTCAGACTTTTATTTATTTATTTATTTATTTATGTTATTATTATTGTTTTGTTTTTGTTGGTTTTTTTGTGCGTGTATCAAAAATGTCAGACTTGTTTTTAACCTTAACATTAAAAATAAATAAAAATATATATATGAACTATAATAAAAAAATACTTTACTTTATACTTTTTTTTTCATTGCCAGTCCTGGTAATCGTAGTAAAGGTTACGGTAACAACATGAGTTACTAAAGGCAAAAAAGCTCTTGTGAAAAGTTCCGGTGAATCCTCCCAATGATTTCTTGCACCTCTAAAGCTGGAGCATTGATCTCTGCCGTTCAAAGAGGATCGCGGCACGTAGTATTTGGTGAAGATTTGAAAAGACAAAGTGTCAGATTCTCCGTACAAACTCTGTGCTCTCTTGTACAAAGCCTGAGCTGAGCGGGTATAAGCAGAGTGACTCCAGTTACAAAGCGACCGCCTGCACTGGTGTCAGGAGCTTTATTGACGCTGCGTGGCCTGGGAGATGATCCTGGGGCAGAGGCTAACTATGGCGTTATGCTCCTTCTCTGATTTATACAGGCTACATAGGCTCTGCTCCATCTGCCTTTTACTGTAGTGACATTGATCCAGGGCTGCTTTGATCTCGCTCTCAGCTGAAGCGCGCTCTCTCTCTCTTCCTCTTTCTCTCTTTCTCTTTCTCTCTTCCTCTTTCTCTCTTCCTCTTTCTCTCTTTCTCTTTCTCTCTTTTTTCTTCTCCCTTACTGCTACACTGTAAAACTGTTGATTTCCATAGTTTGTAGTTTTTACAGTGTGTTTCTAGGCAGCTTTAGGCACTGGTTTATTTTGAGCTTGAAATATAATAGAAAAACAGGACAAAACGTGTATATAATATTATCCATTATTAACTGGCCAATCATGAGGCTCAAATACAAATGATTACAATATTAATTTCCTGGACATAATTGATTAAAAGTATGGTTTAACACAAAAAAGGCATATTTCTTTGTCCAAAGTATGAACCACATGCTTTCACTGGAGGCAGATTGATTATAGATGCAGGCATTTTATTGATTTGAAACATCTGAATCTCAATCTTGATTAAAATGAATTAATTGCACAAGGTATTTCAAGCTATATTATCTTTAGATTAAGAATAGTTTGCTTATTTTGATTCAAAGCGGGAACAAAATATATATTGAAACCTCATAAAATTGACTTAAAAATCCATTTAACAACTGAATTATATTTTACATAATATTGTTTTTAAAGCACCCTCCTCTCTCTGGTCCCATGTGAGCAGACAGTGCAGCTCTTAACCCGGACTAGCCCACGTCTCAGCCAAACTCCTCTGTGCTTCTCCGTCCATCGCCTCTTTTCTCTGGTGCATCTGATCTGGGCCTGTCTGAGGAGTTACGGATGCAGGAGAAGGCCTCAGTGTATTTAGTGGAAACCAGCAGTACCTGTTTTCACATATTTTTCACTGTAGGAAGAAATAGAGTTTTGGGTTTAAACATTTCAACATTATTGACCAGTTATTTGATGCATGTTACAAAGACTCTTTATGCAGCACATTTTATGAACAGATAGTTTTCAAAGTTCTGCATGAAAGTTCTGCAGCCCAAAACCTGAGAAACTAAATCTTACTATTCCTAAGACCTAAAAGGGAAAAAAACAAAACAATAATAGCAATGTTGGTAGCTATTGTGGTTTAAAAATCAGACGAAAACTCTCATTCGGAGTATCCATTGATCATTTTGTAATTAACACTGTTATCGTGGGTATATTTTTTGCAATATAAAAGAAAAGAAATGAACTGCAATAACACACAAGTTGCAGTGCATATCAGATTTTAGATGCAGTAGTAGTAGTAGTAGTAGTAGTAGTAGTAGTAGTAGTAGTAGTAGTAGTAGTAGTAGTAGTAGTAGTAGTAGTAGTAGTAGTAGTAGTAGTAGTAGTTATACTCAAACCTGATAACAACAGGGGCTGTAAATGTAAAGCAGTAGCTAAACAGATCATCTTTTCTTTTGTAAGATTAATTTATGTTTATATTGTCCCTGGCAATAAGGAACTAGGAACTAAAGGAATAAACTAAACTCAATGGCTTTTCACAGAAATGTGTTAAACTGTCGGAAACAATTGTGAATAGGGTTCTCCACAAAAGAGCACAAATATGAGTTTTGTTTTGAAGATTACAGCATATGTTTGTTCCATTATTATTTTAACAGCTCTTTTTGCTGTTTCTAGTAGTTTTTTTTTTTTTTTATTCAAAAGTTTGGAATATATATATATATATATATATATATATATATATATATATATATATATATATATATATATATATATATATATATATATATATATATATATATATATATATATATATATATATAATCGTATATATCTAATGTAGAAAGTAGTAAACATATAGAAATACCTGATATACCTGAACCTGATAGTCAAATGTTTCATATATTAAAAGAAATCATGATTTACATCATCTCATATCACCATTATGACTTATGAGCCCTCACAAAACTATTGAACAGCTCACGTTAGATTGTGTATCAGCTCTTGTCACTATCACCTCTCTTTGTTTGTATTTGTGTTTGTGTTTTTGTGTTTACAAGAGCGTATCTGGGTTCACTCTTTCAAAGATAATAGGTTGGCAGATTAATTTGATTTGCTTTCAAGTCACACGTAGATTTCCGTGTTCTCGCTTGCGTTCTTTTTATCTTCGGGATGCGATTTTGCTTTGTGATTATTGTGGATGCTCTGAGCTGCCCTGCCTCTAGTTTTTCATTTTCTTTTTTGCCCTCTATCTGTTTGTGTTTTCTTTACAAGCATCAAACTCTGTTCCTTTTCACTCAATTTGCATCTGCACCTCCCTTGTAGTAGATTTTGTCTTAGGTTTACTCTAAAAATAGTTCCCTGGGAGCATGGTATACTTTTTATAGCTCCAGTGAGTCTCATCTGCAGGCGAGTATGTGATGTAATAAAAGTGAAAGAAAAGAAGGCATATTCATCATTTCATTTCTGTTTGTCAGATTGTGAAGGCTAGAATCAAACTCGGGAACGGTCTGAGGCCAACTGTAATGGGGAGATGCAGAGCCGGAGACATGGAAAGCAGTGTTTCGATCTTCATTTAATAATTGAATAATAATCTCCCTCGAGACGTGACCTAGAACTCCAGGCAGCGCGAGGCAGAGCAGAGTCATGGTGGGATACTGGCGCCCTCATGTGGCGTCTTCGTGTCACTGCTTGTGTGGAAACAAAATTAAAAACTAAACTAAATATATGGCAGTATTTTGAATTATAATGATAATCTGATGATATTTTTGCCATCCATCAGAAAAATTTACCAGTAAATGGTTTTTGTTTTGGTTCAAATCCTCTGTGACATGAACCACAAAAGTGTAACTGATGATAACCAGATATTATGAGTCAACTACAGCACTGTGATAAAATTTGTCTTTAAATGCATTAGGCTGAATACCCACAAACTTAAATGTTTTGTATTTTTATTTTTAACAGAATTTTGTGACAGTTTTTTTTTTTTTTACTATGTACTATGTATTTACTAATATACTTACGATCCAAATCTCAAAACAACATTTACAATATTATCAAAAAATTACTAAATAAATTACTGAAAAAATAGTTGATTTATTTATTTTAAGTATTTTGGTAAAAATATTGTGCATGTTTATTTTATATTTACCAGATCTGCATGCATCGTTTCAAAATGTTCTTGTTATAGTCTCATTACTTGATAATCTTATAGGGCTCAAACGTGGCCCGCCCCCATTCCAGAAGTAACTTTCCAATTCACTTTTCCCATAGACATTTCAAAAGTTCAAAGACATCGCAGAGGATAACCAGCTACGTGGTAAATGGCATCCATAACACGGTTATTTTAAGTCCAAAAATGACATTTAAAAGGCTAGAAGCAAATGTCTATGAGAAAAATGAATGAAAAATGTACTTCTTCAACCAGAGCAAACTTCGAAGTGAGTGGGGCTGTTCTACAAAACCATCCTGTCAAAATGATCTAGACGTACATCAGGGCACAGAGACTTGTGCATGATTTCCAGTAACCCATCTTTGTCACTCATGTCTATTAAAGGAGCATAAGAAACAGCACTGGAGACCTGAACCTTGCATCCACTCATACATAGTTTATATAGAGAAGTCTCCTCTTATCCTCCTGTCTCATTTTCCCTTTTTTGGTCCTGAAGTTGATGTATGGCTTTTTGGAGAGGGGGTAACAGTGTCCGGGCATGTGTTGACGACTGACTAGTTGTGTTCAGGTTGATGTATGAGCGCTGGGGTTAGGGGACAGGGCTGCGCTGACACCCAGAGAAGAGACGCGCGCCCTGGGGTGTAGAAGCTAAAGCTGGTGCTTCGGGTGCAGCAGAGGAACACAGAACCGTCCAATCACATCTGCTCGGCGCTGTAAATAAGATGGAGGACAGAAAGTGTTTTGTCAAAGTTGCTCCGGACAATGGTGTAAAAGTAGCTGAAAACAAACTCAATTTAGGTTAACGCGTCGTTCACTTATTTCAAAGTTATTATACAGTATTTTGTGAACACTTTTTAATAATTACAACCTTGACTGATAATAAACAAATAGTTTAGTAGAAGAACGAGTCAGCTTTGTAACAAATTTAATTAAAACCCCGACTCCTAACGCCATAATTAAGTAGTTACTAAGCCTGAATCATCTCCAGTTTATTCACTTTATTAGTCAGCTTCACTTTAGCAGCTTTATGTCGTGTTTCAGTATAATTAGTTTTCATACGTGTCTCCACTTGTAGCCAGCTGTTTGGGATGTGAGACTGTAACTTTTGGACGTTTGTAATTATAAAAAAGTTTATTTTTATTTCATCTGGGAATCCACAGCAAATGATCTCCTGGTGTGCAGTGAATTGTGTTCTTAAGTTATTGTCATTCATTTCCTTTGTTGTTTTCATAATGTGCCTCTCCCGATAAAGCATGTTTTCCTCTTCAGTAAAGAAACACAATGGAATATTTAATTTGATTCATGTCAATACAAAATAAATGTTCTAACTATGGTTGAGTAATTTTGTGGAAAATGTTTGTGTAATTGTGATTTTTTGGTTTTCCTGACATCACAAATGCTAATAGACTTTTAATTGTCATAAAATTCATATTTTTAAGAGTGTATATTTTGTCTTCTCTCATGTCCAGGAGGGTAAACATTGGAATAAATACAAAACTAAATCAACTACTTAATAATATGATAATCCTGTGTATTTCAGAACATATTTGTCAATTAACAGTAACGGATATAATGTTCAGTTTTATGCATTCATACTGGGTTTTTTGCCTCTTCATGCATTACTTTTTTATCTAGTGTGCCCTTTTTATTGTTATATCAAAATAAAAAAAAACAACAGTGTGCATTTACATGGCCAGTCAAAATCTGATAATTCAACAACTAGATCTGATTTTAGGTGTATTTAAATGCACAAAAGAAATAATAAAAACAGGTGTCAGTTAATTGTGGATTTTTAGCAGCTCTAATCTGACTATTAGGATATTTAGTTATTTGCAGATCGGCAGATTTTATGATTTGTTTAATAAGGCCGCGTTCACACCTGCTCACACACAATACACCATCAAAATTGGGATTAAACCTGAATCTAAACCTGTACTAGACCAGGACTAAACCAGGACTAGGAAAGGATCAACCCAAGTCTACATCAGGACTAAATCAGGCTCAAACTAGTGTGAACGTGGCCCAGTAATATTCAAATTGTTTTTTTTCTGCACTGTTAACTAACACTTGCCTTTTTCCTTCTGTGTTCGTCCAGTTTGCGGCGGGAGGGCTACACGATGCAGGTGAACGTGAACGACTACCTGGACATCTACTGCCCCCATTACAACGACAGCACGCGCATGGTGGGCACCAGCGAGCAGTACGTCCTCTACATGGTCAGTTACCGTGGTTACCGGACATGTGACCCGCAACTGGGCTTTAAGAGGTGGGAGTGTAACCGGCCCCACGCCCCCCACGCTCCCATCAAGTTCTCCGAGAAGTTCCAGCGATACAGCGCCTTCTCCCTGGGCTACGAGTTCAACGTGGGACAGGAGTACTACTACATATGTGAGTACACGGCTACTCAGACTTAGAGATAGTACTAGTAGATAGTAGTAGTAGTTCGATAAGGGAAATTACATAGTTACACTACTTCTCAAAATTATATATATATATATATATATATATATATATATATATATATATATATATATATATATATATATATATATATATATATATATATATATCGCATCTCGCCCATTTCCGCCTCATTGTTCCAGTAGCCCATTTTTCATCAAGGTGCTCTGGTTCCCCAGCACCTGACGCAGACCTTGTTTGGCCGGGCGACGTCTGAGCCGGCATCTCGTAACTGTTATTATCTCCCATCATTGTATGAGGTAGGCAGCACCGTGAAGGGTCTTGCCCAAGGACCCACACTGGTTGCTCATTGCCCCTCGGGGGGGGATTTGAACCCGGGTCCCCCGTGCGAAAGTCAAGTGACTTACCAGTTGAGCTAACCAGCCGGATCAGCACTCGGGGCTGTAACCCCCAAACTGGAGGAGTGGCTCAAGCAGATACCCGGAAAAACATCAGACATCTCAGTCCAGAAAAGTGCAGTACTAGGAACAGCAAAGATACTGCGCAGAACTCTCAAGCTCCCAGGCCTCTGGTAGAGGGCCCGAGCTGATGAGGGTGAGAGAGACCAACCACCCTGGAAGGTGAGGAACACATTATTTTTATTTTATATATATAAATATGGATATTATTTTTATACATAATATATAATTTTAATATTAGTGTTGTTTGATGTCTGTTCATTTACTTACATTTACTTTTTTTTCTTATATCACTGCGATTTTGTATTTTAATTAACCTTTATCCTTTAAAAAAAAATGTATAAAAGTAGAATCCTGAATCCTAGAAACAGTAACTTCTATCTATCTAAATCTAATTACCATTTATTTCATTTTTTTATTATTATTATTGAAATTTTAATTGAAAAACATTCTTGCTATGAGTGTGGTTGCCGCTTCACAAATCTGATCTATAACTTGATCTGATGGTGCCACCTTGTGTCCATGTAGATTGATAAGTTCAAAGCTACACTGTGGAACATTCTAGGCAAAGCAATAACATCTCCATAGAGACAAGCATGCGGCACCATCAGACCAAGTTATACGTCAGATCTGTTTAGAGGCCTCCCCACCCAGCCATTCTGTAAACACACATAGAGTAGGAATAGTAATAGTAAGTACCTGAAAAGTTCCACAGTGTCCCTTTAAATTTGGATGAACATAACGAGTGTATATGAATGTGTATATGTGTTTGTATTTGTGCTTAGCCACGCCCACACATCACCACGGCCGCAGCTGTCTGAGGCTACGAGTGTACGTTTGCTGTTCCACGGGTGAGTCTCTCTATCTCTGTGTGACCTGCATCCTGGCATTTCCCTCTTCACCTCCGCTCATCTGACTTATGCATGCCCCCATCTGAATACACTCATGAAGTCTGTGACTTTACCCCTTTGGCATTTTCGCTCCTGATCCCATCTTGTTTTCATCCCCTTTTCCCCGTCACGACAGAGAGGAGCATTTTTGAAGGCACTGTGCCCCTCTCCACACCTCCGCTCGCTTCCTCTCTTCTTTTCCCTGTGTCAGAATTCATTTATTGTCATGTTCGGTCAGTGAGTTGCTATGTATGAATATGTGCTGATAACATAGCCCCTGTCTCTCTTTCTTTCTCTCCTTCCCTCTCTCTGTCTCTCCCGCTTTTCTCTCACCTACTTTACATCCCTTTCTCTCCATCCCCTCTCTTGTTCTCTCCCTTTTACTCTCTCTTTGTCTGTCTTTCTGTCCCTGTCATTCTCTCTCTCCATCTATCTCCCTCCTCACTTACTCTCTTTCCCCCCATTTCTTTGCCACTCTCTTCTCTTGCTCTCTTTCTCCCTCTTTATCCCATTCTCCTCTCACCCTCTCCCTCTCTCTTCTTCACGTTCTCTTTCTTACCCCCCTCTTCACTCTACACAACCCTTTGCACGTCCATATACACACTCACTTTGATCCCTGGCCTGTCCGGTCCTTTTAACATCCACAGTACAAACCTCTCTCTCTCTCTTTCTCTCTCTTTCTCTCTCTCTCGCTCTCTTTCTCTCTATCCTTCTCACTCTCTCCTCATTCACACTCACAGCTTGTCTTCAGTTTGATCGCCCCCTCAGTCTGTGCGCTGCAGGAGGTTTTATTAACCCTTTCACTGTGTTGCTTTTGTAGATATAATTAAAAGCTTTTGGGTTGGAGCAGTGGGTTTTGACCTTTTGTCTCTCTCTCCTCAGCGTCTGATGCACACGATGAGCCAGAGCCCACAGGAGCGGACTATACGCTCAGACCAGGTCTAAAGATTGATGATATCGGTGAGTCAGGAATGGTAGAATTAATATGACAACTTTAAAATGATTAAATTAAAGGTGCTGATATAAACAAAAAAACCTGAACCTGCCAGTGTCTTAACCTGCAGACAGAGGACAGTATATGGCCAGGCTTCCAACTGAATTTTAGCGCTGAACCTGGCAACCCAAATAAGAGACTCATGTGTGGCTCATTCTGCTTTCTAATGGGATAATCCAGAACATCAAATGAAAACATCAACAACTTAGTTATCATATTGAATACGTCTGTCACTAAGAATAAATCAGCTTTGCATTATCAGTACGAGCAGTATTTGATTTGAACATACTACATATCTGTACAAACATAGAGAGCCGGTTTTTATCCACTTTATTTCTATAGCACATTTATAAACAAAACCGTTTTCAAGGTGTTGCATATTTAAAGTCGTAGGATCTGGCAACCCAAAGTGAACAGTTCATTCTGCATCAGTCAGTAAAGGGACTGAAGTAAAGGAAAATCATATTAATTATACTTAGCTTAGGAGCTGACGTGCATTCCTGCTGAAAATACTGCCTGGCACATACATTGTTCACAGAGGCCGGGCTGTGGTGTATTTATGGAGCACGGGCCATATATCAGGGATTAGCTGAAAATAAGATACAATGCACATTCCCATTGTTATAAAAGAGTCTATATATAAAAGGACTTGAGCAGGGAGGTCTGTAAGCTCTGGAATAAGAATGAGACAAAGATAGTTCTCTTCAAAGCACAGGCATTTTAATAACTCCATTGTCAGCCAAAAGGGGGCACTGTCCAGATATTTTTACATCCATTACTGCTGACTGTTGAAAAGCTTGTTTATTATCCATAGATGCTGTAAACCTGATTAGTTTCACTTAATTTAATGGTGGCATTATAGACTTAAATACTTCCTTGTCCATCCATCCATTTTCTTTCGCTTATCCGGGGCCGGGTCGCGAGGGCAACAGTCTAAGCAGAGACTCCCAGACTTTCTTCACCCTGGACACTTCCTCCAGCTCCTCCGGGGGGACCCCAAGGCGTTCCCAGGCCAGCTGAGAGACATAGTCCCTCCAGCGTGTCCTGGGTCTTCCCCAGGGCCTCCAGAGCGAGGTGTCCAGCAGGCATCTGGAACAGACGCCCAAGCCACCTCAGCTGGCTCCTCTAGACATGAAGGAGCAGCGGCTCTACTCCGAGCTCCTCCCATGTGACTGAGCTCCTCACCTTATCTCTAAGGGAGCGCCCAGCCACTCTGTGGAGGAAACTCATTTTGGCCGCTTGTATCCGCGGTCTTGTCCTTTCGGTCATTACCCAAAGCTCATGACCATAGGTGAGGGGAGGAACGCAGATTGACGGTAAATCCAGAGCTTTGCCTTTTGGCTCAGCTCCCTCTTCACCACAACGGTCCGATACAGCGACCACATCACTGCCGACGCTGCACCGATCCGCCTGTCAATCTCACGCTCCATCCTCCCCTCACTGTGAACAAGACCCCGAGATACTTGAACTCCTCCACTTGAGGTAAGGACTCTCCACTCATCCAGATTTGGAGGAGCAGATCCTCATCCCAGCCACTTCACACTCGGCTGCAAACCGCCCCAGTGCACGTTGGAGGTCCCAGTCCGATGAAGCTATCTGGACAACATCATCTGCAAACAGCAGAGATGAGATCCTGTGTTCCCCAAACCGGATCCCTTCTGGCCCCTGACTGCGCCTAGAAATTTGACCGGCAATGCAAACACAGCTCCTGCTCTGGTCATGCAGGGACCAGACAGCCCTTAGCAAAGGGCCCCGGATCCCATACTCCCAGAGCACTCCCCACAGGACCCCATGAGGGACACGGTCGAATGCCTTCTCCAGATCCACAAAGCACATGTGGACTGGTTGGGCAAACTCCCATGAACCCTCGAGAACCCGATGGAGAGTGTAGAACTGGTCCAGTGTTCCGCGGCCGGGAAGAAAATCACACTGCTCCTCTCCAGTACTCTGGAATAGACCTTACCGGGGAGGCTGAGGAGTGTGACTCCCCTGTATTTGGAATACACCCTCTGGTCCCCCTTTTTAAACAGGGACCACCAGAGGGACTGCCAGTCCGGAGGTACTGTCCCCGACTGCCACGCGATGTTCAGAAATGTGTCAGCCAAGACAGCCCCAAACATCCAAAGACTTAAGATACTCAGGACGGATCTCATCCACCCCCGGAGCCTTGCCACCGAGGAGCTTGCCAACCACCTCAGTGACTTCAGCCAGGGTGATGGACGAGTCCGCCTCTGAGTCCCCAGCCTCTGCTTCCTCCTCAGCAGACGTGACAGCTCTCCACCCGCACTGTAAACAGTGTTGGTGAAGCACTGCTTCCCCCTCCTCATATTTTTTTATGCTGCCAGAATTTAAACATGGCATGGGGCAGAAAATTACTCTGGCAATAATTAAATACTAAGACAACACATGCACAGTGTAAAAATGCTCTTATTAGAAAAGGTGCACTGTGTAACTTTTCAGGCAGAGGGCACCAGGCCAAGTTACTAGTCAGGTCTCAACGCATTTTTGAGCAATACAAACACTGCAATTGAGTAATAGATGAATAAATCAATATATTTTCTGTGGAACATTCTGGGCAAAGCAATAACATATCCATGAGACAAGCAGGTGGCGTATCCTCCAACAGAAAAGTTACACAGTGGACCTTTAACATTTTAAGGTGATTTAAAAATACTGAATTTGAGTTTTATATATTTTCCAAAGCAGGCTATCATTCATGTTTAGAATTAAATTACTGTCTATTTTTACCTCTGCTTTTCTTTTCTAAATCTGGTAAAAGTAGGCTAGAACTTTCATGCAGATTTTTAAAATATACTGGTGTTTTTGTGTGTGTATTTGTTCATTTAATACCTCCATTGTCCGTTGCTGAGTGAGAACCCCACTGACCTGTTTAAAAGGACATCAGAAGTGACATCTACAGAGACACTGTGTTAACTCCACAGCACCAGCTGGCCTGGCAGCCTGCACATCCCACTGAACTAACTCATGCATATTCAGAACACACTCACACTTCCACTCGCTAAAGACCACACCACCAACTTTTGGGACTTTTCACCAAATTAGAAAAAGACAAAACCACTTTTTATACTGTTGAGCTGGGGAACAACAGGGAGGAAAATCTTCTTTCTAACCACAGGGATACATACACTTTAATAAAAAAGGGACATTCTAGCTAGATACAGTTTTGTGACTTTTCACTTGGAGAATGTAGAATCAGAATGAGATACAGTAAAGCTGTTTGTTTGTTTGTTTGTTTGTTTGTTTGTTTGTTTGTTTGTTTACACTGAAATAATGAAATAAAGATGAGATCTATCAGCACAAACCTACAGGAGATAGGAAAACATATCTTAAAAATGCCCTTGTCTTGCAGTAGATATCCATGGGTTTCAGAATGATTAAAAAAAAAATTTGTATTATTGCAATAATGATTAACAGATTAACAATAGGAGACGATGCTTATTCTTCTACTGTTCTTGAACCCTATGTTGCAACACTATAATTTCCCCATTGCGGGACAAATAAAAGTCTATACGATCTTAAATCCTATCTTAAAAGTGCATTGTGTAACTATTCTGGAGGAGGGTCCATCACCTGCTTGTTTCTGTGGATGTGTCATCGCTCTGCCTGGAATTTCCACAGTATGACATTAACATTATTACATTACATTTATTAAATTACAGGTGATTTTATGGCTCAAAAATACCTAGAAAAACAGGCATTCTGACTGTGAGTGGGATCGCCATTCCACAGATCTGACCTGTAACTTGGTCTGGTTTGGTCTCCATGAAGATAGAAAGGTTTAATGCCATACTGTGAAACATTCCAGACAAAGGAATAGCATCTTCATGAAGAAAAGCATTTGACGGACCCTCCACCAGAAAAGTTACACAATGCACCTTTAAAACAAAATATTATCTCTTTTGAAGGTGGAAAAAGTCCTGAAAATGTTGCTTATAGTAGAAAGCTGAATTGATATAAAATTGAGACTATGATGAAGAAGATTAATTTATTTATTCATTCATTTTTTAAATTGTAGATATAAATACAAATATTGTGATAGCCAGTTACATAAATGTACTTAGAAGTGATGGAAAGAACAGGAATAAATGGCCCAATAATCTCAATAAAAAATAAATAAATAAACGCAGAGAAAACTGCCTTATGTTGCTCATGTCAGGATTACAGGGCCCAGAATCATGGTGCATGCTGTTAAAATTGTTGAACATTTGAGTCAAAAATGTCAAAGGAGAGAAATTTTAGGGAAAATCATAGGTGAGATTGAGGCAAAAAAATAAAAAAAACCCATGAAAAATAAGTGCTAGCATGATGGAGAGGGCTGGCATTAGCTACAGTCAGGTGGATGAGCTTTCACACACCAACGGGTAAAATATGGCGCTGTTAATCTGTGGAGGAGCAATGCATTGTGGGTAATAAATTTGTCAGTTTTTGCAAGCGTCATAAGGGAAGTCATCATAACGGCTGTGAGCTGCAAATAGCTCCAGGTCAAATGAGTTTTTTTCTGTCACGCCTCTATCATTTCTCCTCTCCTCACTATGCCTGCCTCATCCTCCCATTTTACTCCCAGTGCTGGAGGACAGAAAGCAGTGAAGGGGAAAACTACTCAAATGTGGTTTATTCACCTTTTGATGTGTGAAATTGAGTTTTCCTCCACTTTTCATTTATTTTTTTGTAGATAGTAACGTTTCTATTATGATAACATCTGCAACTGAATTAGTTTTCAGGCTAATCGATTGCTGATCTAATTGTTAACAGTTGGAAGAGCTTTTTGTAACACTAACCTAATTAGACACTGGTTTTCTTATCACATAGATTCAAAGTGCTAAACTGAATAATTGAAAGGTATTACTAAAGCAGTTCTAGTAAAATGGAGAAGGTCGATGTAAACATGTTTTGGGTGAAAAGAAAATTACATTTGTAACATCACAGCTGCTGCTTCTAAAACATCACAAATTAATGTTTCTGTCACAAATGAAAGTTTCTGGTACTGTGAAAATGACAAATGTGTAAACAAAAATGTTTATGTGAAATACTGAATGTTTTAGAGTTCAGTTACCAATATATCTGAATTGCCAGGTTGAAATCATAATGTTCCTTTTCATAGATTTAATGGGCATAACTAACTGGCTAGCCACCGTGTTTCAAACAGGAAGTAAGCATGGGGGCACTTCTGGTTCCATCGATTATTGTTGCCCCTCTCTCTGTAGCTGCTTTGCCTCATCATTATAAAAATATAATATGAACTCTTGCACAGGGTGTATAAAGTAAAAGCCGATATAATAATTGTTGTTGAAGAAATTGACACCTGGAGATAAGAGCAGACAGCTGCAGTGAAGAAGTGTCAACTGAAAAGACAGGATCAGAATATAGAAGCGTATTCATTTTGTGTTAAACGCTTTGGGATCTTGGGATAATATTGGGTGAATTACAGCAGCAATAACACAACACAAATTACTGGGGCTCCTCTGGGGCCCTCTTACCTGCAGTGCCGTGTTACCAATTAAATGAATAGGAAGTCCCATGTGGTTTGAGGGAGTGAGGAAACCTGGAGGGAGATGTGAAATGAACGGAAGCATGCTGTCAGAGTGTACACACAGAGTTATAGCTTTAATTAGAATACTACACAATGTATGTACACGCTTTATACTATTAGTATTGTTTTTAATAATGGGCACTTTATGGACAAAAGTGGTGTGTCCGCGTGCTTGTCTCAAGAGAAATGTTGTTTTGCTTGGGATAGATAAATAGATAGATAGATAGATGGATAGATAGATGGATAGATGGATAGATGGATAGATGGATAGATAGATGGATAGATGGATAGATGGATAGGTGGATAGATAGATACTTTATTTATCCTGAAGGAAATTCATTACTTTATATTCAACAGAATAGCATTAACTTCTCTGTCTGTCTATCTGTCTCTCTGTCTATCTGGAGGCAAGTAGGTGACACTAGCAGTCCAAGTTATAGGTCAGATCTGTGGAGTGGCGAGTCCACTCACTGTGTGAATCCATATTTTTTCATGTATTTTTGACCAATAAAGACATAATTTATAATAAATGCAATAACATCTCCATGGAGACACTCAGGTAGTATCTCAGACCAGAACACTTACATCGTGCACCTTAAAGCCTTAAAGTGCATCCATGGCAGGATGACGTTTTAGTGGTGCTGAGTTCTAAAACACACAGAAGAAAATTCTGTCCACACAAGTCAGACACAGTTAAGCTTAATTAATTAAAGATTAAATTGGCTGTTTGAAAATTAATTTAACTATGGTGTATACATTTTAATTTGCAAATAATAACTATATAGGACCCTATGGTGATTGGATTTCTTGTTGTTTGCATATGACATATACTTTATAAATGCAGCTTTTCTGGTTTCCAATTTCAACTGTGTAAATTCCAATTTCAGTTCAATTTCAATTCAAGTTGTAACTTTGTCCGAAAATTTTAATCCACATCTACAGCTTGTCCACTTAGATCATATCAGTGTCTCTGGTTCAACAGTGGTCCCTTTGTCACTACAGCAGTATTAGATTACACTTAGCACATGTACAACACAGATGGGCCTGTGTTAGATTGTGATTAGCTGCAGTGGGAGAACATTCATTTTGTGTGTGATCAGGTTTCTGCAGCTTTACGGTCAGCTCTGGACATTATAGAGCAGAAATCAGAAGCTTTTCGTAAGTGTTTTTTATTGTAGCCATCATCAGTCCTCCTGTATGTGACAGTGGTGTAGAGTTACAGCATGAGGACAGTAAGTGCAGTAATGTTTATGTTTGTCTAGAATTTCGGCCACTTTATTTCTTATAATGGCTTTTAAATTGTCAAAAACTGCAGGGAAGAACTAAAATAAACAAAATGCTGCCTATAGAGATCTGTTTTACAAACTGGTCCTGTCTTGCAATTGTGAAGGTGCAGTGTACTGGCTTGGACCTAGGGCTTGCTACTCCACAGATCTGACCTTTAACTTGGCCTATGCAGTTATTTTTCTAGTATTCTCATGCAATCCAATTAGGCTGATTTGTTATTACAATTTAATATTTGCAGCCTTTACTGGACACAAACTCAAGTAGACTCAAATAGTTCACAGCAGCAAAAAAGAAAAATTTCCTTCTACCCTCTTCTTTATTTGTTTAGCCGAAGATCACGACCCTGTTTTTGCACTGTTTGACCTTATATCTTTTTCAATAACTTTCTAAAGTCAACAGTTTTATGAAGCCTTGTGAGGTCACTACTATTGTGAATTCAGGCTATACAAAAGTAAATAGAATTGAATTGCATCATCCTCTGTCTTTACACTCGCCTTATTTTCTTCTCCAAAACAAAACTAAGCAACACAAACACAGACAAATTGTAGGAGATCCCATAGACAGACAGGGCGTCCATAATATTCAGATTCAAATGGTCTGCAAGGAGCATGTAGACAGCTCCAGGATGCACAGTATTAGTTACTTGTAGGCCTGTCAAAATAACACATTTTGAAGTGTGATATATTGCTAAAGAATATAGACGATAAATGAAGATGCTGAAACTAATTTAACTAAGTTTTTCCACTGACACAATAAACCTGAAGCAGAATTATCCCCAGAAGATATTGTAAATGTATAATATGGTTAAAAACAGGAACTGCAAGAAATGAATAGCAGAATGAAACACTTTAGTAGGTTGTAAATCATATAAGTTATTTATTCATCCTTCTACATCTCAAATCTTAATCATACAAAAGAAAAATAACAAATAAAAAACACTAGTACAAAGAAAAAGTAAATACTGACCCCCAACAATGATCGCTCCATCTAACATTATGACATTACCTGTAGTTCCCTTGTTGTTGTTATAATGGGCATAAGGGTTTAAGACACTTGGGTAATTTGACCATCCTGTGTGGGCCTGGTCACATGGGAACATTTGATTAAAATAATGACGTTGGTGAAACTGTGAATACGTGACACATTCAATGCAAAATTATATATAGCACACAATATGTACATTGCTCATATTGAGGTTTCATAATAATCATCAGTGCGTTATGCAACTGAAAACCATGGGTACTGACAAAATTACACACTTGATAGCATGTGGCTAGCATGTAAAGTTCATACCAAAACATGCAGTCAGGTAAATCCTTCAGCTAAGGTAATCCTGACCAAAAGATGGGTCTGCACTGCTCAAATGCAGAGGACAAGTTTCCTTATGGGGACAATAAAGTGTGTCTTAAACAATGTTATGTTTTAAAGGTCCTTTATTACACAAAATTGACTCTTGTGAGATTTAAGCCGTGTTAGAATGTTGTTACCTCCTCAAAAGCACGCCCAGAGTTGTTTTGTTTCACTCACACATGTTTGAGTAAACCTTTATCATTTGTCTCTCTCCAAAGCTCAAAATGCTCTGTTCCACGTTGTGATGTCATGCAGTGCTAGTATTCAAACAATCTTTTGGCTTTTGTTCAGCAGAGAAAAAAAAACTCAGCCTAAATATGCAGGATTTGTGTGTTAAACATGTGTAAATGAAACAAAACACAACTCCAGGTGTGTTTGTGATGAGGAAACAACATTATAACAGATCAGAAAATAATGCAATATGGGTCCTTAAGGCGGTTTTAAAGTAGTTTACAAGTAATGTTTTCAAATGTAGAATTGATTTTTATGAATTCCTTGCTAATAATAAATGATCCTGTGCTGTGTTAATAGGCAGTTGCTTTTACACAACTCACGTCCAGCCATCAACTGGGAAACACAACAGACTAGGTGTTGGTGCACATTTAGCACTGCTGGATAAATACAGGCTATAAATTCTGTACACAATAAGTCTTCATTCTCACTATAATCACCTATTGTCATGTTAAATATAGAAATTCAGAAACGGCACAGCGCTCACACTATAACTTGTTTGTATGGTGTATAATGGTGTTTGTGTGACAGTTCGTGACAGCAGATCTCTGTGTGCAGACTTGTAATAGCCCTATTAGCCGGATCCACGAGCTTTAACCAGTTGTACCAGATTTTATCCTGTCTGCTGTGTGTGCGTGTGCGTGTGTGTGTGTATGTGAGTCTCAGTTACACAGCGGTCAAAGCGTTTAACCCGCAGCTTGGACCTCATTAGAAGAGCTATGGAGGAACAGCTAGGAGCATCTTTAAAACCAGGTGTCAGACAGATATTAGCACATAGTGTGACCCGCCAGCAGCTGCTACTGTCCCACAGAGATAAAGGGCAGCATAGATTAACCCCTTTTAACCAGTGCTGGGGAGTAATATGTTTCATTTACTCAAGTAACTTTTTTAGACGTAATTGTACTTCTAAGAGTAGCTGTATCTAGGGCAGCAGGGTTTTTCACATTCAAAGCAAAAGTGTAATTTGAATGGTTGCAAATCACAAAGACAGTTATTATAATTTCATGCAACAAAGTAAACCCTGGTATTAAAACATAAATCGCCAATCAAAACATGTCCAGTTACTCACAATACTTCCTTTCTTGCTTGTTCAGGTTACTTATACTTGAGTAATATATTTTGAAGGTGCACTTTTCTGGTGGGGGGTTATTGCTTTGCCTGGAATGTATCCCAGTATGGCATTTAACTTATCTGTTTCCATGGAGACAAGGAGGTAATGCCACCAGGGCAAGTTACAGGTCAGATCTTTGGAGAGGCGAGTCCACTCACAGTTAGAATGCATGTTTTTCAAGGTATTCTGTACTAATAAAAACATCTGCAGTAATAAAAACATTTGCAAGATATATAATACTATAATGTGGCGTTCCAGGCAATCAGGTGTCTTACAATGAAGTTACACAGTGCACCTTTAAATTAACAGTATTACATCAGTACCACCTGTTTTAACTCAGATGCCCTGCAGACAGTCAGTTGTAATCAGAGTGAGTTCATAGTTCTTAGTCATTTGTGGAGTCAGAGTTTGGCGGTGGCTTAGGTGCGTGTGTTGTGAGCTACTGTCTCGTAAGTGTTTTGTTCAATGTGTAACTCAAATGAAAAGGGTTATTTTGGTCCCACAGCAGATGCACAGGCTCATAGTGGGAGTAACAGTGCACAGTGTGTGTAAGAGGGGGGTGTCAGACGCACAATGTGCCACTTTATCAGCACAATTAGAGCAGTTTACAGAACAGCTCTGTCTTATTGTTTAGCAAAGTTAGACCAGACCTATGCCAATTTAGCTAAATATTGTGCAAGGTAGGGCTTCAAAATTAATGGTGAACTGAATCGAAATTGAAAGTGTGGGTGGAGTTTACTTTACTATTGTTTGCATCACTGGTTTGACATGATTTCAGCTCTTATATCACGGTAGAATTGACCATAAGAATGACTTTGAACTTATCTGACAATGTAAAAAATGTTATCCCCATACTTAAACAAACACACTGGCAGATTGGCAACTTTCCCCTATTTTTCCTTTTTTTTATTTCGAATATTTCAATTACAATTGATTCAAACCAGGTTTTCTTCTTAGTTAAAGGTGCATTGTGTAACTTTTATGGTCGAGGGTCCGTCAAATATTTTTCTCCTTGGAGATGTTATTGCTGCATCTGGAATATTTCACAGTATGGCTTTAAACCTTTCTATCACCATGGAGACCAAACCAGACCAAGCTGTAGGTCAGATCTGTGGAGAGGCGACCCCTGTAATTGAATAAATGTAAAGTAGAGCTGTTTAATGTCATACTGTGGAACATTAAATGCAGAGCAATGACGTATCCATAGAAACAAGCAGGTGTCGGACCCCCAACAAAAAGTTATATAGTGCACCTTCAATAGAAACTATTTTTGCCAGGAATGCTTTTTTTAATCTCATTTACTATCAAATGTTTGTTCTTTTTATTGTTCAACTCTGAACTTAAGTTGTTGGAGTTGTTTTGTTCATAAAAGTTTGTCTGCAACTTTAACCTACGTGTCCTTTTTTATTAATTCATATTTACTTTTAATTCTGACTTATTATTTTTTTTTTTATTATTTTTCATTTGTGTTTTCTTCATACTGATTTTATAATATGTTGTTACTACGTTTTACTCATATTCTGCTTTTATCTAAAATTTTAGACACTTGAGGGCAGCACTGTCTGTCTTATATAAATAAACGTTGACCTTGGCTTGACCTTTTTATTTTCACTAATACTTTTTTGTTTTCATTTCCAGACGATTACAACACGTTTGTACCGAAGTTGGAGAAGAGCGTGAGCGGCAGCAGTCCGTCCCGTGACCGCCTCCTCCTCACGGTCACGATGCTCCTGCTTGCCGCGCTCTTCGTCTCCTAGCGACGACCCCGCCACCGGTGTCGCCATGCCAACTAGCCCCGGGGGCAGGTGCAGCTTCCGGGCACAGGACAGGGGGCATGGGGGACGAAAAGAAAAACGAAGGAGACAGAGAGAGGGAGAGAGAGGGACCAGAAGACCAAAATGATTGAAGTTTTCTAATAGTGTGAATGTGCGTGTGTGTTGGGTGTGTGAGCTATAAGCCTTAAGGCAGAGACTGACAAAAGCTGAACTATATCGTGCTTAAGTCAGTCAAAACAACAGGTGTCAAAACAGGCCACAAGTCCAGCCTGTTTGATCCTGTACACAAAGCATTTAAACGGCAAGAGCGGCGCAGACGAAATCGAAACAAAAAGAAACTTTAAAATCCACCCACCTAATTGAAAATCATTTGAAGACTTTTTCCATGGATCTAATTGGCTACACACATTTCCTTGCCATAGTTTCCTGCAACAAAACTTCAGACAGAACTAAAGTTGAAATGGCCTTTTTGTGTTCATTTTGTGGCAGGGCGAAAGCAAGAAGCCCAGTCTAAAGACATAAGGGACCAGATGCCGAACAGTTCTGGTTGTGTATGATCAAAGTAGCTTTTAGATGAAAAACACACATCCCTGGAAGTACAATGCCAGTTTTAGTTGTCATCTCCGCACTGCTTTGACATCCTGTGGGCATCGTCAAATCGTCGAGAAGGAAAGACACGAACTGGACGGGTACTGGGGCAACATATAAAGCATTTAATCAACCAATTGTTTGTGTAAGAGATTTTAATGTGCCATCTTGTTAAAGGTCCTATATTATGTTTAAGATTTGACAATGATATGCTTGGGTCTGGTTGGAGCATAGTTCAGACTTAAGAGGAAGTAATTTGACTATTTTTTGTGTTAAATTACAGTGTTTAGAAGTCTGTATTGTTTTGTCCAACAGAAAATAACATTGAAAGTTTTTGTTTTGTTTTTAATAAGACAAAAGAAATCAAATTGTTGCCATTATCATATCACCCAGGCATTACTTAAAATAATTAAAATAACAAGTAAATCTGCAATGTTTCTTTACTGAACACAATGCAGTGTGGCAGTTAAAATTAGGTTTCAAACAATAGCTGTCATCTTCCATATTGAGATGCATTTTGCTGAAGGTAATTTTAGTTTTGAAGAGAATGGGGACGGTGTATGGACTATAAAAACATGGAGGAGCATTTCCTGGAGTACCAATGATGATTGACAGCCTATTACCCAACCATGCATGCATGAAACAGATGTCATTACATTATAATGTGGCTAAAATCTAAAAGTCTATTTGGCATAATATAGGACCTTTATGTTATTGTGTTATTGTTTTATTCCTGTCATTTCTGAGGTTATCAAAGCACATGGCGGAGGGGGGGTAGGAGAAGAGCCATGGATATACTCAGCAATACCGACTTCGCCTTCTCAAAATACAGAAAACAAAGGAATACTTATGTTTGTTGGGAGCAGAAAGACATAAATCTTCATTCAAAGTGGTGTACAGTCAGTGTACTAGACTATTATGTGAAATCACTTCTCACACCATGTAACGTATGGGTGCACTATAATACTACATGTATTTGTCCAAATGAGAAGTTTCTGTGTCATGCGTGCCTGTTAGCATCTCCATCTTATCTGAAAATATCAAAAAATCTAAACAAAAGCAACAAGAAAAACTCACAAAACTTAGACATCAAACTTCAACACAACAGCTGTACCATCTGGATAGCCGTTTCCATAGCAACTAGCACCTTACCATGGCTTCCCTATCTGGGCACTGACGGACTCCAGAAGGGCCTAGCTGGCTTACCATAGTAGCTGACAACTATAAAATGAAGGCGATGGTAAGGATTTTGAATGACTGTGAAAGACCCACCGGCATGTTGAAGAAAATCTATTGTAAATGTTCGAAAAGAAGAAAAAGACAAAGGATGGTAATGCTTTGTGCCGAGAAGGTGAAACGTCGATGTAAGCATTTTTGACAAACTTGAATTGCAGTTTTGTTGTGGTTGTGTTTTTTTTATCTGGTTTGTTATGTTGTTGTGGTGTATATTTGGTTAAACTGAAGGGGGAAAACTGTGCTACTTGGGCTGAGATTCTATTTGTCAAATTTCATTTTTTTAAGAAAGAAAAATGATTATGAAGAGTGATTTGTAATTTTTCACTTCCATTACAGTGTTATTTCTTTCTCAACTCAAGCTCCAATTGGTACCCACATCAGGTATAAAATTATGACCACGGATAGATGATAGGCATGTTATTGGGTTGTATATTGCATAAAGTGAATATTCCTCTGTGATAGAAGCAAGAAAAATAGAAACGCATGTGGACTCACCAAATTTAAGGGTCAAATTGTGGTGAATCTGTGCGTGAGTCAAAACTAGTTGCCACAATATTTAGACTTAGACTAGACAAACTTTATTGATCCACAAGGGAAATTACTTGGACAGAGTAGCTCACACATCACAGTATATTATGATAACAATGAGAAAAAATATAAAAGGTAATCATTAATTAAAAAAATAAGTAGTGAAAATAACGCGACTGGTAGTCATAATGTCAGGAGGTCATAATGTTATGCCTGATTGTTGTATGTGTCATTAAAATTGCAGCCTCTTATTCACAATTGTACACCAAAAGTAGAAGTGAGCATTGTAATGGTCGCAATTTTGATTTTTATCTCAGTTCATTTACATTTCTCATGTTTGCCTTAAGTTGATTAAACCTGCATCACAATATAAGGATCTCATGATGGGGTCAGATCACAGCTCTATTTGATATTGTTCTATACACTCACTCTATGATGTAACAGACGGTTTTATATTGTCATTCAGCCCATGTGTGCACTGTGGCTAGGGGGGTGCACTGGATCTTATGATGTGGTTACTAGATCTGTATAGGAAAGTTTATCACTCCTCATAAAATTGCACTTATAAACTTAGACACGAAGGCAAGTGAGCGTGTGCGTGAAAATGCATGTGTCCATTTTGGTTCATGAGTGGCGAGAGGTCGTATTTTACAGCGTAGTAATAGCATGCTAATAGGGTACGAATAGCAGGGGGTAACCAGGATCAATGCATTTGGCAGGGCTGTGTCCACATTATTTCTAAGTATATACTAGGGATCCACCAATCTGGTACTGGCGTCAGATATGGGCGCCAGTACTGAAAAATGTTGGATCAGATATGGGCTTTCAAATATTGGTTCACTCCATATTCTGGTTGGACATGTAAACCTAGATCATAACACTATTTACAGGTCATAATCGGCTCCAAAAGTCTCAGAATGTTTGAACTTTTATCCATACAAAGTTGTTCTGTAGTTACTTCAGAGATAAATAACAGCTCCATAACACATTTGAATCAGTTTTGTTTTATTTTAGTTTTGTTTAAATGAAATAAATGCTGCAGATACTTAAAGCTGTAGTATCAGAATCTGTATCGCAACTGAAAAAGCCCTAGAATATACTAACTATGTTCTTGATAATAGACAGTCCTCTTCATACTCAGTTATGGGTAATCATATTATCATGAAATAAAGCCGAATGGTACATGTTTCCACGAGTAGTTACCTTGTAATTACCAGACATTTAATTGTAGTTACTATGCTATTCCTATTCTATTAGCCTACCTTGCTACTATTGTGCTGTAATGTAAAGTGTTCTAATCTTTATTTTTGTTTTGTGTGAGTTGAATGGTGAAACGATTGAGGATTTTTGTTTCTGCTTTTTCAGTGTGTGACTGAATGTCGTCTGCAAAACAACAAAAGCATTTACTAGCGTTGGCAACAACCATTTACAATCATGTTTACCTTTGACTGGAATGACATTAAATGAACTTGAAAATACTGTAAACAGAACAGACTGTAACAGAGGTTATAACAATGATCATAACAAAATAATAAGCTTACAAATCTTACTTTTACCCATGTGCATCTGTGTCTTTATTGGTCCCTAACTCACTTTCGCCATTTTGGTCTTTGAAGACAGACTACGGGCTAATCCTTAACAGCAGATGGAGAAGCCAGTGCCTTTCTACCTGCTGTACTTCCTCCTCTGAAGATAATGTTGTTTGCTACCTAACAGATGGGGTATTTACATATCAAAATTAGCGTAGTGATGTCCCCCACTGCAGTAATACCTGTACATACGCCGATTAGGACAGATAAATGCTTTAGTCACAGGGACAGTATTTGAATGACAATAGAACAGATTAGCAATGTGTGTGATAATGGAGCTCCACGCTGGCCATGTGATCTCAACAGGTGTTATCAAACAGGTGAGTACGGTTGCCAGATATCAACAAAATATACAAGAAAAATACATGTAAAAACTAGTTACTAAATAGAAAGTGGTTTCTTTTAACACTGAGGTCACATATCAATGGACAGAATCTAAGTGTGAGTCAGAGTTTGTGTAGGATGGAGCTTTTCAAGGACAGATAGTGTAACACTACTGCAAAAGGCACCACACTACCACTACATGAAACTTTTTATGGGTCACTACAGTATATTAAATGTATTCCCAAAGATACTTCTTCATTTAAGCAAAACTATGAATAATAGAGGCCAATCTTCCAGAAATCCAGGGTTCAACATGTCTTGCTTGATCCTGCACGCTCAATCCCAGGGACATGGTTGAATCAGATGTACAAGATACATTTTCCTGCTGGGATAATAATAAGGTCATCAATACAAACAAGTGCAAAATCTTTTTCTATTTCAATATAGTATGCCACTTCAAAAGCCTGAAATTGCTCAACAGAAAGAAGATACAAGAGGATAAGAAAAGGGGCAGAAGTTTGTACACACTCTGCAGGCCAAATGATTTCAACGTCCTTTTGATTTCTTTCATGACTTTTTCTAAAGTCAAAGAAAAACTTGAATATGAAGAAGCACTAATTACAGACAAATACATTGTTGACTTAGATGTATAGTATTAAAGAAAGTGTTGTTGATTTTTGTACCATTATTTTGTCAATAAAGCTGTTCCTTTAAATTGGAAATAAAAAAAGAAACATTATTTAGCACTGGCGAATTTTTGTAGCATACTTTTCTACACTTTCCTAGAGGCCTAGTTCATGTTAAAGGTGGCTTAACTTTACGCAGTATCTCAACCTGACCACTAGGTGCTGCTGTTCAGTCAGTCAGTTCAGAAATTCTGATGTATCTACCTCTGCCTTCTTTTAATCCTTTATCTAACTGTACCAATCGACTCTGGTCCATTGAATAATTGTATGTGATATAACAGATCTGGAGGGTCGTGTATTTGTATTTGTAGTTGTAGTTGTAGTTGTAGTTGTATTTGTATTTGTATTTGTATTTGTAGTTGTAGTTGTAGTTGTAGTTGTAGTTGTATGCATTTGGAGGACACGAGGTACTCATCTCTTTCACAGGTGTGTCTTTAGGCCTGTATGTGCTCTAAAGCTTAACACTTAAATGATGCAACTACCAGGCCCATCCATGCGTAGATTTAACAAATGACTGTACAACGCCAAGGTCTCGGTCACGGACACGCACGTTTCTATGGGCTTTCATTTGGCGCAGTGAGTCAAGCTGAAGCTATAGGGAAAAGTCAAGTCTCTTTGCGTGTTTGTTTTTGCAAGAAACCAATGTCATGCTTGGCCGAGCCTGTAAAAATAACCATATGTAGTTCTAATGTACGTGCTGTTGGAACAGAGTAGGCCTTAGTGTTGTCTGGTCTTAAAGGTGCACCATGTAGCGGGGGTCCCTCAACGAGGAGCCTTACTTTAAAATTATTTTATTAAAGTTGTTGTAAAAGGTTGTAATTGCAGAAATTACTGGGTTAGGGTTAGGGTTAGTAAGTAAGAGAAAAAAATGCAATAACTTGTGGATGGTTCATCACCTGCTTGTCTCCATGGAGATTTGATTGCGTTGTTCAATTTTCTATCTACATAAATAGGAGCCACTTTACAGGTCAGGTAAGAATAATGTTTTAAAATAATTTTAATACAAGAAACACCCAAAAGGGAATAAATGCATCTCTATGATGGCAGACCCCTACCAGAGAAGTAACATAATGCAATAGTATGACATTTCCAAAGGAAATAAGACCACTTAAGTAAAGTTCAGTTTATGTATTGTCAACATAAAGCCTATAGTAACTACAGCAACTCAGAGAAGTTGAATTTCTCTAAAATTTTACAAGGAAAAGTAACTGAATAAACACTTCCCTGGATGAGCCAACACATGAAGCTGTATGTTTATCCACGTCAACAGAAACCTTGGATAATGACACAGTGATCAGAAGAGCAAAAGGTCAAACGAAAATGTTCAAAACATCATAGTTAATTAGCTGTGACTCATACTACTCCATACCCACTATTAGGTTAAAGTCGAAATACATAAAAGACTGTAATAAGTGTTCATTTCACAGAAGCTAGACATAATAAAACTCGATACGCTTAATTACAACATGCTGCAAGCGACAATTTGCCAAACACACCCATCTCTCCTGCTCTTGTCATCAAAACAAAAGAACATCCATGAACTTTGTAACCTTTGGTGTGACGAGGTGTTTAAAAGACATTTGTTTATACTCAAGTTAATCATATTTATACATCCAATAATACAGTGGGTCAGGTAATAGGGAGATCCAGCAATAACCAGTATGTTGTTGTGTCTTTGGGCAAAACACTTCACTCACCTTTTACACCTTTTACTCCAGGGCAGCCATGGCTATAAAGCAGCTCTTGAGGCATAATATTAGGGAACTGCTGCCGAGTCAGTCTCATGGTAGTTGATATGAGGTGACATTTTTTATCTTACATAAAAAGTGATATAAATGTAACCTGCTAAAGACCAGGCCCATGGAGCTCAACAGTGACTGGCCACTTCAGTTTCATTCATTTTTCCCATAGACTTTTCAAAAATTTCAAATATTACAAGTCCAAAGACATTTCGGGGGCTAACCAGCTACATCATAACTAATAACGTGTTAACAATAACAGTAATATGTTTTGAGTCCAAAAAGCACATTTAAAATGCAAGATTTGGTGAATTGTTGTAATAACTTTGTGGTTAATAAAATTTCAGAAAACAGATTTTAAATGACATTATAGGTCTTGTGGACATTAGTTACCTCATAGCTGATTAGCCCTGAGCAAGATTTCAAGCTTTTATTTTATTTTTTCTGAAAGTCTCTGGAAGAAATTAATTAAAAATCATTTTCTGGAACTGGGGGATGGGCGGTCATTGGTAACAAAACAATCGAATCATGATCTCAATATATCCTGAGTGCGTGCCTGGTAAATTGAAGTGTGAATTTTCAGAGGAAACAAATGACCTCTTTAAGTCCATGTAAAGATGCTATGCTTTTATGAATTGTGATCAAATCTAACTTATGATCTGGCCCCAAGAAAATCGTAATATAACCACCACTACCCACTTCTAGTTTACTACAATAAATAAAACATATATTACAAGACATTTCAAAAATCGTTATTTTCTACCAAGGGGAACTCCTTTTGCCTTCAGACCACATCAGCACCTCTGTCTGGCTACATTTAGAGTTACAGTATAATCTCTCTCCCTTTGGGCTCTGAGCGTCTTCAAGCAGACGGCAGTAACATGTGCACACACGTTTGTACAGCTCTGTGCTCCATGTGAGTCCCAAACACCAGCTCCACGTAAGGTGATGCACAGTGACTCAGCCCATGTCACGTTGAGGTCCCCGAGGCCAAATTCAAATAATAAAAAAAAAAAAATCACAAGAAAATAACACCCACCTGCTTAATCATCCAGTCTGCTCATGACGGTGTTGTGGTTGGTCAGGCCTCTGTTGGAGATGTCATGTCTAGTAGTTCACTCTCCCATATGTTCTTTTTCTACTCAAAGGGCTTCACTGGCGAGACATGGCGAACAATCTGCACTAACTGCCTTTTTGATCACCGCCAATCACATATAATTTTCCCTCTCATGTGCTCAACCGTCAATATGAACTCATGCAGACAACAGTAAAACTGACTCATAAGTCTGTCTATTAGACGAATCAACACAAACTCACTGTCCTGTGTGCACTTGTGCTGATGGAATATGTTGAAATGTATTTGTTATATGTTTTGTTATGTATTGCTTGGTACTGACCCCTGCTATAAGCCATTTAAAAAAAAAAAAAGGTAATATGTGATCTTTCTAGTAGAGGGTCCACTACGTGCTGCTTCCCATAGAGATCATATTGCTTTGCCTAGAATGTTCCAGAATATGGCATTTAACATATCTATTTTCTATGTATTCAGAGTTTTCATCACTAAAGAAATTATTTACTAAACACGCACTCTTCAGATATGACCTGTAACTTGGCTTGATGGCACCACCTGCTCCATTGAGAAAGATCCAGCTAATGCCGTACATACTGTGGAACATTCCCGGCAAAGCAAAAGCATTTCCATGGAGACAAGTATGCAGCTGACCACTCCATCCGTTTGTGGCCTAACCTTGTCAAAGCCTGATCTCGTCATATATCAGGTGCCAAAGTGGGGCGCCAGTGGCAAAAAACTGTTGTTGTGTCCTTTGGCAAGGCACTTCACCCACTTTGCCTTGTATGAAAGTGGTGTGTGAGTGCTGGCGCCAATTGGCAGTCTTGCTACCGTCAGTCTACCCCAGGGCAGTTGTGGCTACAATATATCTCACTACCACTGTGTATGGAGTGAATGAATCCTGCACTGTAAAGCATCTTTGAGTGTCCAAAAAGGGCTATATAGTGCTATGGTCAGACTACTGTTGTAAATGACACACTTGTGTTCCGTACCCATTCTCTGCTGTAATTCCTTTTGACAGTCTGATCCTATAGGACCCTCCGCTTGGCTCTGGACAGATCCCTGTGGGTTTAAAGGCAATTCCATCACTGATCACTCAAGCTGATCCTTCTATTTCTCAAACTAAACGCCTTAAGGTTAGAGTCATCGTCTGTGACATTTTATATTTCTGATTTTCCAAGTCGAGTAATAACCATTTCCTGAAATATGATTATGAAATATATGTAGCAGTAAAATGAAAATGCTCCACTCAAGTCCTGAATTATTAACCTTTTGAATGCCAGAGAAAAGCGCTCTAGTTTACAGACCCTGCGGTTATGTTTTTGCCGACATAAAAACAAAACTGAGCGATGGAATCTCCATGGAGAGAAGCAAGTTACAGGTCAGATCTGTGAAGAGGGCCCTCGCTCACAGTAAAAACACATGTAATTAGATGCAAGCTAGATAAATTTAATACCATACTATAGATTATTCCATGCAAAGCAATAACATTTCCATGGAGACAAGCAGGTGGTGTACCCTGTACCAGAAAAGTTACATAGTATACCTTTAATTCTGAGACATTTTAGCTATACCATACTTGATAAGGGACATTAGAGTGCCCACTGCTATCCTAATGTAGTAGGACCACATATACCATCACAATCCAGGGACAATATTTGACAGTAACTTAGAGTATTAAAGTATTATTTGACATTTGACATATTTGAAAGGATTCCCAAACATCTGGAAAAAATTGAAAGGAAACGATGAGTAGTTATTGGTGTGTCTTTGGATCACTGGCTCCAGGGTGGAGTTGTGATGTTTTGGCAGAGGTCTACAGCACAATCTTTAGTTTTTGTCTGAATTTCCTTCTTTGCAACACTTTGAGTAGGCCATAGTAAACCACACACTTGCTGTTCAGATAACAGCTTTCCTTATGCTTCCTTATATTAGCATCACAGATCATTAATGTTGGTGATTCATTGGTGATTACACATGTCATTGTACGTCTCACCAGTGTCACATTTTCACAGGGAGGACACAGGGCTGGGATGCTCCGTGCAGTTTTCTTTCAGTCGTCATCATCACGAAAAGGCTCCCATCTCTGGTGTATTTACATGTACACACACATTCAGTTTGGATTACAGGTTACAGTCAGAGTTGGCGCTTGTTTCTCTTTACATCACCTAAACGTGACACAGGGAAAATATAACACCATGCTAACCTGCACTCACCAATAATAATATTTCTTATTTAGCTTTAATCAGAATGCCGTGGAAGTTGCTTTGCCTGAAATGCAAAGCCGTGTTACTGATAAGGTCTGTGGAGAAGTTTGCATAAAACATCTTTGAAACGTTGAACACTGTAGATAAGTTGAGGGCCATACTGTGGAAAATTACCTACAAAGCAATAACAAGGAAACAAGTGCCCTCCCCCAGCAGAAAAATCACATATAGGCTCGGTGGGTGAAATGTCTTGCCCAAAAGCACAGAACTGGCCATTGTCACCCAAAGTCTGAACATAACCTTAACCAAAGCTTTGACTTCGTAATGTGTACGTCAGTTCCGTCACATGAGACTCCACGGGTTTGGCCCAGTCACACCTCTTCCCTCCTCTTTCCTCCCCTCCTCTCCTCTTTTCCATTCTTCTTCCAAGCGGTTGCTCCGGCACTCGTTCACCCCTGTGTCATCATGGCTGAGTCCCTGTCCTCCTCGGCTGTCTCTCTCCTCTCCCTCAGATCCAAACTGTTTATCACACAATCAGCAGCTTCACAGCATCAGCACAGCCCAATAGCTTAATGCGTAATGGGATGGTTTCAGACGGAGGGCAGGAGCCTATATAACTCTATGGGAGAGTCACTGTTTTTGAAAGAAAGAAAAGAAATACAAACTTTGAAGTGTTGTTAGGGATTAGGTCCACAAACTTGCCATATACTTTTTATGGCTTTTTGACAGAGAAGACAACTTCTTGTCAGCTGACAGAGCAAATAATTACAGAGATATTTAAACACAAACCAAGTCAAAACATGAGCATTTTGGCAGTTAAAAGACAAATTATATCATGTAAATCTCTTCTGGGGCAAGACCATTTTTACAGTCCCTCTGAAACATGAAATGTACTTGTTTTATTTTTGCAGTGTTATTAAGTCTATTTGTAGATTTTGTGTTCAGCTGAAATGGAGTTCATTTGCTGCACAGTGCTCATGCTGTGCTCTTATCTGCCATCATCTCACATGGGCCTGTGCAGGTCTTATGGGACTCAGACACTCTTAGATAGACTTATTGGATTTAAACAAACAGATTAATGGGAGCTGTGCAGTCGTGTCTTCCTCCTCAGATCTGTAATCTCCAGATTATCTGACCACAGATTTCCTGTGGAGATGACCTTAAGCCTCCGTCCTGTATCTGACTGAATGATGTGCCAGGTCCCAGACAAAAACAACTACCAGTCTAACCTATTTCATTTTGACTAGACTTTACACGCTACACAGGGAAAACACAAAAACCTCAAGTAAAACGAAAGAAACACTGTGTAACTTTCTGGAGGTGGTACATCATGGCATGATTATGGTAAATTGAAACCATCCTTCAAAACATTCTCCAAGGAGATAAATACGTTTTGCACCATATTGTGGAATACTGTAGCCAAAGAAACAACTTTTCCATGGAAATGTTCATTTTGTCTTCTTATGTAGTTTAAACTTCTTAGGTTCTTTTTAGTCTGAGCGACCTGCCAGGTCAATCAGGCTGACCACGCCCACAGGAAGTAACAACTGCTGATATACGACACGTCACCACCAACACCGGTGACAGTTCTGAAGATGCAGCAGCAGCAGCCGAAACATGTCAACAAGGTAAATACAAGTTACTGTATTGTCTTTAAAAAGAACCCAAGAAGTTTAACTTTTCCATGGAAACAAATAGGTCAGGTTTGTGGAGATGCTTTGGGCATCTTGAAAAGTACCAATCCAAAGCTTGAATCCAAGGTTATTAGTATGTTATGTACAGGGAAAACCTGGAGGACCTGGACGAAACCTACACTGGCCCAGGCAGAACATGCAAACTCCACACAGAAAGGCCCCACTTGGCTCGTGGATTGAACCCAACACCTTGCGGCGTGAAAATGCCTGCCACCACCGCACTAGTCATATGTATAAGAACTGATCCATGTGTTGTGCGTCACATCGTCAGATTCTCCTCACATGTGGCAGTGGTCCACCTGAACCCTCAGAGTGTGGTCTCCTCACTGTCCCTGTAGAGCTGCTCTGCCTGGAGCTCTGTGAGAGGCTCTGTGAGAGGCTGGGCCCGTGCTGGGAGCTGCATGTGTTCATGTATTTGTGGCTCTCACATGGATCACAATATGTTTGTGTGAGGCACATGTCAGGTCAGGGTGACGCTCTTCTTCACACACATATACACACACACAGCAGATACTATATATGCAGTGGTATTCTGTTTACATTAGAACTTGTCACGTTCCTATCTCAGATATATATAGATGTACAGGTATCATAGAAGTAGCCCGAGAGCCAGGGGACTGTGGATGTCTAACACACAAGAAGTTTGTTCACCATCAGTATGGGACCCACAGGAACACTCACCATATTGTAGTAGTATACATGGATTTCAGGCAAAGGATTCCTTCCTGATTTGAAGGAATTGGTATATTAGTGGTCCCCCGTTATTATAGCAATAACTCAAAATATGACATATTTTGAATGGGAAAGGTCCTCACGAAATCCTTCAAATCGGATCATCAAATCATTTGTCTGAAACTCATGAACAGACTCCTTTCTTAAACAAACATAAAGCAATTAGAATGGACAAAGGAATAACAACAAAATATCATAGTATGTGAAAACTGTACGGGGTTTTGGTGAATGATAATCACTCAGCTAAATGTACGTAACATCAGAGTGTGGTTAGCGTTGTAAATTCCCTAGTATAACTGTTAGTTCAGTAACTGTTTATTTAGATCAGGCATTCTTAGGCATCTCAGGGGTCCTTAGAGCACCATGGTAACGCTGTTACTGGGACCATGGTAACGCTGTTACTGGGACCATGGTAACGCTGTTACTGGGACCATGGTAACGCTGTTACTGGGACCATGGTAACGCTGTTACTTTGAGCTCATAGATATAGAACGGTAGATCTCACGTTCAGCCTCTTGGCGTTAATACCGCTGCCATCTTAGCACAGGGGTTCCATGGTCTAAAGTAGCGAGCGAAGATGCCGGACTTTTGCACCGCATACGGTATATTGTATAGTTAGTATGTTGTATATAGTTCTTTTTCCAAACTTATACAAGCAGGTTGTAGGTGTGTTACAGGTACCCCCACCCCACAGGAAAGACACAGCTTCTGTATATATTGTCTAGCTAGTTCCATTGTCTGTAGTTCTTTTTCCAAACTTATACAAGCAGGCTCCCAACTTCTGAATATATTGTATAGTTATTTCATTGTCAATGTTCTTTTTTCAAACTTATACAAGCAGCTTCTGTACTCACACCTGTATATCACATCATATCAGTCTGCCCCAGGGCAGCTGTGGCTACAGTAGTAGCTTACCACCACCAAGTGTGGAATGAATGAATAATGCCCTGTAAAGCGTCTTTGAGTGTCCATAAAAGCGCTATATAAAACTGATGCATTATTATTATTATTATTATCATTGTCTATAGTTCTTATACAAGCAAGCAAATGGTGGTTTATATGTAAATGAATGTTCATCTTTGGTATTAAATGTGAAAAGTATTTTCCTTGCCTGGAACATGTATTGTGTACAATTCACTGTCAACAGTTCTCCACAAATCTATACAAGGTGCCTGTGTGTATGGACCTGTCCTTTCTAGTTCTTTTTTCCAAATAAGCAGGTAAAAAGATGTTAATCTTTTACATTAAATGTGAAAATGCGTATGGACCTGCTGTCTATAGCCTAGTATGTTTTCCCTGAGATTGTACAAGCTGACTGGTGGTTGCAGCTAAGTAAATTGATATTTAGGAATCTCCATGTCAGGCCCAGTGGTTTCCACTTTCTCTGGCACAGACTAACTTAGGAAACTTGTGGAAAAGGTTGTTTGCAACATTTGATTGATTGATGTGATTTTAGGGCTTTGAGTGGTAACACTGCGGGGCTTATCATGACCGGCAGATTGCCAGGGTCTTTAAATTAACATTGCTGGCCTATTTTGTGGTTTCTGTATTGCGTTATTGTTATTTGTATATTTGCATTGTTCTGCATGTAGAAGGAGTAGTTTGTGTTTATTTCGAATGGAAGAATGTGAAAAATGGCATTGTTATGTCTGTTACATTTTGAATGTAAAAGTAGACTATGTTAACAAAAACCTCTTCTCTATCACTTTATTTGTGGCTCAGTTTGTAACTGACATTTGTAACAAACCAAGAAAATAAAACTTGCCGACTATGTTTATTCATTTAAAAGCAGCATTACCCCTGTACCAAAATGGCGGCTTTGCTGACGTATTCTTTCCAATGGCCAGTGGTTGTCAATGCGAGAGCTACTGTTCTATATCTATGCTCTGAGCCAAACTGTTGTAGCTTCAGATCATTACCTGCCTATTTAAGTCTGCGTCTATGATAGAGGTGGGTTTGTAAATATTTATTTCACTGTGTCTTTATTGTTATGTAATGTTCTGATGCTAATTAACTGGATTAATTTGCATATTTTGGATAATCTTACAGTTAAACTGTTATTCATAGGCTGATTTATATGTGTGTGCCATTTCAATTTCTGATATGACTCAAATTTTGTTATAGAAAACCAGATGAACCAGATGACATTAAAGCGCCACAAATCAAGTGTCTTTCCCTTGCTGATTGGAGTATTGTTTGGATGAAGTGTACACAGTCTACAGTCCTAAACTATCTCCAATAGTTAGAATACCTTTAAGATTGTATTTTACATAATTCATTCAAAATATAAAATACTAAATCCTTACCATTTAGATCTGATGTCGATCAATAATTGCAAATGAATTATGGCACTTCACTTTTGCCTGGGTCTACTGGGTCTACTGTCAATTCAAGTGTGGCCATGTTTCAATAGTAGGGAGTATTATAACCTTGAAAGATATAGGTCTGATAACAAGGACTGAGCTGGAGGTGTCCTTCATACAACAGTGTAATTTATCTACCAATCATATGAATGTAAGGTAAATAAAAACTGTTATTTGAGCTTCATCTGTCCTCAGTTATGTCCTTTTAGGTGATGTACAGATGACATGGGGGCAGACTGAGAAGATATGGCAGTCATTACCACCGCCAGAAACACTTGCATCATACACAAATCAAACAGTGGGTTCAAGGTGGTTACGCAGAACGGCATTATGGGAAAGTAGAATCTTATGTAATGATTTCACATGTTGGGCCAGGGGCTATAAATCCACCATTAACATGTTGAACCTTCTTGATTGGTCCACAAATTTAAACTCCTTCTTCCAAGTCCTTCTCTTGAGGATCCTTGAGTTAATTTTATAGTGCCGGGCCGGGCCGGGCTGGTGTCAAATCGCCCTGAGATTACAGCGGAGGGAGCCTGGCCCCTCCCTAACCCCCTCGCAGCTTTGTACCCCCGACCGGGTGGGCGGGTCCGTTGTATAAGCGCCGTCAGTGGCTGCAGGATCCGGATGCTGTCTTGCCTGAGTTGGACTTTCTTACTCCTCTCCCCTCCCCTGTTGCTTGTCCTGTGTAATGTTTGTACTGTGTTTTGACTATGTTGCTGATGCTCGGAGGTGTTTTTATTTTGTGCACTCATTCCATATGATGCCCCTGTCAGGAGCATGGTCTGGGGTTGATTCACTTTTGTTTTTTCTCCTCCCCCCCCCTGTCCTCATGTGATGCTGTATTTCATTTCTACTGGAATTTCCCCACTGTGGGACTAATAAAGGCATATCAATCAATCAATCAATCAATATTCTTATATGAGAAAAATATGACAAATGCTTTATGGTGACAATATTTGAACATCTGTGTTTTTTGCAAAGCTCCTTCATATATGATCTTTTTAAAATATCAGATTTTGTGCATCATTTCATGCTTTGCCCTACTAATTACATTAAAACGTGATTAATTTCTTGGACCTCTATTTTATTTTGAAATAACAGTATTACTTGACAATTTTCAGATACCCCCCATTGTCTTTATGCTGTGGTCCTGTTGACAGTATTGCAGCCTCCCTCACAGGAGGGGGTGGGCCATGGGGCATATGGTACATCATCGTGCCATTTTATGTCCTTAGATTTCCTCTTAATCTCCCCCTGCCTCATTAACTCTCTTATTGCAGTTTTAACAGTTACAGTATAGAGACTTGTTTACTACTGCCTGTAACTACTGCTTCTGGCTGTATTACAACAAATGGGTTTTCAGACTTTTCATCAACAAGGACACTCAGGGTCTAAAAGGAAATTCATGTGGAATGAATGAAAATGAATGTTACTGCCATTTGCCTTGGATGAACTGCAGGTCTTAAAGAGTTCATTAAAAACCTTTTCCCATTTCAGAAATAGACACCAGATGCAAACTGGGCTTCTTTAAGTGTCATTTTCAATTCAGTTTTACTAAACCCAAATGCTGAATGTGGTTGTCAAGACGGTTCTGCAATGACTGATCTCCAGTGGCCTTGGCAATACAATAAATGATATGTAGAAGAGTTCAGGCATACTATACAGAACGAAAGCTAGAGAGAGAGACAGAAAGGTTTTACTAGTATACTATTTTTTCACACTGGATGTTTTGCAGAATTGGAAGCATTATTACAACACTCATTTTAAAGCTAAAGATAAATGTATAAATTGATTTTGCAGTTATTGTTGTGACTATGTCCTGTTTTTGATCAAAGTTTAAAAATGATTGACCACATCTTTCTTAAGCATTTGACTGACTGACACATATGAGTTACAGGATCATGAGGTCACATGATGTCTGGACAGGCTTAAGCTCCAGCTGCGAGGGCATCTGGAAAAGCACAAACAACCTCTTTCTCTTCAACCCTCCCTCTCTTTATTGCACCTCATCCTTGACTCTCTCTCTTGTTACCTCTTTCTCTCTTCCCTTCTCTGTCTTTCTCTCTCGCTCTCTCATTCTCTATCTCTGCCCTCTCCTTCAGTCAGATGTTCATCTTCTTATCTGGTGTAATTACAGCATTAGACTCGTGCTGCTGTGTTCAGACTTTCTGAGTCACAGTCTGATTCTAGCCGCCCTGTGTCAAGTGTTCTACTTCTACTACTACTTTTCAGTTCTTTTACTCATATCATATTTATCCAAGGTGCCCCACCATCTTATTAATGTGATCTCGTCTAATCACTGAAGCTAAGCAGGGTTGGGCCTGGAGACCGTTGGCAGGCTCCACTAGTGCAAACTGGTTGTGCCCGAATGTGGCGTGCGAGTGATTGGTGGTGATGGAAGGGGCAAGAATATACCAGTGATACCTACATTTCACACTGTTCTTCTACTGATTATTCGTGACATAAATATTCAGTGTATACATTTGTGCCACCTATATTTCTAATAATCATTTATGAGATTCTGCAAAGCCGATTAAAGTGTTAATCTTTGCTGTCACAATTACTGTACTCACACAGTCCATCACAGCCTCAGGCGGTGGCTTGACTGGTTTATTTCTAACTTTCCTCCATCTCACTCACTATAATTCCTGTCTGACCCAAGTCCCATAAAGACCAAAAATAAATCTTGAAAATTTAATTGTATTATCTGTAGCTTCATTTCTAAATAATAAATAAATCCATAAATCGCATTTATGCAACCTCCACATAATGGGATTATCTCATATGTCTCGTGATGTTGCCATGGTTTCATAACCCATCCACTGACCTCTGACCTTTATATCAGGTGCATGCCACAAATAACTGCTACAGTCATACAATATAGGGAATTGTCATCATTGTGTAACACAGTTATTCAGATTACAGGCACACATTTGAGTGAACGTACTGTACAGTTGGGCACAATATTTTTATGTAACAAAATTAATCATTTTGTCTGGCTCTCTTCCTTTTAATGTTATTAGTATTAGCAGGTTACAACTCACTGTGAGTACAGCCTTAATCCTGATTATGACAGAATGCATTTTGTATAAGGTATTTCTGAGAAGTAAAAACACCTGAATAGATAAATGCCATGTTGTGTAACATTATAGGAAATGCATTATCATCCCCATAGAGACAAGCAGGTGGCATACCCTCCACTGGAAAAGTTGCATAGTGCCCCTTTAAACACATTATTTAAACATTACTGAGAAGAGTGATACTTTATGTTTATCTATACTACAGGGTTAACAGGTTTTATACATTATGATACAACCCAATACAGAAGGGATATTTTGTTGTTAATTTTGTATGAATATGATGTGTTTCATATTGCAGCCCAGTATATGGTTTGACTCGCATCAGCAGCACTATAGGGGAAAATGGGAAATACATGTTGTCATCTGAATTTGTGATTTAAGCTTGGACACTGCTCCCCTCCGGCCGTGCGCTCTGGATCACAAACAACACTTGTGCTGATGTGTTCTTTCTGCACAGGGCCTGAGGGAGGGCGTCACAGGCAGCTCACACAATGTATATGCTACAGAGTTACAGAGAAAAATGGAAACGCTTTTCAACCATATCACATATTTGTCACATATTGTGTAGCATACGATGTCTGCAATTTCACCGTTCGATTGGAAAATGAAAACATTTGAAAAGTTGTCTGAAAGAGTGAACGCATATATTCAACTTTTGATAGTGGTGCAGCTATCCATGGGTTTCCAATTTATGAAAAGGATCATTGCCAATCTGAAACGAAATATTATATCTTTTTAAAGGAAAAAAAAGTCCTCAAAATGTTGCATATAACAAGAAGCTGAAACCCATGAATTTGGAGGCTTTGTTTTGACTCTTTTTATGATGTAAATTGCTACTTTACAACTGGTTATTTTTGAATATTAAAAATGAAAATGTATCTGTAATCCAACAAAACATTTTATCATAAGTCATGAGGAGTAGCCTATTTCAACTTTAATGTCTATAAATACTCACGCTAGAACAAAAATACCACATAAGCTTCTGTTGAAGAGATTAACAAGGACTGAATAGCAGACAATAATAATAAAAGACATGAGTGGGAGGGATGAAACATGGAAAAGGATTACACAAATGCTCTGAGCTGCAGTAAGACAGTGGGACACGTAAAGCTATGCCATAATAGTTATAATATATCAGTCATATCATATTTAATGGGACACTGAAAGTTGATTTACATTGCATTATCCAATCTTTAAGTTATGTAGCCAGGAACCAAAGTGCGACATAGTAACCCAGATCACAATTTTGTTATTGTTAATTGTTATTAATTATTAATTTGTTATTGTTAATTGTTGTTAATTTTGTAATATTATTCTTAAGAAGTAACATGTCATTTTCTTCTTTTGTAAATTTACACTCTGAGCATGACAGAGACTGATCAATAAAGGAGTGGATGGGGAAAAGTGTCAAGTCAAGGTGGGTGAAGTCAAGTGTCTTGCCCAATGACATAACGGCAGCCGGCTTTACTGATCTATGTTATAATGTTGTTCCCTCTTCAAAAACAAACCCAAAGTTGTGTTTTGTATCATTTGTGTTTAATACACAAATCTTGCATATTTAGGCTGAGTTCTCTAAAACTGAAAACACTCTGTTCCACCTTGTGATGTCATCATGTGGTAATACAGGAGGTGCTCCACTGTGTTTTTAAACTCCACACACCTTCACTAGAATCATTTGGGTGTTTTCAGTCCTAGAAATGCCAATCTCTACTGTACTAAAGGTAAAAGGAAGCTGAAAACTACCACTACATGACATCACAAGGTGGAACAGAGCATTTTGAGCTTTGGAAATGTAGACAGACTAATAATAAAGGATTAGTCAAACATAGGTACTCAAACACACCTCCAGATACACTGCTTAAAGCTCACAAGAGTCTTTTGTGTAATATAGGACATTTTACTTGTTAAGGAGGTATTTCTAGACATTGTTTTGCACTGTAGGCCAAGCAAGACTACATTTCCCATAACCACCTGCTGTCATCAACGTGAACATGCCCTGACATATCACTCCAGTGTTATGAAGCAGGACTTATTAGAGCACACATCTCCTTTGAGTTCATTTGGCTGGATTTATTCAGCACAGACAATCTTATCTTCCAAAATGGTAAGTAAAATGATTGCTTAATTTGTGGTTAAATATACAGAGCCATGATTCAGTGCATAACTTTGACAATATTCTTACAAGTTGTTGTAACCGGATAAGAGCGGTTTGTGTGAAATGGCATTTGGGATGAGCCAGGCCTGATTGAGTCTGATGACATTCAGATGCTTTCAGAGATTTAATCCTTTGTTAATGAGTAAGTACAAACACATGGATCTGAGCTGGAAGAGTTAGCTCAGTGCTAATGCTAATGTCAACACACTGCAGGTTTATGTGCTTATCTGCACCTGGAGACACATTCTCATAGAGCCTGATTACACTGTATAATCAATAATGAATCACACAGAGATACTACATCATTTACTGTAGTATATGAGCTAACCTTCAAAAATAACCTTCTATGTTGTTATTGACCTATGTCCTTTTAAAGGTGCCTAATGTTCTGCTCACCACCTGCTCGGCATCTTTGAAATGTTATTTGCCTTTGCCTGGAATGTTCCACATATTCACATATCTGTCTTACATTTGTTAAATTGCAGTCATTTACCAAGAAATACCTTGAAAAACACACATTCTTACTGTGAGCAGGATCTTGTCTCGACAGCTGTAACTTAGCCCTTATGGAGACAGATAAGTGCAATGCAGGACGAATTTCTTACTTTGCAAAGCAGGGTTTTTTTTGTAATTACAATTAGATATCTATACAAGGCAGTTTACAATTTCTTAAAAAATAGCATATGAGAGGAATGAAAATGTAAAGAGCTTCTGCCGTTTGAAACTTCGACTAAAATGATCATCCAGTGAGATACAGTGTGAAAAAATCACAGATTCAAGATTTTTTTGGCCATATCGTCCAGCCCTAAGGCCAGGCATTAGCATCTCCATGGAGACAAGCAGGTGACGGACCCTCCACCAGAACAGTTGGTAGTGGGTGGCACGTAGTGGGTTTTATTTAGATTTTTGAGAGAGACACAATAAATGATGTGTGATAGTTGATAATAGTTTATTTCAATTTACTGAAAAGGACTGAAAGTTATTTGAATATTTAGCATGCATCTGAATATAAGACTTAGAAACTGTTTTAGTGCTATTGTTTATAGGCTAATGCACTGAACAGAACCAAGGACTAACAAGTTATTGCTGAGTGGAATAAATTTACCTTAACTTTAGGCTGAAGACAAAATGCTTGTAATTGTAGGTGCTTTATTATTATTATTATTATTATTATTATTATTATTATTATTATCTAACCAAATACCCAACAGAAATACACGTCTATAGAAAGTGACACCCCAAATAATGACCTTTGACCTTCTGTAGACACCTGTGCTTCTCTGCTCAGCTGTTCAGTCGTGTGCTTTTAACAGGCGTCTACTTCCTTTCCTGTCACAGTTTAACTGGCATACAGCCGCAGTAGTAAAAACATCCAAATGTAACGTTAACACAGGAATAAGCACAGTAATCTTAGACGTTTTAGGGGTGGGTGATGAAATGACGTCCGATTGACCAAAATCTATACAAATTAGTACATTTGCATACCAGTATTGATAATCAGATAACATTTTGCAATCCATCATGTGCTTGTTGTTGTCTTTATTGAGGTTCAAATATTGCACAAAGAGTAAATAAACAAAATTATGTGCACTATGTAATTTTGAGAGGTCTCAGCTGCTCTCAGCAGATGGCAACACCAGGCCAAGATACAGGTCAGATCTATGGAGAGGTGGCCCCGCCCACTGTAAAAATGTATGTTTTCAAGGTATTTCTGAGCAATAGAAACACCTGTTATGTTAATGAATAAATGCAAAATAGATGTAGATGTGCTATAAGCAAAACAGTTTTCATGGAGACAAGCATGTAGCGGACCCTTAATTAGAAAAGTTCCATAGTCCACATTTAATTTAACAGAAACTATGCTCCAGGTGTTTCAGACCAGTGGTATTGTTTGACTTTCCTGTTTGCTCTCCTCTCTTCCATGTCTCCCCCTCTCCCTCTCTCCCCCTGGAGTTTTCATATCATGTTTGGCTGTTTGGCTGTGCCCCTGTCCAAACCAGTGCTGTGTTAATGAGTTTGTTCTGCTCTGGCCTTGATCACAGGCTCTTTTCACACTGGCCCATTCACACACACACTGGTCTAATTGTTTCCCATTGGACACAAACAGGATCCATCACAAAACAAGAGCGCCTCACACAGACAGAGCACAAAACAAGCGCACCTCACAGACACTGCATAAGCCTGTGGTATGAGGAAACGCCACTGAAACTAAACACTGGAGTAAGACAGGATGAGGAGGGCCTTTGGATCTTCAGGAATAATAATATATATTACTTTTTGTGTAAATAAATCACTATGAAATTTTTTTTTTTCTGGTGAGGGTCATCAGGTTTCCACAATATGCCATTAAATGAATTAATGGCCTACTGTTTATTATTTGTATAATATTTTCATTATATTCAATAATATACGTTTTTTTCAAGGGACATATATTCAAAATGATAAAATATACACTTGAATATACCAGAAAATCTTCACATTTTGCATGCCATTATATTTTCATTTTTTGAGCATTTGAAAACTGCAAAACGTCACTGACTCATAGGACAGCACACATGATGGCCTTGGGTTTGGTCAGTTCTTTGCTTGTGCCTAACTAAATTATAGACTGTATTGAATAAAACCTGAAATGAATATTGATCAAATTGATAGTTTTAAAGTTGCGTGACAAATCCAGAATGCTATCTCTGTATTTTTATTACAGATGTCTGGTATCTGTCTGGTCCCCTTGCCCAGACAAACATGATAAAACAAATATGTTTTTTCAGTGACGCATGTGAAACGAAGGAGCTCATTGGGCACATATCATTTACAAATCAAATCAAATCAAATCAAATGTTTTATTTGTATTTGTATTTATTTATTTATTCCAATAAGGTTTACATGCATTGGCTAATCCACCTGTCAATCACGCCCATTTGGAAACAGGCAGATTCACCTACGACCAGACTCACATCTTCGTAAAGTATTGAAGAAGTGTGTATTCTCGATCCCGCAGAAGTTTTAATGGTAAATAGTTTGTGGAAAAACACTATTAAAATAGCCAAAAAACCCAAAGTAAAAAAAAACCAAACCTCTGCTATAATTTATGTTATGGCCTTGGATTTCACAATTAATGAACACAGTTTTATAAAAAAGACATAGCTTCAGGCAATAGTTAATCCTTCAACTTTTTACTGTTTACTCAGCTCAGCGTGTCCCCAGAAACCAGACCAAATCCTCCCACTGCTCCACACTAGACCAACAAAACACTCACAGGCTACAATTAGCAGCAGCGTACAGGCATTATCAGCCCGCTAGAGTCTATAATACTTTACCAGGAGAACACAGCGCAGCACTAACAGTAGGCTATCTCATGGTTTCGGGTTTCAGTGACTGTAATAATGCTGACCACACGGTTAGCTCACAATGATGCTGCAGGTGCAGAGGTAAACAAGGCTAGAGTTACCACATGATGTCAACAGTGTAGTATGAGCGAACGCCTGGACCACAAGTCATGATGTCATCTGGAGTGATAAGAAGAAGGCAATATGGGAGGATGCGGGAAGAAATATGCTGGCTAATGCTAACGTAACTTCAGGCTACATGATACCTACTCTAAATCTGCACCTTCTGCATCATACACAAGAACCAGTGTTATATTAAATGCACTGTAGTTTAACAATGGGTTTTAACTTCCATGTTGATGATTAACAATGTAGTTGAACTGCAAAGCTAACCAAGCAAGTAACTGAGGCTTCTCAAGTTTTGCATAGTAAGTCTTATAATTCCAACATTTGAAAGTGAATTTTAGACTTTTTAAAAAATGTTTGGTATAAACTCAAAATCCATACTTGCCTTGAGTGCTCCTCAATATGGCATTAGATGTATCACTCATTTTTTAGTTTATTCCAGATGTTTTTTTATTGGTATGAAAAACCTTGATAAGCATACATTCTTACTGTGTGTGGGATTGCCTCTTTGCAGACCTTACCTGTAACTTGGCCTGGTGGTGGCACCTGCTTGTCTCCATGGAGACAGATATTTTGGAACATACTCCAGCAAGGGACAATGATGGAAATTATAGCTTTGGCCACAATCCTGCATTTATAGGAATGTTCTGTTTTTAATATGCACAGAATTTAACAAATACTAAATCTTGGTTTGGACCCTTCACTAGAAAAGTTTCATAATGCATTTAATAAGTTAAATCAGTAAGCAAAACTATAGACTACTACCATTACTACTACTTCTATTACTATCTTGTTCTCCTGTGCCTATTTAACTTGTTGTTTTGGTCCGGCGTTCTCACATCCAACTTCAATGAGTGTTGTTTTTGCATTCAGTGGCCTCTAAGCTTTGGTGGATAGGAATGCCATCGTACATAGACAGAGGCCTATATTCCCAGCCGCCTCTGCAGCAGTCAATCAGAGCACGCATACATGCATCGGACACAATAGTGGTTTGATGAGCAGACAATAGGGCCGTGAGAGCAGTGCGGTGCCTGTCTCCGTGGCATCTGAATATATTCCAGATCCGCACAGAAAATGCTTTGGGTTTTTTTGCACCTCACGTGACCAACTTTGGACAAAACAACACAGCGTCTTCCAAAGTCCTTCTTGTGAAACGGGGCTGAACTTTGCCCACACTTGAGAGATAAAAAGTTATGATAACAGATATACACTCTCTACCACTGATGTGGTATATGGAGCTTATCAGAGCTGGAACAAGCTGCACACACCTCTCAAACAGACTGACTTTGGGCACGTACACTGGCACCACTTCAGTCGTAATAACTCTAGCAACATGCTTCTGATCACATACAGTGCTCACCAATCAAGCATGACAATGTAGCAACAGTGCGGTGAGAAAAGGAGAAAATGATTACCTCCCTGTCATGGCCCCAGGTTGTAGGAATAGACTAAGCCAATGTTTCCTAGCCAGGGGTATAGTGAGTTTTAAAAGAAAAGTGGAATTGTATGAATAGAAAATGTTCTTTAAAGGTCCAATATTGCACAAAATGGACTCTTCTGAGCCTTAAGTCATGTTATAATGCTGTTCCTTCATCAAAAACATACCTGGGGTTGTGTTTTGTTTCATTCAAACGTTTGAGTAATCCTTTATTAGTCTGTCTACATCTCCAAAGCTCAAAATGCTCTGTTCCACCTTGTGATGTCATGAATTGGGAATATACAAGTAAACTGATTTCTAGATTTCTAGATCAAGATGTGTAAACTTTGTAGCAGTGTAGCAGGTAACTATAGTTGTGTATTTTTTGAGTGCATATTGAAGTGTCATTCCTTACGTTTGGCTGCAGCTAAATCACTCACAGGCAGAGCAGTAAGGAAAAGTACTTTGTGTGTATGTGTCAGTCAACCAGAAAAGCACTGATTCACCAGGTCACAACACAATTACATTTCATTGTACTGCCTGCGCCCAAAGCAGTGGATGCCCTTCATTTTGTCCTTAAAGTTCCACTGTGTAACCTTTTGGTCAAAAATAGACTCAAATAAAATGTCTTGGCCCGAGGAGAGCCTCCACCTGACCTGCTTGTCTCCATGGAAATGTTGTTCTTTTGCCTAAAACTCCACAGTATGGCAGTGTGTCTCCATGGAGAATGTTCCAATGTACTAACTTTCTATTTCCATGGAACCATGCCAGTGATGGGCCATCCCGAAAAGTTACACAGGGTTACTTTGAAAGAAGGAAGGGCAAGCATATGACAAAACTTTTCAGTCTTGTAGATACTGTGAAGTTTTTAATATATTGTTTATTTGGTTTCCAATCTTTTCATCAAAACTCACGCACACACGCACACACTGCCAAAGCACCATAATATGTGTTTAGAACAAAAACAGCCTGTACAGCAATGTCCAGAGAGTTCAATCCTTTGAGGTTTGAGATCAGGACCTTCTCTGTTTCATGTGAGCAATTAAAAGTCCACAAGTCTTCATGAACTTGTCTCGCTGATGTGACAAATTGTTTAACCATTTATGGAAACAGAGAGGTGCGGTGGCCTTCCATTCTCTCAGAAAAGCCCTCTTTGTGATAATCATGCCAAACATTTTCCTGAACTGCCTGGGAGTATGACAGGGTTTGATCTGACCAGCCAAGCACCACAGCAAAAACATTAAGCAGTATCATTTTCTTGTATAAGGTACTGTATAAATGAAAAATATGTATAAACAAATGACCAAGACCATGAAACATTATTTGCTTTACATCTGTCACACAATGGTGAAATAGAAGGGACACCTGCTCAGTTTAATTTTAGAATAATGAAAACTATGGATAACTTTAAACTGTATAAGCTGGAGCCTAGTGTTTTTTTGAACATAATTTGATCCCACCTAAATCGTTCTCTCATAAATCAAGAGAAATCTCCACATCTATGTCATTAGCCCAGACTTCTTTGCTTTGTACAGATGGGGCTGGCTTGTAGAAAAGGCTAGCACATTGTGAAATCAAATGCCTAGATGTTTGGGGTTTTCTCAAAAACTCATAGAAGTCATGCTGGACAGGTAACCTATCAAATTCAGTAAGAGGTTGTCTGACAAAATGCCCAATCTGCACGTACCTGAAAAATGACTGGATGGAGACTGAACTTGGCTTGTAACTGAGCAAATGATGCAAACTCATTATAAAGTCATTAGAATCATACATTGCCAGTTTAAATGCTGGATTTTGGCATATAGGAACACAAATTGATAGGTTTGTGGAACAGGAGATGCACTTTACAAATGTTGAAAAAGTGATGAGTCTTAATGCTTGTTATGAGTGCTTATTGTATTTAGAAACAACACGACAGAGCATGAGCACTTTTTCTTTGATTTGCGAAATATTTTTAAAAGACCAACTTATTTTTCACTATTGTGTCAAAACACTATATTATTTAGTTATACAACTACTTAAGAGTGCAAATTTCCTAGCTCTGAATATCCAGTAAACCCATTCATCTGTATCTGTGGTTTCCAAGGCAACTGACCAACTGGACACTAGCTTCTTAATTACAGTCCTCTTCCAGACTCTTGCCATGTCTCTGCTTGTTAGTTCCTGTCTATGATCCTCTCCTCTGTCTTTCTCTCTTTTTCTCTCACCCTCGCTCTGTTTGTATCTGTCTATGTCTCTCTGTCTCTCCCCACTCTCTCCCTCCCTCTCTCTTCTCTTCATCAGCTCTTCAGACAGGTCTGAAGCAAGAAAAATGTGTTGTTTTGATGGACATGCCAGACTGTCTGCACTGTTCACTCAATTACTTTATCAAGTCTCACCAGTGCCAAGCCAAACTTGTGATTTGAAAGACAAGAGCCGAGTGGACCCTGCTTTAAGGACAGTGAGTTGTGAACTGCCCTAAATACAGTGGACTTTTCTCCTTCGAATTTAGCTGACTTTATTTCAGCTGGAGCATTGTGCACTGATGGCTCTGATCCAACAGGCTGCTTTAAGCTTATATAGGCTTCTGTGATGTTAAATTAAGAAGGGTTTAGCCTCCTGTTAGCTGTCTATGGGCCTTGGTATGGGTCAGGTCACAACTACTGTAGTACATCTGTTGTGGAACTAAGATCTGAGCTTGTTGATCCAAATGTCGGAGCAGAAGTTGAAATGAGTCCAAGTCAAACAGCTTTAGCTCTGAGCAAACCGCACCCAGACACTTACAGACAAGTCCGCCCAGGCCCAGGAGAGAGGGAGTGTGTGCAGCACGTGGACACTGCAGGGCAAGCTGATCATATCGCCATAACACAAACATTACACAAACATTCATCTAACAAATGGATTTTAGCTGTCACAGACTTAACCCTTACTTTGTGTGAGAAGCAACTTTCACCTATTTATAAGCTAAAACATGAAACATAAGGGTTGTGTCCTGATATTTCTAAAGGTGCAGTGTGTGACTTGTGGAGTGTCTGTCTGTGGAGATGCTGTTATTTCTTTGCCAGGAATGTTCCAAGGTATGGCATTGAACTTATCTATCACCATGAAGTCAAGCAGACGATGCAAACAAAACAAGTTTAGTATGTAAATGAATACATACACAACAGAAAAATGACTAAGGACGGAAATTAGCTTTGGCTACAAACAAGTATATGTTTGTCTTTTCCATTATCTTGTCTTTTAATATGCATTGTTCCTTTAAGAAATAAATGCAAATGCAAATACAAATTTCATGCTATAATATGGAACATTTCAGGTAAAGCAATAACATCATGGAGACAAGTGGCAGACCCTCCTCCTCCAAGTTACACAGTGAAGCTTTAATTTAAATCCCCATATTTGTAAATAATGAATTTCACTAACAAATGATTTACTGTAGCAGTGTATTAAGTTGTTACTAGTTAGAAAGGATTTTATGACAGATTCACAAAATTGTTGTTTATGTTATTTCAAAACAGTTAAGAATTATTATAGTAATTAATAGTTAATAATAATTATCATTTGCTGGTCAGTTTTGACAGCTTTCAGATATTTAATCAAAGGTTCCACAATATTAATTTAAAATGCATTCTAATGGACAGAGTTTGCCATGAAAAACTCTCATGTGTAAAATAAAAAATATGTTTTTTGCCAGAAAAAATATGCGGACCTGTTTTGGAATGTTATATGTTATATATATAAAAACTACAAAAACATAACTGAAGTTGTGTTTTGTTTCATTCACAACCAACCCTGCATTTTTAGGTATTCTTCTCTCAGACAGAAAACACTATTCCACCTTGTGATGTCATGTCATGATGTGCATACACCTTCACTAGAATCATTTGGATAATTTCAGCCCTGGAATTTCCAGTCTTTAGAGAACTAAAGGTTAAATATTAGCTGTTAACTTGAAGACTACCACTACAGAGCATTTTGACTTTTGACGTTGTAGACTAATAAACCAGGATTACTTAACAAAACACAACTCTGGATATTTGATGAGGTAACAAACATGACTAAAAGCTCACAAGAATCCATTTTGTGTAATACAGGACCTGTTGAGTGCTGTACTGGATTACACGCGTTTTATCATAAGTGTATAAGATCATTTATTGATGACTTCAGTGTGTCTGGGATACTGGTCTTTTTCCCGTAGATCTGCGTAGTGACACCGTGCTGTTTCTGCTGCCCTCCAAAATAAATGTGGCTTTATCAGGACTCAGATCAGGTTACTCCCGGACACCCCCACGCCCCCCGCTCTCTCTCTTGCTTTCTGTCTCTCTATCTATCTTCACTCCTCCCGCTGTCTTCTTCTCTATCTTCTACTTCCTCATATCTCTGAAAATGTTTCCTCTCAGGGGGTGGGCGATATTGACATAAGCCAAATGAAAGTCTTGATACACTTTAGATTTGGAAACATGAGAAAATGCAGTTTTTACAATCAAAAGTGTTTGTTTTGTGTCTAAAAACTGAAATGAGCAAATACGAAAATATCACATGGGAGTGAGTGACATAATGATTTATATTGAATTCTGTGGGAGTTTATTGCAGCTTTGTCTTCTCCTTCGTGAGAAAATGTTTAACTGTTTCCTCCTGTATCTTATATTTATTTTCTTCGTTATTGTCATGAAAATGTATACATAGAAATCTATACTAAATTAATATCAAAACTAAATATTCAGTTAATGGAGTTTCCCATCACATAAAAAGGACAAACTTGGATCTTTCCTGAATAGTTTTAGTTTAGATGTTTAGATTTATATAGGATAATTATTGATACTTTACTGTGGCATCATGCTGGGGGTGTCCTATATCTAGGTATATGAAGTAATGTTCAGCATTTGCCATGGTGACAGAATGCACACATTACCAAACACTGCCAAAAAAAAGTTTCTAACTGAAAAACTATGAGTTTTTAGCATGGTGATTAGCATTTTGTAGCTTTTGGTTTGTTTCAGAAATTAGTATCAAATTTCCTTCTGATCTAGTCTATTTTATATAACCTTGTAGATAATAAATTGGCCACCTCTGTTCTTCTTGTACCACTTTTAAACATTTAATCCGTCGTCTCAAAGCTCTCCCTGTCTGTGGCTGACTCCCCTGCCCTTGTAGCTCCCCGTTGGACTAGTGCGCAGTAAAACCAATGGACTCATTAGAATCACACTCTCTTTAATTGGCTCATTCCCTGCTCCATTCATAATAAGTTCATTTGAAGTCTCACTTGGTCTGGTATGTCCTGCGTGTGAGAATATATGTATGTAAATGTGTGTTACGAGAGGCAAAAGTGTGAAATAGCGATTGGCAGGACACTGTAAAAGCTCTGTGAACCCTGTCTGTGCGCGTGCAGACCAGACTCGTTAGCTGCTGTCCTTAATGAGAGCCACGGGTGGTTTAACACTGTGGCCCCAGAGAGACCAGCCCTGCCAGCCTGATTGTAATTATAGCACTCACTCGGAGCACAGTGCGGATAGTGCACTAAGAGCCCTCCCTGCGCCATGTCCAGCTCTGTAATTAGAAATAACACTGCTGACCTATTGTGTAGCCCCAGCCATTACTCCGCCTTTTAGAGACACATGCAGTACAAACGGCCAGGGAGGGAATTAAACCGGCAGCCCCAAAGGCAAGCAGCTCTGAGACCGAGATGGTTATCTGGTGTATCATAACGCGCATAGGGACTCGCAGTGGTAGAGGTGGGAAGTAAATTGTTAAATATTGGAAAAATTGTAGAATTGAAAATGCAAAGAATAATAAGAATGCTTTACCTGGAATGTTTAATGGTACAGCATTAAAGTTCAATCGTGGAAACAAGCAGATGGTAATGAAAAAATTAAAAATGAACTGAACAGAAAAATTGTTAGCTACCTTGTGACTGTAATATTATTTGAGATAAACTTGTTTACCAGCCGAAACCACCTCGCCTGTTGTAGTTCCAGCTAAGTCACTTCTTTAAGGTCATATTGTGTTAAAACAAAACTCAGATTAAAGTCTAACAAAGCCTGAGACAGGGCATGCCTACAGTTAGAATCACATTGCCAGGAAATGTTGATGATATGAGTATCAGTAAGTATAAATAAAGTAAACCTGAAAGGGCATAAGGTCATATTTATTCACTTTTGTATGTAATTTGACAGTCTATTCACTTTTTTTTGCAATACTAGTTTATCATGAAGGACAAAGGGACAACAGAGGTGAAGTTGGACTATATGTAAACTGCAGCTCACATGACTAAGACCACAGAGGGTTAACCACATCGGAGCACTGCTATTAAGACTGCACCAGAATAGTGAGAAAAGTGCAGGGGAAAAAGAGGTTTGTTCACTGACCAGGGATTATAATATACTAACAGAAAGTGAGTTGGACAGTGCATGGTGACGGCAGTTTGAATATTAAAAATGCCTCCACAGCTGCTCCACAAACTTGCTGACTTTCTTATCAGGCCTCATCCACTCCTCACAACATTTTGGAGAGCTTAACTTCAGATGTGACGTTTTTCACTTCAAATTTACGTGACATTTTAAATTTTCAGAGATTTTTTAAACCAATTTCCAGCTCAAAATATAGTGGGAGGCAGCTATTTCAAGAGTTTATAGTTGTTGAATTAAGGGTTGTGTTAGATATTAAACTTCCCACCAGGAATGCAAAAGTGGGCCAACTGAGAAGCCAGAAATTTTAAGAATTGTACAAGTTGCCAACTGGCATACTGTATTAACTTTGTACTCCAATTTTATTTTATTACGTAGGATTTGGCAGTGGAGATATTTTGGTACAAATTAAAAGAAAATCTGTGGCTCACTAGTGTGATATGCAGCTATCCATCGGAAGGGCCAACGACTTCACAGCTCTTTGTTGTGATGATGTTTGCAGTGACGTAAACTCCCGTTGGGAACCCCAGTTTTCTAACATGAAAATCAGCTTATTTCAGCTTATTTCTTTTATTAAGTTGTTTTAAATTAAAGTTGTGATTTAAAATGTGTTATAACATCATGATCTAAGGTGTCATAGATTATAACTATATGGTAGACACAACCACTATAGGTCTGCTTTAAGAAAAAAAACTGCCAACAAAGTAAATACAAAGTAGTGGGTGTGAAAACAGGAATTTTCAGTGCAATTGTGTCTTGAATGCAGATTACACAAACAGGCATCATTATTTGTTGATCTCCTCTCATTCACATTTACTTTAGGATCAATAAAGTTGAATTCTAAGTAAGTGAGATCCTGTTATTCATATTACAGTGAATCGTTCAGGGACAAAACAATGTCCCTCTTTGTATCCACCTTTTTATAGAGACATCTAGGTCAGAGCACACACACACACACACACACACACACACACACACACACACACACACACACATTACATTAGAAATCACAGCTAAGCACGGTCAATGACATTATCTTTTTCGTTTAAAATGAACAAACAAGATAAAACCTATAATATCTCTTGTTCATATTGGTTTTCTCTGTGTATCATTACAGCGGATGTTAGCTTTGTGGAAAAAAAACAACAGCAAGGATTAAACAGAATATTGACATTGAGACGGATGATCCTTTGTCTTCTGGGGCTCACAGACTTGAGCTCTATAAGCCAGTTAGCAGCAGCCTTACAACTTCTTCCTTCTTCCTTGTACCTCCTCTTCTTATGGAAAGGATAGATTAATGAGATTGGGGCTTAATCTGAGGAAGGTAACAATAGGATAATGACGAGCAACCAAAAAGGGAATAATCCGTCCGGTTATGCTCTTTAATTGTAGCTTATGTAACCTAAAGACCTATCCTTTTAGTGGGGCTCACCTCTGCCAACCTCCAGCTCAGTGATTCTGTGTAATTCAGTGCACACAGGTTAGAGTTCCAAAGTGTTATGCCATCAATAATCAGTCAATATTGGGTATTGTCAATAATGGGTACACCTTGGTGGCAAAAAGATCTTATCAAAAACAATGTACACAGAACTTCTTTGGTAAATGTTCATGGTCTCATTTTTATATAGCGCTATTTTACTTTCAAGACACTGTGAGACCTGTGAGAGCTGGAATCACACCTGTAACCTGTGGGTTAGTGGATCTGACCGCTCTTCCAATGATGTTGATGTCAAGAGTGGGATTTGCACCACCAACCTTCGTATCAGTGGGCAAACACTGTCCGATGACCACAATCTGCTTGTGTCCATGGAAATGTGATTTATTTGCCAAAAACGTTTCACAGTTTCCACTCTTTCCGCTCTCTAGAGACAAGCAGTTTACCCACCAAGCCATGTTACAGGTCAGATCTGTGGAGAGCTGACCTCACTCACAGTAAACACGCATGCATTTTTTTCTGAGAAATAAAACGCCTTTAATGGAATCAATTCTAGAAGTTTAATACCCCACTGTTACAGGCAAAGCAATAATATCTCCATGAACACAAGCAGATTGCAAAAACCCAACCAGAAAAGTTACATAATGCACCTTTAAATAGAAAAGTGCTGAATCACAATATAACAGTACTGACCTGTTTTGTTTTTTTTAATCAAACTTTCTATTCAGTTTAATACAGCTGTATCGCTTACCCTTATGTGCAAATTTCAGGCTTTTGGTGTGGGTCCTTTCTGCCTCTGTAACTGCAATGCCTTGGTGGCCCTTTCAATTCCTGTACTTAGAAAATATATGTCGTAATCCAAGCCTCTAACATTCTTTGTGGATATCCTAATACAGAACTTGCATGTTTGACAGAATTGGCCAGTTTCACAAACAGATGGGAATGAATAAAGCCAGGAGATGATCACAAGGTCTGCACATTTGCCCTTACACCCACTGATCATTTCACTTCACAAGTTCACTTGAGGCTTTTGACAAACAAGTGAATAGTTATTTCTCACGTATCTGATTACAGTATATGACATCTTCTTTTCTAAATGTGTAGCTTTTTTCTGATAGTCCAAGAACAGGGCAACGTTATAAGAAGATTCAATCAACTAAAAATTAAAGCAAAACTAAAGACGCACTATGGAACTTTTATGGTGAAGGGCAAACTATTGTTTCTGTGGAAATGTCATTGCTTTGCTTGGAATGTTCCAAAGTATGGCATTAAATGTATCTATCTCCGTAGAGACAGGAAACTCCTATATAATAAGATTATTTTCTTTGCATTAGATTCAGTAATGAAAACACTGCTAACTGAATAACTGCAGGATACATAATTTAATGCCATACTGTGAAACATTCTAGGCAAAGCAATAAGATCTCCATGGCGACAAACAGTTGACAGACCCCACCATCACAACCACCAAGTTACACCTTCCATTTAATTTCAATTTAATGTACACTACACTCCAAAAAGGCCAACCTAAATGTAAAGTGCCTTTTTATCTGTTGTTTAAGGATTTCATTGTTCTTTAGTCATTAAAGTATTTTTAAAATCATGATGTCAACTAAAATGTGACATCATAACGTACCTCGTTGCTAATAGAAAAACTGAATTTGTTTGCTTTTCTTGTGAGATCTTGGAAAAATCCTCCTCATGAGACTATTTTCCTGGATGTGCCAAAGAAAGCCCAAGAGTGAAACACAACCAGAATGTTAAGACTGACTCTTGAGGTAAAAAAGAAACTTTTTTTTTTTTTTTTTGATGTTTCACAATCAGCAGGAATGCCTCTAATATTGATTGTGAACATTGTTATGTTTATACGAGTAAAGATCTTGTTTTCAATGGAATTCAGGCATGCTCATCTCCAGAAATGAGAGAAGCATGTCTGAGTGTCTGAAACAAGATCTTCACTTGACTGTATAAACGATTCATCCATATAGGCAGCTTGCAGTGAAAAACCAACTTTAAAAAAATAAATGACAATCATTGTGACAAACTGTTGAGGGCACAGAGACTTCCTGTTATCAGTCAGATTTAGCTTAATTAGACCTTTTGACATGCAAATTTAACATAAAAAATATACTGCATCATGACTTGTTTAAATTAAATGTGGTGATTGTATGATGTGAATTGTTTTAATACAAGTTAAGTTGAAATGGAATTTTGTGGTGGTTTTCATTATTTTACATTTCTGAAAAGGATTATGAACGAGAATGGAAACATGCAAACCTAAATGTAAAGTGCCTTTTTATCTGTTGTTTAAGGATTTCATTATCCTTTAGTCATTAAAGTAATTTTAAAATCATGATGTGAACTAAAATGTGACATCATAACATACCTCATTTCTAATAGAAAAACTGCATTTGTTGACCCTCCCTTGACAGATCTTAGAAAAATCCTCCTCATGAGACTACTTTCTTCAGAATAAATGTGCGTGCATCTGACTAAATCACGCTATTTGATTCTATTAGCCCAGTGACCATCTGTTTGCTGTTAGCATTGTGCAGGGAGGAGACACCGCCCGCTCTGAAGCCTTCCTCCTCTTCCTGGCCTGTTTTAACTCTCTCTGACCTCCAAAATGTGACTCGACCTACACCCCCACTCTGTCACCTGCTCCGCCATCAGAAACTGGACTTTAGCCTGTCCACACGTCGCCCATAACATGCTAACGCTCACTGCCAAAACGCTCATAAATCAGTCAAAGAGTGTCTGTGCGAGTGACCCTCTGCTGATCAGGTTTTGGAAAATCTTGCTGAAACCCGTAGAGCATGTAACCCATCTGCCAAAGAAAGCGCGAGCCAGACAACCATGGCCTTCGTATGTGTTGAGTATGTGTGGTCCTGCGTGGCATCTGGACACTTATGAAGATATACTGTTCAGAGGCGTGCTAATTTTGAGAGATCTCGTGTCTGTTTGAGCCGTAGAGCAGCATGTGTATTTGTGTGAGCAGTGCAGACCTCCCACCTGTCAAATTTGAAAGACCCCCTATATCACCATGGCGACCACTCACTCAGCCAACAAGTTCACCGAGCAACAAGTGGGCTTCTCATCTTTTGGATTTGGATGTTAGAAATTGAACGTTACTGGAAAAATCTGCCATATTTATGTCCACAGAGATGCATTAGCCAAAATTACGAATGCACCGATCTGATTACTATCTGACATCGACGTCGATACTGAAAATTTGCTTACAAATATGTATATCGGCTTACAAATATCGATTCAGCTGATATCTTGGTTTGGCACATAAATCACTGTAAAATGACTATTTACTAGTTGTAATTGGCCCAGAAAGTCTCAGAATGTTTGAACATTTATTTATACAAAGTTGTTCTGTAGTCACTTGAGAGATAAATAGCTGTTATATAACACATTTGGATCAGTTCGGTCTTATTCTATTTCTGTATAATGTAAGAAAATAAATGCTGTTTCAACTCCCTGTACTGGTATCTGTTGATATTGGTAATCTGCAGATACTTAAAGCTGGATCGGTGCATCTCTAGCCAAAATGTTATTAAAAAGTAAACAAAAGAGCATAGGAATGACCCCTTAAACAGCTGGACCACTACTGGTCCATTTATGACAGAATACTTTGTAAATAGTTTAACATAGTCTCACCTCTATCATCAATTCAGTGCTTACAACTAACATTGTTTTGAAGTGACTGCAAATAATGATCATAAAGGTTCAGATGGGACAGCCCAAGTCTCTGTGATTTTAAAATACTTTGATTTTACAATACTTTGTGTTGTCGTGAAACATTTATATTACCTTTTACTGTAGTGTGCACCATTTTTATGAAATTGTAAAGTGTCTCAGTTTCCACACCTGTTGTTTATGTTCTGGAAATAAAGATTTTACTAGGGTTACATGTTGTTGCGTTTTACACAGGGCTGCATCCTTTTTGAATTTGGCATTGGTGCCATTATAACAAGCTAGCAATTTTAGTTCAGTTTTACTTTATTTGGATGCAACAATAGTAGCTGCTGATATGATCCAGAAAAACATTGCTGGATTGAATATGAGTTCGGGTGCTTCTCCATGTCATCAGTCATGGTTGGGCTATGGACACAATAATGATTACATAAAAACATGTTTTACTTACTACATAACAATTACATAATACCTTCAGGTCTGTTTTTAAAGGAATGTACCTCATCAAAACATACTTGAAGTTGTTTTGTTTCACATTTCACAAATGTTTGAGTAATCCCACATTATTAGTCTGTCTACATCTCCAAAGCTCAAAATGCTCTGTTCTACCTTGTGATGTCATGAAGATAAGATAAGATAAGACTTTATTGATCTCACAGAGGAGAAATTGAAGTGGTAGTTTTCAAGTTAACAGTTACCTTTTACATTTTGTTCAGATTTTGTACAGTTTAAAAACACAGTGGCGCACAGTGGAGTGTTTTGAGAGAACTGTATGCAGGGGTTTATTTGTTAAACATGTGTGAATGAAACAAAACACAACTCCAGGAATGTTTTTGATTACGAAAAAGCATTATAGCAGATAAGAAAACAGTATAATATACAGTATCGTAACTGAAAAAACTGGTGTTAGAGCTGTGGTCGTACAAACCCAACAGGTGTCTGACATGTGCCCCCTTTAGGACATGATAATTTGTGAGGAAATAGATCACTAATGAAAACTGTGTGTGTGTTTAGGGTGAAGCAGCGGGAGGGACTTGACATGAGAGCGCTAGCCTCAGTGTTCTCGATAATTTGGCTCACGATTATGTAGCGTTGCCGTGCCGATGGTGGACAAAGAAAGAACAGAGAGACAGAACAGGAGGCCCAGTGCAACAGTGTGGCACGACGGAGGAGTTGCAGAGCTGCTGTCTGAGCACTGCTAAAAGAACGAGGTATTAAAATGCCTTGAATTCAAAATATTTATCTTGTTTTAAGTAGTTTGATCAGTTCTAGTTTTCTGGACTTGTTTTTAGGTATTTTTAATGCATTATTGGTGCACGTTTCTCACCATATTTGAACTAATTTGAACTACACTGAAGATCTGCTATGTAACTTTTCTGGTGGAAGGTTGCCTGTCTCCATGGTTATTGCATTGCTGCCATGAAGACAAGTGCAGGTGAAGACTTCAGCCTCCACCTCTCCACCTGTGGAGAGGTGACCCCACTCACAGTAAAAATGCTATTTTTAGCAAAGAACAAGAAGACATCTGTCCTCTTATTCGCTGTTAAAAAATTGCATTTTACTGTTTAATTAAATACAGTGGAACATAGGCAAAGCAATAGTACCTCCATTCAAAAGTTGCATAGTGCATGTTCAAGTATTGGCACCTATATCAAAACTATCCAAATTAATTACCTCCGCCAAGGAGGTTATGTTTTCGCCTGAGTCTGTCTGTTTGTTTGTTTGTTAGTTTGTTTGTTTGTTTGTTAGCAAGATAACTCAAAAAGTTATGGACGGATCTTGATGAAATTTTCAGGAAATGTTCCTAATGGTAAATCCAACAGATGATTAAATTTTGGTGATGATCCAGAAGAAATCCTGGATTCTGGATCACTTTGAAAATTTCGTTAGCATTGCGTTAAATGGAGCTTGGCGGAGGTCTGCGCTCTCTGAGTGCTTTTCTAGTTATTCATGTGTTGTTGGGATTTATTACTAACCATTTTCAACTTTCATTTTCATTCTCAGCACATGACAGGTTTTATAGTCCATTTAGCAATTATCAGTTAATGTTCATTATTTAAATACTTCACAATCACAATTAATCTGATCAAGCTCAAGATGTTGTATCACAATTCTGTTCAATACTGTTATATCCCCCAATACTGGTTCAAAGTTGCTAATTGTAATTGTACTGGTGTGGATCCTGCATCTTTCGACCCAACTGTAATGCCTTGGTATAGGTCTGTTCTAACCAAATGCTTCCAGTTAAAGCAAAATGTTAAACTTGACAGAAATGCCTATAAACTATTGATTTCTTTTTTCTTTTCTTTTTTTAAGGACTCAGACCAAGATCGATGTTATGAACTGAGGGGCATGTAACTGGTGTAGACATTGTTAGTGCAGTGTGTGTTATGTTGTGTTGATCTGCTGGGCTTATGAGGATGGACACTTGCTCACTGGTATGTGAGCAGTACTCCTGCAGTAAACTATATTTGGAGGAGGTCAAAGGCAATGTGTATGTATGCAGAAAATGCTAATGTATCCATGACGGTCATACGTGCACTTTGCCCCTGCATCTGTAACACTGTAACCTAAGCTCACAGTGTTTATGTGCCCACTGGCCGGCTAAACTTGGTTAGCACACTGCAAAAAATCAACACTCTACATTCATTTAAAGAACACATATTGTGCTTCTGTTTGCTATATAGAATCTATGACACTCGTGTATGTAATAATGTGTGTAATAATTTGCACATTTAAAATCGCAATATTAATCTAAAACAAGTTTTGTGATTTATGTGTTAGGAAAATGCAGTGCCCAATGGGAATAATCCCTGTTTATCACTGAATCTGATTAAGAAAATAAAAAAAAATATATATATATATGGACTAGGTAACTTTTCTGACGGAGAGTATGCCACCTACTTGTCTCCATGGAGATGCTATTGCTTTTACTGGAATGTTCCACTGTATGGCACTAAAACAATTCTAAGATAAGATAAGATAAGATAAGATAATCCTTTATTTGTCCCACAATGGGGAAATTGCAGTGTCACAACGCAAGTTGCAGAAACAGTAGGAAAATAAGAGCATCAAAATCAAGATAAATAATAATAAGTATTTACAATCAACTAAAAAACACAACAGTGTAAAGCTTAAAGGCACAGGAACATTGCACAATAAGTTCTTGCTTTTATTCAATTACAGGTGTTTATATTGCTGAACAATATGAAAACACATGCATTCTTACTATGAGCAGCGGCACGTCACCTCAGATATGACCGATAACTAGGCCTGGTTGCGCCACTGTCTTGTCTTCGTGGAGATAGATAAGTTTAATGCCATGCTGTGGTACATTCCAGGCAAAGCAATCAACATCTCTTCAGGGAGACAAGCAGGTGGCAGACTCCACCTGAAAATTTCCATAGTGCACCTTTAATTGCTTATGTTTACTCTTTAATTACATTCCTGACTGGTCCAAAGATCTCTTAACTTGAAATAAGAAGTAATGCTCATCAGTAATTGTGAGTATTAAGATTACTATGGTCAAATTTTTCACAGATCTTTTTGCAGGGTTGTTAGCCTGAACATGGTTACGGAGTTAGCAGACTTTGCATCTCTGGCTACACTTAAACGCTAATCCCCGGGTCCTATGATTAGCCGCGTTTAGCATACCCCACATATCTGAGGATGTAGAGGTCACTTTGCAAAACAGGCACATATTGATTGGTGAAACTGAAGACACATGGACCAAAGTAAATGTAACACAAGGAAGTGGTGGTAATTGCCCCATTCCACATGATTTTAGAGCTTGGATTCTGCCACAAAATCATTAGAGAGGGACAGTGGGACATTCAATACTCCGTGTGAGAAATGTAAGTAACAGTTTGAATTTAAAGTGTTGTTGCTACATTTGATATCAAGTGTGCAAGCCAAAGAAAGCTTTTTGGTCCATGTGCTGAACCTTAAAACCAACTTCCTTATTACATAGATTAGGTCTGTAAATGGTTAAAAGCAATATTCTTGTATTCTAGTTTTATTCTAGGTCCTATAATATAATATAAAATAATATAATATTACTTAAGGCGTGTTAGACTGTTGTTACCTCCTCAAAAAACATACCTGGAGGTGTGTTTTGTTTCATTCACACATGTCTGAGTAATTCTGGTTTATTAGTCTGTCTACATCTCCAAAGCTCAAAATGCTCTGTTCCACCTTGTGATGTCATGATGTGGTAATTTTCAAGTTAGAAGCTACCTTTTACATTTTGTTTAGTAGAGATTGGCAATTCCAGGGCTGAAATCATCCATATGATTCTAGTGAAGGAGTATGGAGTTTAAAAACACAGTGGAGCATTTCCTGTATCTGTCTGAGAGGTGAACTCAGCCTGTGAGGCAGGTTTGTGTGTTAAACATGGGTGAATGGAACAAAAACAAAACTATATGGGTATCTTTTTGATGGGGAAACAGCATTATAACATAGATCACAAATGGTGTAATATGGGCCCTTTAACTCCTGAAATGTAATAAATTAAAGATAGTTAAGTTTATACTCCACTGTGGAACCTTCCTGGCAAAACAATAACATTTTCATTAGGTTAGATATGCAGGTGTCCATCCCTACATCAGAAAAGTGACATACAATAAGACAATATACTTTCAACATCTATGTGATGTTTATGGCTTATACCCTGAATTGGTAGACTACAGTATTATTTGATGAAGTAACATATTTAGAGAATTTTGTCTCTATTGTTAAAATCCCTTGGCTCATTGTCTCTCGCACATTAAAATCTCCATCCCCACTGTCAAAGGTTCGTCATACCCTCCATTGTTTCAGCTTCATTCAAAGGCAAACAATTTGTCTTTCTCATTCACAGTGTAATGTCTATTGTATTGTTGTGTGCTGTGTGTTTGTATGGGGGCCAAGCGATCGATGTCTGAGGGCCAAACAGACGCCTTTTTGTATGCAGATCCACTCATGCACATTTAGCATGCGCACACAAATATGGCCACATGTAGCCAGCAGTCATATACACATACAACCGCCCACACACACCCTTGGAAGACGCTACTCACACTTCGCCCCCATAAAGTACATGTCAGTCCATCTGGGATCATTAACACCATGTTAATGAATATAGGGCTGGGGCCAGGAGCACGGAGGAGAGGGAGAGAGGAGCCGGATAATGGATTCTCTTCTAGCAAATGTACAGCCGCAGGTACTTTCTGGTTGGAACACGGCACAGATGAGAAAACATGAAAAAAATGGTTGTAGACTAACAGGATCACGAGGGACTAGAGGGCTAAGGATCAAGGCTGCAGAGGAGAGAATAGTCTAGAAGTTTATAGTGGATGTAACAGGCGGGTATTTATCGCATTGTGGGCACTCAAATCTGTATACACACTCACAGAATGAGGACCTGCCTCTATGGGGACAAAAAATAGGTCTGCATGATGCAAATCCTAAATATTATTATCAGCAACAACATTTAAAAGTGCAATAGGTAACTTAACTGTTGGAGGGTCCTTCGCCTGCTCTTTGTCATTGAGATATCATTGCTTTGCCTAAAATGTCACACAATATGGCATTACATTTTTCCATGGAGACAGGGAGAAGCAAGCCCACTCACAATAAGCGTGTTTTAAAGGTATTTTTGAGCTATAAAAACACCTATGAGTCAATAAATGCAAGATAGATACGTTTAATGCCATACTGCGGAACATTCAAGTCAAAAAAGTAACACAATGCAGAAAAGGGAGATGTAGTGCACCCAAAATGCGTTAATAAAAGGTTTAGGTTAGAGTTTAGGTCAAAGGTGCACTATGTAACTTTTTGGTTGGGGGTCCATCACCGTCTTGTTTCTATGGATATGTCACTGCTTTGCTTCAAATGTTCCACAATATGACATGAAACAGATCTACCTAGCATTTATTCAATTACAATTACAATTGTTTTTATAGCTCAAAAATACCTAGAAAAACAGGTCTTCTGTCAGTGCCTCTCCACAGATCTGACCAGTAACTTGGTCTGGTTTGATCTCATTTTGATAGAAAGATTTAATGCCATACTGTGAAACATTTCAGGCAAAGTAATAACATCTCCAATATGTAATAGGTAATATGGTTTAAATTAGCGCCAGTTTCCAGGAAATGTCCTGAAAAAGCATGGAAACTCTACATTTGTGTATGTGCGTGTGTGTGTGTGTGTGCGTGTGTGTGTGTGCGTGTGTGTGTGTCTGCAGGGTGAGGAGGACTCTGTGGAAATAAGTGAACAGATGAAGGAGAAGAAAAGGGACAGAGAGACAGCCGAGACAACAGCTGAGGCGAGAGAGGAGGCCGAGGCAGACACACCGCAGAACAAATGAGTGAGCTGTGAGCAGAGTGGGGCGGGTAAATATTTCACTGGGGTCTTTTGTTTTTTGTAGTTCACTCAAAGGAGGACGCAGCACCCCGGACAGGATGGATAACAGAAGTGTGCCCATTGATATCCCAGTTAATGATTAGATGAGCTGAATAAGGCTGTTACTAAAGGGGCGGAGGTTCATTTACCCCCCACTGTCCTACTACAAACTCTGGTACAATGTTTGTACTGTATACTTCATTTTCTATGCGCTTATGTATTACTTTTAGGTATTCCACCAGGTCACTCTACAGGTGGTAACTTTCCAATGGACGCTCCTAGTCAATGCCATAAGGAGTGGAATTGATTGCAAACTAGAGTTGTCAAAAGTATATAAAATGTGTTACTAGTTAATAGTAACTCTATTAGTGAAACTAGATACTCATTTAAGCAAGTATTGAAACAAAAATCATATAAATTGGACAGAACTTTTCCTTACCTAAGCAGTTTTAGAATGATCTTTAACTTTATGAGTGTAAGCCTGATGGTAATAAAGAAAGTACTATTGATTTGGGCTAAAAATGACAGTCTGTAGTCTAAAAAAAGAGCAATTTATACTATCATAGTGGTATCAAAATCATTATCAAGCCTTTTCCTTGGTATCAAGTTTATCAAGTTTGAAATAGATACATAGAAACATAGAAAAAAATTAAAGTTTTTTTAGTGAAAATCCAAATCCATAGAGTAAAAAAAGGTCCAAAAAGGCACAGTATTAAACACACAGAATAACTACAGATTGCTGCCAAAACTCAGCACCTAGCAACAACAAAAAAAAAAAATCTTACTATCGCTACAGCACTATTGCATACAGGAGGAGCTGGCCCCTGCTGGGTCTAAATCCAGACACATGGTGCGCTGGTTAACAGAAGTGTGCCCGGACCACCTGTATGCAGATGACTGGGGGGTGCATAGTCTTCCCTTTGTGCTTTGGGAGAAGGAGCAGCTTGTTGGAGTGTGCTGCTATGAGCCACAGGGGAGCCGGGACCAGGGAGGGGCCATAAACGGGCCCCCAGAGCAGGGACAGAGGACAGGAGGGTGACAAGCTGCCCATGTGCACACCAAACAATGCCAAGTGTTAACAAGCCTAAAGCCACTCTTAATGACAGAGGTTAGCTGAACAAAGAGACGCTATTTGAGATGCGGCCTATGATTATCTAGAGTTGATGTGGAGCATATTATGGCGATTAAGCCCATTCGAGCTCATTTATTCCCTGTTCGGAGGAGCATAAGGCAGGTTTCCATATGACCCTGTTTTTCCAGCGCCAGGCAAAGGTTATCCACAGATGAGCGACAGGGGACCAACTCAAACAACATCTGCAGAAGAGACAGAGGCTTGAAGGCAGGACAACTGTGAAATAAAATGTGAAAAATGAAATTAGATCAATGAGCTGATGTCCTGCTATGTAACACCACATATGGCCTCTGTGTAAATAGAGTACAGTGTTATTTAAAGGTGAACTATGGAACTTTTCTGGTGGAGAGTTCATTACCTGTTTATGTGTTATTGTTTTGCCTGGAATCTTCCACAGTACAGCGCTAAATGTGTTTATCTCCATGGAGACAAGCAGGTGGCTCCAGAAAGCAAAGTTACTGGTCAAGTCTATGGAGAGGCAGCCCAGCCATGTTTCCAAGTATTTTTCAACAATAAACACTGTTGGTTGAATGTAACGAAGTAAAACATTGAGGTATCTGTACTTTACTTAAGTACATTTTAAAAGCAATACATTTTAAGTTTTATTAGATTAGATTTTTGTGCAAAACTCTTTTACTTTAAGAACATTGTTAAACAGGTACTTTAATAATTTACTTAAGTAGATTTTTTTGATACTTTTATGTGTATTTTTTTATGCGCTGATATCTGTATCAAAATCGAGTACTTCTTCTACCACTGGGTATGTTTAATGCCATACTGTGGAACATCTGCATGGAGACAAGCAGATAGCAAACCCTCCACTACAAAAACTGTACCTTCAAGCCAGTTGTTAGAGAAAACATGTTTGATGAATCACCCTGCAAAGATTCACTCCATCTTCTTTTCATGTATTTCCTTTAAGCGTCTGCAAATTTCTGCTATGAGTTTGCTTTAGAAATCTACAACCAGGCAGCCTTGACTCTAGAATCGTCAGTGTGAGAGAAGAAATATTCAATCCTAAACATTTGAAAACATAACTGAATTTATTCAAAGCATACAGTACATACTATGCCCTTTAACCCAACACACATATTTTTCCATAATTGTTCATTCTTTAGGGGTCACAACAGCAAATCCTGTATATTGTACGGATTAATTTGCAAATGTATTCAGCTAAAGGTTTTCCTGATGTTAACGTTTGTGTGTAAGAAAACTTGGGTAAAACAGAGAGCGCAGACTCAATCTCTGACTACTATGATGCAATCAAAACATTAAAATGGCTATCGTCTCAAGGTAATTTCCATCTTTATAATAAAAACTACCTTGCAGCTATTCACACCCAGACCATAACAACAACAAAAGTGTTTTCTTTAGTTGATGAATTGTTGGTTGATGTTATGTAAGTGAGCTTTTGGATGCATGTGGCACAACACCTGGAGACTGTTCCTTGAAAAATAAACAAGTGGATTCTGTACTGGTGCTGCTCTCAGACCATCCCACGGCTTCCTTCAACTCAGTCTGTCAGGAGAAATCTTTCAATTGGCACAGATTGTTAAAGGGTCATTATGTAACTTTTCTTGTGGAGGTTTTGACACCTTCTTGTTTTCATAAGCATTTAATTGCTTTGCCTGGAATGTTCCACCTCAAGGTATTAAACAAATGTGGCATGCAAGCAACGTCACTAAACCAAGATACTGGTCATATCTGTGGAGGAGCCATCCCGTTCACAGTAAGAATACAGGTATTAATGTAGTTTTTGCAATAGAAATTAAAACACACTGAAAAAATGTGGAGGGTCCGTCACCTGCTTTTCTCCGTTGATATATTATTGCCTTGTCTAAGATGTTTCACAGTATGGCATTAAACCTTTTCTATCATCATGGAGACCAAACCAGGCCAAGTCATATCAGTGGAGAGGCAACTCCGCTCACATTTTTATTTTTATTTACATATTTTTGAGCTATAAAACCACCTGTAATTGTATGATAATAATGAATAAATGTAAGATAGAGCTGTTTAATGTCATACTGTGGAACATTCCAAGCAAAGCAATGACATATCCATAGAAAAAAGCAGGTGATGGACTCCCAACCAAAAAGTTACATAGTGCACCTTTAAGTGAATCCGTCCAGCCATGTCCAAATCTTATTCTTTCTAAAGCCACATATTGTTATTGTTGTCCATCACGGAAAAGCTGAACATGTCTATTCTGATTCTGTAAGAGCTTGTCACATTCATGCATGTTTGCTCGCTTGTTTGTGTTCATGCAGAGGGTACAGTCGTGGGCATGTTTCTTGGGCGATCACAGCCATCTGACTGTTGCCACGGCGCGGGGTTGAAGAGGAGGTGTGGATTGTGAAATGCTAAATTGGTCTTTGTGTCTGGTGTGCTGGGATACAGTGTTGGAGTGATGTATCATGAGGAGATCCCATGTTTGAGCCTCGGAAGTTGGCTGTCACAGAGGGACAGTCCTCCTACAGACCGGGGCTTTCCTGGTGCTCCTTTGAATCACTGGAGAGCTCTGACACCCATGCAGCATAAACAACATGTTGACTTTAACTAAATGTATGAAGTTTGACCATATAAATATATTTTAATGATTGACAGTACACATTTTAAAGGTGTATGTAACTTTTCCGCCACCAGCTGCTTGTCTCCATAGTGATGTTATTGCTTTGCCTGGAATGTTCCACAAAATGACATTAAACTGGTCCATCTTGCATCTTCTCCCTTACATGTGTATTTTATGATGCAAAATACTGTGACAAATTTAGTGATTTAGTTTCTCCACAGATCTGACTTGTTTCTTGACCTGCCTCTTCCCATGGAGATAGATGTTTAATGCCATACCATGGAACATTCTAGACAAAGCAATAACATCTCCAGTGATTACATGCAAAACAATTACCTATTATATTTAATTTTTGTTCTATTTTCTTTTCATAAATGCAAGGAAGAAAGTAAGTTTTTATTATTGTGAAAAGGGTAAACCCATATTTACAGGTTACTAAATCTATCAAATGTAACACTAAAACACTAAGCCAGGTTGGAAATTGATTACAGTGTATTCTTTGCATCTTTGCATTCTTTGTGTATTCTTGCATCTTTGTGCTCGTCTTGGCCCCAGAAAAAAAGGAAGGGTTTCATCTAGAGGTCATTCAATATTAATGACCTCGTCAAATCAATATGTAAATCCAGACACAGGAGAAAGCAGATGTTTTACTGTTATAATCTGGAAGAGGAAAGCCCCCCAATATGCTACTTCCAAATGACAAAAAACACCCAAACCAAAGATTTAATATGAAACTGACCAGAATCACAATTTGATCAGTTTTGGTGATCAAGGAAATACTTGTCCTAGAATACAAACTGTAGTTTTAAACCTTGGAAAAAACATGGACAATTTTAGACCAAAATGACAGAGGAAGTATGTGAGATTCAAAGAGGTGCAAATACAACAATCCTCCATAAAATATAATAATTTTACATTTCTCAAATGAGGGGGCGTAGATTTTCAGAAGCACAGAAATATATGAAAGTACATAAGGTTATGTATAAGGCCAATGACAAACTGAACTCAGAACAGAGCTGAAAGGTGCTTGTCTAGATGTAAATGTTGCTTTGTTTTGAATGTTACACAGTATGTCATTAAACTCTTGGAGGCAAGCAGGTGACACTACCGGTACACATCACAAGTCAGATCTGTGGAGAGGCAAACCCGCTCCCAGTAAGAATGCTTGTTGGTCGAGGCAATAAAAACACCTGTAATTGAATGACAGCTATGCTTAATGCAATACTGTGGGACTTTCCGGGCAAAGCAATATAATCTCTATGGATACTTGCAAGTGGTGAACCTCCAGCAGAAGTTACATAGTGTATCTTTAACTCTATCAGAAGATCTGGAAGTGTATGTTTTTGTTTGGCCAGCTTGGATTTGAGAACATTCACACACACTTTCCTGCTGGGTCTAATCCCAAATTCCCAATCCTATCAGACGCTCTATGCTCTGTAGTTCATTTGTCCTATCAGTAAGTCTATCTACTGCATTTACTTGTCAGAGGACGCGACTACATGGAGACCACCAGATGACTCCAACTGATAACACAGCAATAACTCTTTACTGTCTGGCAATAGCTAATCAGCAGGACAGCAAGCTTGGACAAAAACAAGTCACATTCATAGTACAAAATATGTAACCTAACCCCAAAAATGCACAAAAATATACAAGCATTTTTGGCTGCATTAGTGCTTGAGTGGCGAACAACTATAGGCCAATACGGACAAGCCTACACATTGTGGTTTACCATAAATAAGCCTTGATACAAAGGAATACAAGGAAATCTGACCCTAAGTCAACACTTTTCAGTAGAAATTATAGGACCTCAATGTTGCAATTTAGTTGTGTTTATGTGGGTTTTCTATTTAATGTAGCTTGTGGTTTACTTTTTAAGAAAATATTGGGCACTTCAGCTTAAGATGAAAAACAACATTCTCAGTGTTATTTTTACCTTGCCATGAATAATTCTTATCTTATCTGTTAGGCTACACGTAAGCCTATTTGATTTATAATGCCTTGTCACCGGTCTTAATATTGTTCCAGTTTGTGGGGAGCTGTTGTTTCACTGTCAGTAAAGTGCGAGTAGATGGTGATTTGGCTCAGGATACGGCAATGGGCGGGGGCTAGAGCGCTCTGGAGTTTGATTGGGTAACAGCAGTGAGTGGGCGGTCCGGCTGCTGAACAAAACAGTCAGGATGCGCTCCGATTAGGCAGAGACGAATTGTAACGGAGAGCAGACAAGTGTATTACTCTGTGGAAAGAGGACACGAGTTGTGTTGTTTTCACAGAAAGTCATCTTAATTCTTTCTGAATGACCATGTTATTGTGGAGAACGGGAAGTGGAGCTATGGATTTGGTGATATTTTTGACCCTGAGCATCGGAGCGTGGTTCGCATCAGCGGAGAGGCACAGCGTCTACTGGAACAGCTCAAACCCAAAGTTAGTACCTGTCTCTGCTTGTGTCTTTTACAACTTAACAACGTGTCTTCATGGAAGTAGCCTATAGTTGGTTTACTTTTACGCAATATGGTACTGACCTATGTATTACTACCATTTCTTTCTGACTGTCACTGCTTCTGAGGAACCACGAGTGAATTCATGTGGCCATTTAACACAGGAGTTAAGTTAATGTTAGACTACACTGGTTTACCTATACTCGTCTGACTGGATTGTTACAGGCTGTGCGTAAAAGCGAAAGAACTTGACGCTGGCACATTTGTCTCTGGATATATTTAACAGGGACATAGTAATAGTGCAGTACTTTAAAATAGACTGACATGTGGGTACTTGACTCAACTTTATTATTAGTTTGCATTGCACATTTAAAACCAAATTACTCCTGCGTTTATTACTGCTGTGTGCGTTCCGGTGGAAGAGGTTGGTGCGTAATTTCGCTCCACAAAGAGAATCACATATTGCTGATAATTGCGTTCTGGGTTTGAACTTGTAATACTATACCCGGGCCAGATTGGAGATCGATGGAGCTTGACGAACGCGTTATGTCGTCGTGCAATTTATTGGTCTTTTATCGTGCGAGATCCAGGCATAGAGAAGAACAGTATTATGGTATATCCGCTGAAATCAAATCAGCGTCGTCTGCTTTCTGCACCCACATACAGATAGATTCATTTCTATCAATAAGGCGAAACGAGGGCGCGCTGTGTAGGTCTTGATTACATTACATACTAATTGCCCTTTTAACAATGACAATAGCGCAGACGAAAACGAGCCGTTACACAGCCACAACAACTGACTTGCTAATTGGATAAAACAGCGTGAGCCTTGCCGTCACGCGGGGCTGAGGCTGTGTCATGGGTTAGTCCGTACGTGAGTCACCGGTACCGAGCCCTGAAAATTCACCTGAGCTACACGTTAGTCACGTACGCGGGGGCGGAACCAGGTGCCGCAGTTGATCGATTCCACTGTCTGTCAAGTCTGATCAGTCAAGATCAGTCAAAACACAAACTTTACAAAGCTGTTCTAAAGCCTGTGGTCGACTGTAATCCTGTCCCTTGATTTCTTTTGTTGTTGAATATGAATTGCGTAATCTGAAAGAAAATAATCCTTTTCAACTACATATAGCCATATAGACATTAACACACAGTTTAAAACATATAGGCTCCACCCTGGCTTATATGGTGAACTATGTAGGGATAATGACAGCTAAGGGCCACAGGCAGGGCATTGTGTCTTGACCTACACATTCTTGTCAACTTTCTAATCTGATCTCTCCTATAATTCCATTCCAGTTTGCTCAACGTTACCCATCCATCACAGTTACATGAGCTACATCACTGGGCTTTGACAGCAGCTGGCCGTGTATAATAGATGCTAATTGATCCACTGTGTAATTGGGAGCTGCTGTGATTTGTCTTGCATACGAGCCACTGGCCAGATGGTAGCAGCTTGCCAATCCGATGGAGAGTACGGATCCTGTCTCTTTACACAATGCACACACTTCTTCGCTTGTGGTAATGATTAGGCCTGTTAATCCCATCCCTCACGCAACCTTAATCTGATACTCAGTATATGCATGACAGGTGTGTAGGCTTGTTGTGCTTAGCCAGGTGTTGTTATTACACTGCATGTCTGATCTTGCATCTTAGAGGAGTTGTTCATAACAGGAAGTTAAAGTTTTATTTTGGTTGTGGACTGAACGTTACGTGCAAACATTTCCACAACGTCATTTGGGGAGTGGCCATTTACCGTAGGCAGTGTGGTCTGTGAATCACGGTTCACACCACACTAGGGGGCAACAGGGAGGACTTTGGGGGTTAATATTAGCCCCACAGCCGAGCCAATTCCAGTTACTGTTACTATACTGGAGTTTCAGCTGCTTGTACCTGCCTGTCCAAAGACCCATCTCCACTATCTTAACAGCTGGAGCTAGTCTTAGTTTTGGCATAGGGCCCTTTTTCTTTCATTGCCTCCTTGACATCTCCTCAGGCTTGCTATTCTTAACTTTATATCTGTTATATGTAATAATTTGGCTGCGTCCAATCCCACTGTACCTAGGTTGCTTATTTCCCTCGATCCTCGTATCTTTGCTGTAATGTAATATTCTGTTTATCAGCGTCTGGGTCCAGTGCAGTCTGGTCTAGTCTGGAGTTATTAAAGGAGGCGATGCTTGCCCCAACACGACAGTCCGGCCTGGAGCTATAAGTTTAGATGGCCAGAGTTACCCCCAACCCCCTCCTCTCCCCAGCCCCCTCCTCCTAAAAACAGTTCCAGTACAGGTCACATCCCGTCCACTTGTCCAAGCTTTAATCTGTGCCACACACTAACATAGATCACCCAGACTATGCAATCTGACCATCTGATCCACAAACACAATTCACTAAAGTTATGATGATGTAACTTGCATCTGTTTGCCCATTTGTTTAGACTTTGTGTTATATAGCTCTGGCTTATTCAATTTAAACCTGTTGATAAGGTCTTAGAATCTATCTGAGTTCAATATTGACCACAATGCAACTTTGGAAGGATCCTTGCACTATCCACTCTCCGCTCTTCCTCTCTGCTCCTTATCTTTGCTCCAGACTTCCTCCAGTCCCTCCCCCAACTCCCTCTCTCTCTCTTTCTCTCACAATCCCTCCACTGTTTTGCACTTGTATTTTTCCAACATCTTCTAGATAGCGTTTCTTCACACCGATAGTGTTGTTGCAGTTGTACTATGAGTGGGTAAGCATGTTCATTCATGGCATTGCAGGCATACCTTACTGTCTACTTGCGGCTCACTGCTGCCTCCTAAAGGACAAAACATGAGAACCATATAACATTATTTTTATTTTATTTATTTAATAAAAGTTGGAAGGACTGAACTTGTTTGCAACTTCGTAAAGATCGCCAAACTAGACAACGTGGTTTAACTTTAGCTGAACTCACAGAGCGTATTAAGCCATGCATGATACCATTTGGCCTTGTCCTATTCATGGCACTAGAATGGAGGAAGGCGAAATAAAAGCCTGGTCTGAGAAAAGATTTTGGGGAGGAGGCAGATTGGAGGCCGGGGTGAAGGGTGAACCAGTGGAGAATGGGGATTTTGTGCGGAGAAATTAGCCTGGATGAAGCGGCCGGGTATATTATGTCCAACTTAGGGGACAACGCAGAATGCAGCAGAGAAAAGGAAAAAGGGGGGATGGGTTAATTTGGTTGGAATAAAAGAAGAGGCAGATGAGAGGAGGAGAGAGTGGACAGTGATGGATAGAGGGAGGAGAGTGTAATAAGAAAGAAATGGAAATGCAGGCAATTAAGAAGCACTTGGCCTTATGGTACACGTTTGGGCAGTATGAATAGTTGAATAGATACTACAGCACTGCAACTACAATGTTTGCAGTCCTTATCTGCTCAGTACTGCACCAAGTCTTATAATTACCATGTGAATACCAACTTGTTTATTGGTAGCTTTATGTAGTATTTTTACTTGTTTAATATTCTACCTTAGTGGAAAAACTAGATTCCAATAAGTGATACTTGGACCATAGTTTTAGAACTACTGATAAGTGAAAGTAGAATAAATCAGAAATGAAGGAGCATTACTTACTGGTAGCTAATGCAAAGAGACGTTTCATTGTGTATCATACTGGCTCTAATTTAATAGCAAACCGCTGAGCACGCTAAACCTATTATAACCCTGACAGCTCCTCAGCGTGTGTGAACGGAGGTGCGAATCTGCCATACCACAGCAAATGAATAGAGTATTACGTATGCATAGGCCTCCAGATGAAAGTGCAACTGGAGTAGTGAAGAATTTGGGACCACAACATGCCTGCTTACTCAGAAGTGTTCCCTGCTAGACCTGTCATGCTAATTACTATATCAGCTTCAATATATGAAAGCTGCAACTACTGTGTATATTTTGGGATTCAGTGATTATCATGTATAGCCTACGTTTTCTTTGCAATAGTAGAGAGATAAAATTGAAATTTTTGAAAGTAAAGTGTTATCTCTTAGTTCTGTCATTGGATTATCTTGCTTTGTTTTTTGTTATGTGAGCATCAACTAGTTTCAGTGCATAAAGTAGTTTCAATGAACATTTATCGCAGTATTATTCTGTTTATCTAGTTTCACTGTCATTACCTGCATCTGTTTGGAGTGGCCAAAATCTCCAGCGCTGATGCAGAAATCACCACGTGTAAAAGTCATGACCCTGGTTTTTGGCTCCTTTGACCCGGTGTGCAGTAGAGGGGCTCCCTGCAGAGATAAGTGAAGGGGAGCGTGGTCAGAGTCAGTTGTTGGGGTCGTACCAGGGAGAGCTCTGGGGACAACTGGAGCGGCGGAGGGCCCAAGTGGTCGGCTCCAACTGGGGGTTCGGGGCGCAGGGTCGTTCATCATCGAGCAGCCTAATGAAGAAGTGAGAGAGGAGGTTATGACAGCGACCATTGATCATTTTCAATAGGAAATACTAAATTAGGTCCTTATTGTGAAGACTTGCAGAAATACGAAATCCATACTCTATTTTATATCAAATTATCTTGAATATTTTCCATTGTTAAAAAAAAACCACACACATTCACTCAGATACTATTCTATACTAAAACTGGTATAGAAACCAGTAAATGCATTTGAACAAGTATTGATATTCAGATACATGGGACTTTTCTTAAGCTTGAATTTACTTGTCCTGAATACACACCAAATGAGGGACTAATAACTAATTTTAGTATATTACAATTTAATCTAGAATTTTAAGCCAAAAATTACCCTTAAGTATCAAGAGACAGTTACACTCATAACATAACAAAGAATACCTACATCTAAATTAAACAATTATTTTCCTCAAAGTAGTTATAATATATCAGTTGTATTAATTTGGTTTTGCACCTTTTCTGTCAGATATTTTGATAAGAGTGGCATTCCTAACAAAACCACGGCGTGAATCCTAAATTACTTTTGGTGGGGGCTCTTTCCCTCAACATAAATTATTATTGCAGGCCCTGGGGGAACACATGGCGCGAAGGAGGAGGGAGAGACAATAGCCTGACAATAGCTGGACTTCAAAGCTCAGGGTGATAGGATACTCACCTCCTGTCATAACATCACTTGTGCTAGCTCTTTCTCGCTGGCTTGGCTGCTGACGCACACAAGTTACGTTCGCTAGCATATGAAAAGTGACCTGGTTGTGAGCGAAAGAGGTGCTACAGTCACCTTCAACCCTGCATGTTTGCGTACTTATCGGCACGCTAACTCACTCAGGGCTCCAGGAGGGCTCCCAAAACAGCCTTGCTTATATGCGCTCAAGGCTAAAGTCGCCCTCAATAGGGGTCTACAGAGAATGTCTCTCCGGTGCTCGGGCGAAGGAGGAGAGACTAAAGTAGGTTTGTGAACAACGCTCCAACACCTGGCGCTCGCTCACACACAGATATCATGTCAGTGCGACTCTCACAGGGCTGAGAACTGTCAGAGGAGGGTCTCAAATGGTGGGCTTTTGATGAGATGCAACTGAAGGGGGTTTATAGATGCAAGAAGGATAGCAAAATCAAGATAGTGCCAAAAACACACAACAACACAGTTCTTATCAAAATGAATTGTGCTATATTTCCGAATAAGTAAGCTCAGTAAAGGTATTGCTTTGATTAGATGCACCAAATAGATTTGCTGGTGCATATATGGTAACAAATCAAGCTATATGCAGAAAAGTTAATATTGAATTTTAAAACGTTCTCTTTTTGGATTTGGATTTTTTCTTTTAATCAAATACGTGGAAAATAGAGCTAGGTCTTAATACATAAGATTGAATATGAACTGAATACTTTTGTAAATGCAAAGAAGATAACAGATCAAACTATAGGTTATACTAACTGCCCCAGAAATCCAATTGAAATCCAAAAAAACACTCTTGTTGTTGAATTAGAGTATATCCAAAATGTGTTATGCAGAGGTTTAAAACAAGACAAAGAGACATCAACTGACAGACTATAGCCTAAATAAGCTAGGAAAGGACAAAACCGAGTCTTGCATTGATTAGCTTCTCTGCATGGGGTTTGTGGGTGCATAAAGATAACAGTAATTGAATGATAAACAAATGAAGCTAAATGCTAATATGCACAGAACTCAAGTGCACTCAGCGGGGGCCCTGTATCTTAGTGTTAGTTAGTGCAGGGGGTAAGGTAGCAGAGGTACAAGGGGCCTATAGCCTCCGGTCATTCTTTCTTTAGGGAGTGAAAGAGTATAATTACACCCTATTCACTCCTCCCTGGCTTTTTTCAAGAACACTTTAGCCCAGACCCCTAACAGCTTTTAATTAGCTGGGCCACTGCAGAAGGAGGAGCAGGACTGGGTGGAAGGTAGGAGGGATAAAAGGAGTTTTCTCAAAAGGACTGACTATGAGCTATGAATGAAATTAGTAACAGAATTCAGCCTTTTTGTTGCCTTTTGACAAGTGGGTTTTCATTTCATACAGAGGTCAGGGAGGACAGTAGCAAGGGCACGGAAAGGGAGGAAAAGCATAATACAAGCGCAAATGTTCTTAAAAAAACACTAGAGATCTCACGTTTTGACACCAAATGCAACTATTATGAAAGAGACATGATTAGAGAGGAGAGAGGTTTGGGCTAGTTAAGATGCTACCAGTGTATCCAATTTGCAACTGCACACAATAACCTGAAATCTTGAAAAGTAGGAAGAAAAATGCTCTTTGAAAGTCAAATTAGGTAATTAGCTTATCTATACTTTTGTAGATTTTGAATAGAATAAGCATAAGAATAAGATTTTTTCATTTCAAGTGAAAGAAAAGTCCTATTTTTATTATTTTAGGTACAAAAATATACGTTTTGGTAAATTATGGCATATTCCATTGGCGATATTCTCTTGATTGGTCAAACAGTACTCAAATCAAGCTCACTACTCATGTAACTTGAATTTTATCTTTAGCAATGACCTACCTACTAGTAACACACAACTACAGAGCAGGTCTTAGCACAAAGCATGTTTTGACAGGTCGGTTAGCAGCTTTAACTAGTGCGAGAGGAGAGAGAGGGGTGAGGAAGGGAGATGGGGCCGGGGGACAGAATGTTTTGGAGCCTCGGTGTCTGCAGCCGAAGCACATGGGGTCCACACAGGAGTCACAACAACAGGAGGGGGGCTACGAGCACGCACTTTGATCCCCACCACACTCACCTAAACAACTGCAGACACACTGGAACTCTCGTCACTTTCGCCCCTCGCACACGTCCGGGCCAGTTAAAACACAGATTGAGTTGCTGGATTAGGCCCTTGTTACTCCTAAGGGTGTAATCAGAGCACTGTGTATATATCAATCTTTCTTCACCTTCGGGCGCTTGGCTGACTCGGCTAGTGCTGCTGCACTCATCGCTAACCTGCACAGAGAGAACATGCCAAAAGTATTGTCATGGTGCTCAAGATTCAAACTTGATGTTAATGTGAAGGGAAAAGGTTGAAACTCAATACAGATTTTGATACCACAATGGAAAAAAGTCTATATTTAATGGCCATAAGACAAAATGCCGTAAGACACATGTACTAGTCCTATACAGTAAAGTACCTTACTCTCTCTGTATCATAATAACAGATAAAAGTTGCTTATCTTATATTAAACAGAATCATAATTGTTTATTTTAATCTTTGACCATTCTGAAAAATACCAAGTTTGTTCATAGTGTTAATACATGGTCAAATGAGTATCTAGTTTTGTTACTTGTAAAAAAAAATAGTTAACGGGAATTGATTTCTTTGACAAATACACAAAACTTTATAACAATCCTTATTCTCGCTATTTGCTATTTGAAATGGTTAGATCCCAACCTGAAATTGTATCTTTGTCTCAACCAAAAACACTGTTCTTATGTTTTTAATGTGGCACCAAGTATTTGAGAAATAAGAGACACTCAAAGCAAGCAGTAAAATGAATTGAAAGGTAAACATGAAAGTCTTGGAAGTTTTGTGTCTGTCTACCCAGTCTTTCTTTGATGGCCACAGTGGGAGACGAGACAGAGAGGCTAAATTAGCTGAAGAAGGCGCACACACCCTGATATAAAAATAGTTAAACTGTCATAGGAGTTCTGAGCTGATGTGTAGAGACTGGGCTGCAGGCCAAATAACAGAAAAGGCGTGTACAGTACTTGTGTGTAGGATGATATATGCTTTTTTATGAGACTTTAGAGGGACTGACAAAAACAGAATATACCAGTTGGTCCTGATCAGGTGCTTTGTAAATGTGTCACAGTCATGGAAACAAACAAGTTCACGTGTTAGCTAGCAATTACGACACAAGCTGTACTGTCAAAACATGCATCTACCTCGAGGTTGTATAGGCTGTTTACAAATCTGAGTGTACAGAGAAAGGATGGGCCGTGGTGACAAAAAATATATCTTGGTTTTCTTTTTTTTTGAAGGAACTCTGAAATGTGTGTAAACAACTATGGTATATTTAATAATGTGAGTTTGTGGATATGGGGAAGGCGAAGGCAAAAACTAATGTGGTTTCCAGTAAGCTTATACATTGGTTTTAGAGTGATGAAAATTTAAGACCACTGACATAGCAAATTTACAATTCACAACCAAATATTCTATCATTTGAATGGTTAAAAGTCCTCAAAACAGGAAAGTGGTGGTGGTTTGCTCAAAAGCAGTTGACAGCAGTTATATATCTCTAATTTCTATCTTTTGCTTGTTTTCTTATTATCATCTTAATTATCATCTTATAACATGCTGTTTCTCCCACCTCTGTTACATTGTGCAATATGTGACTAATCTTCCTCCCTTTCTGTACCTCTGCAGCTTCCTTTGGGATGAATATACAGTGGAAGTACGTATTAATGACTACCTGGACATCATCTGCCCCCACTACGCCCATGGAGAGGTGTCATCGCATGCTGCTGAACGCTACGTGCTGTACATGGTGGAGAAGGAGGACTACGACGTGTGCAAGCCCCACTCTTTCGACCAGCTGCGGTGGGAATGCTCGCGCCCATTCGCTCCACATGCCCCGGAAAAATTCTCTGAAAAGTTCCAGCGTTTCACCCCTTTCACGTTGGGCAAGGAGTTCCGGCAAGGAGAGAGCTACTATTATATCTGTAAGTATTGTTCTTGAGATGTTAAAGACACACGATGTAACTTTTTCGGTGGAGGGTCTGTCGCCTGTTTGTGTTCATAGAGATTGTATTGTTTTGAGTGTTCCACAATATGGCATTAAACTCAAGTACATATATCTTTATGCAGTTCTGTCAGACTCTATCCAAAATGTTACATAGTTCCACTTTTACAACTGTGACTTTTTCCGAGCTTGGACTAAAATCGATTCCTTATCTATTCTTTTCTCCAGCTAAACCAATGCATCACCATGGAGAGGAGTGTCTGAGGCTACGGGTGGATGTGGTTGGAAATAAAGGGAAAGTGCATCAGGACAAACCCAATGCAGAGGAGAAGAACTTTGATTTGGGAAAGATCAAGTTCCAGTCAGCGGGAGGAGTCCACAACCCGTCCAACAGGCTCCCAGCAGGTGAGGGCTCCTCTTCTAATGATGTTGACAAATGATGTTAAACTCCTCTAAAAGGTCAACACTAGGGCGGCAAGTGAAATTATAATTGTAATGACCATAATGACCATGATTACCTGCCATTAAAGCTTAATGTCTTCTACAAACAACAAAATATACTTTCATTGGCTATACTAAGTCACACTTTTTAATATTGCTCATTGTATTGCTTAAAACATAACTATATTGTTGAAAATGATGCTTAATTATAGTATATGGGACATTTATTTAAAAAAAAAATTAATACAATAATTCTTTGTGCCACTATTGGTAATCGATGGGTAACCCTGTAGGCCTGCCATGTTGAAAAAGTACTTTAGACCTTTATAAATGTTTTTGCAGTTCATATTACAAACGTATTTGAGTTGCCTGAATTCAAAAACTAAATCTCTTGCTTTCTTCCTGTCCTTTGCAGACGACCCTGACGTGATGGAGCCCAATGTTCAGAGGAGTATTGGCAGCTCAGCATCCCAGCTCGCATCTTTATCAGTCCTCTTCACTATAGCTCCTGTCTTATTAGCGCTATGGCTACAATAAGACTTGATGGACTATATCAAAGACTTTACAAAACCACTGCTGGTCATTGGGACTATGAAGACAGATTTTTATACAGATTTTTATATGAATGAAGCGTGTGTCTGATGTGGTTGTGCGAATGTGGGATGTCGATCATTCCTAAGAAGAAAAAAAAACCTTGAAGATGTGTTTTGTTTTTTGTGTTTTTTTAACGATGTTTGGACGACAACGCACATGTTTTTTGTTTTTTTTCAATGAACAAAACTGCAACAAAATTATGTCACTGGTACATATGCACTGTATTTGCCATTCTGTGTATTCATATTCAGTGGTAGCTGTTGTCATAGTAGTTGTGTAGCACTCTGTTCCCAAATATATTTTCATTCACATTACTTTACAAAACAGTATTTATTTTATTTCATGTTTTATCCAATTTTCTCCACATCTAACAAGCTAATTTGGGAGTTGGTATCCATCCACATATGCCTCATTTTGTGTCGACATTATCATCCTGGTACTTGCACACTATTTTGAAGGGACTTCTTCCTGAAAACACTAACATTGGACGCTGTGGGTTTGTTTTATCAAAGTTTTGTAAATGTTTATAATGTAAATTTGTACATAGTATAATATAAGAAAGTGTTTTAAAATGTGAAAATCTTTAGTGAAATAAAACTAATGTGATGTTAAACCTTGGTCTTGTTTATCTTTGACACTACTGACAATATTAAGAGGAGTGGGTGATAAGGTAAAAGAAAAAAATATATAATATATTTTTGGAATCCATCAGAAAGGTGTTTGTAAATGTTATAGTTAAGGTTGAAGTAGGATTAAGATTATTTGGTCAGTCAGTCATCATGATTATGCAGGTCACAGAAAATACTTGTAAGAAGTAAAAATATAAATATACTGAGGGAGTTTCAGAAGCAAAATAGTCTATTCTCCAAAGAAATAAACCTAAATGTAAAATGTACAGACTCAGTGAGGCTCATTGCTGGTCACATGTGCTGCTATATAAATAAAATAAATTTAAAATAAACATAACTTTTTCCATCTGACTTAACGATAAACCTAACTTATAGCTTCCTCTGAATGGCGAATAACCCAAACAAAAACATGCACAAAAATGTATCGAAAATCAGATAAAGAATCAAAACTAGATACTCATTTGAGCAAGTATCAATACTAAAAAAGTCACATTCACAGGACAGAACTATGAACCTTTCCTGAATAGCAACAGAATGACCTTACGGTGTATCAGAACAAGTATAAGACGTGTATACGCCCATGGACATATACAATATAATATACAATATACATATACAATTATACATGTACAATTGAACCTTCCTGGGCAACTGAACGATTACACAGAATCCAAAAGAAAGTGCTACAGAAGAAAATGCTAACTAAAGAGTGTTTGTTTTGTTTTTAAATTATTATCATCGTATATCGGAATTGGTATTCAGCCTATTCCTTGGTATCGAAATTAGTTTTAGTGTCATGACAGTGTAGCTATGGTTGTCCTGAGCTCAAGACCTGGAGGCGGGTCCATGGGTAAGTCTGGACAGGTTGCCACAGCACTGAAGAAAGGGTCAAATGCAGAGTCAAAAATGTGATTTTGGTGGTTAATATTATATTTTAAACTTACTGCATTATTATTATTATTATTATTATTATTATTATTATTATTATTATTATTTTATTTTATTATTATTTTTTTTTAATTTTATTATGTTATATATCTCCCAATGCCAGGTTGAAATTTCACCAGAAATCACCTCCTGCCAAACTCCAATTTGTTCTCTCCTTCGCCCCCTTCTACCTTTCATCCCCAGTTACACATTGGCCCTGGCTTGGATTTCACAGTCAGAAAACCAAACACGGAGACGAGAGAGGGGCCATAGGAGCAGAGACGCAGCCCCCCTCACAAACTGTCGCCTGGGTGTGAATGTGTCACTCTCGCCCTGCTCACATTTTGGGTCTTTTCCAGGACTAGAAAGTAACTAAGTACAAATACTCATGTTGCAGTAATTGAGTAGATATTTTGAGTAATTGTACTTTTTGGAGTAGCCCTTTAAACCTGTACTTGGACTTGCAGTATAATTCTAACCGTGTAGTAGTACTTTGTTATATTAAAAATACATGGATTGCAATTTAAAACAACAAAATCTAATGTTCAATTCATCCAGTTTTGTAAAAAAGATTAATCTAAAATTATACTTAAACTTTATTATAATGTTTTTCATACATACTTTCACATAAATATGGCAGTAGTACATATACATGTAATTGTGTACATGGCCAAATGTTCAGTACTTTTAATAATGGACACATGCCGAGTACAGGTCAAACATCAGAACTTAAAGTCTTTTGGACAATTTGGACTAATGTAATTTAGCTTGAAATAAGATGTACATCTGTAACTGCTATAGAGTGTGGAAATGAACATCAAATGACTGGTCATACATGCAAAGTGTAGATGCATTAGCAAAAACAATATGAAAAAGTAAACAAAAAGTAAACCCGATAAGCTGCAGAGTCACTACAGGTAACGTATCACACTACATTATCAGAAATAGGCGTGTCACGATAACAAATTTTGATATTGCTGAAGAAAATATAGAAAATGAAAGATAACATTGCAACTAATATGCCACTGATACAGTTAGTTTGCATCTGTAATGAGTCATAGATGTTATTAATTCTAACTTTTATGGCTCAAATTGTATCGTAAAGCCAAAAAATAACCAAAAATTTCCCAGTATACAAAGAAAACGTCCCCACAATAAATACTGAGCTCCAAAATATATTGTTCCAGCTTTCATATATTGAACGATAAGTTCATATAGTAAGTATCGTGACTCAGAATACTTTTGAATGAACACTAAGTTTTAGTATTTAACATTTTAAAATCTCCACTGCTTTAATATTAACTGAAAAACAGGTGCAATGCACAAGAGGAAGTCAGCTATTTCCTGATCTAATATGCAATAAATCAAGTAATTTCAGAGAGAGAGAGAGACAAATGGGGAGAAAGTTGAACATGATGGCGTGTTGGAATGAATAGAATCGCCTGTACAAACTTACCTGCCCTAAGAACTGACTGAAAACTGTCAAAAGTCTCTGCCCCATGTTAAACCACACAACATTACATTCAAAGTCAGAACACATAACCCACTTGTTGGTCTTTCCATCGTCACGTCACGGCTCAAATCCACTGCAGATGATCAAATAATCTTAGAAATGGTGGCAATGTAACACCTATGTATCTATACAGTGGGTCAACACACGGGGAAGCTTTGAGTGAATGAGAAGACTTAACATGGAGATACTGACTGACCTGTAAAGTTGTACTCCGAATGATGTCATACTACAGCCCTATGCAGTAATGGAGAAGATGTATTTACATTCCAAAAAGAAGATGTAAGCCCAAACAGAAGCTTCTAGTGGATGCCAAAGCAGGGAAATCATTTAAAAGGTAAAACTACATATATGGTTATAGGCAAAGAAATCCAGCCAAGACACCGCCTTTATCCAACCAATAAGATTGGGCCAATTCAGTCTATTTAAAGGTGCACTAAGGAACTTTTCTGATAATGGTGACAAGCAGATGATGTAATCAGGCCAATTTACAAGTCAAATCTGTGAATACACGACTCGCTCACAGCAAGGAATCATGTTTTTCAAGCTATTTTTTAACAATAAAAACCCCTGTCATTGAATAAATGTGAGACTGATAAGAAGCCTATAATACAATACTGAGGAGCATTCAACAGAACACAGCAACCCAATTTCCATGGAGACATGCAGGTGCCAAACTCCCCACAAGAAAAGTTACATAGTGCATCTTTAACAGCCTTGTATTGCAAGGCCTACCTGCTTTGAAGACACTGCTACAATAAAAGCAACATCTAAAAACACTTCTGTACTCAAGGAAATTACACATTGGTAGAAAATTACACATTGAAAGGTCAGGCTTGAAAAGTTCAAATAATTTTGTGAGAAATAGAAAATCTACCTGCAAAAGATTGTCATGGTAAATTAGTTTTTCCTTTTTTCCTTTGTTTTTTTTTAAACAAATGTTGAAATAAATTTAAATATGCAAAAAGCCTGGTTTACCAAAATTGCTCCCAGAAACTATGCCACCAAACAATAGTCTACTGCTATGTAAGGCCATTTTGAAATGAAACCAAGGTTTAGAAGCGAGTTTACTGTACATTATTAATTATGTAGAATGTGCTGACTGTTTCTAAAATGTTATTTGTGTTTTGCTGGGAAAAACAATCTTTAATCAACTTACGTTTCATTCACAGTAATCAACGGGACGCTTCTTAACAGCATAATCATTACTTTTAATAAATGCATCCACGTGCCAATGTTGGATTTTTAATTTTATAAATAAAGACGTAGAAAAAAACGTGTGCAGCGCAGCAGCCAATCAGAGTGCAGGAAAAGTACTCTTGCTGGCAAACACGGAAGTGAGCTGCAGCAAGCGAACGTCAGCACAAGATTGACTGCATTTTTCATTTATTTATCTGGTCCATCTCATCGATACTTTTTTGCTTTAGACGTATTTAGTTTTCTTTTTCTTTCGCTCCATGGAGTTGTTGTCGCTTCTGTCATGGGCCTGCATCGTGTTTACGGTCGGGATGTTCTCGACGGGACTGTAAGTTCTATTCTTGGACTCAAAAACTAGGTTCTTGCTGTAAAAATACATAAATGACAAATTATAAATGGATGGATAGCATAAGGATAATTAATTCATTTAAGAAAATCTTACTCGACATCGGAACAGATTTGTGTAACTTTACTGTTTGTGTCCATTTTTGTTTTAGGTCCGACTTGAAAAAAATGCGGGAATCAAAAAGTACGGACAACATTCAGTTCCTACCCTTCCTCACTACGTGTCTTAAGTGAGTGCATTGGCGTCTTTAGTCGTTTTGTGATTGTTTCGTAGTGTTACAGTGCTGTTTGTTGCTACACATTGCCTCTGAGGGATGCTCTTCTCGTTTCCACAGTAACCTGGGCTGGTTGTATTATGGGATGCTGAAGAGGGACCAAACCATTATTTTGGTGAATGTCATTGGGGCCTCACTGCAGACGCTGTACATCATTGTGTTCATCCACTACGCAAAGCAGAAGGTGAGTGTATTGTATTCAGGAGCAGAATACACAAACCACATCCTGTCAAGAGATTTTGGGCATTGGAAAATTTATTCAGATAATTGAAAAAGCAAGAAGCAGCTCAGCAGTAGAGCTTTCTCCCACAAATCTGAAGGTTTATTATTTGATTTAGGCTCCAACCAATGCACATTGCTGTTGTGTCCTTTTGGAAAGACACTTAAGTCACCTTGCTCCAGGGTCAATAAGATAAGGTAACATGAAACCTTTATTTGTCCCACAATGAGGAAATTACAGTGTTGTGATCAAAATCCAGATCAAGATAAGTTATACCCTAAAGATTTACAATAGAAATAAAATCTAACACAACACTGTGCCCGCAGAGTACAGCTATAAGGCTACAAAACTCACATGCAGTATTTACTCAGGTGTGTCTGGTGAGTGTGGATAGAAATTGGCACATGTCTACAGTCCTGTCTGTTTACATTCAGTACATGGAGGGAGAGTACATGCTCATTAAACTGTACTGTCCCAAACAAATATTGAAAGACAAAACACTTATGGGGTTATATCAAAGTAGATTTTAATTTCATATAGACAGAAAAGAATAACAATATAACATTAGCATACAATACCTCTTACAGTTTATTAGACTTAGACTTAGACAAACTTTATTGATCCACAAGGGAAATTATTTGGATACAGTCGCTCAAGTGCATCAAGTGTTCACCTGCTGTTTTATTGCTGTTGTATTGCAGAAGCCGTTTCTGTCCCAGACGCTGTTCGCAGGTGCAGTTTTGGCTGGCGGCTGGTTCTACTTCTCCACATTTCTTCCGGAAGGAGAAACTCGACTCAACCAGCTCGGCCTGACGTGCAGCGCCATCACCGTTAGCATGTACCTGTCCCCGCTCACAGATCTGGTAAAGTGCTGCGCTGTTGTCAGTGATATTCAGTTTATGAAAGAAATATGGTGGATTATTATGAGTGGAGAAAATCACGTGTCATGGCAGCTCTTAATACACAGTAAAGTGCAGAATGCATTTAAGGCAGCAAAATTAACATCTGAATACAAATAAATATAGACAAGGAGATCAAAAATATAGAAATATAGAAACAAAATACTAAAACATAATAAAATTCTCTCTATTCAATTAATTTTATATATACCCTACCAGTCAAAAGACTGGACTCACACGATGTTTTTTTTTTTTTTCTTTTTTCTTATTACTTTTGACATTTTCTATACATACAAAAGCAAGATAAAGGGAATTATTTAGTAAAGAAAAATAATAAATAATAATGCCACAAAATATTTTTTGACAAAGCATAAGGTTTGTCAACTTTGGTTATTTATTTGGTTTATTTGGTTATAAAATATTTAAAAAATATAACTTTTTTTCTTTGCTACATATTTCCATACCTCATACTTCATATGTTTGATGTCTTCTGTATGTAGAAAGTAGTAAACATATAGAAAAAACATTGAATAACAGAGTGAGTCCAAACGTTTGACTGTATGTTTTTGTTTTTAAACACAGTTTCAACATTTAGTTTTATTATGGTGATGACAGTATTATGATGATCCATCTGAAATGTTTTTAAGGGCTGAGGTTCCAATAGTAAAACTTGAATGTACAGTAAGGTTAATTATACTTATTAGTACATGGATTGTAAACTGTTTGATTACACTGGATGTTTCTGCTCTTTTTAATCTTTTCTTTTTGCTGGCTTTGTTTTAACTTGTAGATGATATACTTCATATTTTAGTTTTGCACATCCTCAAAACAACAATAGTGTTATTATTTATTTTCAATATAGTTCCTACCTCTAGCGTGGACTTCTCTTTGGACGCCTCAGCAGTTCCTTCTGTTTAATGTCCCTCAGCTTTATGGGAAATAGAGGACACATACTGCACATACACAATACTACTTACACACTATCTATTTTACAATAACCTTTTAGCGCTAACTGTGACCTGTGCACGTGCATTCTTCCATAGTGAGTCTTTCATGTCTTCTCTTGTCCGAATCCATTTTCCTGTTTGTCTCCTTCTCTCCTTCAGCCCCTGAGCTCCAGCAGCCCCCAGTTTCCTGCCTTTCTTCCTCTCATCTGCTTTATCCTGTTATTCTAAATGTTTAACCATCTCCTCAGTATAACCTTGGGTACAATTTTAGTGTTTTGTGAATGATATCTTCTTCTAGTTTACATTTGGTTGACAAAGATGAACTACTATGCAAAACTAGTTAAATATGTGGTACTTGTGTTATGTGATACTATTCAAATTGTTATTTTAATTGTCTTACTTCATTGTAACATAAGGCCATTGCACTCACCTTTAGTTTAATGTTTTTAGTTTTCGGTTTTCTTTAAACCTGAAAAATATCATTAAACAAGTTAAATGTAGTTTTAAATAGTTGATGAATTATTATTATTCTTAAGTCTTTATGCCTCATGTATTTTAAAGGTGCACTGTGTAACTCCTCTGATTGAGGATCTGCCACCTTCTTGTTTCCATGGTGATATTGTTTTGCCCAGTATGGCATTTTTTACATCTACACAAAGAAGTTACAGATCAGAGCTGTGGAAAGCTCACAATAAGAATGAATGCTTTTCGGGGTGTTTTGAGCAATAAAAAACACATTTCAGTAAATTCAAAATGAAAGTTTAATGACAAACCGCTGAACATTTGGGAGAACAGAGTAACATGCATGGAGACAAGGACATGCGCTCCACCAGGAAAGTTACATAATGCACCTTTAATATTTTTCTACCCAATATTTACATTACTCTTCTTTATTTTGAAGTGATGGACATTTTGCATATGTAAAAAACTATTACCACCAAATCTGTAAGCTCTCATGCCTATAGCCGCCGCTCATGACCTTGCTGATTTTGCCTAACAAATTCTGCTCTTCCGTTTTAGCTAAACATCGTGCGCAGCGGTAACGTGCAGTGCTTGTCCTTCCCTTTGACTGTAGCCACCTTCTTCACCTCCACTTCTTGGGTTCTCTACGGCCAACAGCTGAATGACTACTACATTGTGGTTAGTAACATACAGTACAGCAGCTTTACCTATGATGAAGCACTTGACATTAAAAGATAAACATTATGCAAAATCGACTTTAATGCACTTTAGACCATGTCATTTTGCTTGTTTTTCCTTATCATTAGCTTAGTCAGAGTCGTATTTTCAGTGATTCATTCATGTTTGAGCAATCATGTGTAGTCTTGCATTTGAGGCTTGGATGCTCAGAAAATTTCCATTTGTTGCTGTCTCATTTTTTTTTTCCTTTTTGGTTTCTGCTGTTCTGTTGGTTTCATTTAAGATCAATATTGCAGTTTACAATGGCCAACATTTCATCTACATGTGACAGATTATCTTTAAATACCAGGAAAAAACAAACAAAAAACATATCTTCTTCAACATGTCTTTCCATTTTGGCTTTTAACACTATTAAATCTGGGACCACATGGGTTTTACACACACTTAAATTGAGGTTCTCCAGGTGAAAGATTCTGCAATGTTCTTGGGTTATACTTAAAGCACAATTAAAGACATTGTACCTGATTCTTTAAGACTTGAAAAGTAGAGTTTTGCTGTGACTGTAAAGCTATAACAACTAGCATGTTAACACGCTTTTCCTGACTATGAGACAATAAAATGCTTTCTAATTTGTATTTCTATTTTGACCTCAAATACAATATAACTGCTCCAGGGAAAGACACATTTTGCTCAAATACATGGGGAAAAGAAATCCGGTACAGGGCCTTTTAATACTTGCTGGGGAATACACCAAATGGTACAGACATTTGACAGGACAGTAGCCAGTAAGTGAAGTGTTAGTGTGAAAATCTGCAAAATGCCATAAGAAAAACTGATCTGTGTGTGCGTTTGTGTTACAGGTTCCCAACATGCCCGGCATCTTGACCAGTATTATCCGCTTTTATTTATTCTGGAGATTTGCACCTAGTTCAAGCTCACCTGGTTACAAGTCTATGGCAATGTGAAATGTGGACGGAAAAAGTTACACAAACTTTAGGGAAATGTGGTTACAGGCAAATCAAGTGCAATGTCCCATTTACTTTCACAGAGCCTAAAAGCACAAGTAATCTGTCATTAAAGGAGACGTATAATGCCAAATTGACTTGAACAAGCTTTTAACCATGTTGTAATGGTTTCTCCTCAGAGTCGTAATTTAAAAATGTTAAAATTTCAGTTTTTCCAATATCTTCACACAGGTGATACACATTTTCTACAAATAGTAAAAATGGTGTTCTACATGATTACTAAAAGCATAATATATCTTCTTTAAAGGTGGTGCATTATATATATACTACTTGTCTCCATGGAGATGTCATTGCTTTGAAAGGGTCCACAGTATGGCATTATCCCAAACTATGGAGGTGTTTTTATTTCTCAAAAATACTCACCTGCTTCTCTTCATGGAGATAGAAAAGTTTAATGCCATACTGTGAAACATTAATGAAGCAATAGTATGTCTCTCTGTAGACAAGCAGATGGTAGAACTCCATCATGAAAAGTTATGTAATGTACCTTTTTAAGTTTATGTTGTGTCTGTCTTCTTAAGTGCCTTTTACTAGCCCAAGTCTGCTGTTAAAAACAATGGCATATTTGGAAAACACCAGCGTTCATTTTAAAGGCTGGATCTTATCTCGACACATCAGATTAGCCAAAGACTTTTGTAGCACAAGTTTGCTGCTATTGTGATTATGTTGTTACTTGTTACTTGTATGTCGATAAAACCTGTTGAAGGGGATTGTGAATTTGTACATCTTGCCTTATGGACCTTGTAACCTTCTCTCAATGTTTACAACAATCAGTAGCAGTTAAATATTAGTAACTTTATGAAGACTATCTATAAATAGTTTTGATACATAGCCACTTCTTGTTTATGGTATTTTTCTAAGATATTTTTCATGAGATTACAGATTTCAACTTTGGGAACATTAAAGAGTTTGTTTACAAGAATGTGGTCAGGGTTATGGTGTAATACTTATATGTTGTATATCTAATTTACTGTAATAGCCAAGTGTCTTAAAAGTTTCTGAATACATTTTACTTGAGAAACAATATTAATGTTTTGTGCTTATTTCTTATATTTTTTTAGTAATACAAATAATGCCAGAGTAATAATAATAGCAATATAAAAATAGCAATTTGTATGGTTGATATTATAAATCACAAACAAATCTGCAACTCTTTAATGTAAAATCCTGTCTTCATGGGGTCATATATGTATAAAAATTGCCTCGACCTCGACAAACATGTTCTGAAATGCATGTCATTTTGCATAGTTTAGCAGTTTATATTTCAGTCTCCTCTGAAATATTAATCCTCCCGGACTATTTCACATTATCAGATTTTAGGTAACAATTTTTGTGAGAAGAAACACTATGATTTACAATTTTAAGCACCATGGCAACAACAAAATCCTTAATTTTGTTTCATTACTGTTTAATACAGTTCTATTCCTCGAGTGTGTGATTAGCCTTATGTAATCAAACCCTTTGAATGATAAAGTTAAATTAGTGGGATACACAGATTAAAAAAGCTCTTCATGTAGGTTTACTTTTCTGCACAATAGAATAAATTTAAATATTTTGTTGCTCAATTTAACTGATTAATCTTGACCCTCCTATTCTGTATGTAAAAAATGTGCACTATGAACAGAATCTTGATTTTAAAAGCAAAAATCCTATCACAGTTATATTGTTTGTCAGATAAAATGCATTATTACTATTTCTCCTAAAACTGCTGAGCCCTCAAAGCTCTGTGTTTTTCTCGTCGAGTGGGCTAAACTTGACCCTGGTTGTATCCTTGTGTTTTTGCTTTGTAATGAGTGTGTTCACAGATGAGTGGAGATTAGTTTGTTTGTGTGCGATGGGGACAGAGGAGGGAGGGGGTGAGAGGAGGAGACAAAGGCTGTTTGATGGAACAGCGCTATGACTCGGCGTGCTGTTGGTGCTTGTGTGTTGATAGTGCGAGCGGCCAGTGGTGGTGGGAAAGGACGGGCCAGAGGTTCTCATCCCTGGACCCCTGTCTGTGCGAGGCGAGGAGGGGGAGAGAGGGTTTTTCCTGAGCTCAAAGGGACAGCCTCCTCACACAGAGAACACACACTACAGAGGATTATCGTACAGTAGAGCAAAGGCAGTGAGATATAGTGGGAGATTTGTGAGATGAGATTTGTAAGGAGTATCAGGTGGGTAGAGTAGAGGAGTAGTAGAGTAGCAAAAATTGTACTTAACTAAGAGTAACGTTATTTCAAAATAATATCGCTCAGAAATATAATAGTGGTCGAAGAAATTACACAAGTAGGAGTAACAAAACATTACAGAAAAGCACTATTCAAGTAAGAGTAGCTTAAAGAGTAACTGTCAGGAAGTGATATCTGATTTATAATTTGTGAATGTAACTGAATGAACAATAATAAATATTGCAAAAATGTTGTTTCACTCAAGTAAGAGTAAAAGTATACTGCTATAAAAGTACAATTTCTTTAAAAAGTTAGTCAAGTAAATGTAACCCAGTTGTGAGAAACATCCATTTTGGCACTGAAAGTCATTATTTACAAGACCAAACCAGTCTGTCCTGAAAAGCAAAGTAATTGACAACTATTTTTCATATTTTTTAGAACAAACTTTTTATATGCAAAACATATCTTCGTTTGGCCCTCATCACACTAACACATGTTCATTTTGGCCCGCTCAGGCAAGACGCTGGGCAAGCCTGCCACAAACAATATAATGTGTGGCATAATGACAAGATGGCAACAGCCTGACGGGTTTGTGAGAGATATGAGCCAGTGTCTTCTGTATTCTTCACTCTTTAAATAATAAAAATCATGTAAACACAATGAATGCAAATACAATGTATGCCTATCCAGAATTGAAATAAAAAGTAAAAAAAAAATAAGCCAAATATTGCAGAAAGTTAAAGGTCATATATTACTCAAAAATGACTCTTTTGAGCTTTAAGTCATGTTACAATGTTGTTACCTCCTCAAAAACATACCTGGAGTTGTGTTTTGTTTCATTCACATTCGTGTTCCACCTTGTGATGTCATGAAGAGCTAGTTTTTAAGTTCCTAGCTACCTTTTACTTTTAGTTCAGTAGAGACTGGGAAGAAGTGAAATGATTCTAGTGAAGGTGTATGGAGTTTAAAACCACAGTGGAGCACTTCCTGCATTAGCACATGACATCACAGTGCGTCTGAATAAATTAAACAAAACACAACTCCAGGTATGTTTTTGATGAGGAAACAACATTGTAACACAGATCTGAAAATTGCATAATATAGTGTGTTATAGTCCAGAACTTGCCTGAACCGCTCAGACGCCTTTTGGGTAATGTGCAGTGTAACTGTAAATATTCCATGTTATAGGCAAGTTTACATGTAAGACAGGATAAAAACAATAATTCTGAAAAGAAATTGCCAGAAAGAACAAGGAAAACTTCCAGATTTCTCATCGAAGGCTCATTTAAATGGTGTTCTGAATCATATTAAACCTGTATCTCTCTTTTAATCATTTATCAGCAATGAATCTATTTTGTTTTTGATGAGAATCGGACGGGCTAAAACAGAGCGGTGAGTCAGACTTATCACATCTGGGTTTAGGAAAGAGAGACTGATGCTTTTCTGTAACACTGAGAGACGGCACCAGGAAAAGAGTGAGTCATTTATCAGAAAATACAGGGCCAGTTCTTTCATTTCATCACAGCAAAAAGAAGAAAATATAGTGTGAGTCAATATTAGTAGGTCTGAATGTATACAGGCTTATATCGCAAGGTGTGTGACTCAAAACATATGAAAATTTGTATCCAGAGGCAATTAGTCATAAACACAGGTTCATCTTTTACCTATATCAGCAACCCACACAGTGAAGACAACAGCACATGATTTAAAGTCAGACATTAGCAGCTGTACTGACAGTATGTTTGAAGGGCCTCTACACAATTTCTTGAGCAAAATTTGTCTTACCCCAGTACAGACTCATTGTATAAGCAGCTCCTGAGGTCAAAGTCAGTCTGCTGTGCTGCGTACATCTAACCATCCATCAAGTTGTTTATCCGATAATCAGGATGTGTGCAGCAGCATGGTAGTTGCTGTTAGCTTTAATGTGATGCAAAAGTCCATTCGGGTCTATGAAAGTTGTGAAAAGTGCTAATAAAGTCATCGCTGTGAAAAATTAGGATGATAAGTGAGGAATAACTTTGAACCACTGTGGACTCTTTAAAATGAACTCGGTCTGTTTTTGACGTTTTTAAAGACAGTGATCAGGAAGGCTACAGTGGCTTTTACGAAAAACTACACTGACCTTATAAAATTTAAATTCAAGAAAGTTTCAAGAAAGAGTATGACTGTGTGTGTGTAGAATCCCTAAGTGTGACTGTGTGATATGTTACAGTTTTACAATAAAAATATTCAGCATAATAGGCTTAAATTAGTTAAAGGGGCACTATGTAACTTTTCTAGTGGACAATCCGCCACCTGCTTGACTCCAGGGAGATGTAACTAATTCCATGTGTCTATATTGCTCCAAAATACATTGAAACCCATGCATTTTCTACTGTACAAGGAGTCGCCTCTCCACAGATCTGACCTGTTACCTGGCCTAGTTGTTTAATGGCATTCTGTGGATCCACTATTTTGGTAAAAATATTACAAGCTTACTGTTTAAAAATAATACTTGTAACATTGCATCTTTCATAATCTTAATAATTCTGGAATATTCTTATTTAGACTCATCCCATATTGTTTTGACAGCTCTGGTTTAAAGGGAAATGACACTCCCCTCTGCAGAGACAGCAGTCGTGTTTAAAGTGTCAAAGGGAAAATCACGTCTTTGGGAACGCTCCAAGTAGTAACACAAGGTTTATGTTTTGTATACCAGTGTGTGTAGTACTGTAGTACTGCAGTACTGCAGGGGGGGGGGAGGTAATCAGCTCAACAATGACTTTGCTTCATAAACAGGATCTGGCTGTTTCCTGCACCACAGACTGTCTCCTTAAACAATGTACACGAGCTGAGTCCTGTGTTTGCAGGGATACTATGGTGACTGTCTCCAAGTCTTGTCTTTGGTAAAATTTTGTGTCTATTTTGGTCTTTAGGGTGAATAGAAGAGGGGGTTTTATATTGTCTAAGTTTCCAACTGGTGGGTTTGTTTTCAATGGTATATGGGCCTTTACCAAGTGTAAATAAATGTGCCAATATTTTTGTTTCTCAGCTTCATGATCAATTCTCAAATCGACAGAAATCTCAAGAAATATTGTAAATTAATATTAGACTACAGGATCAATCTCCAAATACTCACCCAGCTGATATTTGTAGTACTCTGAATTGAGTTCTACCCATTATCAATCTGGAATAGCTCCCGTCGATATGGTTCAGGAAGAGGAGGGACTCTCAGCACCGATTTAGCCAATCACAGTAAAACAATATTGTTAAAAAAGTTAAATGACTGTGCTCATTACACATTGGCAAGTATTAATACATTTTTTGGCGTAAAATATACCCTATCTGCCCCACACCAAAAGTTGTGTAAACTAGAACGGATTAGTGCACAAGCTGGATTGCAAGGTTAGCTAAATATTTGTGTATATTTACACGAGTCGTGACTTATACTGATAACTTGATGGCTCCACCCGTTGACAAGCACAGACCCCTCACTATAAAAGTTTCACAGTGCAGCTTTATCATGCAGTGAGCCAGCAGACTGTGTGCAAACTCAGCACAACAGTCTCCACAACAACAGGGAGGCTGTCAGTGAAGGACACTTTTACTCTTAAAGTAAAGTACACCTGTCCCAGCTGCTGCAGTGAGGGGACAGGGGACGAGGAATGTGCGTGTCTCCTCCATTCCAGACATTTTAAGACCCCTAACTCCACCACCCACCTCCTCCACCTCCTGCTCCCCTTTCACTTGTTTGTTGTAAAAGTAGATCTCCTAAACAGTTAGATGATATCCTAGAAGTGTGCCATTTCACTGAAAGCTTTATGCCGTAATGTAGTAGTCCTGAAGCTACGGCTCCTCCTGATATAATCACTGCAGTTGGAGTGATTCACGTTTGTAAAAGTGGACAGGAGTGTGCAGAAGGTCAAACGTGTCTCCACTTGTCACAAAGTGGTTTATCAGGAATCATCACAAGTTGTTTATGAGTCCTCTCTCCATAACATGAACTTCAGCAGCTTTTGCTTGCTTTAAAATGATTTATTAATGATTTTACATTTTCAACCTTTTGTTTGTGTTTACATTTTTTTAAGATGCCATCTTAAACCAGTTGAAAGCAGAGCTGAACACCGCAGCCTTTATGATGATGGCGTATCCAGCTTGTGTTCATAAGATTAATGTCATATTGTGGAACTTTCCAGACAAACTCATAACATCTACATAGTGATAAGCAGGTGGCAGACCCTCCACCAACTGTAGCTTTAAAGAAAAACTCACAACAAACTTTTTCTTTTGTTCTTTGTCTCCACAGCCGTAGCCTGTATTGTTGATAATGTGATTAAGTCTATTAACACAGCCCCTATCCCCTTATCCTTGTCTCTGCTGTCTGCTCCTTCCCCTGGTATGCTGACCCCTCTCTGAGCTCTGAGCCTCCTTCTTGTTTTGTACACTCAGATAATCTGCAGTGATCATCGGGTCTGCCTCATGAACCTGTCACAACTCCACTGATTTATGTTGGAAAGGTGAGAAAGACACTGAGAGAGACTGTGCCTTTAAACCACTGACACCTGAGAAGTACAATGAATTACCCTATAATTAAAAACCTCAGAATAGTATCACTTACACTTACTGTTAGATTGGAGTGACTTGAACTTGAACAGTTACATAAGCACATTTTTACCTTTAAAACTTAGGCCTACTGTATAACGGTTATGCAGAAATATTTCGATTTTCTTGCTATGAGTAAGTTAAGTGACAAAAGCTTTATCTTAACAGTTTGGTTTTCCTTTTGTACTTAAAGGTGCACTGTGTAACTTTATTCAATCTCAGGTGCTGTTATTGCACACAAAAAAGGTTTACTTATTCCAAATGAGCTTGCTTCATCACAGATCTGACCTGTAATCCTCTTATTTCATTTTATATACATATAGCACTACATTGGATGAACCAGATGCATTGTTTCAAGTGTCATAGCAAGAAATGCTCATTTTCAACAACTGTCCATAGCTTGTAGAACATTTTAAAAAGAGCATCTTGTCTCCATGGATAAAATAGATAAAATCAATTCCTTAATGTGGCAGACACCGTCAGAAAAGTTACATAGGACACTTTTAAGAAAATCAATCAACACCAATTCTTTACCTCATTAGTTATATTATTTTTAATGGTTCTTCAAAATAATAGGTTGGTACTATCACTTCAGTACAACATTGACTACTCTACCCTCCATTGTTATGCACTGTGAGGCTGCAGCCATAGTGGCATATTTATGTGCATTCTCTGTTTGTATCCACAGTTGGCACAGGAGGTATTTATAGGAGTACAAGTGTGCTTCTATTCCCAGTTTTACCAGCTCTGTCTCTTTGTTTTATAATCAGCAGGCGCCCCGCACAGCCCCCTGGCCGGCAGGAGGAGGTGACACCCTAAAAACCCCAGTGCTGCATGTGTCCTAAGAATGCACCGCTTTTGCTCCTTTCTCTGTCACCTGACTCTCCACCATTAAAATAGAAAGTCACAACCAACAAGTGCACCTAAAGGGTAAATAAAACAGGAAACAGCTGATTCTTGCTTGTTTTGATGCCAAAATGGACAAGTGAAAAAAACTTGAAATTAGCAGAAGCAACATAAAATTAATATATGAGAGGTTCTGTATTATTAGTGTTTAATTTTATTGAAAACAAAATTTTGATATTTTAGATAAACCTTTTTATTTAATGAATCCTGAATACAATAGTCTTATTCCAATACTTCTGTCAGTGTATTTTTCTGTTACTCCTCCTGCTTGACTGAAGTTGTTATCACTTTTCTTAGAATGTTCCACTGTATGGCAGCTTATTCATTTCCATTCCATGGATACAAGCAGAGGTGAGGCAGACGTTTACTGGTCAGATCTATGGAGAGGCAAGCCTGCCCACAGTAAGAATCAATACTTTTCATTTCAGGCAAGCAAAAGAAAAAAAAAATATTCACGTCATTTGGGCTTTTTTTTCTTAGATTTTTTTTTTTTTTTTTTTACTGTTGATGTGGCTAAAAATAAAATAAAAAATACTAACACTCCAGGGCCTAAGTGTTTTCTCGGTATTTTAGTTTAAATGGCAAAGTTCAGCACTGGTCAATGAGTGGAGGGATCGCTGATTAGGTGAATCACTGAGTCTGAATGTGGGAGATTGAGGATTGAAACTCACCTGCCCCAACTCTGTATGGATTCACTTTGGCTGAAAGCACCAGTTTTTCAATGAGTTTTACTTTTTGGTGTTTTGTTTTTTTTAATTGTACTTTAGTTGAGCTATTAGTTGTACTTTGTTGATGTTCTGTTTAGCTTATGTGGCAAAGCATCTTGTCTGTATTGTGATCAGTGATGCGTCGGTCTTATCTCTCATATAACTCATAAAGAGAAAAACGCAAAAAGTAAAACTGAAAAACTGGTGCTTTCAGCAGTTTTTTTTTAGCCACGTCAACAGTAAAAAAAAACAAAAAAAACTTACAAAATAAAGCCCAAATGAATTGCCTCTTTTTTTTTGCTTGCCGCTCAGGGCTTCTGTAACAAACACTTGTTACTGAATAAATTAAAAAGAGATCAATGTAATGCCATACTGTGGAACATAGACAAAGCAATAACATTTCCAAGGAAAAACACAAGTGGCAGACCCCTACCAGTGCAAAAATTACCTACAGACAGATCGTTTTCTTAAATGATTACACATTTGCCAAAGTGCAACATTTTCTCCATAATTTGGGGTTATAGTTTACAGTTTTGTACCGTTCACAGTGTTCTCTGGTCTAAATAGTTTTGGTCCCCTCTCGGCTTGGCCCCGCCCTCTCTCATAATGGGAACATTGCGTGAAGTGATGTGCAGACAGCCACTCATTAAGTTGTCACGGCGACGTGCTGTGGACTCAAACACTGTCAGTGCAGACGAACACGGAGCTTTGGCCTTTCATATGTGCCATTTCTCATTTTACTGGATATGAGAAGCAGCCTGCCAGGGGAAATACAAACATTTTATTACTATCAAAATGCAGTGTCTTCCTTGTTTGAAAACAGCGTACAGTACAGGAGGTTTGAGGTGACACATGAAAAAGCAAAACCAAAATTGTCTGTGTAATCCCTCAGTTGTCCAGGTCCCATAGCAAAAGAAAATTCAAAATTCAATTCTGTCAACTTTTGTCCGGTTTACAGAATTTAATTTTCTTTTGCTGCTAAATCAAAATTGACAGGCAAACTTAAGCAGCACAGTGCAACACTACAAGGACTTCTGGGCCTTTATTACAGTGAATATATTTATATTTGAATTGTTTAAAAAGGAGATTCAGGCATCAACAAGCCTAAAAACAATTGGACCCAAAAATGCCGATAGACTTTGAAGGGTGAATGGATAGTATAACAAATCTACCAGATTTTACCCTTATTGTAAAAAAAAAAAAAAATCTATCCATTTTCAATATGTTTTTGAATGAAGTAAAGTTGATGTCTTTGTACTGCATTAGTATCATAGTATGTTTTGTAGAACCATTTCTCACAAGTGGATAGTACAGTCTCTTTCCAGTGTAGACAGTGAGTGTGTCTCCAGTGTCTGATACACCTCAGTTGACAAGGTAACTGTGTCCATAGGAAGTTTTGTACTGTGCATGTGTGCATTTGACCCATCCTTTGCTGCTATAGTCAACAACCAGATCTTGAACCTTGAAACAAATCTTTCCTACGGAACATTTTAGGCAAAGCGATAGAATAACAATTAGGTGACGGACCCTACACCAGAAAAGTTACATAATGTACCTTGAATCAATAACTTTATAAACACAGGCCTAGAGATAAAGTTCTCTGTCTTCCATAACAGCAAATTTCACATGTTACTTAACCCTGCACAATTAAAAGTTGCAGGTGTAGAATCAAACTTTTGCAGGTCTAAAATTATCTCACAGGAGCCAGCCTGAGGTGCTGTGGACCTGTCTGAGCACGCCCCTCATTCTCGCCTGCTCCAGCGAGAGCCACACACACAGCCCACTTCCTGACGGGCAGCTGTTCAAAGGTGCTTTACTCCAGCTCCATGTGAGACACTTGGAGATATACTGTACAATAAACAGCCCAGCTCTGCTCACAAATCACACACACTGACAGATATTCATTTGCCTTCACCACTGTACAGATGGGCCGGGCTCTGCACAAAAGTGCAGATAAGTCGTGAATTACGTGCACATTATAAACGTCGGCAGTGATTTGCAGAGGTGCTGAGACAAGACTAGAGCCACAGCTGCTCTGGGCGTGTGTTTGCGTGTGTGTGAGTGTGTGTGTCTGTGTGTGGTGAGAGTGTGGGGGGCAAACAGCATCCTGCATGGTAGGCACATTTTGTTTTGCTACGTGTGATTTTATGGAACTTTTACTTAGCGTTTACACACAGGTTTGGAGCTTTTGTCAAATCTGGTTTAAGTCACTGTCCTGCAGCCAAGTTTACTCTGAGTTGTGAAGAAACCTTTCTGTTTGTTTGTTTTTCTTAGAATGTCCTGAATATGCAGAGTTTCTTGTTCTTCTCGTGTCTGGGTGGGTTTCCTCCAGGCTCTCCAGATTCCCTCACTCACCAAAAAACTGCAGAATAGCTGAAATCTTCCAGCTAGGTGGTCCTGAATAAGCCCATAGCTGCAGATCTGGGGTCACCCACTGCTCCAGCAGCACTGAAGGATGGGTCAAATGCAGAGGACGACACAGGTGCGACTGTATTGTGAGAAATTTTCAAGAGTGCTGGGGACACCCGTCAGGAGCAGCATCCAGGAACCCTTAGATCATGAGAAAGGTTTAATATAGGTTCAGTCTTGTATGTATGTTTTATTAGTTGATATGTAAAGCTGTACTTGGAAACATGCAAAATCCACATCATAATTCGAGAAAGACAGGCTCTTTAGCTTATGAACAGTTTAGTCCAGAGAGGGCACTGCTCTTTTTTCCACTCTTCAACCAGAATCAGGAATCAGAAAACCCAAACCCAGTCCATGGATGATTTGGCTGGTAATCACAGGGTCCCTCATGATTCTATACAATCGATACTTGATACATGACTCACAATACGATAATATCACAATATGCCGATACATGTGATCATCAATATATTGCACGATATTCTGCAATATATCACTATTTATAAGAACCAAATACATCTGAACAACAGTGTTTCTTTGTTAAACCACTACTTGTGCAAAGTCAGTATGAAATAGACCAGCTGTAACCATTAAAACTGTGAATATGTCAAATATATTGCATAAACAAATTTCCTTTCTCTGAACAAACATCAAAATTCTACCAGTGTCACAAAATAATTTACCAAAAAATACTCTTGGTGGTATATCGATACAGCAGCCCACGATAACGATACTATAATGATCACCGAATTTAGTATAACTATATATCGATATTTCAATATTTTAACACACCAGATAATGTTATTAAGCATGTCCATTATGGGAAAAGAGAATCAGCCTGCCAGAGAATACAACAGGGAATAATAATTGGTAACAGAGAGTACATGTTTTCAGGAGCGCTTGTCCAAAAGAAAAAAAAACATTATTTTACAACTTAACAGCAAGAAATCTTCAGTTGAGGTACATTCCACACTTCAGTGCAAAGATCATGCGGATCTTGTGTAAAATACCATGTATGCAGTGACCTTTGACCTGTAACTGGAAATTATGCAACCACACTGTCAAATGAAAATACCTTCACTCTATCCATGTGTAAAGCTGCGTGTCACCTGAGACATTTTAGATCACAGATGGTTTACCAATAATTGTCGCTCTATATATTCAACAAGGCAAAGCAGGCCCAAGAAGTGCGTTAATGATTCAATTTAAAGTATTTAGAGAAAACTGTACCCGCTGTGTAACTGAATATAAAGTAATATGTTTCTTCCGGTGCTCAGGTGAAGTGTATCAGTAGCCTTCCCAGAAATGTACTCAAGTTGGCCAAGGCGTAATGTAAAACAAAATGACTCAAGTACAAGTTAAGAAGTAGTAATTTGCTGATTAACAGTAAAAAGGTATATATATATATATTTTACTTCTATGGGGTATTGACCGCTAACACACACCATCACCATGTTACCTTTTATTGTTTTGAAAAGACTATGTTCAACAAAAATAACATATTTACATGTTACCTTTCTTTTTTGAAGCTCTGAGTCTCCCCTCTCTTTACTCCCCATGCAAAGTCACTCCCCTTTCAAAGAGCAACACAGTCAACACTAATGAAACTACTGCACATCACATCAGGTTTGTCAAGTTGTTGTGCACAGTTTTTTATCATGTTTTTGCATCTTTATAGAGAATTATAGTGTAGGAGCATGGGTGACATAGACTTACAGATGGAGCATTGTACACAATCTTATAGCATAAAGAAGGCCTGGGAGAGATTGCTAAATTACTCAAACATACATGGCTAACATCTAAAACCTCTTCAGGCATGTTTTTGATGAGTGAACATTATAACGTGATAAAAAACTGATATCTCATAAGTTTTCTGCTTTTATCTTTGGGTTATACACTTGTAGAATAATTAGCCTACATATTCTAAACATTGGGATTTTTTTGAGCAGTGATGTCAAAAGTTACGTACGAACCTCTTTATAAATTTACCCTAAATTACCAAATGTAGTTTACCCCATGACTAGCTATCATCAGATTGCAAAAGACTACAAAAGGAATGTCTGCTTAGTGTGTGGGACAGACTTATTGTGGCAGTCAGACCAGAGCGGCTCCAGCTCTGAGGCGCTGCACTCACTGACATGTCTCCACAGATCTGCAGCACGATAAGCCCCAGTGTTGACACAAGGTGCACCTGTTACTCACAAACCTCCTTCACTAAAGTTAGACCAGTGAACATCTACTACAGAACGCATAGACAACACTGCCTCCTTTGGGTGTTACTGTGGTACTGCAGGATATGAGACAAGTGGATTATCATTTTTTTTCAGTCTTTTTTACTGTCACTTTATTTCATTGTTAATCACCAGCCTACCATTTTAATTAGGCTAATATATTGTTAAATTTGAATAACTTTTTAGAATAATTTGCAATAATTTACTTCATATAATATATGTCCATCACTGCAATGTACACAATCATCTCAGAATCAAAAACACTTATTGTGCAATGTTCCTGTGCCTTTTAGCTTAGCTTACAGTGTTGTGTTTTTTAGTTGATTGTAAATACTTATTATTATTATTTATCTTGATTTTGATGCTCTTATTTTCCTACTGTTTCTGTAACTTGCGTTGTGACACTGCAATTTCCCCATTGTGGGACAAATAAAGGATTATCTTATCTTATCTTATCTTATCTTATCTTATCGGCAAAAAAAGGAGAAAATTTAATTTGTCAACTGGACATAGTTTATTTGGTTGAATACGTTTCGCAGCTCATCCAAGCTGCTTCTTCAGTTCTGGTCAGATGCTGGCGGACACTGCTTTATATCTGCCTGAAGGGAGGAGCTTAATTACAATGAAAATTACTCTGAGACACACATATTTAAATACAGTTTCAGTTGGTCAGGTGATACAATATGGAGTTGTTAACAGTTTCTGTTAGTCATGTGAGTCTATTCAATATGGAGTGGGAGTGGGGGAGTAGTTAGCATATCCATTCAGGGCCCTGATGGGTGTTTTCACACCTCTGGACCTGACCTGGCTAGTCCCATTGTTTTCCCAGTTTGTTTTGATTTAGGTTTGAGGATAGAGTTATAGATGGAGACAAATGATGTCTGAGACCCCCATTTCTGTTCAAGGAAGGATTCTCTTTCTTGACAAAAATAGCTTCTTTAACTCCCCTCTCAAACCAGTTCTTTTCTCTGGCCAAGATCTGGACCTCGCTGTCCTCAAAGGAGTGGCCTGTGGCTTTTAGGTGGAGATGTACGGCAGATTGTGGCCCACCCTGGTTTTCCCGTCTGTGTTGATACATCCTTTTGTGAAGTGGCTGTTTTGTTTCTCCAGTGTAGCGCTCACTGCAGTCTTCACTACACTGAATAGAGTAGACCACATTGCTTTGTTTGTGGCTCGGAGTTTTGTCCTTAGGATGGACCAGTTTTTGTCTTAAAGTGTTTGTGGGTTTGAAATAGACTGGGATTTCATGTTGTCTGAAGATCCTCTGTAGTTTTTCGGAAACGCCAGCCAGGTAAGGAATAGTTACACCCCTTCTCCTGGGCTCTGGTTCTCTGTTGTCCTGTTTCTTTGTTCTCTTCGTTTTATTGAAAGCCCATTTAGGATATCCACAAACGGAGAGGGCTTTCTCCACGTGTTGTTCTTCTTTCTCCTTTCCCTCTGCGCTTGTAGGAACCACTTGGGCCCTGTGATGTAATGTCCGAATGACTCCCAGTTTGTGCTGCAGTGGGTGGTGTGAATCAAAAAGCAGATATTGGTCGGTGTGTGTGGGCTTCCTGAAGACCTCTACCTGGAGTCGCCGGTCTTCTCTTATCGTTACTGCACAATCTAAGAAGGCCAATGTGTTGTCCTTGGCATCTTCACGTGTGAATTTGATGTTCGGATCTACAGAATTGATGTGTGCAGTAAAAGGTTCCAAATCTTGAATTTTGATTTTTGAGAAATTATCATCAACATAACGATACCAGTGTGTGGGTGGAGTGCCTGGATATGAGGCCAGGGCACTCTGTTCAAATTGTTCCATGTATAAGTTTGCAATGATAGGGGAGACCGGTGAGCCCATTGCACAGCCGTGGATTTGCTTGTAAAAGTTTCCTCTGAACTGGAAATAGGTGGTACTTAAACAAATTTCCAGCAGTTGGCAGATTTGGTCGGGTGAAAGTTTGGTTCTCTCTTCTAGCTTGGTATCCTCCAGTAGTCTCCTCCTTGCTGCCTCCACCGCTACCGATGTAGGGATACAAGTGAAAAGAGAGGTCACATCAAAGGAAACCATTGTCTCATCCAGGTCAAACTGGAGATGCTTGATTTTGTTAACAAATTCGGCTGTGTTCTCAATGTGGTGCTCCGTGTTCCCACCAGCGGAGCCAAGATGGTTTTTAGGTGTTTGGCCACATTGTACGTGATGGAGTCTGTGCTGCATACAATGGGTCTGAGTGGTACTCCTTGTTTGTGGATCTTTGGGAGGCCATAGATGCCAGGGATGGCGTCACCAGGGTACAGTCTGTAATATAGCTGTCGATCAATGACTTCTTCCTTCTCCAACTTCTGCAAGCAATCAATGATCTTCTTTTTGTACACATTGGTGGGGTCCCGTTTTAGTAATTCGTAGGTTGTGGTGTCACTGAGTAGGCTGTTAACCTTAGCCTCATAATCAGCTGAGTTCAGGATCACAGTGCATCTCCCTTTGTCAGCTGGGAGGATGTTGATGCTGTGGTCCTTCTCCAGAGCAGCGATGGCCTTCCTTTCCTCCGGTGTTACATTGGAGGGTGGAGGTTTGGCATTGCTCAGTGCAGCTGTTAATTTCAGTCTAAGGTCTCCAGCTTCTGTCTCCATGAGCTTGTTGTTCCTGATGGCAGTTTCTGCTGCTGTGATGTAATCCACCGTGGGGATGCGGTTAGGAGTCACAGAAAAATTCAGTCCTTTGGAAAGTACTTCTTTCTCTGCCTGAGTGAGCACCCGGTTGGAAAGATTCTTCACCCAGCGTTCTTTGTGCAATGCTTGGCTAGGTTTATCCTCCTTCCTTTTGTTACTCCGATCCTTGGGGTTAGTTTGATGGTGATTTTGGAGTTGAGTAAACTTTCTTATGTGCCGTTCTTTGGTTTTGTTGTGTTGTCTCAACTGTCCCGTGGCTATAAAGTCGTTAATTCTTTGAAACATTTCTTCTGGGACTAGCACCGTTAATCTGTTTAATAACTTGTCTATTTCAAATTTTAAGTTTTCAATGTCATAATTGAGACGGCTGATTCTAAGGCTGAGCATCCCTCTCAGGTAACGCTGGGTTAACCTGGCTGCCCTATGCCCTGGTTCCGGTGATTTCTTCTGTAAAGCCTTGGGAATAAGTTGGTTCTGTCGACATCTCAGGTTAAAGCGTAAATGATTCCTCTTCTCTGCTAACCTTTTAGTGTCCTTTTCCAGCTTTCTTACCAGTCCAATGATGGTTGGCTCGTAGTTGTTCTTAAGATGTATGTAAAATCCCTCAGTCGTCCAGGTAGAATCCATGGCAAAAAAAGGAGAAAATTTAATTTGTCAACTGGACATAGTTTATTTGGTTGAATACGTTTCGCAGCTCATCCAAGCTGCTTCTTCAGTTCTGGTCAGATGCTGGTGGACACTGCTTTATATCTGTCTGAAGGGAGGAGCTTAATTACAATGAAAATTACTCTGAGACACACATATTTAAATACAGTTTCAGTTGGTCAGGTGATACAATATGGAGTTGTTAACAGTTTCTGTTAGTCATGTGAGTCTATTCAATATGGAGTGGGTTTGAGAGGGGAGTTAAAGAAGCTATTTTTGTCAAGAAAGAGAATCCTTCCTTGAACAGAAATGGGGGTCTCAGACATCATTTGTCTCCCATCTATAACTCTATCCTCAAACCTAAATCAAAACAAACTGGGAAAACAATGGGACTAGCCAGGTCAGGCCCAGAGGTGTGAAAACACCCATCATGGCCCTGAATGGATCTGCTAACTACTCCCCCACTCCCACTCCATATTGAATAGACTCACATGACTAACAGAAACTGTTAACAACTCCATATTGTATCACCTGACCAACTGAAACTGTATTTAAATATGTGTGTCTCAGAGTAATTTTCATTGTAATTAAGCTCCTCCCTTCAGGCAGATATAAAGCAGTGTCCGCCAGCATCTGACCAGAACTGAAGAAGCAGCTTGGATGAGCTGCAAAACGTATTCGACCAAATAAACTATGTCCAGTTGACAAATTAAATTTCTCCTTTTTTTGCCATGGATTCTACCTGGACGACTGAGGGATTTTACATATATCTTATCTTATCTTATATAGGCTACCATGTTATAATGTTGTTCCCTCATAAAAAATCTGCCTGAAGTGGTTTTATACGTCATCAATATTTGAGTAATTTAGCGATCTTTTCTGGGCGCTATTTGAACCCTCCTTACGGTTAGCAGTACGATCATATCCAAACCTCAGTGAATACAGCTTTGAAAACAATAAAAGGTAAATATGTTGTGTTTGCAGTTAGTGGGCCAACCCCATAGAAGTGATATGTGAGAACTATGTACTTGTACTTTGAGGTTTTAATCACATTTGTTTATCCTCTTTCTTTCTTTCTTTCTTTCTTTCTTTCTTTCTTTTCACTGCTCTAGGAAACAAACTACAATTGTTCAGTTATTGTGAATTTGAATAGAGACTTGTTCCACTGTTATGCAACATCTATATTTAACCCTCTCAGTGTGAGCTTCTTTGTGACTTGTCAGTGTAAAACAAAAGGACCAGTCCATCAGGCTCTGTCAATGCACCAGTCTGCCATTACACCTTCACTGTGGCTCAGCCTTCACTGAGGAATCACACAGCCCAGGTCTGCTTGTTTAGACAAAAGTACAGCACAGGTAAGGCGGCATTCACATGGGACTAAAGATGGAAAAACCAGGACTAGAATAGGACCAAACCAAGTATACAGTACATCAGGGCTAAACCAGGACCAAATCAGGATCTAGTTACACTACATAGCAATGAAGGTGATTTGTGCATATTGTAGGAACAGCAGTTAAATGCAGCAATGACTTAGTGCTCGGAGTGTTTATCCATAAACTTAAAGGTCCTATATTACACAAAATTGAGTCTTGTGAGCTTTAAGCCATGTTAGAATGTTGTTACCTCATCAAAAACACCCTGAATTGTGTTTTGTTTAATTCACACGTTTGAGTGACCCTTCCTGTCTACATCTCCAAAGCTCAAAATGCTCTGTTCCACCTTGTGATGTCATGAAGTGGTAGTATTCAATTTAACAGCTCCTTTTACCTTGAGTTCAGCAGAGACTGGCAATTCCAGGGTGGAAGTCATACGAATGATTCTAGTGAATGTGGATGGAGTTTAAAAACATAGTGGAGCACTTCCTGTATTACCACATGACATCACAAGGTGGAACAGAGTGTTTTCCATTTGAGGCAAAGAATTCATGCAGGGTTTGTGTCTTAAACTTGTGTGAATGAAGCAAAACACAGCTCCAGGTATGTTTTTGATGAGAAAACAACATAATAACAGATCCAAAAATAGCATTAAATGGGCCTTTAAAGGTTTGGTGAAGCAATACAAACCCAAAGTTGTTGTTTTTTTTAAATGTTTTACATTTTATTGTTTTCCATGATGTGCTGAAGATTGCTACAGTCTTATGTGTTGTAACACAAGAAACAATCTTACAAGCATCAGTTCGTGTGACATTCCTCAAAGAATTTCCTTACAAAAAATACACATCAAATTACAGTCATCGCCAGTCTTTTGGAAATTACAATCTCAATCAAATATTACAGCATGAAATGCCAATCTGTTAAAGGTGCAATATGTAACTTTTCTGGGGAACGGTACAATAGCTTCGCTTGCCAGCTTGCCTATATATTATTGCCTGGAATGTGCCAAAGTATGGCATTTAAAACACCACCAAGCCAATTAAAAGTTATATCTGCTTGTTTTTTTCAGTACAGATGATTAAAATTGAGTGCATGATAGAGAAGTGTAATAATTAATGCCCCACTGTGGAACATTCCAGGCGAAACAATAGCATTTCCCAGGACATAGGTAGGTGACGGAGCCCTCCACCAGAAAAGTTACATAGTACATCTTTTTAAAAAGATGCAGAGACAAACGTGTGTAATTAGATGACCTCGGAGTTTGGTCACAGCACATATACAAAACACAGCATTGTGATATAAGTTACTCTGACAATTTGCTGAATGTCTCACCAAACTCTCCAGCCCAATTTTCTTCTGCTTACTGGTTTGTCTAATGCCACCAATGAACCATAAAAGTTCATGAGAGATAAAACATTTTGTCAGTATAAATGTGCAAATTGTTCAAGACAAGTTAAAATACATGAGTCAAGTGCATCTTTCTCCAGTGAACCACAGTTGAATTGAAATCTCAATTTGAAATGTCAATAAACAACAAAATATATTTATGATGAAAAAATGCTAACCCTGTACTTTAGACTTCTACAAACAAGGTCTAAAATACATGTGATTCTTGTATTATTTTAACAGTCTTCTCTCAAATGCTCCCTGGATGTGTTTTAAATTTGCACTGTGAGCCGAATCATGATTTGACAACATACACTTCAAATCTAATCTCAGTCACCGAACTTCAAAATTGCAAGTTTTTCAAATAGGATGCAACAACTGAAGAAAAGCCATGACTCTACACACAATACATAAAACATGAGAAAAGTACAAGCCACATTTGACAGCATTCCTCATGAATTCCACCTTTTGTTACGCTTCTACCACAAATACGTATTGACATTTTGGGCGACTGGTCTTGTGCACAGAATTTTCATTATTGAGATTTTGGTTGCACTGGGGAAAATAACGAGCTTGTTTCCTCAGCAGGGATCCTCATGCTTCCCTTTGAAATGCAAAACAGAAGCTCTATAAAATGCCAACAGAGTGCAGAGGTACAAAAATCTGGGTACACCTACAATCAAAGTACTTTCACTTTCTGTCATATACAGCGTAGACATGAGCCTAGACGATGCTACATACAAAACAATGCAAAAAATATATAAAACTTACATTACAATGCATGTACAGTGATTTTACAGGTACCACTAGCAATTTTCCCCTTATTCAACAACTGAAAACAAAAATCAAGGTTTTTAAGGTGGTCAATTGGATACTGCATAGTTTTATGTGGGGGTTAGGGTGATTCTTGTATTAGTAGCAGTTCATATTTCAGTCTTCTCTCAAATGTGGATGCTCCTGGACGTGTTTAAAATGTGCAATGCAAACTGAATCTTGTTTTTTAAAAAGCATTTCTAATCACAACTGCCACACCGGTCACATTTAGATTTTCCAGACTTGTTCAACCCTAATGTAAAGTTATATGTTTGATATTATAATTAGAAAGCCATCTAATTGACTGAAAATACAGGCATATAGTTTTCACAGACTAGTGCCATTTATTCCAGCTATATTCATTAAGCACAAATTGCCATATTTGTAGTTTAGTTTGATATGGTAGACATATAGATTGTGCCTCACGGACATACAGAGCAAGGCTGAAGTAACATTCATTGAAGCAACATTTTTTATGTCTATCTAGAAGTATCTAAATACAATCTCGTCGGAAAAAGACAACGTTTTTAGTTTTAGTGCGAGTTTCAAGTACAGAAGCATCACTGTGAAAGTCCAGACTAACTAAATAAATTCAAGGCATTTCAGAAACAATTTTGTAACATCAATACATGACAATCTGTGTTGAGAAAGAAATGAGAATTATTTTTAAACCATGATTTGATGAGATTTACAGGATAACACACTTTCTTTTTAAAATTTGCATGTTTCCAATGAAGATTTAAAGTGTTAAAGGTGTACTACGTAACATTTCTGGTGCAGATTCTGCCATCAGCACGTTTCCATGAAAATGTTCCACAGAATGACACTAAACTTATCCTCAGTATCTCCATGTGATGCCACCAGGCCGGATTTTAGGTCAAATCTGTGGAAAGGCGTTGTGGCTGCAAGAATGCATATTTTTTTTAAGTCATTTTTTAGCGATAAAAATACCTTCACAAGAAAAGTGACATAGTATAGTATAGTATCTTTATAAACCAGTACATTAACCCACACTAACTAAACACGTGTTTCCAATTCTTCTTTTGTGAAATGAGTAACAAAGAGCGCTGTATCAAAAGCATTTTGAAATTTGAAGCTCTAATGACTCAAAAATATACGCAGGCTCTAAACATTATCGGATGTTACGAATCACGGTAACGGGTTTACTGGAATAGCGAAGCACACTCACAAGGTGCATACTTTGGAGAGAACAGTGCTCAATTCTAACATTACTGAATAAAATAATTGTATTACCTTCTAAATATCTCTCATTTCTCTCTGAACACAGATTGTACATGCCAATAAGAGTAGTGTGTGCATATTTGCCTATTTTACGAGGTTGGTTGCCCGTGTCTGAATTGTGACTCTGCGCGGTGGTGGTTCTTCTATGTTCCTATTGGCTATCAGATCCTGCAGCTGGAGAGCTCCACCCCCGATGAAGCAGAAGGCGGGGCAAACTGGGGCGGAGCAGTCCAGGGGCCCGTTCCAGAGCACCCGCAGTGAGTGGGCGTCATAGAAGGTCACCCGGCCTTTGTCACAGTCCAGACAGACCCCCAGGCGAGGGGGCAGAGGAGCCGTGAGAGGGTGGGACAGGGATCCGTGACCACTGCTGCTGTGAGAGAGCACTGCCCCCTGGCTATGACTGTCGGCATGACTCTGAGTATGGCCCTGAGGCAGCAGGATCTTCCCCATGCCCATCGTCAGGAAGCAGAAGGAGGGACAGTCCTGAGCATCCTCTGCACCGCTGTCATGGCCACTGTCCGGGTCACAGCTAAGGGTGGGCACAAGGAACAAATCAGAAAGCAGAAAATACATATACTTATATTTACATAGTTTTAACATTTTTGCCCTCATATTTGTTCTGAGAAAATAGAGTCACAATCTTCTTCATAGAGAATATATATATATAGAATATATAACAAATTACAATTTCATTCAAATATTACAGCAGTGAAATGCCAATCTGTTAAGGTGCAATATATATAACTTTTCTGGGGGAGTGTGCACTATCTTCACTCACTAGCTTGCCTACATTTTATTGCCTGGAATGTTCCAAAGTATGGTTAAAAAAAGTGCTTCGGCCCAGACCAAGGTCTAGTCCAGTGTAATATGACAGTGAAGGTTCGGACTTTGGACCAAATTCAGGAAGTCAAAATAAAGCAAAACTGCCGAAGAAGACGAAAGCGGAAGTAAAACTGGCACTTCAAAGGCTAAAATAAGAGGGCTAGTTACCGAGGGCTGGCAATGTCTGGAGGAAGGTGAAACCACTCCTGGAGTTTGGTCTCCTGTCCCACTCCCACCTGTATGAGACAGAACAGTCTTAAAAAAGTGTATTAAAACACACCAATCAGTTATTTATTAATCCCCTCTTACCTTCACAAGGTAAGATCCGGGTTCCACTGAGCATGCCCAGTAGTGTCTGCCTTGAGTCACAGCCAGGTCAGCCACGAGCAGGTCAGAGGTCAGGTGACAGGAAGTGAGAGCACGATCGGCCGCCTGCAGCAGAGACAGTCCCGGGACGCTGCGGGCATAAGTCAGTCCTTTACCCAGAGCCAAGCGGTCAGCATGGAGACCCCAGCGAGAGTCCAGAGAGAAACTGAGGACTGAACACAGGCCAAGAACACATTCATCAGAGTCAGATAGTTACTTATGGTGGTGTCCACATGGTGAATTTACATGCAAACAACACTGTTACATTCTATATAAAATATAAAGCAGAACATTATTAACAGGGTGAATATTCATTTTCATAGTTCAATTAAATAAGCATCAAACTGAGACAGCTAGCGATCCCAATTTTATCAGTATATTTTTTATGGAAAAAGCTTGATATTCAATAAAAAGCATCACATTTATTTATTTTTTAAGTCAGGTTTTTTTAGGCAATGACCAAAACAAAAGTATTTTCTTCAATTTTATCATGTGGTCTTGTAGTAGTTCTGATATGGAGCAAAACCACTCTAAACCATTAAGAAGATAAGCAATTTTGTCCTAACTATTCCTTTATTCAGTATCAATACTTGTTCAAATGAGTATCTATGTTCGATACTAGTTTTAGCATCCATTAGTATCTGGGTATTGATTCTTCTGACAGCCCTAAACAGGAGCCCATCTCACCAGGAGCAGGTGGGGTGTGCAGATACACCTCTTCACTGTACTCTCCAAATCCAGCCTTGTTGCATCCTCTGACCCGGAGCACATACACACTGTCCATCTGCGGCCGCTCGATCACTGCTGATGTCCCTCTCACTTCGTCCACGCGTTGCCATGACACCGCAGCGTTTGGCGACCCGGTGCCCCCCCATGTGGCTCCAGTGGCCCCTGAGCGACGCTGGTATTCCACAGAGAAATGCCAGGCTGGGGCAGAGTCCTGGGGCAGGCGCCAGCACACAAACAGCTGGTCATAGGCTAACGTCTTCTGGGTGTCAATGACCGGGGCGAGAGGGGCTGCAGGGGAAAAATGTAGAGGGCAATAATTCATTCATTGCAAAAACAGATAAGTGTCATTTGGAAAAACTTATGAAGCCTTCCAATCTACTCTGCAACAATTAATCGGAATGATCATGACTGGTCTACTATAAAAATAATTGTAATACTATTTAGATTATCATTAATTTGAATATACAGACTGTAAAAAACATAACAATTAATTATTAAATAAAAATGTTTTCATTAGTAATACACTTTATTGGTAAATATTCTCAATGTAGAAGCCTTCAGTTACTACTGTATATTTCAACCTTTACTTGGTTATATTATCTGTTAAGATGTTAACAAAAACAACAACACTATTACTACAAATTTTCAAACAACAATATATTTAAAGCACACAAACGTGACCACACCAACCCTGTATGAAGTTCAGATTGCTGATGAGTTTAACTTCTCTGGAGGCATCAAGGTGAAAGTGTCTGAACGAGGGGTCAGCCGAGAGGGTGAAACTCTGGAGGTTCTCTATGGCTTTCACCAGTCTGCAGGAAAAAACAGAATATCAGGTAGTTTTATTTTTTTAAGTGCACTATGTAACTTTTGTAGTGTGTCAGTCTGGTTGTTTTGGCTGTATGGGATTAAAGTTATCTATCTTCATCGAAATGCCATGCTTTGAAACATTGCAGGAAACGCAATAACATATCCGTGGAGACTAGGGGGTGTCGTACCCTAAACCTGAAAAGTTACGCAGTGCAACTTTATAAACTTATAAATATATAAAAAAATATAGTCATTCTTATCATTGGATGGATTTAATTGTTAAAGAAGATGCTCAAACTTAAGGTGTTAATATAAAAGGAATAGGACCTTAGGTTATTCAATGTTTGAGCTTCTATAGCTCTTCAAACATAAAAGAACATATTTTATTAAGTGCAAATGTTTATTTTTCACTTCTTTCCCTGCACTTGCCTGCTGTGTGTGACTCTGGCCGCCTGCACAAAGCATGGAGGGTCTGTCTCTCTGAGCAGTTCATGGGTGAAATTGACGAGTCCCCCGCTCTCCTGCAGACCGCGGCGTTCTGACACCTGCCCCGACAGCGCCTCCTGTCTGCGGCTGCGTGTACCCTCCAGGGCCTGGGCCAGAGCCGCCTGACGCTCAGAAACTGCGGCCCCCAGCTCACGGACACTCTGCACCAGGTACTGCATCGCCACAGCGCTGTTGGCCTAAGCATACAGCAACAGTCAGTACTGCAAGGTTTATATCCAGTTTACTCACTGTTTATGTTCACATAATGCACAGTACACAAGACCTCAATCAACAATTACCATCAATTTATTTTACCTCCATTTGTTTGATTGTGGCCTCAATCTGGGCAATCTGGCTCTTTATTATATCTTGGTTAGCCAGAATGAAATTGGCCTGTTTAGTGACTCTGTCCTGAAAAACAAGCAGACAGGTTTGAACTTAAGTTTAAAAATAATGTTTTGTATCAGGGATACACTTCACCCTGGTACCTTCAGAGCCTGGTAAGCCTCTGCTATGGGCATTACTTTGTGCCCGTGGTGAACGCGCCGGAGCTTACAATACTGGCACAGGAGTTTCTGGCAGTGACGACAGTACCACTGCATTTTTTCATGTTCGTGAACTGTGCAGGTCAGAACCTACAGCAAAGAAAAGATCCTGTTTGAGAGCCAAGAAAACTCTAAAATCCCAAACCTAAATCTCACTAACCTTTGGCCGAAAGTTATTTGTGGGTAAAATGTGCTCGTGCTGAGCTCGGGGCGTGCCCCAGGGGTGGTAGAGTTTGAAACATTCATTGCAGAAGTTGGCTTTACAGTCAGCACAGCCCTTCGTGGCCTCCAGAGACTGTGGAGGCTTACAGAAGCCACACATGATGGCCACACTCCCCAGGCTGATAGTATGTCTGTACCTACAAGGAACACAGGAGCAGAGAGATAAAGAACAGCCTAAGACCTGCACACCTAAAGCACATACATCTAAGTTTGTCCTGCTTTACTTTCCATAGTTATGACTTCTACTCTTTAACTGTCTGACCTGAATATGTCACCAGCAGCTGCCCTGTTAGAGCATCTTGAGCAGTGAAACGTCACATTAGTTTGACCTGTCCAACAGAGACCTGCCTCAAGGCAACAGCTGCACCTCCAACCTGCAGCCACAAAACCCATAACAGCCACAATAACATACTTACTATTTCTGAACACATTTACTGCTGTGGAACTGGGACAGAAGACAGTTGTCAGGCTTTATGACTCTTTTTGTACAAATAGTGATACTGCGGTGTCTCTCTCTCTGTCTGTCTGTCTCTCTGATAATGGGTTTTACAATGAATCACCATCTAACAAATGAGTTTCTCTCTCTTCAGCAGCAACATATCAACTAAGCTCTTTCTCTATACCTCTCCCTCACTGTCCACTAATTACATTGTTTTTGCTTTTTGTTATGTACTTGATTTGTTAGGGAAACATTGGCATACAGTGTATTTTAATATTGCTCCAACAATAGTAATAACTGTAGATGCTTTACCTCTGCACAATGCGCTCTAGTGTGAGGTTACGCAGGCACTCAGTGAGACCCCTCTCTCCCAGCTCCACGTCCTGTTGACAAGAGGGGCAAGGGAACAGCATCGGGGGGCCAGTGTCCTTCCTCCGTCGCCCTGGATACGACCCACACACTGCACCAGGAAACAAGACAACTCATTCACATATAAACTAGAGTGCTGCTACATAAATGTAGTCTGCTAGAGCATAGTAAAGAGCACTGACGCACTGTAGCAGCTTTTATCTTCATGTCTAGTCTGTTTTTCCTTGTTCACTTTAATAAGAGATTGACAACATCAAGGATCAGCAACTTTTACTTTTCATAGGTTAGATGCCAACTAGGGGTTTAACCTGATATAATAAGCACTTCACTTGGAAAATTATGTTACACTGATTCAAGGATTAGACTGAAGAAGGCTCAAATCTAACTACTACGACTTACATATTTACAGGTATTTGAAGGTGTAACTTTTAGCAGCTTGTGTTCATAGAGATGTTTTTGCTTTTCTACCAGCATTTGGTAAGTTAAATGTCATGTCCTGCAGACATCCTATAACTACACCTATAAACTGTTACTAATTAAATGACAATTGCAGGCCTACCTGTTCTGAGGATATGCTCCAGGCGGTCTGGTGTCCTAGGTGGGGGTCTGCGTCCTTGTCGGGGGGAGCGAGTGTTGGGTGTAGAGGCAGGAGAGAGGGGCTCGGGAGGCAGATCTGGAGGAGGGTAGCCTCTCTGTACTAAAACCTCCGCAGCACACAGGAGACACACACTGTGCTGGCAGGGCAGGAGAATGGGCTGCTTCACAATCCCATCACACACAGGGCAGTGCAGCTCCTTCTCCATGCTCCTCATGCTTGACTGCAAGTTAAATATACAATCTTTTAAATAAAATTCCAATGATGAATAGATTTATGATTGCCTTATTGTTATGACATTTATTCCTTCAATCATGTAGCTAATCTTGGTAAGATTTCTACCAATACTCAACTACGCAGACATAATTTATCAGAACACCTCAGCATTTAATCTTCGATTGTTAGATGTAATTTATAATAGTATATGTAGGTTTGCATTAAGATATCCCTATAGAACACACCACTGTCAAATGTATTCATCACTCACCTGGCTCTCTTACATCCAGAACACAGCTACACTTTTACAATTTGTGTTTAAATGTTATTACTCAAAGTTCCCTCCTTACTTAAAAGAGTTTCTGATTCCATTTAGATCAGCATATAATTTACGTCACACTGAACAACTATTTTTTAATGTTCCTACTATAAAAAAGGAAATTGGCCGCAGAGCATTTAACTTCAAAGCTCCAAATGAATGGAACAACTTGCCCTCCTCAATCCGATCAATTACATCGATCCACCTGTTTAAGGCGTCAGCCTTCAGATACTTACAAACATTCTGCTCCTGTTCTTGATAAAAAAAATACATTTTTGTTTTATGTACTTTCTGATGTACATAGAGTTGCTTTTTCCTTCAATAATTTACAAATATAGGCGTGAGGATGATAAATTCAGAGAGATGTATGTATATCTTAGGATCCTGTATTGTACAGTGTCAATGTTGTCTATGTGCTGTGTGAATGTTGTCTGTGTATGTGTTTTGTTTTGTTTTGATTGTTCTTTCGTTCTTTTCTGTAAATGTTATTTTTGTTAATGTATTTAGGACCCCCTCGCAAATGAGATGCTACATCTCAAGGGGCTTCCCTTATAAATAAATAAAATAAAATATCAAATAATACTATGTTACTGCTTAACTGCAAGATAAATATAAAATCTGTGATGAATAGATGTATTTCCTGACTGGTTAAGTGTAATAGCTCCCTGTTGACAATCAGGAGTTTTGGTAAGATATTAACTTATATAATCTAAAAAAGTGCACAAACAATATAAAAGAGTAGCATATGGGGTTTCTTTAAATAGACCTTCATTTTGCACAAAATAAGGCTGCTGAGGCCTGGTCCAGCGTCACAGCCCTGCATCCCGTCTCTATGACAACCTGCATCAGCACCGGTCTGTGCGACGGTAGTAGCTTACAATGCTGAAAATAGATTACAATGTTCATTTAACTGTGATTTCTCGATAATCGTTAGATATTTTTGCATTTGGGTCAATTTACTGGTGTTCCTGGCTTATTGTTTGAGACATCCTGCTTCATTAGCCGTCTGATGCGTGCAGCCTAAAGGTTAATTCATCAGGAAGACCACTAGCCAAGGTGTAATCATTATTGGATTATTATACCTATTGAAAGTCTAATATTTCAGCATCGTAAATGATGGCATATACAAACCAGCGCGTCCATGATAGACGCAAATGCTTGTAGTTCTGCCTCGGCCATGCTTCGGTCTTGTCGGCTAATTTCCTCCACAGACTGCAGTTTCTGGACAATCCCTCGGACATATGGACATGAGCTGATGGTCGTTTGTCTGGCTCTCAGCAAGAAAAACCTGTCCAAGAGAAAGTGGACCAAACCAGCGCTCAGCTTTGGTATCTCCGTGCGCTACGGGCTTTGGCACACACACACCGAGCTGTACCATTTGTTCATAAAGCACCAGCTGAGGATGGGGTATTGGTAGTGTAGAGATGGAGGCGGGATAAATAAAATATTCCAATTCCAATATCAACACACAGACCATAAAACAGCACTTTGTGGCAATAAAACTATTTTTAAATGTGATTAGAGCGCGCATATATAGAAGTGTTAAATAGTTTACTGCACATGATAGTTAATTAAATAAGAAACGTGTGGTAATTTGTCTCAATCCTTCACTTGCCACTAGATGGCAGTAGAGATTTGCGGTCCGTCCCTTTATTGGTCCGTGTCCGGAAACAAAATTAAATATATGATGTTTCTAACCGGTCCGAAGTATGTGAAACACCAGTCCTGCGGTTGTTGTAGCAACGGGGGACGCGTCTGCGTCTGCTGTTTATTTTGTCAGTTAAAACGAGGACTAAACTTTTTAGACAGTTATTAACCCAACTAAACTTGAGTCTTTTGTTTTCGGTCGGTCTTTCAAAATTGTCCCGATTTGCTTTTTTGGGACGATCAAATCATCTTTACGGTCTATAACTATAGCTAGCTAATTGTGATAACATGTCTGCAGTTAGCAGTCTCGTTCCCGCTCGCTTCCTCACCATCACAGCGCACCTGGTCATCGTTATCACGATCTTCTGGTCGAGGGTAAGTCTTGTCTCTACAGATATGTACTTTGATCAGTGGTTAATAATAGCAGTGTTTATGAGCAATATATTTGTGGAGATTTAACACTATAACGTTCTTCTGTTTTTGTTGTTTACAGGACAATAATGTAAAGGCATGTCTTCCTTTGGAGTACACACAAGAACAATATGAGGAGGCGGACAAAAGGTAAGACAAACATAAACACACATCTGTGACTGGGCCTGGTCCAGCTTCATCAAGTCTTTTCTTTCCAGGTTGGTGGTGGGACTGGCAGTCACACTGGGCCTGTTTGCCATAGAGCTGGCTGGTTTCTTCTCCGGAGTGTCCATGTTCAACTGCAGCCAGGGCCTCCTTTGTATCCTTATCAGATCTATCAGAGCCATTATGCATAATTTAGTGTTTAGTTTTTTCGGTTCATTAAATAAACTATGCCAAAAGTATATGCTTTATTTCCATGACTCTTAGTCTCTTAATGTGACTTTTTAACACCGTAGCGATTGGAGTTCATGCCAGTGCCTCAGTAGCTCTTCTTTTCTATCTGTTTGAGCAGTGGGAGTGTAGCGTCTACTGGTGGATCCTTGCCATTTGCAGGTTGGTAAACAGTGTATAGTTTAAATATTTCCTAAAATTGTTATTTTTCCTGACAAACCTCTATATCAGCCCTGGCTGTGCACTGCAGTGCATCCGTCTCCTTGTCATTTTTTGTGTTTGAAAAGTGGGAATGCTGGACATACTGGGTTATATTTGCCTGCTGCAGGTGTGTGTACAAGTGTTGATTTCTCTTATAAAATGTAAGTGTTAAATAGAAATGTAACATTGTACTGTGATACTGTCTAGTTAATTAAACAAGAAGAGTCTAGACATCTGTCAGACAAATATATTCAATATTTGATGTGTGACATTTGAAATGAATTGCTCTTGTCTGTGTTCCAGTGTCCTTCCAGCCTGTGTGGAGATCGCCTTGTTTATCGCTGTGTTTGGATTTAAGAAAAAGGCTTCATAATTACATTTCTCAGTAGGACTTCTTTTAATATTTTTATATCGGCTGTCAGCATCACTGTCTACAAAAATGTATTTTTGATATATGACTCACTCCTTGTGTAAAATGCACTTTTTTTTTTAAATAAATAAATAAATACAAATAGATGACTCTTCTTGAGGCTTTTATGAGAATAGATTTACATACATTTCATTCATACCTTTTTCACCCAGTGTTGTAGGAAAGTATAGCGTATCCATTCATCATGGGCATGAAAAATTATGACTGTTGCCACTGCAATTAGCAACTGAAAGAAATATATGTTATATTCAAGGGTGAAAGGTCCTCAAAATGTAATGTAAATGAAAAATCATGAATAGTTATCCGACAGACGTTGCACAACATAGACTAATATTACGTTAAGTGTAACACAAGTGATATGCAGAGAAAAAAACAAGAAAAAAACACAGGTACAGTCGCAGAAAGACATTTATTGTTTCGTGACTGATAAATAAAAACCACACAGTCGGGTTCATGTTGGCTCCGCCCTCTGGTCCGTCCGCTCTTCGGCTCCGTGTCGCTGGTTTGGTTCCGGGAGCCGGTCTCGCCTTTAGCTGGTCCAAGGAAGTTTCATCTTTCACACCATTCCGACTGTTTTTTGTGCATTAAAATGGGTATGTTTTACATCTGATGTTCTACCATTAAACTGTGCTTAATTTACATATTTTGACGTGTCTCACCGTGATGTTTGCTTCGTCTGAATTTGGACTTGTTCACACCAAATCTCATTCTTTTAAATTATAATAGACCTTTTCAAAGCTACTGTGTGGATTACATTGAATAAATTAAGTTTATTTATTTTATTGCGTTGCAGGGGCTGCCTCCAGGTAAACCAGGGATCTATTATAAGAGTAAAACTAATGTGTCGGAGTTGCTCCTGTGCGGACACTGACGTGGCCTTGTTCTGTAGAAACATTTCACTCAAATCAGAGCAGCCCAGAATCTGTCAGTGTGGAGAATAACAGGAGAAAATATGTTGTGCTGCTCAGTGTATTTAACATTTTTATGGTGGGCAGTGGCTTCAGTGGATGGCACCATAACTCGCTTGGTGCCTTATAAAATGCAACAAGGGAAAGCGATGTATGTAACTATGTAACTGGTGGAGGGTCCGCAACCTGTTTGTGGAGTGAGATGTTTTGGCTTTTAATGTAAAATTATGTAAAATGTAAAACAATATGTATCTTTCCATTGAGACAAGCCCTCGATGCATCAGGCTAAGTTACAGGTCAGGTCTGTAGACAAGCCACTCGCAGTGAGAATGCATGTTTTTTTAATATACATATTTGATCTCTGTATTGAATTAAGTGCAAGATAGGTAAGTTTAATGCCATACAGTGGGACATTCAAGAAGCAGGTAGCAGAGCCCAGTAGAAAAATTTCCTAATGCTCTTTTCGTAGATAATGAGAAGTCAATATTGACACACAATACTCCTGTCCCTTTATGAGAGCAGGACATTGTCACATTCAACACCTGAGAATAATCTTTGTTCTCTCTCTGTCCTTTCCATGTGTAGCTGTGAACACGAGCACGTCCCTGGTGCTGTCCAGCCTCCTCTCTGTGCTGGTCTTTGCTGGGATGCAGATGTTCAGTAAACAGCTGGGCTCCACCGAGTGGCTCACCATTCTGGGAGGCTTCCTGGGCTCAGTCCTCTTCATCTGCTCCCTCACTGTATCCTTGTCTTCTGCAGGCCTACTCCAAAAAATAACCCTAAATATAAAGTGCTTCTGTCATTATTAATCAATGTAAATGAAAGAAAATTAAGGATTTCATTGTTATTCGGCCCTAGTGTCAGTAACTGTGAATAATTGTAAAAAAAATGTGAATGTGTTTCTTCTAATATTAACAGTAAAATTTGATATTAGGTCTTCCTATTAATGCTTTGTTTCCTCAACATCATTACCAGGCATTTAATAACCTTGAAAATCTCATCTTTGGAAAGGGATTTCAAGCCAAAATCTTCCCAGAGAGTAAGTAATGTACATTAAACATAAGAAATACTGTAGCTGAGATGTCATCTGTGTGGTTGGTCACATTTTAATTTCTCCTAGTTCTGCTGTGCCTGTGCCTCTCACTGTTCGCCTCTGGTCTGGTTCACCGTGTTTGTGTTACTACATGGTAAGTTTATAATGTGTATAAAACATTTATTTGATAAAGAAGATTAGGGCTGTGCAATTAGTTGAGTAAAATTTTGATCTAGATTATCTTGGGTCATTTTGATCGCGATGTCTGCAGACACTCCTGTCAGTAAAAAACATTTCAGACTTTTGTAGAAATAATTACATTTTTATGTCAAGTGGCAGTGATTAAATGTTGGTATAGTTTTGTTCATTAAGTTTACAGTGAAAGCAATTTTATTTGTTTTTATGAGACATGGCAAAAAAGGAGAAAATTTAATTTGTCAACTGGACATAGTTTATTTGGTTGAATACGTTTCGCAGCTCATCCAAGCTGCTTCCTCAGTTGGATGAGCTGCGAAACGTATTCAACCAAATAAACTATGTCCAGTTGACAAATTAAATTTTCTCCTTTTTTGCCATGGATTCTACCTGGACGACTGAGGGATTTTACATACATTTTTATGAGACAGTTCCAATTGAAAGCAACCAATATGTCACGATTAATTTTTTGTCATCCTGCTCAGCCCTGAAGAAGATACAAAAATATTGAAAAACCATTACATAGTCCAATATATGCATAGCTAGAAACTAGACTATAATGATATGTGTATGAAAATGTAACAACCACTTACCATATTCATTGTGCCATTGTTTATTTCTCTTCACAGTCTGATCTTTTCCCTGTTTGCATTGTATTACATCAACAAAGTGTCTGCTGCCCTGTACCAAGCAGCCGTGCCCACGGTGACCCCGGCTAAAGCTGCCAGCAAGAGCAAGAGGAAGAACTGATCATCTGATCATCTGTACTTTGCTTCTGTCACACTATCGCTGTATTTTCCACTTTCACTTCAATGTCAGACATCAGTTATGATTTGTACATGTCTAGTGCATCTGCCCACATTCCATCTGTCATATGTTATACGCACCAATCTGGGTTCAAATAATTGCATTGCAGTTCGGTTTGAGCTAAATATTTTTTCATTCATTTTATAAATAAACATGAAGGAAACGTCTTCTTTTGTGTTGGTTGTTTCACCCCGTTCTCTCAACAGGGTCTGTAGGTTTAACAAGGTGTGGTCACATTGTTGGATGGTGATGGCACAACTTTTACTGCCTTTTGCGTTCCGTGGTTTAATGTCGTGTAAAATGTATTTTGTATATGAGTTCTTTGATGATTTGCACATATATGAACATTTGCACAGATAGTAGAGGAACATGGGCTGTTATCAGGCGTTTTAATGTGAGTGTGAGGACTGTGGTATTTGCACTTGGCTCCGGCTACGTCTCCCTCCCTTCCTTTTCTCATCTTGGCTCTGGGCGTGTTGCTGCACGGTATAAAACCTTGGATAAACTTTTCCCGTGTCCTCTCCGTAGGACTATTACCACTTCACCACCAAGTTTCTCAAATCTCCCACTCGGTAAGTTGTCTTAAATACAGTATATTTCACGTTTAGTTTAGCATTTCACGTTTACAGTAAGACAGATTGTTTTACTTAGATTTTTTTCAACATTACCGCTATGGTTTTGGAACATTTTTGGCGAATTACGCGCAGTTTCCTCTTGGCACGCTCTAACTGGACGCGCACTCACTTTATCCACGCGTACTTTTTGTGCTCGTTTCGCATATTTTTGAAAAGCGCTATAACAAGGAAATAAACACTTTTTCTGGCTTTTTAAATGAAATCCACGAACAACTACAAGGCTATCTCATGCGCAAGAATTTGAGAAGGGGCCAGGCCAACACCCACGGAACACGCTGTAATCATCAGTGTAATGTAACTGTAATTTACTGTAGATTAAGCAGTTCTTTGGTCTCATTTCAGTAACAATGTCTACATGCACTGACCTGGAGAGATGCATGGAGTCTCTTATTGAGATTTTCCATCGCTATGCCAACGAGGACAAGGATGGAGCAACATTAAGCAAAAAAGAATTCAAAAAACTTGTTGAGACAGAACTACCTAATTTCCTGAAAGTAAGATATAGGAGTGGTTCATAATTTAGTCACATAAAACTGCAGATATTTACATTTTCGTGTTGCTCTGTTTCAGGCCCAGAAAAACCCAAACCTGGTGAACGATATGATGAAAGACCTGGACCAAAATAAAGACCAGAAGGTGGATTTTGAAGAATTCCTTTCACTGGTCAATGGCCTTTCGATGGCGTGTGAAAGATGTTATAAACTGCATGAACAGAAGGGCAAGAAGTAAAAAAAAATATATATGAAACATCACTGAGACAATTCTTCAATAAAATAAGCAAACCACAAATCATGCAGCGTGTTTTTGTGTTTTATTTAAATGTATTTGTTTCTCAGTAGGCTATGCGGATGCTTCAAAGAGAAAAAATGCACAACATTCCACACCATGAGCAGAAGTAGGAAGAATAACAAGTCATATTTAACCTCTACAACATTCATTTCACAATAAAAGACAAAACTAGATATCCTCCTGTATATTCAGATTAAATTAAGAAACACTATAGATTACTAACACAATGTTCTAGTTATTTTTACATTCATTTACTATAGCTAGATAGATTTTATTGAACTTGAAGGAAATTTAAATGTATTTAGATAGAAGTTCATCATTTGTTCATGTTTATTCTTGGATAATATTTGCGTTGTATTTAATGTTGTATAAACTGTTATCTCTGCAGAAGCTGGATGAGCCTGCTGAGTGAGTTGACATCTGTTGTAGATTGTAAGATGATAAATGTGCAGAATTGAATGTGCTGGCATCAAGTGTATCAAAAACAGACCTAAAAGTACATGCCTCTGCCTCAACATGAACACCAGCGAATGTGATCAAATTATTATTCTATAGGTTCACTTGCACAATGATAAAATCAGGGGAGTGGCCAAGCATGGGCCTATAATTTAAACCTGCAAGAATCCTCATCAGTCATGAGAGCTGGTAGGTGGATACTCTACTTATTTTCTTCAGTGAAAATGAAATTCTCTTTATATTAAAAGAACCTAATTTTAATGTAAAAGTGACACAAAAGTAGCCAACTCTATGAAAGGGTTAAATAAGTCATCCTGATCAGTTTCATGCAGCTTCAATGCTTTCATCAGTGACAGATCTAGAATTTGTTTCAAATGTATTCAAGTAAAGGAACACATTACTTCTAGCTCTAGACAAAACCAGTACTTGAAGGGGCTCACGCATTTAGTTTACATATAAATAATGAAATTAAAAATTAATATAGGCCTTCTCAAATCAATGAATGAAGTAAGTCAATGAAAAGCTATAGTGTAGTACAGCGGTACAACTGCATTGCATTAGAGTCCACACTAGATGGCGCCAACACCTCTCCAGATTTATTTTTGTCTTGACAAGTTCTGGATCAGACCTGCAGATGTTCAACAAGTTTAACATAGAGTCAGTAGCCTACTGTCTGCTCCTGCTCTCTGTGTAGAGAAGGATTTACATTTGTTTTAGAAAATAATCAAGGCATAAAAACTGACTGATTGTTTCATGGCCCCTTGTGGCAATTTAACATTGTAATTAATTCATTTTGAAGTGTATTTTTATTCATATTTGTTTCTCGACTTTACTTTGTCTTTCACTGTAGCTATGTCCGGATGTTCCAGCTGTTTGTTCTGAGTACAGGCGGAAAAATGTTGTAAAACTTGGACCTGAGCCCAACCTGTATTAACAAATGAGTCATACTTAAAATTAGTCATGCTTAAGTCTTCAGATATTGTTCTGTTAAGTCTTTGTTACTTTTTGTTTGCTTTTCGCATAGTTTATACATTTAAGATCATAGAATATAATACAGAACAAAGCACCAATGCAGCAGCATTAGACAGTTTTTACTTAGATAAACTGAGTAAAAACTGTCTGGTCTTAAAGGGGCCCTCTATAACCTGCATGTGCCCATGGACATGTGATTGCTTTATGTTCCACGGTATAGCAATAAAAATATTTGTTTCCATGGAGACAAGCAGGTGATTTCACCTTACTAAGTTACAGGTCAATCTGTACAGGTGAGCCTTGTCACAGTAAGAATGCATGTTTTCAATGTATTTTTGAGAAATAAAAGTACCTGTAATGTAATAAAGAAATATTTAATGCCACTGTGGAACATTTCAATCAAAGCAATACAAGAAGGTCAAAGACCATCAACCAGAAAAGTTGTGTACCTTTAAGTCTACTGTAGCTTACCATTACTATTGTTCTTGAGTATCTTTCTGGTGGAGGTTCTGCTATCTGCCGGTCTCCATAGAGATGTTATTACTTTACCTGAAATGTTCCACAGTATGGGTATGAATTTATGAATCTTCCAATTATTCAGTTATGGTTTTGTTGCACAAAAACTTGCACTCATTGAGCATGCCCATCTATAGATGTGGTCTGTAAATTTACCTGGCATTCCACTCCTGCTTCTTTCCATGGAGATAATTAAGTTTGATGCCATACTTTGAAACAATATCTAATTTATCTGAGAAAGTTTCTAGTTATTTTCCGCCCGTGCTCCCCTAGTTTTCCCCCACCGACAGTGCAGACAGGTCGTTGTTTCGCTGTGCATTTTAGACATTATAATCCTCTGCCTCTCTATTCTGTTCTGTCCCCTGCAAAGAGAATCTGATAGTGTCCAATAAGCGAAAGTGTCCAATTTGAAAGACTTAGTGGGAGAGAAGGAGGAAAGAGAAGACCAAAAGTGTGGGTGGGGTGGATCTGGAATTACATAAGAGGTGCAATGAATGAGGATCAGTCAAAGAGTTTAAACTTAGACAACCAGACAACATAGCAACAAGAGCAGGCATGTGTAAAATGTTCCTCTAAAAGGTATATTTAAAGTAGATATCAAAGATTTTCATGTCTTTCTAAATAGTTTTAAATAGGTCAAAAGGTTCACTTACACACAAGGAAGACATTTTACATTCATGCCAATGCCAATGTCCAACCAGGCAAAATTATAAATCAAAAACTGTCAGGTAACGCTGGTAAACAAAATCTTAAATATAATTATGTTAACTATGTTTTAAAGTTGTGTTTCTCACCTGAGACGAGATTCTCTAAGGAAGAATCTGCAGAAATTGCAGGGGGTCCCCAAAAGCTTCAGGTCATCAAAACTATAACTACTGCAAAATAAACTGTTAAAATAAACCATCCATGACTGGAAAAGGGGTACAGAGTCTAAAGACCTCTGATGAAGTTAATTTGTCAGAAACTACTGCTTGTTAATAAAGCATTTATTGTTACTTGGAGTGTTCAAAATCTGGTGCAGTTTTGCTGGTACAATTCTCACCACATAATGACACGCCCCTATGACTGTAGTTTTCCGTTTGTTTATGTATCGTGGCTGCAGCATGCCTTCTTTGCACTGGGAACTCCAAGATGAAAACAATAGTATGTACTGTAGTAATGAGCTCTTTAGTACTTTCTTTCACTTGACTTTAAGCTGTAATAAATAATTAATATGGCAGTGTACTTTTCATGAGTCTGGATAACGCTGAGGGCGGAGTTTGACACACATTTCCCGAGCATGAATCAGAGTTAGTCCGTGACTGTAGGTGCCCACAAGTCTTTAAGAGGAGACTTTTCCATCATTTAGCAGCCACTCCTGGGACAGATCAACTGCACTGCACAGACTTGTTCTCATCAACTTCTGGTTCATTTGTACAAGCACAAGGTAAGTTCAACATGATACTACATGCACACATGCAAACATGCATAATGAAGAGTTTGTTTGTAGCATGTCTCGTCTGGAGCAAGTCATCACGTCCATGGTGGATATCTTCCTGGAGTATGCTGAAAATGAGGGAAAGAAGCAGCAGCTGAGCAAAGACGAACTCAAGGCTTTCCTAGAGAAAGAAATACAGAGCGAAGAGTTTAAGGTATTTCATTTAATATTAGTTTTTGTATAACATTTTGGTTTGAAAAATATTTCAAATACCTATGCCAGTTTTTACTGTAGTTGATTACCCTCTGTACTTTGGCAGTTGCTATTATTATTTCTACTCATCAAAACGGCTGCAACACACATGATCCTTGTCTGAGCCTAGTTTAGTCCTGATGTAGACTTGGTTTGGTCCTGGTTTAGTTCTGGTATAGTCCAGGTTTAGTTCTAGGTTTAGTCTCAGTTTTAATCAGGTGTCCTTGTGTGAATACACCCTAAAACTACATCTACTACACATTTTTGTGTACTTCTTTGTCTATCAAAATGACTCAACTACTTTCCACTTCGTATTGAAGATTTGGCAGTTTAATTTCCTAAACTAAATCTGATACTATATCATTATGATTACTATACCATATCATTTATTTGTGTGTGTGTGTGTGTGTGCGTGCGTGCGTGCGCGTATGTATGGGCATAATGATTATGTCCACAGTTATACTGATGAAATAGGAATATGAAATATGAAAGATTGAAACATGTATTCTAACTTTGAGCAGGGTCACCTCACTGCTCTCACCTGTAACTTTGCCAGGTGGCGCCAGGTGTCTTAGTGTTATTTAGTTTAATGTAAAGTAATAACATCTCCATGAAAACAAGCAGGTGGTGGAGACTCCACCAGAAACCTGACGCAGTGAGGCACCTCTCAAAACTCATGTTCCTATTTGAATAAAAATACATGTATGTTTAATATTATGTATTTATGGAAAAATGTTTTAGGCTTCACCTTTAATAACTGATTCTGATTCATCAGTATTTGACATACAAGTTTTCATGCTTGTGTTTTCTAGCAAAAGATCAGTGCAGAGGCTGTGGAGGAGGCCATGGAGATGATCGACAAGAACCACGATGGAGAGATCAACTTTAGGGAGTTCTGCAGATGTGTGTGTGAGTTAGCCAAGTGCTACTTCCACCAGAAAACAGGCAAAGGGGGGAAGAAAGGCAGAGGCAGAGAAGAGCATGAAGACAACTGATATGTCAGGCTGTATTTAGTGTGTGTTTTATTTTATCCGGTCATGTTGTAAAAGTGTGGGTTGAATGTTAGTTGTGAATAAAAATATAGGTACAGTGTGGTCCAACCTGTCAACACCAATCTTGTCTGTGCTGCTTTCATTGTTAGAGTACGTCCTGAATAAGTATTATGTCGTCAGATATTAAACAGGATGTGACTGCTTTGTCGTCTTTTCTTTCATTCACAAACTTTTCCAGCAGTGCCAAGACAAAATGCAAAGCTGTTCAATGACTTGTTTAGACCCACTTTTAGCCTTTAGCTCTATTAGTTCTCCCTGAATAGTTCATTAGCTCCAGGTTTGATCCCAATTATCTTGTCTTTTCATGCATGAGTTTCAGCTTCCTGTAAGATGCAACTAACTAACCTATACTGATACTTTGCAGCTGATCATCAACATTATCTGAGGATGTGACGCTAACTGTAGGCTCTGCTCTGTCTGAAGCTGTTACTCAAATTAATCTGAGTTTTATTTTAACACAGTCTGACCGTGAAGAACTGACTTAACTGGAACTACAACAGGTGACATCCATTTTGTGTTTTTTCTTGACTTTTCAGACTATTTGACCATGTTTGCTAACGTGCACATTGTATCTCCATGGTAACTCCTGAACATTCTATCCATAGAGACACATGTAGAACACCACCAGCATGATGTCACTGTAAAGCATCAACAGTATTTTCTATTACAAGTAAAATGCTCTAAAATGCTTTAGATACACTTTTATTTCCTTAAAATAATATTTAAAATGTCAGAAAATATGTACCTTGTGAGTACATTTTCTTAGAATCTTTGACTGAATCTAAATATTGATGACATACATACAGAGATTCCTTTTTTAGAATTCTGTGTTACTTTCTGTAATTTTCAACTTTTTCAACTTTTTCCTCAACTGCACAAGCTGTCACGTTAATGGTGTAAAACAATTATAATTCTTCACATGTAGTATCCCACCAAACAAAGAAATACAAAACAACAAAAAACAACAAAAAAACAAAAAGCCTACAGGAGCTGTGCAACTCGATATATTTTTCTTATAACATTTTCATTTTCAATATATGCTTTTCATGCCACAACTCTATGAGACCATGAAGCTGATCAGTGAAATCTTCAGCAAATACTAAGAGGATAAGTATACCCTCTCCAAAGCCAAAGTGCAAGTGGTAAATATACTAAATAAAATGCATTTGAGAAATGGAGGGGTATAATATTAATTAGCTGACACAAATCGTCTACTTGCATTTGCCTACAAATCACATTAATTAATTCATATTTTTCTGATTTATCAATGAATTTTAAGTACACAGTGTAGTAGCAGTCCTTCAGATCAAAAGGAAAAGTGTAGAGAAACCTCAGTTAATGCCATCTGACATGACTATTGTTGACAAAAGTGGCCGACAAAGCTTCAAATCAAATCAAACTGTATTTATAAAGTGCTTTTCATGCAAAAACGTAACACTAAGTGCTTTACAGTCATTAAAAACAATACATGCCCTTCCACCCAACCACTCTACCCTAACACCTTCACATTCATTGGTTTTGTTTAGCTTTGCATATTACTGAAATTCTTTTGTGTGTTTTATGTGTGTTTTGGTTTATTTTGTGATTTTAATTACTTGATTAAATTCAGCTCTACAGCTTGCCTTGCTGCGCCTTCATATTTGTGGTTCAAACTCTTAGTGGTAGTTTCACAAAAGGGGTTAGTCATGTCAAACTCTGACTATATGTGTATTAATGTCTCTTACTGCATTCCAAGCAGTAAGGCCAAACAAAGAGAGTGTTCACATATAACACACACCACATCTGTATGAACCAAACCAGCATAAGTGTGAAGGCAGCTTCTGTTAACCCTAAAAAAGTGTTTTGTAGATATTAAATTAGTGTACTGAAGCAGGCTGATCAGTTCCTACATCTATGTAGGAAAATGATCAAACAGCTGCAAAACAGAGTTGATAAACAATAAAAAGAACAGAAAGCGCAATCTTGAAACTATGAGGTGTGTAATCCCCTGTAATGTAGGTGTGTTCCATAGGAACATAGTTTTCAAAAAGTTCTCAACAATTTTTTTTCTGTTGTTAAACATTTAAAACTTTACTTTTGAGTTCAATTCTAAATCCATTTACTTTTTGTTTATAACACTAATTAAACTTCAACAAAGCCAATGCATGCACTTTCAGCACATTTCTGATTGCAAAAATAAGATCTAATTGTTGTCAGGAAACCCCCCTAAACATGATGATTCAATGGTGATGTACCAAGTACCAGGTACCAATGTTTCATATAATTCAGTGACACTGAGGAGCAAGTGTGTAAAAAGCAGTCGAGCAAGAAGTTGCATCTTATGTAACACATTTTGTAAGCTTTGTCCTGCCAAAGACTTTTGATGAGAGCTGTGATAGAAATGCCAGCACTAACATGAATGATTTGTCCCCAAGCACAACGACAACAATGCCAGGGCGGGACAGCCTAATATAAGGCAGTCTGAGCCTAATCCCTCTGCTCACATTCTACAAGCAACTCTTGTACAACGAGCTGTGCACAGCACATGAGTTCAAAGGCTTTGGGTTATGTTTTGCTTGATATTTTCACATACATTTTAGTTATTTGTGCTTTTAAACCTTCGTAAGGAAATGGGAGATAAAGTAGTAAGTATATACATTTTAAATATAGACAGTGTAATGGTGCTGGTGTAGTGGTCTAGGGCAGGCATTCCCATTTTTTGAGCAGGATGATTTGTGTGTCTATGTTTTATAATTGTTGTTTGTATATTTAAATAATCAAAAAGCTACAAAAACAGCTGATAAATAATAAAAAGAACTGTGCAATTTTGCAGGTAATTTGCTTGTCTTCTTTGCCCCTATCGCTGCAGCTTTCCTAAGTCTAATAAAGCATACGAACCAAACATTATTTCACAAAGAACATTATTTAACAAAGAATAAGAAAGAAACTGTACAATTATGGGAATATTGCTTGCGCTGTACCCGGCCACAGGTGCGTCTACACACAAATTCTAATCTTAGCACTATTTGTTTGTTTGTTTTGTGCAGAAGAATGATCAGCTGGAGGAAATGTTTCAGAAGCTGGACGCAGATGGGAGTGGCACACTTGATTTTCAGGAGTTTCTCACACTTGTTGGGTCCACGGCGCTCATGTGCCATGGCATCTGTAAGTGTGCAATGTAATAATGCTGAATGGTGTTAACTGTCACATTAAAACATATGTCAATACAAAGTGGCTTTCATTGTGTTTGCACGGACTTAATATTGGCCACATACATTTATTTAAGTATGTGAAAAAATTTGTGAATCATACTTTACTTTTAATTGGGGAAGCATTTAGGGCAGTGAACTATATACGATTCTTTGTGATTTGATAAATTAAGTCTGTAGGCTTATAAAACAACAACCAGGATAGACACGAACGATGCAGCCTACTGCTCTGAATTTGATTATTAAATGCAGTTTGTCTGAACGACTCAGTAGCCTCTACATAATACAAGAGGAAGTATGTTTTATGCTTCTCTGTTGTTTTTTCTTTTTGAGAATAAACATGTTGAAATAGCCTAATAGTTTAGTAGTGCAAACCTGCAGACTATCTGAAAATACAAGTTATTTTAGGAGATCCTCTTGCTCTTTAAAGGACAGGACACTATGTAAGATTTTGATTTAATCAACAGTGAGCAACTTTCTGGTGGTGACAGGCACGTCATTTCTGTTTCCTTTTATGCCATCTAGAAAACTGCAGCCAAAGGAAACAGTCCCATGGAGACAAGCAGTAGGAGGAACTCCTCTAGGCCAATAATAATATAATATTTCATAAACTTGACCTGTCTCTATCCTCAGATACAAGGTACACATGGTCAAATTAAATGATTTAACTGATTTAATCTGATTTATTTTGGATGGCTATTTGTGAATTGATGACACATAGGGATTCCTTTTAGAATATATAGTTTTTTTCTGCACAAACTGTCACTTGAGTGTTGTAACTATAATAAATATTTACCACAGGCAGACTACTATATTCCTGAACAAAACAATAAAAAAACTGTCTTTAATAGCCGAGTTCTGTGCCTAGTAAGGTTAAGACATACAGTAGCAGCACCGCCCATAGGAGGCATATGACCCGAGAGGAGCGCATGTTTTTGGGGCGGTTTCGGAAATCATCGGAAGCACTCGGGATGTTTCGTTTCCTCCCATAGAAGTATATCCTCCCTGCCACTTAGCTAGCCGAGTTGACTAGCCTGTTACTTCTAGCTTATATATAGCGTTACGTAGGCCTGTTTAGATGCCGATTTTGTACTGAAACATGTCGGATAGCGAGGATCAGGGCTTTGGTTCAGCCGCGGCCGCTCCGGAGTCCCAGTTTCCCCCGCGGCACAGCTGTCAGACCCCCGCGCTCACCCCGTCCTCCACCACCTCTACGGGCACGGTAACCTCCTCAGGCCCCAGGCTGGTGCGGATTGTCAAATCAAACTCGGGCTACGGCTTCAATGTCCGCGGCCAGGTGAGCGAAGGGGGTCAGCTCCGGAGCATCAATGGAGAGCTTTACGCGCCCCTCCAACACGTTTCCGCCGTGCTGCCCGGGGGAGCAGCGGACCGAGCCGGGATATCCAAGGGGGACAGGATACTTGAGGTGTAAGTGGATGTTATTGTGTTTCCTGTGTCAATCTTACACGCATTTGTATGTCATTGTTAAGAGTGACGTGCGTTACATGTTGTGATCTTAAAGGTGCACTGTGTAACTTTACAGGTGGAGGTCAGGCACTGGCTTGTATCCATGGAGATGCCATTGCTTTGCTGGAGTGTTTATTAAATTATAGACGCTTTAGTGCACAAAATACCTTGAAAACATACTATCCCCCATGGTATGTTTTCAAGGTAATTCAAGGTATCGCCTCTCCACAGATCTGACCTGTAATTTGGCCTGGTGAAGTCACCTGCTTGATACAAGTAGATGTATTTAATGCTATACTGTGTAAAATTCTAAGAAAATATTGACTTCTCCAAGACAAGGAGGTGTTGAACCCTAATACAGAGAAGTTGGATAATACACCTCTAAAATGCATAACTATTTTGCTTATATGGTGCCAATCTGCACTTTTGATCCAAATGAATGAGTGGTCTGTTTATCCAAGGAGACACATCCGGACATCATTGCAATTCACCCCACACCACTCTTCTGCAGACATCAGTCCGATAACACCAAGCTAGCCATTTAAAATGCATTGCACTAACTGGCAATAACACACTTGCATCCATAGTGGATGCAACATTACTCTATGCACTTTAACTTTAATCAGGTCTCCCTTAGGTGCTGACTAGGTTCTTAGTTTGAGAAGGCTTGACTTTGTTGCTATGGAGATCTGTGCCGCACAGTGATGCTCTTGTGTGGACTGGGGGTGCAGAAAATGGGGTCTGCCTCCTCTTCAGTTCTCATTGGCTTTCCTTCAGCCCGGCTCTCTCATCCAATTGGCTGCACTGCACACTGCACCGTCACCGAATGCCCTGCAGTAACCTAGCTGCAGGTTGACCCCATTATTGCATTAAACCTGTGTCAGAAATATGATGATTAGTTTTAGCTTATTCTCAGTTTTTTTGACTGGCACACAAATATTACCAAGGACATTTCTTAAAAGATACACTAAATAACTTTTTATTCATTACCTGCTTGTCGCCATGACACTATAACTTTGCCCAGTATTACTTAGTATAAAAATAATAAATAATGGATCAGATTTATATAGCGCTTTTTTGGACACTTTTTATAACATTAAAAATCTCCAGCTTGCATTTATTCCATTACAGAAGTCTTTATTGCTCAAAAAAGCTACACAAAGCAATGCATGCAGTCGTGCTGTGAGCTGTCTTTCCCTGTAACTCGACCTTTTGGCATCACCTGCATGTCTCTATGGAGATGGATAAGTTAATACTATACTGTGGAACATAGTAGGCAAAGCAAGCAGGTCATGGGTTCTCCACTAGAAAAGTCTCATAGTGCTTATTTAAGATGGTATTTTGCTAAATGTGTAACTTTTTATATACCAGCAAATGAGCAAACCTTAACCGTCCGTAAGCAAGTGTGTGTAGTTGTAGAATGACATGCAACTGGCAAAGTATCCATTTACAGTATCTTGAACTTGGAGAAGAGGGTGTGGGACTGTTTTCAAGTCAAGTTAACTACCGGCTATTTACATTGCACTGTCATTTGGACCCAACATACAGTACACCCAGTGCTACTTAAAGCTTCAGCAGAACAACTTTCATAAAACTGTTTATGGTAACAATTCTTTCACAGTTACAGTTTCTTTGACCACTAACACTTATTTAGAGAGTAAAATACTCTGTTGATGTTTAAAATCAAAATATTAATTAATCATCGCATAAATATTACTTAAGAAATATTGAACAACAAACTTCTTAATAAAGTCTGTGTAGTCCTGGTAATTATCACTGACTACTAAATTGCTATTATACAATTATTTCAGTAATTGAGTAATTACATCAAAATGAAAATGTGTGAATTCATTGCATTCAATATATTTTTTGTCTCCATATATACTAAATAAAGACGTCTTCAAGCAAGTTGGCTTCTTCTACATCAAATTTTGAAAATAAATAAATAAATTAATTAATTAGATCACTTTATTCTGGTATTTACTATAAATAAACAAATAAGCAAATAATCTTTAGTTTGAGCCCTGGATCAAATATCCATCCTTTTTGCTCTATATTTTTCTATCATCTTAACTGCTGTATCACAGAATAGTTAACATTAACCCTGTCCTTATCTGTCTTTCTCAGAAATGGGGTGAATGTTGAAGGAGCAACACATAAGCAGGTGGTGGAGCTGATCCGGGCTGGAGAGAGGGAGCTGGTACTGAGGGTGCTGTCCGTGCCCCCTCAGGAGGCCGATTGTTCGGACCCCGGGGATGAAGGCTCCGCCCACTCCTGCTACGACTACTCCGACAAACAGGCTGTGCCCATCTCTGTTCCCAGCTACAAGCACACAGAGCTCAACCAGGAGAAGTTTGTGGTATGCATTAAAGTCTTCTCAAAGAGCACTATGACAAGTACTGGGTGTCTCTGTGGTGTAGAAGTTTGGTTTGTGAAAATGGCTGCTACAGAAAACAACTTCTGATGTTAGTTCTCATGCCTAAAAGCCCAGAAAACACTCTTACTAGCGTTTCCTGGAATTCCTAGCAAATATATAAAGAATAAAATTTAAGAATTTTAACATTCCTTATGACACTGAAATAATAATTGTTAAAAAGATTTGTTTTTCATCCTCAGTTTCATCCTCAGTAACTAATAATATATGTATGTATATTTTATATTCTGGCAGTGGATAGAGCTCAGTTATAAGGTTTAATTTGATAAAACCAGTTTCACCCAAACGTCCCTTGTCTCCTTGTCATTCTCTCATTGGCCTGTTTTTGTTCCTCACAGGTGTATAATGTGTGCATGGCTGGCAGACAGCTGTGCTCAAAGCGCTACAGGGAGTTTGTCATTTTACACCAAAACCTGAAAAGAGAGTTTGCAACGTTCACCTTCCCAAAATTGCCCGGGAAATGGCCCTTTTCCATGTCCGAGCAGCAGCTGGACGCACGGCGCAGAGGACTAGAGGAATATTTAGAGAAAGGTGAGGATGCACTAGTTTGTTACATGGTCTTTGATACCAGGGCTGAAAGATGGTGGGCAATCAAATACAATTATGAACATGTCTGTGTAATCCCTCAGTCGTCGAAGTAAGGCCCATAGCAAGAGATACTCAAGTTCTGACAAATGGACAAAATCTATAAACATGTTTTGAAATACATGTGATTCTTGTATTGGTTTAGCAGTTTATATTTCAGGGCTCCTAAATTGTGCATTGTAAACAATACTCAATTTCTTAAAAAAAAATGGAAATGCAATATTACTACTTGCCATATTTAGCATTGTGTGTTTTGCCAAATCTTTCATCCCTGCACCAGTATTTTATTCAGTTAATGTTTAACCTTCACTGTTGTTCATTGGCAGTGTGTTCTGTTCGAGCCATTGGTGAAAGTGATATCATGCAAGAGTTTCTATCAGAATCAGATGAGGTAATAAAAATAATCACAATAGTGTAATACAGAGTTTGAACAATTGGTAATCTGATCTGTTTGTGTGACTGTAGAACTCCAATGGCATCTCAGATGTTGAGTTGAGAATAGCCATGCCTGATAAAACCACACTCACTGTCAGAGTCCGGAGGAATGCCACCACGGATCAGGTGTACCAGGTAAACAGTCCACAGCACATGAACTACTATTACTTTGTTTGAGCTATAGGGCTGAAATATGAATCCCCATCCAATTTCAATTTAAATGGTCGCAATCAGCATATTGATGTATTTATTTTACTGTTGTAAACTGTTGTAAACTTGTGATTTTAGGCGGTTGTGAACAAACTTGGCATGGACAGTATTATGGCCAGTTACTTTGCACTGTTTGAGGTCATCAACCACACCTTTAGTGAGTATATTTATTCCATGTTTTTTTCCCTGAGAAATGAAAGCATACATTAAATAATAAAAATCAACATAACAAAATGTGGAATCAATTTCAAAACTGAAAGCTCAGACTTAAAACTTAAAAAAAAACAATTCAAATAACCATATTGGGTGTATTTGACCATTTAATTATAATTATACCTGATGTTTTTTTGTTTTTTTTTCCCTTTTGTAGTGCGTAAACTTGCCCCCAACGAGTTCCCTCATAAACTGTATGTACAGAACTACACCTCGGCCATCCCAGGGACCTGCCTCACTCTGAGGAAGTGGCTCTTCACCACAGAGGAAGAGGTTCTGCTCAGTGACAATCCTCTCGCCCTCTCCTACTTCTACCACCAGGTTAGGGCTCAGTCTGCTGGTTCATGTTAATTATTTACCGCTGCACATTATTTACTGTTTATAAATCACTGTTTATGTCCACAGGCAGTGGAGGATGTGACTAAAGGGTTTATAAAAGCTGAGCAGAAGTCGTATCAGCTCCAGAAGCTAGAGGAGCAACAGAAGATGTCTATGGTATTCAATCCTCTTCTTTTAACTTAGTTTTAGCTTTTGATGAGCATAGGCCTGTCACATTTTGTAGTAAAATATTTTGCTACGTAAATCACATTAAAGATTTTTAGATGAAACTGATTTAATATCCCAGGGTACCCCAGATTCCCAGAAACTACTATTGTTTTTGTGTTTCATACAAAGAGTGTTTTCTATTAACATTATGATGAGATGATCTGTCTATAGTTCTAACATGCCGTACATTTGCTGTCTTTGTTTTTTATTTAGTACTTGAATTTGCTGAGAAGCTGTGAAGGCTACAATGAGATTATATTTCCTCATTGTCCATGTGACTCCCGTCGTAAAGGCCACGTCATCACAGCCATCAGTATTCACAACTTCAAACTGCATGCATGCACTGAGGAGGGCACTCTAGAGGCAAGCACAACCACAGTTTTTATTTTATTAAATTTGTATTACATTTATGTATTCTGATGCTTTTGTATCCATTGTAGAACCAGGTGATTTCTTTTGAGTGGGGAGAGATGCAGAGGTGGGACACAGATGAGGAGGGCATGGCTTTCTGCTTTGAGTACGCTCGAGGAGAGAAGAAGCCTCGCTGGGTCAAAATATTCACTCCTTATGTACGTAATTCATGAGATGTTGTGATTTTTTTCCCTCTGAAATGCAACAGTGTGAAGTCAGCAGGCTGTGTTCTCCACATTTTACAAAGGAATGTCATAATTTTGGATGAAGGGCATTAGTCTATTCAATGAATGATTCACTGTTGAAAGCCATCCAGAATTCAAGAGGAAATCAACATGGCCATTTTTTTTTCCATGTACAGCATTAGACACACTCTCACAGCCCTTTCAGATGGCAAGAATTGTGACTGTGTTTGAATAATGCCATGTTTTATTAAAAGTGAACACAAATTCCCCTAGTTCATTTCTGTGTTGTAACAAACTCTTATTTTCCTGTTTCTCATGTTTAGTATAACTACATGCATGAGTGCTTTGAGAGGGTCTTCTGCGAATTAAAGTGGAGAAAAGAGGTGAACTTATTTTAAATCATTAAATATCTGAAAAATAAATGAGATACTGAGAGCTGTCCCATGTGCGCAGGTGGAGGAGGACGCTGTAGACAAGGACAATAAGAACTACAGTAAAGATGGTATGTGTGGAGAGGTAAGGCTCTGCCTGCCTTTGTCCTCTCTCTGTATCACCTGTTTGGCCCTGTGTCCAGTCTCTCACTTCATGTTTGTGTTTGGTTGTTTTGCAGAATATTTTCCAGCTGCTGAGACACAGAGGGGGTGGAGGCACTTAGGAGCAGAGATCGTTACCTCATAGCAAAACCAACAGCGCACTGCATTTGGACTTCACAGGGACACTGAGCTCTTATCCATCTCATAAACTAGAATACAAGAAATAAACTTGAATCGATCAAACACCTATAGAAGAGCAGCATAAAACATCTCAGCCCAAGCACCAGAAGTCTACATCATTATGCATAAAGGTTTACTCAGAAGGACCGTGTCATGGCTCAGACGTGTGTAAAAGATGTCTGCACAACTGTCACACGCACTTACAGGTCTGACTCTACAGCTTGATGGTAACATGCATGAAGAAATACTTGACTCTTGGATCAAGGGGACATTTGTCGAGCTGGAGTTGACCACAGGATGGTTGAATGAATGCAATTTCTGTTATCCATTATTTTTGTCTCGTTTTTTTGCAAAATTATTAAAAAATGAAGCTATTACAAATCCAAAACCCAGATGATCTGCATTAAAAACATTACCATTGGATTATCACATACACAGTTCAGAGTGAGGTTCTGCTTATTTTAACTCAAAGGTGCTTTATGTAACTTTTCTGGTGGAGAGTCTGCTGCGAGCTTGTTTCCGTGATGTTATTGCTTTGCTTGAAATGTTCCACAGTGGCATTAAACCTCTCCATACTGACAAGCAGTTAACTCCACCAGATCAAGTTGCAGGTCTGATCTCTGGAGAGGCGTCCACACTCACAGTAAGAATGCATGTTTTTCTAAATTATTTTCAATCAACAAAACAACTAATTGAATAAATGCAAGATCTACAAGTTTAATGCCATACAGGTGAGACATAGACATCTCCACGACAACCAGAAAAGTCACATAGTGCACCTTTAACGTAATTTTAGAAAATGTTATAATGTCTTGTATGCACTTAAACAACAGTATTAACCCCAATGCAATCTTTATGTTAACTATGATTTCTAAACACTCCACGAAGTCAGTGTAAGATGTGTGAAAGATAATGATAAATCTAACTGGACAGCAGAGGTCCTCCTTCTCCTGTCTGTATCTCTGATTATTCTGTTGCTAAGAGCTCCTAGATTTATAGTTGCCCTGTAATTTAGCTCGCCTTTTCCATATGCACTGTCTCTATAGTAGGCAGTCAGCTATATCTACCAGTTCACTCAGACTAAAGCTTGGGTTCTATTAAGGCCACCAATAAACAACCAATGTATAATTCATTTCCCTCCAAAAACAGCCTGTCAGGAAGGTATTAAGATAAGGTTTATGTTCTTGGACATTTGCATTATAAAATTTTTCATGTAGTTAAACTGGTCGCGATGACGATCTTGGTGCAGTGATAAAATATACAAAGAGGCTGTTTGTTGAATGCACTCATTTTCAGTAAAGAAGGGTTGCAATGATTAATCAGAATAATAGTGACTAATCAACTATTGAAATTATTGTTATTCATTATTTTAGTAATCATGCATTGCCAAGATATGTTTCATATTAAATTCCTTTTTTTTTTTTTTTTAACCAATAATCAGCCGGCATGTTTTACCTTACCTGGTTTAAAATATATCTTTTAAAAATCTTAGAAAATAAATCATTTGACTAGTCAACGGCCAAAACAATTGCAAAATAAATGTGAAATGTGAATGTTAAAAACTTCTAATTCTTAGTCTTGTGAGAGAAAAGTTGCAAGTTGCACATCTAAGTCATCTGCCCCTATCTCGCAATTATAAAAACAGTACGTAATGCCCCAATCAACAGTATTCTGCGCTGAGTAGCAAACAATCTACTAACCCATGCATTGTCTTGGATAGTGAAATGGTCTTAAAATACAGAAATATTGTATCTAAGAGTATCAGAAACCACAGGAGAATTGTTTTCTTATCTCTCACAACTTTTGATGAATTTGTTGAAACAAACGCACTTTCTCACAGAACGTTGCACAGTATGGTAAAGGTTCAATAGTGGCTATGTTGTTGATTTAAGTTCAATCCTACTGAATCATAACATAATTGCATTGTGATGCCAGCAAGTGTCTGCGGGTAAGAGCATTTGTCTTTTGTTTTATATAACCAGAAAAGTTCAAGTCAATATCAAAGAACTGGATGCTCTAATAGCAATGGAGGTGCATAAAAGCCTGTGATTAATGAGGTTCAACACACCTCAGTGCACAAAGCAGTGTTAATGGAATGTGCTGTGGGACTGAATGTGCAATACTACATTTCCCAGGATTCTGTCTGTTTGCTGGAGTGTGGACAGTGGTCAGTTGTCTGCCAGTGTCTGACCATTCCTCCAGCTTGTTGGGGTGGTAAAATGAAAGACAGTATGTTACGTTGCTTTTTGTTACAAACTGTCATTGATAACTGACTGATTACGGATTGTCATATTCTTATAAATAAACACATTTATTGCCAATGTTTTTGTGAAAGCTTTTCTTATTCTAGTAAGTGATTCATGGGTTTCATTTCCCTGTTATCATATCGATTTTTAGGAATTTTGGCCATTCAAAGGAATAATTTTAATAATTAGTAAGGCAACAGCGATGTTTTTATCACAAAATTTTCTCAGATAGGTGGAAAGAGCCAGATTTCCCTTTTGATTCCATGACTTTTCCGTATTGCAATTTCCCCATTGTGGGACAAATAAAGGATTATCTTATCTTATCTTATCTTATTATCCAAATGGGAGATTTAGCAAAGACAGACAAAAAAAGTTTTAAGATTGTCTGAAGATTCAAGAATAAAATACAAAATAGATTTAAACAACACAGATTGTGTTAAAATAAAGCTCAGATGAACCTACAGTATCTTTAGTAACAGAGCAGTGCTTCAGTTAGCATCACTCCCCCAGGGAATGTGGATGACATCAGCTGCAAAGTATTAATTGTTGAACCTGATCATCTGTCTTGCTCATAGCATGACTTGCTGTATTCTGACAAATCTTGACCATAGTAAATGTTTTCTCCCACCTTTATTATTTATTATAGACCTGTGCAACATGTACATTTACATGGCTGCTAAAAGATGATAACTAGAATAATCGTATAACCAAATCATTTGTTCTTATTGTGGTCTTTATCACTGACTGTGTTTACACAAACGAAATCTGATCATCCAAAACACCCAGTGGCATGTGTCAGTTTAAATATTTAACATTTTTCATTTTTATATTTGCCCAATGTCCTTTTTGCACAATTTTCCTTGTTAAAACCAGCACAGGTGTAAACAATCCGAAAGAAATCAGATTACTCAAATGTAATACATGTTTACAGGGCTTTTCAATCATCTTATATCTCCAGAAATCAGATAATAATCTGATTTTTGGTGTGCTATAGCCATAGCTACAAAGTGATGTTACTAAGATAAGTAGGTATAGGCCTAGTATTGGAAGTATGCAAATTCCTTCTGTGTGCGTTTGTGTGTCTCTCTCCGTCTTAAGCACCTTCTTTCTTCTATAATGAGTTCTGGGAGACAATTACCCGCTGGCTCGTCAAATGACTCTTTCCTATTGATTTACGCTGAACATCAAGAACGAGCGATTCATCACAACTGACTGATCCTGAGCGAAGACATTATCAAACAACATCTGCATTTGAAAGGCCAAATTAAACGCTTCAAATATACCCAATGGAGGGGAAAGGGCTGAACTTTACAGCACTTTAGAAGAGAAAAAGGCTAATGCAGTAAAACATGTGGGTGGGATTGCCTCTCCATAGATCCGACCTATAACTTGGTCTGGTTGTGTCACCTGCTTGTCTCCAAGGAGATAGATAAGTTTAATGTCATACTCTGGAACATCCCAGTCAAAGTAATTTAATTTATGGTGGAACCTCATTCATTACAATTCAGATCTGTGGAGAGTCGCTACTATTCACACAAGGAATTATTGTATTTTTTAACAATAGAAATACCCATAATGAATAAATGCTACAGTTAAATGTTTAAAGTTATACCATGGAACATTCTAGGAAAAGCAATAACATCTCCACAAAGATAAACCCTCCACCAGAAAAGTTGTGCAGTGCATCTTTAGCAGAACTTAAAGAAATACTACTTATCAGGGCATCTCAATATATGAAATAATTCTCTCACAATTATCTATAGATGGTTATGACTATTACAAGTTATTAGTGATATTTTGTAATTCAAGATTTTCAAGACTTAAACGCAGTTGTGGCTTTGACTGGCATTGCTCCAGGTTTCATTTCAAGCACCAGGCTGATCGTCCATATCAGCTGGAAAATAATTTAATTCATTTGTAATTCATAATTCATTTTTTCATTTTGTAATCGATTGGAGCAATAATTGTAATCACAGTTAAATTTAGATTACTTGCACAACCCTTGAACTTACTTAGTTCCTTAATTGGAAAATGTTCAATCTGTAACAAATTATCATTGCTTTGTAACACTTTAATAGTATTTTTCTAATCTTTTCACAAGCTCAAATTGAAGTAGCAGCTCTAAACGTGGGAGAGGCAGAGTTCAGCGCTGTGTGTGTGCGTTTGTGTGTGTGTGTGTGCGTTTGTGTGTGTGTGTGTGTGTGTGTGCGTTTGTGTGTGGGATACAGGGTAGTGCTGCATTGGGACTGCAGCATGGCCCCTTTAAACTGTGACATAAAGGGCTGAAAGAACCGCACTGAAATAAAAATAAAAAATAAAATAAAAAAAAATATTATAGGTTAATTATGTGCCTGGTTCCACATGCTCTTATTCTAAAAATTGCTATTTGTGTCCTCAACCAATATTTTCTGAAATTAAAGGCACACTATGTAACATTTCTGATGAAAGGTTCGCAACCTGCTTCTCTCTGTGGAAATGGCATCACTTTGCCTGGAATACTCCACAATATGACAATAAACATAGCTGTCTCCTTGTATGTACATGTATTTTTGAGCAATAAAAACATTTGTAACTAGATAAATGCAAGATGGAAGTTTGATGGTGGAGCAATCCAGGCAAAGCAGTAACATCTCCATGGAGACAAGCGCCACATAAAGTTACACAGTGCATCTTGACATTCTTGTAATGGGATATTTCAGTGTTCACTCAAATCTGCTACAGAAAAGTTTAATATGTGAACACAAGATTTGCATAATCTTTGTAATATAATTTCAGTTATATCGTTTGTCCAAAATTTGCTGGTATTTTTCCAAGTACACTGACACATATTACAATAACCCACACATACCCAGTACTCTGATTCTCTTCTGCTTTCTTGGTTCTGTCCTCTGTCCAACTCCTCCCACCCACTTGGGTCCACTGACAGGGAGCAGATGGGCAAGGGACCCGGTGTAAAACAGGGGAAGCCGAAGATTAATCACCTGTACCACACTCCCTGTCTCAGCAGACCCCTATAGAGATAAAGAAATTCAGCTGGTCATTCATATGTACGCTGTGGCACTGCACTTGCAAGTAAAAAATATTAAAGATTCAGCTTTTGTGGTGTGGTGAGAGCCAGCCACCTGCTTGTCTCCATGGAAATATTATTGTTTCGCCTAGAATGCACCACGGTACGGCATTAAACTAGCATGTATTTACAGGTGTTAGTGTGAAAAACATGTGGGCTGGGGCCTCCAAGGAGATACGTTTGATGCCTTGCTGTGGTACATTCCAGACTAAGCAATACCTTTTCCATTGAGATAAGCAGGAGGTTACATAGTAGACCGCTGAGTGATGGAGAAGCAGTTTTATAAGTCAAGACATGAGTTAACAGAATTTGCTTGTAAAATGGTTGCATCATTTTAACACAGCATCTCCTGCCAAAATAAAGATCATAGATAATGAGAGAGTATTCCCCTGCCAGTTTTAAATATATGTCAAGTCAGTTGTAAATGCTGCTCTAAGTACTTTTACACAGCCCCTCCTCTCCTGCTCTCTCATTAATGACCAATCAGTTAAAAACCACAGCGCCTCTGCCTCCTCAGCACATTGTGAGGGTCGTCTCTGCACTGCACAAACTCAAGATCTGCTTGAGTTGAAATCACTTGAATTCAGAAAATCTACTTTGTTCAAGATTATGTTTTAAAGTGTTTCTGGTTGGTTTTAATGATTTTACAATGAGTGACTATATATGTTTTCTGGTGGGGGGTCCCAGATGTTATTGCTTTGACTGGAATGTTCCACAGTATCTTTTGCATTTATTAAATTATGAATATGGAAAATATCTGGAAAAATTGCTGGTGTCACCTGTTCTCTTGATTGACAGAGATAAATTTTATGTCATTCTGTGGAAGATTCCAGGAAAAACAACATCTCCATCGAGAAAAGAGGTTTTGAGTCTTCCACAAGAAAACCATATAATGTTAAAAATATAATGTTATTGTATATAATGTCTTAATGGACAGATAACTTTGCTTACAACCCAAACAGACATAGAGACATATTGTACCTTGAAACAAAAAAATCTAGTTAAAACCTAAACTAGTCAAAAATACACAAACAAACACACACACACACACAAACAAGGTTCATATTAAATTCAAGTGCAGTAACTCGTGTAGATTTTTCAGTTCTCAGAGTGCTTATAAAATGCCTTGCTTCGTGCTTTGTGCCTCCTCTCTCTGTCCCACTGCAGAGCTCTCCTCCCTCTGCGGCGCTCTCTCTGTTTGGCCCCTGCTTTATCGCTGTGCTTCATTACCTCCGTATCTTATTCTTTTCACTCTGCCTCTTCCCTTTGTCCCCCCTGCTCGGGTGTCCCTACACCTCAGATAACAGAGCTGCAAAGGAGGAGCTTTACATTGATAAAAGAATAGAACGTCTGACAGAAATGATGGTAACACTTATTAATCACTAACTGGTAATTGATATGCTAGTTATTAATGAACTGAACACAAATGAATTAAGTAAATGAATATTTACTTCATTCATTTAAACAATACTATTATTAAGACATATTGTTTATGTAAAAATTACATAAAAATGCTTATGATTATGTAACTTCTGTCTTGTCTCTCTGAAGATATTATGCTATTGCTTTGGCTGTAATGTTCCTCTGTATGGCATTAAATGTATCTTGAATTTATTCAATTACTTGTGAAAAAATGCATTTGCTACAATCAGTAAGCACGCCGCTGCACAGATCTGCACGCCGCTGCACAGATCTGCACGCCGCTGCACAGATCTGCACGCCGCTGCACAGAACTGACCTGTGGCGTCACATACATTTTTAAGACTAATGCCACATCCACACTTGTATAGGGACAATAAAGTGTAACTTAACTTAACCTGTGGAACATTTCCTGCAAAGCAACAGCAGCTTAATGGAGACAGACTGGTCTAGTTAGCCATTAATATGTGGTCCTTTAAATAAAATGTTACCAAAATAATTTGTCAAACAACATATTTTGCATACAGATTTTCTTTGCATTTTAATAGAGGTTTCATCTGAAAAACAAATCGGAAATAACAGCTAAGGAAGCGATAGTGCTTTGTTCTATTTAAAAGATTTGTGACATAATAAATGGACTATAAACCATTATTTATCTGCATATATGTCAGCAAGTAACATGAGAGGACACACCTCTCAATGCTCACATCTATAAAATGTTTCCCATTGGCTCCACTGGAAATCAATAGGAGACTCAACAGTGAATGCAGTCCATTTTAATGCCCTGGAAAAGGGAAAGCTGTTAAATCTTGCTTCATTTTTAAAGGCGCAGATATCAGTTACATGCAGCAAACCACAGCCCAGTGATTCCTATGGTCTTCAGACAAGGCATGCTTCTCTATGGCAAGGAAGCGTGTATTAAACAACTGAGCATATAAAAGAATGTCTTGAATTTTAGCAGTGAAAAAGGCAGTCTGTTTTAAAGCCTCAGTATACAAGGAATGTGATTCTGCCCTGTTACCCATAAGAATTATTTTACAGAAATGTCTAGCTCAAACTATAGAAATAGAATAGTATGTTGCATGTTACTGTAAGGAAAAAAAAATAATATCCAGATTAATCACATTTACTTTAAATGTGATTATTAGTCTTCATTTTCAGTAGAATTTATTAATACCTATTTTTTTAAAGTTTTTAAGTTTTTAAGTTTTGTTTTTTTTTACTTTTTCAGTATATTACTTCTTATTAGTACAGTTATATTTGCCAATTGTGTAAGAATTTACCCCGCTGACCTACATATTCTTGGAACCAGCCAAAAAATTCATTAAGTGAAAAAATCTCATACAGGCATTTGAATTTAAAGTGAAAAATACTCAGATCCAAATAACATTCCGGTAATTTAAAGACCAAGGCTGGATATTACTTTTTTGCAGTGGGGCTGTTGTGGTTCAGATATGAAATGTTGGGCAGAATTCAAACAAAGTGCAGTTTAAATTTGGTTTGTTTTTTCACAGTGTCCGATGTATAAGCAGGAGTGTCTAAACTATGGGCCAGGGTCCAAATGCCGGTCCTAACAACATATATGATCAACCCTCATGTTTGAATTGGCCCAAATAATTATAGGTGGCACTTTTTTCCTTTTTCTTATCATTTTGGGGAGGTTGCTAAGGCATATTGGGACATTACTTCCATACATTATTTCAAACAAAAATTTAACTTTTGACTATAACATAATATTACAGGCCCTATTACACAAAATTGATTCTTGTGAGCTTTAAGCTGAAGTATAATTTTGGTCCCTCATCAAAAACATACCTGGATTTGTGTTTTGTTTCATTCACACATGTTTGAGAAACTGTTTATTATTCGTCTGTCTGCATCTCCAAAGCTCAAAATGCTCGTTCCACCTTGTGATGTCATGCAGTGGTAGTTTTCAAGTTAACAGCTTCTTTTGACCGTTTGTTCAGCAGAGATTGGTGATTCCAGGGCTGAAATCATCCAAATGATTCTAATGAAGGTGTCTGGAGTTTAAAAACACAGTGGAGCACTTCCTGTATTACCACATGACATCACAAGGTAGAACAGAGTGTTTTCTCTTCGAGAGAAGAACTCAGCATAAATATGCAGGGTTTGAGTGCATATTTAGAGTGCAAACTCAACTCCGGGTATGTTTATGATGAGGAAACAACAATATAACAGAGATAACAGAAAATAACATAATACATGCCCTTTATAATTGGGCCTTTGATGAGGAAAAAAAAGTTTGGACACCCCTGAAATAGGTTTCAAAACATTTAAAAAACAATAACTGGAAATTGTGCTTTTAACAAAACTCATTGATTCTTTCAGTGTCTTTCAGAGGAAGTCTTTGGACAGCGCCTCTCCAAAGTTGGGCGCTGCCATGAGAATCGCTATCGTACAAATAATGTTAAAAACACTGAACCCGACCAGGCAGAGACGGTCCACCACAGCTGCTGCAAACTGCCACTGCTCCACCAGACTCATCTGCCTGTCCTGCTCCCGAACCCTCTCCACCAGGTACTGCACCTCTCCCAAAAGGGCCCTCAGCTGGTTGTCCACTGCCCCAGAACGAGAGGTGGCTACACTGGTGCTCTGACTGACCCTCCCCCCTGCTCCACCCCCCGCCTCCAGACCACCCGCCCCCATGGATGACCCAGCGGGGGGCTCGGGGTCCACAGTCAAAGGCGTTTCGTTTGGGGAGTTTAGTTTGTTATGTGTGGGCGTATCTCCTGTAGCTCCTCCTCCCACTGCTCCTTCACTGTCTCCAGGGCCGAAGCCGCAGTGAGGCCTCCCGTGGCTGGTGGTTCTATTCCTCTGCACCGGTTCTATCTCGCTGGTGTTCTGAAATGACTGGAAGCCCATGTAGGGGAGGTGGCCGTTGGGCATGGAGTCACGGTTGTTGTTGTGGTTGGGGAGGATGACTGGCTGAGTGCTGGGGCGGTGGGCTGACAGGGGGTGGTTCAGCTGAGCCAGACTTGCCTGTAAACAAGTTGGATTGATAAATTGTTAAATTGTTCATCATAATTAAACAGGTCATACATAATCGTAAGAGCTGCACAGTATTTTGAAAGATGACTTGAAGACATCATTTTATCATTATATTTAAAAGGGCTCATATTATTATTTTCTGATCTATGCTATAGTGTTGTTTCCTCATCACTAACATACCTCGAGTTTTGTTTTGTTTCATTCACACATGTTTAAACCCTGCGTATTTAGGCTGAGTTATTCTCTCAGAAAACACTCTGTTCCACTTGTCATCATGTGGTAATACAGAAAGTGCTCCACTGTGTTTTTAAACTCCACACAACTTCACTAGAATCATTTGGATAATTTCAGCCATAGAATTGCCGATCTCTGCTAAACAAAAGGTAAAAAGTCGGTGTAAACTTGACATCACAAGGTGGAACAGAGCATTCTGAGCTTTGTAGATGTAGCTAGACTAGAATAAAAGATTTCTCAAACGTGATGAAATGAAACACAACTCCAGCTATATTTATGAGGAAATAACAACATTCTAACATGGATAAAATCTTACAAGAGGACATTTAATCTATTTTTAACTGAAAACAGCATATGTTCATGAAATTAGGTCCACCATAATTAGAACCCCTAATGGTGCTGTGAGAGACTTGGCTTGTGGTTCATGTTCAAGTTCAAAACAAATGTGTGGTAATTAAAATAAGTGACTACATGTATCAGACACTATGAACAAAAAGTTTAATTAAAGATTAAACTTTTTTAGTCCTGGTGTCAACAACATAAGGATAAAATGGTCTCTCCTCCAATACTAACACTAGATATTAAATTTCCATCTCCACCTGTAACGATGTGAGGCTCTGGGGCAGCACTGAAGGCACAGGAGTGGGAATGGTGGTGGTGGTTGTGGTGGTAGTGGTCGGAGAGGCCAGACTTTTGCTCTGCACGTCCCCAGAGCTGTGGGGCAGAGAGGGGTCAGCGTTCTCCCCCGGACGTTTCATCCTTAAGAACCAGGGAACCCACTGGAGCAGGACCAGGTGCAGCTGACACACAACATAGAACAAGTTACTGAAAAATACTACTGGCTCACATTAGAAGAAAAATAGCAATAATATTGAAACTACTTTATGCCAAGCTAAAATATGATTGTATTACAGAAGAATACCAAAAATCTCCCCACTAGTGCATAGAAAATGTACACACAATAAAAACTGAGCTTCAAAATATATTGTTCCAGCTGTCATTTATCGAAAAACAAGACAATATAGTAATGACAAATTTTATCCTCTGGCCTTTAACCCTGCATGGGTTGTGTGTCCCTCCCTATTTGTTTTTATGCATTTTATTGCCATTGTGTTTTGCTGTCTTTTATTATTGCTATTTTACTGAATAGCTGCTACATTCCATAACCATAAATTAACAAAATGCTATTGTGGAAAAACTCTACAAACTCACCAAGCGCGGCATGGGTCCATTGTTGGGATTATGGTGGTGGAACTGAAGAACAATGACTGTGGCGACAACGGACATGCCCACGATCACCATGGTGCTGGCAAAGTACTGGCCTGAGAAACAAAAAATATATTAAAAAAAAGAAATAATATTACGCTATTTTCTGATCTATATTATAATGTTGTATCCTCATCAAAAACACGCCTTGAGTTGTGTTTTGTTTCATTCACACATGTTTAACACAAATCCTGCACAGTTAAGCAGCTTTGTTCTCTCGAACTGAAAATACTCTGTTCCATCTTGTGATGTCATGTGCTCCACTGTGTTTTTAAACTCCATACACCTTCACTAGAATCAGTTGGATAATTTCAACCCTGGAATTGCCATCTCTACTGAACAAAAGCAAAAGGAGCTGTTAACTCGAAAACTACCGCTTCATGATATCACAAGGTGGAACAGAGCATTCTGAGCTTTGGAGATGCAGACAGACTAATAACAGAATGACTCAAACATGTGTGAATGAAACAAAACACAACTCTGGCTATGTTTTTGAGGAGGTAAAAACATTCTAACATGGCTTAAAGATCATAAAAGTCTGTTTCACATAATAAAGGACCTTTAAAGTTTAATTCAGTGACAATTTATGGTACAATTTATGTCTATTGCTAATTAGAGGTGGAGATTAAATCAAATTATGAACTCTTTGCTAATCCAGTCTGTCTAAAATAACTACTTAACTGTTTAATGAGTCTCTCACTTTCACGTGGAAATATGCCATCCACTTTTTCCCTTATTCATGGATTTCAAGCTATGGCAATGGGCAATTAAAAAGAAAATATTATATCTTTTCAATGGGGAATCATCTTCAAATCAGAGAGGAATTATTTGCCAAAAAAACATGAATTGGCCAGCCTCCAATACTAGCTGAATATGTACGCATCACAAAAAACAAAAAACAAATAAAACAACCCCAAAAAGCAACCATTACTTTAGATGATTGTGCTTTTGTGTTGAAAATATAAAAGTGTTTTTTCTGACCTATGAGTGGTACAGAATCAGAAGTGGCCGGCATTATCTCTGCAACCATCAACATGAAGACAGTGAGAGAGAGAAGAACTGTGATGCCTGCATGAAGACATAAGAGACAGGAGATATAAACATGAGATACACAATACAAAGCTTTCAGACTTTATATTTTTGTGTTTGAGTTTTATAACAAATAAATACATTCGTTTTTACATGCAATTTTGCTCACCTGACAACCTTCATATCATTCATGTCAATACTTCTCCATTCATTTATTTCTATATGCTCGCAGCAGTTACCTTGTATTTTAATCTTTGAGATACTGTGAAGTAATTTTCTTCACAGATAAATAAATTTTGTCCGTCTAATTAAAATCTTTCCCTTACCTAGGCTAATCTTCTCGCCAGAATTAGCAGGAAGCAGGAACACGACCAGTGTCATGGAGGAGAGGAGCACACAGGGGATGAGCAGGTTCAGAGCATAAAACAGAGTCCTTCTTCGTAGTGTTACCACAAACGTAACATCTGGATAAGGCTCAGCACAGCAGTCATAGAACTGCTCATTTCTATCTCCTGGGACTCCTGAAGACACATAGAGAAACTCAATTATATTTGATAGTTCTGCGTTAAAATGTTGTTTCCTCATCAAAAACATACCTGGAGTTGTGTTTTGTTTCACACATGTTTAACACACAAACCCTGCATATTTCTTCTTCTGTCAAAAACACCTTGTGATGTCATGTGGTAATACAGGAAGTGCTACACTGTGTTTTTACTACATACACCTTCACTAGAATCATTTGGATCATTTCTGCCCTGGAACTGCCAATATCTATTAAACAGAAGGTAAAGGGTAGCTGTTAACATGACATCACAAGGTGAAACAGAGCATTTTGAACTTTGGGGATGTAGACAGATGAATAATAAAGTATTACTCAAACATGTGTGAATGAAACAAAACACCATAAAACTTCAGTTATATTTTTGATGAGGTAACAACATTTTAACATGGCTAAAAGCTCACAAGAGTCAGTCTTGTGAAATAGAGGACCTCTAAAGATGTGACTTTTATGTAACTTGAGATTTTATTATCATCATACCATAATACCATAATAATAAAATTCAGCACAATAATTGCCTAAGTGGTTTGCAACTTAAGATACATTTTTGTCAAGTGGAATGCACCGATACAATATAAACAAAATAATACTCAACTATTTTCTTTTTTCACCAAACCCTGCAAAATCATTCTTTAGGCCAGGGGTCTGGATCTGCCAGTAACGCTCCACCCCCTTTCAAGTAGCTCGCCAAGGGATTTCTGAATTATGTATACTGTGCTGAATAACTCAATAACTAATTTGATTAATTTAATTCCTCTCACTATTGTAAATGTATGATTTTGATGCCTTGTTAGTGCACTAATAAATGGACAATGGTTTGTGTTTTATGTGCATCTAACCTACCCCATCTAAGGCTTGCTGTGGCTCTTACATACAGTATACTCAATTTCTTGCAAGTGCTAAAATGAGTAACTCTCTGGCATTTCTGTTTTGTAAAGGTAAACCGCCAGAGGAAAAAGGTTGGAGACCCCTGCTGTAGGCTAATTCTTTGTGAATAAAACATATGAAGCTAATTTTTGAAACCCATTGACAGTCACTTTACCTATTAAGTCCCACTCTCCATTGGGCATGTATCCAGACACATCTGCCTCCTTCATCTGAATATCGAGCAGCCATCCGTCAAAAGTCCAGGAGCCAAACTTGAGCTCACAACGCTGGATGTCAAATGGAAACCACCTCACGTCAACGCTGCAGGTGCTGACAAATATCCCTTTGAAAGATTACAAAAAGTGCTTTGAAACAGGGGCTGGTCAAAATTAAGGTGGGAGGCACTGATTTTACATTTGATTTTGTAAGTTATGTTCACACTTGCACACACACCTATGTTGTGTTTCCATGCTGGGGACGTGTGCATAATTATTATTAGGCATGTTGTATTTAAGAGGATTCATTTTATACTTGAACAACTACAGTGCTCAAACCAAAATGTTAATAAATCTCAAACCTGAACATTTAAGAAAGTAAAAGTGAAGTTTTGGCTTTGTTAGGAGAAAATCTTTGTGTGCACAATTATTAATGGGCTATTAATGGGCAGAATTATTACACAACTAAATGAAAAATGTACATTTTCCATTCTCACTTGTTTATTTTCATCTATCAGAATAATAAACAACTCCAAATTTACAAATAAGTGTTTAATTAAAAAAAAAATGGAGTTGAGTGTCCAGAAATACAAGGTTTTTAGTGCTCAGAAGTATGACAGGAAGGCTGAAACCCGACCATCACTGAACAAGAAGCATAAGCTGAAACGTCAAGACTGGGCCAAAAAATATCTTAAGACAGATGAGATGAGAGTGGCTCTTGACGGACCAGATGGATGGGCCCGTGGCTGGATCAGTAAAGGGCACAGAGCTCCACTTCAACTCAGACGCCAGGGAGGAGGAGGTGGGGTACTGGTATGGGCTGATATTATTAAAGTTGAGCTTGTTGGACCTTTTCGGGTTGAAGATGGACTCAAAATGAACTCCAAAACCTACTGCCAGTTTTTACAAGACACTTTCTTCAAGTAGTGGTACAGGAAAAAGTCTGCATCTTTCAAGAGGACCATGATTTTTATGCAGGACAATGCTCCATCACATGCACTGAAGTATTCCACTGCATGACTAGCCAGTAAAAGCCTCAAAGATGAAAAAATAATGGCCCCTTCCTCACCTGACCTAAATCCTATTGAGAACTTGTAGGCCCTTCTAAACAGGAGATTTACGGTGAAGGAAAACAGTCCACTTCTCTGAACGGTGTCTGGGAGGCTGTGGTTGCTGCTGCACAAAAAGACACTGACAGACTCCATGAATGGAATTCTTTTTTGAAATGTCAGAAATGTTTATTTGTAAATTTTGACTTGTTTACTATCCTGACAGATGAAAATAAACATGTGAGAATGGAAAATAATTCTGCACATTTATAGTTGCCCAATAATTGTACACACATAGATTTTCTCCTAAATTAAAAAAGCCAAAACTTCACTTTTACTTTCTTAAATGTTCAACTTTTAGGTTTATTAACATAAACATTGTAGTTGTTCAATTATAAAATGAATCCTCATAAATACAACTGCACACAATGTATCCTGTAACATGTGAATATTGAACTCAAAATTACATTGACTTATGTGCATTTCCTGGACACTGGTCTGTTGGCTTGACCTTAACCTAACCAAAGCCAAACCGTAACCTATTTTAACCCATATTTGAGCTTTAAATCACCTGAACTAGACCATGACTAAATCTGAACTACAAGAGGACCAAATCAAGTCTACATTTAGTGCTAAAAAGGAACCAAGCGAGGACACGTGTGACCATAGCCATGCACAGTAAAATCATTCAGTATTTATGTCAGAAAGAGGTGATTAAAACCCTTACCTGGAGGCAGATACTCACAGAAGCCACTCGAATTCACCAGGACATTTGTTTTAAAAGTTGCGTCAAATTTATCATGAGCACTACAGAAAAATAAAGCTTACAGTCACCTTATGAATGTCTTAATATTGATAATTGCCATGGCAACTCCTCCTCACCTGTTGTAAAGCAGAATGTCAGGAGTCCAGATCTGGTCGGGGGTAAAACGCAGGTTCTTCACTCCAGGATAATCTGACTGATTCCACTTTAAGTAATGGTCATACCACTGCTAAGAGACACAAAGCATAAAGTGCACAGATAAGGAATATATAATAATGTAATTGTGATTTTTTTCTGTATTCACTCAGCAAACATTGACTGACTTCACTATGAATAAGAATGTTCCTTTTTGTTATATTCAACTCACCATTTGTAACCAAGCATTTGTGGTCAGTATCTGGTTCTTTTCGTCCTGTAACAACAAATGGGGGTCACCAGTTATATTATAGGTGCACTACTAACTTTCCTGTTGAGGGTATGTCACCTTCTTTGCTACACAGAGAATGTATTTCTTTGTCTGAAATGTTCCACATTATGACATTAAACTTACTGTCTCCAAGGAAAAACACCAGATACATCAGATTCTGTGTTGTCCAGTTTAATAAAGATTAAAAATCCACCACAAAGACAATTCTTTGACTCAGATCTTTTTTTATTTTCATTGAGTGGTTAAACAAAATTTTTCCAAAACAACATCACCAGGCCAAGTAACAGGTCAGCTCACTGGACAGGCAATGATCACTAACAAAAACATCTGTATTTGAAAAGATACGGAAGAAAAGTTTAATGTCATACTTTGGAAGATTCCAGACAAAGCAATTACAGCTCAGTGGAGACAAGCACGTGGCATACTCTTCACCAGAAAAATTAGATCTGCACCTTTAAATGATTGGAGGACAGAAGCAATGCAGCATAGTTGTAGTGTTTTTGTTCACTTACCACATCCATCACCTGCATGAGTGTGAAGGAGAAGTGCACTGTGAGAGTCTGGGAGTCGTTAGCCACCGGTCGCTCCATCGGATTATAGTCCCTCAGCAGCTTCTTCAAGAGGAAGCGCTGGTGAGGACCCTGCACGGACACTGCAATATGAGGTGAAGAGAAAATGAAAAATAGAAAATAGCTGTGAAACTGCTCTGTGAGTCACTATCACCTGTAACTCTTTAGGTTGCCCTGCACTGGTATTTACACTCCTGTTCCTTGTCTAGAATGTTCCACTTGATGCCACATGAATTGTATAAAAAGTTAGATTTACATACATGATAATATCCTTGGTTTCAAAGTGTAAAAAAAGGATGGTTGGCATAATGATTAGCAGTTTAGCAAACTAAATTTTTGAATAGGAAAAAGTCCTCAAATTGTTGCATATAACAGGAATCTGAAACCCACTTTTTTCTCACAAAGAAATCAATACTTTTTGGATGTACTGGTATTCTGGATTGTATGTTGGCCTACACTGCAATTGCTATGTTACAACTGACAAAAACAGAAAATCATTTGATGTTGCAGTTATTATATGAGCTTAAATTTCTCTAGTCCTTCCAACTACAGTCACCAATGTGTCCCAAATTCTACATTTTGAGGTGACCAAGACAAAATGCAATAAATATGGGCAGCACATATAGGCAATTGAACACTGTGGGGAGGACCAGGCATATGTAACTGACAAAGACACATAGTGACTGCTAATCTTAATCAATTATCTCTGATGCAGGCTGCTTATGTGCTGTTGTAAACATGCCTGTCTTCTTCAGCAGAACACACCAGGGCAAAGGAAAAAAAACAACTCCCAAGACCCCTATCAAACATGCTAAATAAACAGGGCAATCTCAAAGTTTAAAAGCAGGTGTTTGATACATTTTTCCTATTCTTCACTTGCTTTATTCTTTTTTTTTCCACCAAAATGCACCACTCAGCATTAGAAAAGATCAATGCATAGCTGTAGTGCTGCTTAAGCACTATATTTTCCTGTGAGGCTCTTAAGCAAAGGATCTCTGAGTTTGGGCTTGCACTGGGTCATTATCAAACTCAGTCCGAACATTCAAAAGCACATGACATGACACAATCACTAACAGATATCTCCTTAACAATTTTTCAAAAGTCACTTACCTTGCAGCAGTGTTGCGGCCATCAGCATCCCCAAAGTCCCAACCGACTTCATGCTTCATCCCTCTGTATTAGGAAAAGCCATTGAGGATGTGAGAGGAGGAGAGATAGAGAAGGGAATTGTAAGGGGGCTGCTGAGTGTAATGCTGCTGATAGAGGAGCCAGAGCGTAAAATGTGCTGAGGGGAGAGAGAGGGAAGGGGTTATGCATAGAATGGAGGAATGGAGGAATATTCTCACCAATAAGTATGATACAAGTCACACTATTCAGCTGATTTTGCTGTACATTCTTGGTTTATGGTTCTGTGTTCAGAGCACTTAAATTATTATTATTATTTTTTTTTATCCAAAGAAACCATATCTTTTTTGGGCAAAATCTGCTAAAGGACTTATCACGCAGTACAAGAAAAAAAAACCAAAAAAAACAAAAAAACAACATTGCTGCAGTTGCTTTAGGCTGGTGTTAATCTTTGCATCTCCTGCCTGCTGCTACCCTCTAGTGGATGTTTCATTAGCCCTGCATAATTGTCAATATCTTTACGTTGTAAAATCAGTAATATGTGGATAATATTTTATGTTGTTTTTCTTTCGATCAGTAATGTAAACTGTACTTTTTAATTAATTTATAATAGATTTTTTTTTAAATGTCGCGTCACTAAAACACGACGTGTATTTTGTTGTTGTCGCGTGTGGATGACGTCACGCCCATCCATTCGTTTTGTTTCTGTCGCTGAAATGTTGCGACAAGAGAAACGCAACCGAAAAACAAAGTAAAGGTGAGTGGAAAATGATGAATCTGCACTGTACTGTTGCTTAAATGATGGATAGCGGTACGTGATTGAATTAACAGTAACGCGGTGCTCTTGGTGCTGTGGGAGGTTTATGGTGCAGCAACAGTGAGCTAGCATCATGTTAGCCGCTTGGTCCCTGCAAAGAGGATGCTCTTGATGGTGTCTGTTTGGGTGACCACAACCACCTCAAAGTGTAGAAAAACAGGGACAAGTTGACCGCTGGATGTAGTGGGGACATGGAGGGCGGAAATAAATTGTAATAACTCATGGCAACATATATATATATATATATATATTTTTTTTTAATCAATTGTAATGCACACAGAAGTTGGAATACCAATAGCTGTCAACATATTCCAACCCCGAAGGCCCAAACAAACAGAAAGTGTAAACATTTCATGTGGTATCAGTGCAAAAATGTAAGACCTAGGACGGGACAGGTGGTCACTGTAGTGTCCATTCCTTTTGAGTGTTTTTGATCAATGTTATTCTACAGCGGCTGCTATTTCCTGTTTTTAGTTTTACATATGGACATTTTATAAAATATGCTGACCTTTTGTTATTACTAAGATATGTTTAATGCAATTTTGAGACATCACCTTTTGTCAATGAAGAATATTATTGTCTGAAGTAATGGCAGTTCTGTTATTGCATTATTCTTACCATAGTCATTATTTTAAACACATTTTTTTTTAAATTAATTTAATTTTTTTCCTTACTGTGACTAAAAAGGAAGTCATAAAATTGATGAGCCGCTACTGTTCTGTGGTGTAAGCTGTTTCTTTCTGCAGATGTATAGGTCGCCCTGACTCCACATGTATGAGACGAAGTTTATGATAAATGACTCTATACGGTACTACCCTCCCCCTTCTGTTTAATGTACGCATTTCTGAAGTAACATAATGAACTACCTCTATTTTTATACAAAGGGTCAAGTAAACAACGCCCTACAACGGAGTTTAATTCAGGTAATGCGCCAGGACATGCAATGGGATTAGATTTTTCATTTCCCCCTATGTTTTCAATGACCTTCACGTACCTTCTGTTCATCATACTAGCGTTCACCGATCCTCTCAGAATATAGTGATAAGATTTCATCCTTCACCGTGGGGACTATCGTATTATGTTGCAGCTGCACACGCGATCAATTTCCAACTCTTTTTTTTTTAATGGCAGAATCTGATCTAGTCACGTGACATCTCTTCTTTTTTTCACCGTAAAGCCTTGTTTGCGATCATGAATAAACTATAAAAGTATGTAAATTAAACATTGACAATGGTGGTTAATGTTTTTTTTTTCTTTTTTAAATTTGTGTTTACATACATTCTGCACTTTTTTCCCCCGCATCTTTCTGTCACGTGACCACTATTGAAACCTAACTATTCTTTAAAAATGAAAACGAAACTCACAGTGCGTTTTCCTTTCCCGTTCCTTAGTCCATATCAGTCTTTTGCGCATGTTTTAGCCGTGTAACCTCTTGCAACCGGTTGACATCATTTCACAACTAGATCTTATAAGAAAGCCATCTTCTCTGTCCCTCACACTGAAGAATCTGGATATACTGGAGGCAGGATTGGTTCAACGCGGAAGACTTGGCTCACTGGAAATAACCACTCCACGCGCAATCAAACCTTCGTGAAATCTTCTCGTATAACCTTCATTGTGTGTTTAGAAGACAAAGATATTTTACTTTTTTTTTTCTTAATAGCAACCAATAGACAATGCAGCACTCTGGGTAAGATTTTTTCTCTTTCTTTTTTTTTTCTTTTACGTTTAAACTTAAAAAAATCTTTTATTTCAAAACATTTTTTTCATAATTTCTCTCCAAGTCTCCACACAGAGGATTAGGTGCCCTAATGGAAGTAGTAGTTATTGTTTTTTTTCTTTTGTTCTGTCAGTGCACATTCATACGTTGCAGAGTGGTGTAACCTGACTCAGTATTTTCTGTGCTCTTGTTGATGATGTTGCGCCTGTAGACATCATTGAGTGATGTTAAATATGACACTTGAGGCTTAATGAGTGTCTGTTACTCAGGAAGAGTGCTGTACTGTCCATTGTCCAGCTGGAATGGACTTGTAACTATCTAGGTATTGTCACTCCACTAGATCTGAGATTCAAACCTGCGAACTGCTTGTTGTGAGGCCAGATGCTAGGCCGCCCTGCCTCCATGCCTTACTGCTTAATTGCATCATGTTTCATTTGTCAGCAGCATCCATATCTGGTGTTATTTTGAACAGCCAGGAACAGTCATGCAAAGACATAAATAATTAATTGCCACCATCGCGTTGGCCTGGACTTACGTTTCAGGTGGACTGGGGGAGACAGTCACCCTGCTGTATGTTTGTAGGACAGCTGGTCAATTTTCTCTTTGCTCTGTCAATAGGTAGTGTGATGTGAACAGTACAGCATTTATTTAAGTTCAAGCATCACTTTTCTGATTTAAGTGTTTTCTTATTTGTTATTTGTCAACCACAGTTTCATTTTAAACACTTTTTAAATGTTTATTTTCTGAATTCCTGACTTTTTTCTTTGCTTTGTCTTTCAGGTATTTCCAAGTCATAACAAGCTGAACTTACCTCAAGATTTGCTGTCAGTGTAAGAAGGGGTAGTGAAGTCACACAGCTACAAGCCCTGTACTCCATACTCCCACCCCTGCGATATGAGCAGAGGTAGAGGAGGGCCCTATAATAAACACTATTTCCGGCATCCTTCACCCCACGGACAAACCAGAGAGGATTATTACTGGTCCGGCCCTAACTCGCCGTACCCACAGGGCACATATCAGAAGTATTACTCCAGCCCAAACCGTCCTGCCGCTCCTGTTGCCTTTACTAGTCCCCTATCACACTACACTGTAGACCACAGTCGCTCACCAAACTCTGTCTCCAACCACACTGGTGTTTTTCAGTCTTTTCAGCAACAACAAGCTGAATTCTTAAGAGGACAAATCTCAGAGGCACCAGAATACAGATTTGCTGGAAGAGGGTCATCTGTGCCCCTAAATCAGCAGGAGGCAGGATACAGTAGCTTCTCAAAAAGTGGTCAAAGAGGAAGGGGGAGCCAGGGCCAGAGGTTTAGACCGCAGTCTACTACAGGTCAGGGGCAAGTGTATCCTTACCAGTTACAAGCCAATACAAACAACACTCCATACCCTAATAGGTCATGGTCCTCTGCTGTAGACCCCCTATGTAACACTTTTCAAACATTGTCCATTCAGAAAAAACAGCCCAACATAAGAGAACAGCAGAGATATCCTTCAACCAGGAGTTCTGGCAAAGTTAGCATTACTCTCACGTCAGATATCCAAGAGCAGGTATATAAAGCTTTAGCAGCTTTGAAGCCAGACGAAAGAATCCCTGCTAAACTGTTGGCTAAAAAGTTACACCTTCCCAAAAAGATTGTCAACAAAGTGCTGTATTCATTGGAACAATCACAAAAGACTTGCAAGCAGGGTCTTAACCCTCCTGAGTGGAGTCTATACAGGCACAGCGAGGATCAAAAAGTACACAGTCTTCCCCATCCACATTTTAACAGCCCAGAATACTCCCCAAAGCCTGAAGAGGATTCCCAGCTCATCTCAACAAGTACAGACCAAGAGGAGGAAGAGGACTCTGATGTGATTATTGAATCAAGTTGTTCTTCTTCCTGTTCCTCATTAGACGAAGAGTCTCAGTCACAAAGCCAAGAGACAGTCCATAGCACCAGTACAAACTCCACAGATTTAACAATGGCAAGTCAGAAAGAGGGAATTTTGCAATACCTTTTGTGTGTGAGGGAGGCCACATCTCTTACTATTGCTAAGAATCTGGGGCTCAGGGGTGCCAAGCAGGTCAACTCAACACTTTATGCTTTAGAAAAACAAGGAGAAGTCGTCAAAAATGGTGAAGTAAGTCCTCCTACCTGGGAGCTCTCTCCTCACCGTAAAGAAAGAATGGAGAGAAACGTCAAAGCCAAAGAAGCCTCTTCATGTCAGAGTGAACTGCAGGAGCAAAGTGCCACAAATGAAAATGAAGGCTGCTCTATGATTGCGCCATCTCCTCCTTCAATACCAGGTCTAGAGCCACTGCCACTGCAAGCAGGGTCTTCAGACAATGGCCACAGAGAAGCAGTAAGTGAAGTGCAAAATATTGTTTTTTTTTAATCTTTTTAAAGATTCAAAGATTTCTGTTATGTCCACTCATGATAACTAAAGGTCATATTGTTATTTCCTTAGGCATCAGATTTCACACTGCCACAGGCTAAAGAGCCCAGTGAAGGGCAGTGGGCGACTGACGAAATCCCAGAGTTCCTCAATACCATTCGCAGAGAAACGGACGCAGTGAGGGCCAATCCTCAGGCCAACAACATGGGAATTGTAGCAGTGTCTTTGGCTGCACCACCTCCACAGAACTTTTGGGGAAAGTTACAAGAGGTCAAACTGAAGAACCCGGTCAGTGGACTCATGGAGTATGCTCAGTTCATTGGTGAGAGCTGTGAGTTCCTGCTTCTTGACCAATCAGGACCATCACACGACCCACGGTTAGTCTTGATTTTGTGTATGGGCTTGTCTCAAACTAATGTGTCTTCTATGTGTTTTTTTTTTTTTTTTTAATCAGAGATTTTCTTTTATTTTGCCTGCTTAAGATTCCGTATGCAGGTGATGCTGAGTGGGAAACTGTTTCCAGTTGCTGAGGCCTCGAGCAAAAAAGTGGCAAAAAAAGACGCTGCTGCAGCTGCTCTGCGAGTGCTGGCTGCTGAGATGCAGGGTGGGCCCGGCTCAGGGGAAGAGGGAGGCACTGCCAGCATGGGCCAAGCTACGGGTCTATTTTCAGATAGTGTAAGTGTATATATGATAGTGTATCACAAAACACAAGAGCTTAACTGGTCAAATGTACATTTAATATTTATGAGAAAAATATTTCGTCCTTTAGGGGTCTCTTGAAGACATGCTAGGAGCAGACGGTGGGGAGGGGATGAGGACATCTGATGGGACTCGGCAGCCCCTGTCCCGCTCACTTCCTGGGGGAAAGAATCCAGTGTCTGTTCTGATGGAGTACAGCCAACGCAGCGGCAACTCCATTGAGTTCATTGTGACTGGTCAGGCTGGTCCACCACATGATCCCAGGTACTAACTGCTTCACCTTCACATCTGCTCACATCACATGGCAATACATAATCTGAGAAATTACAAATATAGTCACTGATTTTTGGCAAGGTCGGTGACATTGTGTCTGAGTCAGAGTGTGTGGTAGTTTTCAATCACTTATCTTTACGAAAGCACCTAAGAATACTCTTCCTGGGTGGGTATATAAAGCAGGTCCAGGTACGAATAAACACCACCAAAGATGGAAACTAGCTATTTAGCTATAATAGGGTGCAAAACATCTCTGTTTTTTATTATCTTAATGTCACGGTACATTGTCCCTTTAAATAAAGACTGAACTAAACTAAAGCAGAAATTACACTAATACTAAATTCCCTTTTTTGACTTATAGTACATAACTAGTTTAAATGCACAATTTTTGTTGTTAGGTTTATGTACCAGGTGAAGATCGGAGAGACTTTGTTCCCAGAAGCCTCGGCGCCGAGCAAAAAGGCAGCTCGGCAGCTGGCAGCAGAAGAGGCAGTTAAAGAACTAATGGCGGATGGACGACTGCAGTCCAACAAGGTAAGACGCTCGTTTTGAAAAGTCTGTGCCCTGAAACCTGAATAACACTGCTCTTTTGTTCTGTCAGCCCCACTTTCCTCTAGGCACTTCCAATGACGAGGAAGCCTTTGGGAACCCGTGTCTCCCTCTGCCCCCTCTGACTGCAGATGCACTGCGAGCGGCCCACGAGGCAGGGGTGGGAGACCTTATCAACTATCTCAACAACAATGCAGTTTCTGGCTTGCTGGAGTATGCAAGAGCTCGCGGGTTTGCTGCAGAGATCCGACTTGTGGACCAGTCTGGACCAGCCCATGAACCAAAGTTAGTGGCATATGACCTGATACTGGAGAACCACGCTCCATATAATGTCAATAATAACATTTAAAATGTAACATTTTTACTGTCCATCTGCACCGCTCAGGTTCACGTACCAGGCCAAACTTGGTGGGCGCTGGTTTCCTCCCGTCTGTGCTTCCAACAAGAAGCAGGGCAAACAGGAGGCGGCAGATGCCGCTTTGAGGATACTGATTGGAGAGGCTGAGAAAGCAGCACGAACAGGGGAACTCATCCCTGCAGAGGTATGACCTCTTTTGTTTTTCATTCATCCATGCACTGCCTCTCTTTCCACTTATATGGACAATCATGACTAAGAACACTAAGAACACTGAACTATGAAGCACTACCTCACTCTTCACTCATATGGACAATCAGAAAACTGTTTACTTTATATATTTTAGCACTACCTCACTTTTCATCTGCAATTTCTGTTTTGTCTGTACTTGTATGTTTTTGTTTTGTCTATACTTGAATGTTTACACATTACTTGAATGTTGACACATTTCTTTTTTTTTTTGTTATTTGCACCTTTTCGTTTGTCTGTTTCGCATATTTAAATGTTTGCACTGAGGTGGGAGAGGACAGCAATTTCATCTGTGCTATATATTTTGTATGTATATGCACATGTGACAATAAAGAAATTGAATTGAATTGAATTGAATTTAAATGTAGATTTAAAAATCATATGGATTGTATCTGTACTGTCCCTTTGTCTAAATCTAGCTTCCAGTGAGCGGCAGCACTTTGCACGACCAAATAGCCATGTTGAGTCACCAGCGCTTCAATGCCCTGACCACACGAATACAGCACAGCCTACTGGGACGGAAGATTCTGGCCACCATCGTGATGAGGAGAGGGGAGGGCCTGGGCACTGTGGTCAGCCTAGGAACAGGTAAACATAACCTCATAAACATGCGTATAACAGCTTCACATCTGGTGCAATGTCTTTCCTAAAAAGCACAGTGCCATAAATGTGCATTTCTGATCCAAACCAAAAGGGCCTGAACACGACTTTGTGGTGTCGTGCTTCTGTGTCCTTTGACGGTGTTTGTGTTTTTTTTCCATCAGGGAATCGTTGTGTTAAAGGAGAGGAGCTGAGCCTTAAAGGCGAGACGGTCAACGATTGCCATGCAGAAATCATCTCCAGAAGGGGCTTTATCCGGTAAAAATAGCTCTATTTTTTTTTTTTACAGTGTTTGATGACCAGTTCTAAATATACTTAGCTTGTCAGACACAGTCTGCAGGGCAGTACAAGTGTACCTCTCTTCTGCTCTCAGGTTTCTGTACAGTGAGCTGCTCAGGCACTTTGATGGAGCAGACGACAGTATATTTGAGCCAGCTGAAGAAAACAAGCTGAGAATCAAATCTGACATCACCTTTCACCTCTACATCAGGTGGGACTATCGTATGTTTTATCTCCTCTTTCACACTTCTCTGTATTGGCTTCATGCATCAGTGTTTTACCTGTGTGTGTTTTGCTCTCATCTTTCCCATAGCACGGCACCGTGTGGAGACGGAGCTTTGTTCGACAAATCCTGCAGTGAAGCGGGGGATGAAGTTGTGGGTCACCAGCCTCTTTTTGAGAACGCTAAACAGGGGAAGCTACGAACTAAAGTGGAGAACGGTGAGTAATAAGAACTCTGACTGTCTGCACTTTGCAGTGATGATTTTTTTCTAGTCCCAAATGTGTGTGTCTGTACCAGGTGAAGGCACCATCCCTGTGGAGTCGAGTGATATTGTACCCACCTGGGATGGCATTCAGCACGGGGAGAGGCTGCGCACCATGAGCTGTAGTGACAAGATCCTCCGCTGGAATGTGCTTGGACTGCAGGGGGCGCTGCTGTCTCATTTTGTTCATCCTATTTACCTAAAGTCCATCAGTCTGGGTAAACTACAAGCTTATTGATTCAAATATTAACTCTGCTTTGACAGGATCTTTAGACTTGAAATTGTGTGTCTCAGGTTATTTGTACAGCCATGGGCACCTGACACGAGCCGTTTGTTGTCGACTTGCGAGAGATGGAGAAGCACTTGCGAAAAGTCTCCCATCGCCATTTAGGCTCAATCACCCTGAGGTAAAACGATATAAACAGAAGCACTACTAAGTTTCATTTATCAATGATTGTCATTCAGCACACTCTACACTCTGCTGCCTCGCCTTATGTCAAACTAAATATGATCTGATGGAGTATTCTCTCCTTTTGTTTCTGATTGTCTGCTGTAGGTGGGACGAGTGAGTGTGTATGACTCCACGCGACATACAGGCAAGACCAAAGAGTCCAGTGTGAACTGGAGCTTTCCAGACCAGCACTGTGTGGAGGTGCTGGACGGCACTAAAGGCAAACTGGATGGGTAAGTCGCACAAGAGTTTTAACAGAAAACATTTAAACGTTTAAAGTGTCTAATGACAGCTTTTGTTTGTAGAAATAAGATGGCCGTGTCCCGGGTTTGTAAGGCCAAACTCTTCTGCCTCTTTCGTGCTCTGTGTCAGAAATCTGGGCGCAGTGATTTCCTCTCCTTATCTTCGTACGCTCAGGCCAAGATGTTGGCCGAGGACTTCCAGAGAGCCAAAAGGTTGTTTTTCCAGGCTCTCAGCGTCCAAGGATATGGGGCCTGGATCGGCAAACCAATGGAGGAAAAGAGTTTTGATTTGGGAACTTGGAATAACATGGTAAACTGTCCCAGTGGAAACAATGGAAATGGCAACGCAAATGTAATGGAGCTCAAGGCAGAGGATATGGAGATAAAGGTAGAGGGGGTCTAGCATGTTCACGTCTTGTATGTGGCAATAATAATAGTGTGTCGATGAAAGAGAAGCTCAGTGGTCTAATCACACAGTGCAAACCAAACCTTTTTTTTTTTTTTTTCAAAATTTATTTGATTTATTATGATTTTTTTTTATTGCCAGCATGTCAATTGCTAAAAAGCAGTTGGTAAAGCATATTTAAAGTACTTTTGAAAATCAAGATTTTTCATGCCATGTGCTGAGAACACAAGTAAACTGTTGACATTAATTTTCAGTGTGAAAATAAAAAAAGAAATAATCACTTTTAGGATTGAGGTATGTCATTTTTAAGTATTTCCTTTAATGAACTGCACCTTCCACTGTTATACATTGATGCCCTGTGTAATTGTTTAAATCGAACAGCATACTGTAAGGTTTCTTTTTTTAACTAAATCATGGCAGCAATGTGTGTGCTATTTTGTCTTTAACCATTCTCATGTGCAGTGCCCCACTCTTTGTTAGTATGATAAATATGTGGAAAAAGTTATTATTGCCTATTGATTTTCATAAGTATTTTCATACAACTTTCAATAGTATATAGTCTACTTATTTTTTGCACACTTACTGGACAGAAGAAAAAAACATTTTTTTCCAAATCCGATAGTTGCCATGGTCTGTGCATGTAGTACTTACTAGTATGTGCGCCATCCTCACTATGACATAGGAATACACAAGTGTTTTCCAAAAATATTGAGTTTTTGATGTATATAAAAAAGGGAAACATTGATTTTGCATTGGAGTTGTATTATTATTTTTCTGTGGACCAATCATCCATTTTTCTTCCAGTGAATAATGGCGAAAACTCACGAAAATATGCCCAAAATTGAAATTCTGACTATTTCTAATTTCTGAAAAAGAAATGGTACGTCCATGTATCCACTGAAATAGTCAGGTTTAATTGCCTCCGGAAGGCTTCTCTTTCATCTTTTACTGAAATACGATTTTTTTTTACATCACAACTGCAGCACAGTGGTTATCCTGTCTCCTCTCAGTAATGGAGTTGTGGGTTGTGTGGAATATTTCTATTTCTTTGCTTTTAAACTTCACTGAGGATCTGTATTGCAAAGTCTATAAAAACCCTCATGTTTAATAGACAATCTTAATATCCACATCTTCTGTCTGAATTTGAGTCTGACCTAGTTTCACTTTCTCTTCTCCCCTGAACTTTAACTCAAATGTCTCTAAAACAGTCCAACAATATGAGGGTTGATGAGATGCATAAGGTAAAGAGCGGATATTATACAAAATCGATTTTTTTTTTAAGCTCTCTACCATGTTACAGTGTTGTTCCCTCAGCAAAAACATGCCTGAAGAGGTTTTGGATACTGTCATCCATGCATGTTTGAGTATTTTACAAAAACAACAAAAAAAACAAAACTAAACTGCACACAACAACAAACCTGATGTGATGTGCAGTAATTTCATCAGCATATTGTGTTGTGATGATGCTCTGAAGGGGGAGTGACTTGGCACAGGCAGCAAAGGGAAGGGAGTCTTAGAACATCATAAACAAAGTGAAATATGTTTTCGGCAAAAATAGCATTTTCAAAGCAATAAAAGGTAAGATGGTGAGCAGTTAAAGGCGCATTGTGAAACTTTTCTGTTGGTGGGTCTGTCAAAATGCATGTGACTTGCTCCAGTACACATATATTGTACAAGCAGCTCTTGTGGTCAAGGCAAGTCTGCTGTGTACTGTCTGCATCTAATTATAGTGTTTTATTGTCCGATAATCAGGAAGTGCGTGTTAACAGGCTAGTTGTAATTACGTCACAGCAAAACTCCACTCTGGCCTCTGAAAGCTGTGCTCATAAACTCATTGCGGTAAAAAAGGTAAGTGAGGAATAACTTGAGACCACTGCAAACTGTTTGAAATGTGTTAATTCTGGTTTTCAAGTTTTTAAGACAGTAGAAAATGTTGTGTCCTTAAGCAAGATACTTCGCCCACATTGCCTAGTATGGATACGTTAAGAGTGAGTGACAGTAGTCATAGTGGCCGATAGCGCAGATTGGCAGTCTGCTTTCATCAGGCTACCTCAAACAAGCTATAGCTACAGAAGTATCTAAACACAACCTACTGTGGAGTGAATCAATAATGATCAAAGCGTAGTACTTTGAAAGGCTTTGTCAAGCCTGGCATTATTTTTTATCATCTATCCTGTATAAAGTCAATAAACAATAATATTCCTACCAACATTTTCAAGTAAATATTTATATCTAAGCAGACCACCACAGTGGAAAGTCTGTGTGCACTGACAGGAAGTGAAGTGCCCATCAGTCACCTGCTTACCAATCAGTGGCAGTGGGTGAGGGCTGATCATTGCTGCTTGCGGCTATATTTTTGTCTTATTTTTGTAAAGAATACAAGTGATCAAAATGGATTTGTTTATGTATAACTTATTTTATTCTAATAATAACTGTTTTCTGGTAAGATTTAAACAATCAAATGCTGACACCTAGTGAGGTATATCAGGAAAATCATGCAACAACTACATTTATATTCAAGATAATACATTCCTGGTTGACTGGACAAGCGTACAATTGAAGCCTTAGCCTAAACTATACATTAATTTACCGTTTACAGTTTATACTTCAGCTCCATTGCTGTTTCCACTACGCCACTTTTATGCGACTTGCCTCCGCTCGTGTTTGTCGCAGGCGAAGTGCGTCACGTCTTCATCATCAAAGCTTTTTTCTTTCCATCGCATCTTTTAATACTGCGGCATTCAAACTGCGGAGTGGACAAGGAGATACAATGAAAAGGTGAGAGATAAAATACGCATGGTGACTTATTATTGTTTCCCTCTGCGTGGTTTATTGTGGTTTAAGCGGGTTTATGTTTTGAATGAGTCTTGTGGGGGATCAGAATGATGCAGTACACTGTAATGACAGTAGTAAACAGCTAAAATACGCTAAAGCTAGCTGCATTGTACGGGTAAACGCAACAAAAAGTAACGTGATTCTTCTGCATGCTGTGCCCAAGCGACAGTAAGTCTAATAACTGTTGCTATCAGGGTATACATATATTAGGTTTTACTGAATGACTTCTATTGTTATTGCAGTTCAGTTAGTGCATTATAACGTAGGTAGCGTAAAAAGCCTTTGTTAAGGACTAAACAGCTGCCACTGTAATTGCTGTCCTGCTGTCTAATAATGAATTTTTTAAATTGTTTAGATGAGCCCCATCAGGAGAGAGTTCTTTGACTGGCTCATGACATATGCAAGCCCAATAAAACGTACAACGCACTAGCTGCAGAATACAGTTATAATTTTAATCTATTTACTAATTATTTTCTCACATAAAGACTACATAAAGAAATAATAAAATGGATGAACTGAGCTGTTGTTGTTTCTGTTGGTGTAAGCGGTTTTGTCTTGCAGATGCATAGGTCATTCTAACATCCTCTGCCTTTTACTTTTTACTTAATGTAGCTGTGTTATTGCAGGTGCAGTGCATATCTATTGTGTCTTCCTTTTTTTTTTAATTTTTGTTCAGGGCCTTAAAGAATTTAAATAGATAAGTATCATCAAAGGAAACACCTTTTTTAGGACACTCGAGTCTCTCCACACAGAAGAACATTATCAAAGTGGTTCTTATGGATAGTTTTGTTCTGTCAGCTGTTGTCTTGGATCAGGGTCCAGATGTAGACCAGTTTAACCTTAGGCCTGGTCCTTCTCTCTCTCTGCATTCATGTGATAAACTTGTGTGTGATGTTATGTTCCAGAGTGGTGTAACCTAACGCAGTATTGGCTGTGCTCTTGTTGATGATGTCGCTCCTATAGACAACATTGAGTGATGTTAAATATGACACTTGAGGCTTAATCAATGTCTGTTACTTAGGAAGAGTGCTGTACTGTCCATAGTCTCGAGTTAACCTTAGCTGTTTAGAGTACACCTTACTGCTTAAATGTGTCATATTTTCTGGTGTTAATTTGTACAGGCAGGGACAGTCTTATGAAGACTTGAATAATTAATGACCACCAGCCCTTTGGACTGGGCTTATGTTTCAGGAGGACTGTGGGAGACAGTCACCCTGCTGTATCCTTGTAGGGTGGCTGGACAGTTGTGTTTCAGTGTCACTGCATTGTAGGTAACGCTTAGTTTTTTAATGTTATATAATTGTGCCCTTGTTGATCTTTTTCAGGTTTGAAAGTTTGTCTGGAAATTACACAGTCCATCATTTCCGCTGCACACCACTGTAGAAGAATCTGATTCTCAGCCTTTGGGAGAAATTGCAAACCAAGGACAAAGAGTGTAATATCTGCAGTGATACGGTTTGCCCCGGAGCTCAAACTAACAATGGCAGTGCAGAAAGAGCTAGTTTTACAATACCTCCTGGGTGTGGGGGAGGCCACATCTCTTACTATTGCTAAGAATCTGGGGCTCAGGGGTGCCAAGCAGGTCAACTCAACACTTTATGCTTTGGAAAAACAAGGAGAAGTCGTCAAAAATGGTGAAGTAAGTCCTCCTACCTGGGAGCTCTCTGCTCACTGTAAAGAAAGGATGGAGAGAAACGTCAAAGCCAAACAAGCCTCTTCAAGTCAGAGTGAACTGCAGGAGCAAAGTGCCACAAATGAAAATGAAGGCTGCTCTATGATTGCGCCATCTCCTCCTTCAATACCAGGTCTAGAGCCACTGCCACTGCAAGCAGGGTCTTCAGACAATGGCCACAGAGAAGCAGTAAGTGAAGTGCAAAATATTGTTTTTTTTTAATCTTTTTAAAGATTCAAAGATTTCTGTTATGTCCACTCATGATAACTAAAGGTCATATTGTTATTTCCTTAGGCATCAGATTTCACACTGCCACAGGCTAAAGAGCCCAGTGAAGGGCAGTGGGCGACTGACGAAATCCCAGAGTTCCTCAATACCATTCGCAGAGAAACGGACGCAGTGAGGGCCAATCCTCAGGCCAACAACATGGGAATTGTAGCAGTGTCTTTGGCTGCACCACCTCCACAGAACTTTTGGGGAAAGTTACAAGAGGTCAAACTGAAGAACCCGGTCAGTGGACTCATGGAGTATGCTCAGTTCATTGGTGAGAGCTGTGAGTTCCTGCTTCTTGACCAATCAGGACCATCACACGACCCACGGTTAGTCTTGATTTTGTGTATGGGCTTGTCTCAAACTAATGTGTCTTCTATGTGGTTTTTTTTTTTTTTAATCAGAGATTTTCTTTTATTTTGCCTGCTTAAGATTCCGTATGCAGGTGATGCTGAGTGGGAAACTGTTTCCAGTTGCTGAGGCCTCGAGCAAAAAAGTGGCAAAAAAAGACGCTGCTGCAGCTGCTCTGCGAGTGCTGGCTGCTGAGATGCAGGGTGGGCCCGGCTCAGGGGAAGAGGGAGGCACTGCCAGCATGGGCCAAGCTACGGGTCTATTTTCAGATAGTGTAAGTGTATATATGATAGTGTATCACAAAACACAAGAGCTTAACTGGTCAAATGTACATTTAATATTTATGAGAAAAATATTTCGTCCTTTAGGGGTCTCTTGAAGACATGCTAGGAGCAGACGGTGGGGAGGGGATGAGGACATCTGATGGGACTCGGCAGCCCCTGTCCCGCTCACTTCCTGGGGGAAAGAATCCAGTGTCTGTTCTGATGGAGTACAGCCAACGCAGCGGCAACTCCATTGAGTTCATTGTGACTGGTCAGGCTGGTCCACCACATGATCCCAGGTACTAACTGCTTCACCTTCACATCTGCTTACATCACATGGCAATACATAATCTGAGAAATTACAAATATAGTCACTGATTTTTGGCAAGGTCGGTGACATTGTGTCTGAGTCAGAGTGTGTGGTAGTTTTCAGTCACTTATCTTTACGAAAGCACCTAAGAATACTCTTCCTGGGTGGGTATATAAAGCAGGTCCAGGTACGAATAAACACCACCAAAGATGGAAACTAGCTATTTAGCTATAATAGGGTGCAAAACATCTCTGTTTTTTATTATCTTAATGTCACGGTACATTGTCCCTTTAAATAAAGACTGAACTAAACTAAAGCAGAAATTACACTAATACTAAATTCCCTTTTTTGACTTATAGTACATAACTAGTTTAAATGCACAATTTTTGTTGTTAGGTTTATGTACCAGGTGAAGATCGGAGAGACTTTGTTCCCAGAAGCCTCGGCGCCGAGCAAAAAGGCAGCTCGGCAGCTGGCAGCAGAAGAGGCAGTTAAAGAACTAATGGCGGATGGACGACTGCAGTCCAACAAGGTAAGACGCTCGTTTTGAAAAGTCTGTGCCCTGAAACCTGAATAACACTGCTCTTTTGTTCTGTCAGCCCCACTTTCCTCTAGGCACTTCCAATGACGAGGAAGCCTTTGGGAACCCGTGTCTCCCTCTGCCCCCTCTGACTGCAGATGCACTGCGAGCGGCCCACGAGGCAGGGGTGGGAGACCTTATCAACTATCTCAACAACAATGCAGTTTCTGGCTTGCTGGAGTATGCAAGAGCTCGCGGGTTTGCTGCAGAGATCCGACTTGTGGACCAGTCTGGACCAGCCCATGAACCAAAGTTAGTGGCATATGACCTGATACTGGAGAACCACGCTCCATATAATGTCAATAATAACATTTAAAATGTAACATTTTTACTGTCCATCTGCACCGCTCAGGTTCACGTACCAGGCCAAACTTGGTGGGCGCTGGTTTCCTCCCGTCTGTGCTTCCAACAAGAAGCAGGGCAAACAGGAGGCGGCAGATGCCGCTTTGAGGATACTGATTGGAGAGGCTGAGAAAGCAGCACGAACAGGGGAACTCATCCCTGCAGAGGTATGACCTCTTTTGTTTTTCATTCATCCATGCACTGCCTCTCTTTCCACTTATATGGACAATCATGACTAAGAACACTAAGAACACTGAACTATGAAGCACTACCTCACTCTTCACTCATATGGACAATCAGAAAACTGTTTACTTTATATATTTTAGCACTACCTCACTTTTCATCTGCAATTTCTGTTTTGTCTGTACTTGTATGTTTTTGTTTTGTCTATACTTGAATGTTTACACATTACTTGAATGTTTACACATTTCTTTTTTTTTTTTGTTATTTGCACCTTTTCGTTTGTCTGTTTCGCATATTTAAATGTTTGCACTGAGGTGGGAGAGGACAGCAATTTCATCTGTGCTATATATTTTGTATGTATATGCACATGTGACAATAAAGAAATTGAATTGAATTGAATTGAATTTAAATGTAGATTTAAAAATCATATGGATTGTATCTGTACTGTCCCTTTGTCTAAATCTAGCTTCCAGTGAGCGGCAGCACTTTGCACGACCAAATAGCCATGTTGAGTCACCAGCGCTTCAATGCCCTGACCACACGAATACAGCACAGCCTACTGGGACGGAAGATTCTGGCCACCATCGTGATGAGGAGAGGGGAGGGCCTGGGCACTGTGGTCAGCCTAGGAACAGGTAAACATAACCTCATAAACATGCGTATAACAGCTTCACATCTGGTGCAATGTCTTTCCTAAAAAGCACAGTGCCATAAATGTGCATTTCTGATCCAAACCAAAAGGGCCTGAACACGACTTTGTGGTGTCGTGCTTCTGTGTCCTTTGACGGTGTTTGTGTTTTTTTTCCATCAGGGAATCGTTGTGTTAAAGGAGAGGAGCTGAGCCTTAAAGGCGAGACGGTCAACGATTGCCATGCAGAAATCATCTCCAGAAGGGGCTTTATCCGGTAAAAATAGCTCTATTTTTTTTTTTTTTTTACAGTGTTTGATGACCAGTTCTAAATATACTTAGCTTGTCAGACACAGTCTGCAGGGCAGTACAAGTGTACCTCTCTTCTGCTCTCAGGTTTCTGTACAGTGAGCTGCTCAGGCACTTTGATGGAGCAGACGACAGTATATTTGAGCCAGCTGAAGAAAACAAGCTGAGAATCAAATCTGACATCACCTTTCACCTCTACATCAGGTGGGACTATCATATGTTTTATCTCCTCTTTCACACTTCTCTGTATTGGCTTCATGCATCAGTGTTTTACCTGTGTGTGTTTTGCTCTCATCTTTCCCATAGCACGGCACCGTGTGGAGACGGAGCTTTGTTCGACAAATCCTGCAGTGAAGCGGGGGATGAAGTTGTGGGTCACCAGCCTCTTTTTGAGAACGCTAAACAGGGGAAGCTACGAACTAAAGTGGAGAACGGTGAGTAATAAGAACTCTGACTGTCTGCACTTTGCAGTGATGATTTTTTTCTAGTCCCAAATGTGTGTGTCTGTACCAGGTGAAGGCACCATCCCTGTGGAGTCGAGTGATATTGTACCCACCTGGGATGGCATTCAGCACGGGGAGAGGCTGCGCACCATGAGCTGTAGTGACAAGATCCTCCGCTGGAATGTGCTTGGACTGCAGGGGGCGCTGCTGTCTCATTTTGTTCATCCTATTTACCTAAAGTCCATCAGTCTGGGTAAACTACAAGCTTATTGATTCAAATATTAACTCTGCTTTGACAGGATCTTTAGACTTGAAATTGTGTGTCTCAGGTTATTTGTACAGCCATGGGCACCTGACACGAGCCGTTTGTTGTCGACTTGCGAGAGATGGAGAAGCACTCGCGAAAAGTCTCCCATCGCCATTTAGGCTCAATCACCCTGAGGTAAAACGATATAAACAGAAGCACTACTAAGTTTCATTTATCAATGATTGTCATTCAGCACACTCTACACTCTGCTGCCTCGCCTTATGTCAAACTAAATATGATCTGATGGAGTATTCTCTCCTTTTGTTTCTGATTGTCTGCTGTAGGTGGGACGAGTGAGTGTGTATGACTCCACGCGACATACAGGCAAGACCAAAGAGTCCAGTGTGAACTGGAGCTTTCCAGACCAGCACTGTGTGGAGGTGCTGGACGGCACTAAAGGCAAACTGGATGGGTAAGTCGCACAAGAGTTTTAACAGAAAACATTTAAACGTTTAAAGTGTCTAATGACAGCTTTTGTTTGTAGAAATAAGATGGCCGTGTCCCGGGTTTGTAAGGCCAACCTCTTCTGCCTCTTTCGTGCTCTGTGTCAGAAATCTGGGCGCAGTGATTTCCTCTCCTTATCTTCGTACGCTCAGGCCAAGATGTTGGCCGAGGACTTCCAGAAAGCCAAAAGGTTGTTTTTCCAGGCTCTCAGCGTCCAAGGATATGGGGCCTGGATTGGCAAACCAATGGAGGAAAAGAGTTTTGATTTGGGAACTTGGAATAACATGGTAAACTGTCCCAGTGGAAACAATGGAAATGGCAACGCGAATGTAATGGAGCTCAAGGCATAGGAGTCCTAGAATGTACACAACATTTTAAATGCAAGCCTTCAGCCTAATCCCAGTAGGTCATCAGCATCTTTCAACATAATAGAGAAAGGTTATTCTCGATTGCAAATGTTGTGCGCATACCTCGAGTTGATACAAGAAAACAATATTACCTCTAAAAGTACATTAATCACATTACTGTTCAACAAAAATATGCAAATGGTTATGGGAAGAACATGCTAATTGTATTTTAATGTTTTAGTATCATGTATATTTTGTACATTTTCAGCAATGATGCTATTTTTATTTTTGTGAAACTACTGCTTTTTTTTACAGTTTTAATAGTAGCAAAAATGTGTTCTTAAAGTGTGGATATTGTGTCGACTGTAGAGCTGTAGGGCCCACTCATCTTAACGTCAGAGATTTGATCTCTGCTCTGTGGGCAAGACACTTAACTTGCCAGTGTACACTAGTGTATGAATATAAATAGGTCATAAAAGGCATTAATAAAAAGCAACACTTTTCCAGGTGCTCCAAGTCACTTCACAGTTTGGTGCAGTATTCATTCACTTCACCTTAAGTCAGGGTGATAATAATGAACTCCAGAAACTGGATGCTTTTATTCTCCCAGGACTGCCTTTCCTAATTGCCCAGCCCAGCATATTCAGTTTTGGTGTGCTACTTCTGTATTCTCTTGCTACAAACCACATTTATGCATTGGCAATGTAGGGGAAGTGTCTTGCCCAAGAATTTGAAAGTATGCACTGGTTGGAGCTCGGGTCGCACCGCCATCTTGTTGATGAGTGTGTGAATGCTCTAACCACTAAGCCACCGTTGCTCAAGTGTTTCTTTGAAATAGTTCCTTGATGTTAAGCATTTCAAATTCCCAGTGGAAGGAGAAAATTGCTTTGTAGATGTAGCCATTAATCATATTTTGTTCAGAAGAACACACATCAAAACAACCTCAGTACTGGAAAAAAATACGTTATTTATGAGAAAGAAAGATTTTTCCAAGTTAAATGTCTAGTTTTGTTTTTTGATGGGGTTTGTACCCCAGGCTTCTGTTGCAATGCCCCAAAGGATCAGCAGGTGGCATCGCTGCTGAGAGCCTGCCACAAATCCCCCACATGACCTGATATTCATGTGAGAGTCCCTGGGAACACTTTTCAACGTGGATTATGCAAAAGTGACATTTATTTCACCTTTTTCTCAGAATAAAAATACCTGTGCTTCCTACCTTAATTACCACCTGACTTCAGTTTCTATCTCCATTTAGGACTCACACTTAATGAGGTCCATTATGGTGTCATTTGTTCAATGCATTTGTTAACATTGAAACTGATGCAAAGTCATTTCCTTTTTTTCCCCTGTCTATAAAAATACAGATGGTCAGCCAGAATCTGCATTTTGAACTTTGTTGATTTAGATGGACTGATGATAATGGGTCAGGTGAAACAAATGAAACAAAACACAAATGATGAGGTAACAACATTCTAACATGGCTTAAAGCTCAGTTGGCTTAAAGAGTCAATTTTGTGTAATATATGACGCCCTAACTACAACTACAAGTTGCCACCAACATGAATGTAACATTTACGTATTTTCAAGTAGAATTCTGGTTTAAAAAGAAATTAATCAACTGATTAATCAACAATTAATCAATCAAAACAACTGAACCTGGGTATTCAGTACATATACAATTATTTCTCATTCTCTGTTTATAGACAATGCCTCATCTTTAGAATTCACTCTAAAGGCTGCAGAGGCTGCACTAGCACAAGCTCCAGTGGAAGCTCCTTCAAGCGGTAAGGAGCTTGCTGTTCACATTTCAAATTCAGTTGAATTCTGTTTGTCCTCCTTTGTTTCCTTTGTAGTCATTGTTTAGAACTACAATTTCCTATTTGAGACTTAGGCATAGATCTACAATAGCCCTGTTATCGACCAGTTCTGGTGGCACTCGTAACGTTTCCTTAGGTGATACTTAGAGTGTAAAGTTTAAGGACCACTGGATGAAGACATTAAAACATTAGAAAAATCCAAAAGTATCTCATCCCAAGCGTAGAAAGAGGTTCCTTTTGGTTCTTCAAATCATGCTTTTAGCCTTGATTAGGACTGACTGAGAAGCATCCACTTAAATCTACACTCTGCTCTGGCTGCACACTGATGCTTTTTTGGGTTCAAATGACTGAAAAGTGTCAAAAATCACTTAGCTGAGAGATGGAGACAGCTGAGTCAGGGCCGTACAATAGAGACAGGCTTTGGCTGTGCTGACGATGGAAAACTGTAGTTCTCCAAGCTCTGTAACACCTGAGTGTTTGTATTGGGACAGCTGCTTATGCATACTTCCATAATTACCTCCTCAATCAAAGGTGACGGGTAATTCACTACATAGTTAGACTCTTCTATCTATAGGGCCCAGACCTTGACTCCCTTCTACCTGATCATTAAAGGAAGACTAATTTTGACATGGCATTTCAGGACTATTAAAATCAATGGGTCATGTGATATGGGTTTAAGAAATGTACTAATATAGGCCTACACTTTTGCTTTTTCCATTGTCAACAGACGATGAATTATTTAGCATATTGTGATTTCACTAGTGATTTGCCAAAAATGTTATGTTCCTTTGTCACACTTCCTATTCTAGGCTTGGAAATAGGAGATGTGATTGCTTTACCTAGATGTTTCGCAATATGGCATTAAACCTTCTTGCATTTATTCAATTACAGATATTTTTACAGCTCAATTGCATTGTTACTATGAGCAGGTCATCTTACCTGAGACTTGAACGGTAATGGTAATGTGGTCTGTTATTTAATGCCATAAATATAAAGGTGCACTGTGTAATATTTCTGGTGGTATGGTCTGTCTCCATGGAGATATTATTTCTTTGCCTAGAATAGTTCACAAATTTACTTTAAACATATCTATCTACTTTGAATGGGTCCTCCTCTCTGCAGATTTGACATGTAATTTGGCCTAATGGCTTGCTTGTGTCCATGGAGAAGAAAGGTGGCAGGTGCTCTATCAGTAAAGTTAAATTGTGCACCTTTAAAGCTATTCATATTTCAATCTTCCCTCAAATACTAAAGCTCCTGGACATGTTTAAAATCCACAGTGAATTGAATCCTGATTTGAAAACATGCTGTCAAAAAAATTCTATTACTTTTTCAAACCGCTCCTAATATTTTTGATGGAAACGAACCAGTGGAGGCAGCAGCTGATCAGAGCACTTTGTTCGGTCTCAAGTTAAAACCTAAGTAACCATCCCTTATAGTGCACAGTCTATCTAAAAGCTCCAGGCCCTGTTAGTGTTGGCAGGGCACCAGGGGGCTGCTGACTGGAGCTCTTTATAACAGAGACTACTTGACAGAGGAAGAGCGTCTCCTCCATCGTCTTTGCTGACGCTGTACATTTGCAGTCGGACATTACTTTCTAATACTGGTAATAAAATTTGCTAAATCAAATAACTTCACTCACAGTAAGATGCAAAAGAGTGGGAGGAAACTGCAGAGATTAGGCCGGTCATGGGATTGGATAAATCACCAAATGGACTAAAGTTGAGTCAGAACTGGCTCTGTAAGGCACTGAAATGCATTATAGGAGTAGATAATGGAAAGGACATTATCATAAGTGATTACTCTATTTTAAAGGTTTTAGAAGCATCAGCCACAATAATAAACGATAATTTAAGGACTTGAGAATATCATATTAGTAGCAGAAGTAGAATCTTGAGTTGATCTAAATTATAGACCTACTTTGGATCAGTGTAAATAAGTAAAGTAGAAATTAGTTTACTGAGATTTAGGTGCTCTATGCAACTTTTATGGTGCAGTTTTTTTTTTTTTTTTGACAATTTCTTGTTTAGAATTACAGTGGAAATGATGTAGTCCAATTTCAGACTGGGTTTAGCCCTACAGTAGTCCTGTTATATACATGATTTATCTGGTGATACTTAGAAAGTCAAATCTTTTCTTTGGTGATACTTGAAGTGAAAAGCTTGAGATCCACTGTTCTATGCAAACTAAAATATCTGCATTTGGGTAGTGGCTTTTCCACCAAAATAGTTACACATAGCTCCATTAAGTTAAGTTGATTTTGCTGCATTGTTCATGTTAACTTCTTAATACAAGAAAGTATGTTTAAGTAAAAATGTATATATATACACTACTGTACTCCTTCTGTCTTTGTTACACTTTTCTCTAATGCTGTTACTGCTAATAGAAATAATTAAAATGCTAATCTTACACCCCAAATGATCACCAAGGTAAATCAACTTTTTCTTGAGTATTTTGATGAAGAATTTAAATAAAAATGTACAAAATGATCATAGATATTCAAATGATATGAGTAATATTCCTGCCCATCTGAACAGGACACATTATGTATGCTGTTAAGTTTTATCATGCTGCTGGTGGTAAGCAGTTGTCCATTTGCTTTCGCCACTTAAACAGCAGATTGTCCAAACTAACCACAGCTTTCAGAGTCCATTCCATTTACCCCCTGCTCCTGATCAGATACTTCTGCCCTCTGCATTCGGCTATTTGATTAGGCTCTCCCACAGTGCAGGCATCCATCTGCATAGCCCTGCCTGCCTGTGGGTTAGCTGCTCTCATAACTTCAGGCCCCTAATGCAATCGCAGCCATTAGAACACGGTGGAGCAGGGATAGAGGCTTGTCTGATAGACTGAGGATAGAGTGATGCTGCTCTGGCTCTATTAAGAAGAACACTTATACTTCACTGATCTGGAGCTGCTCATATATCTGTGCTCCAAGAGGTTCGGCTTCGAGGAGGTTTCTGTGAAAAGTATGTTGAAGAAAGATAGCCACCGATTTCATTATTTCTGACAATTATGTTAAGGTAGACTTTATTATCCCTGTAGGAATAGTTGGCCTTTACATTTGAGCTATTCTTCAGTATTGGAGCAAACTGTCTGGAGCAGTGGCCAGTTGCGGTGCAAAGCCTGCAGGTCAGTCTCCAGATTTTGAGCTATAGGCTTTGACTAAACTAATATTGATCCACAAAGGAGATTACATGGACAGACTTGGTTCATGGTTTTGTCTTTTGTTCATATTATGTGTTGATGAGTGAAATCGAACACAGGGAGAACACGTATGCTCCACATGGAAAGGTGGGGTGGAATGCTGCAGTCACTCAGTCACCATCATATTCAAGGCAATATATGGCAAATAAGTTTTTGCTAAATTACTGTATGTGTACAAGGTAAAACAAAATTAGTAAGAGAGAGAAAAGATCACCCCAATAAAAACTTTGCTCTTAAAAATATGTCCAAAATTGCCATCATATTAGAGACCACGGCATGAAAAAAATATGGGTACAAAAAAACAGCTCCAGACCCCCATGATGTAAGTATGCACCAGTAGAGGCGCCAGGATTATAGAATTTTGGACCCTCACAGAACTGTTTGGGCTTGTGTGTGCACGTGTGCATGTGCGCCCCTCTCACTTATGTGCATCTCTGTAGGCCCGTGCACACACATTCACATTCTCGTCTCACAAGCGTCCACTGCATTTGGTCACAAACAGGTGGATGTCTCACGGTCGGAGGATTATGGACTATGTTTATTGTCATATCAATGTTATTTATTTTACCACTTTGCGCACGGACATGGATTAAACCATTAACACTTGGGGAGGGTGAATACATGGCCTGCACTGTGATTTAGAGTGATTTATTTATACATTTATTTTTACAGTTCTGGGAATTCACTGAACAGTCTGCTCCACTCCACCTGATATTTGGGTACGCCACACCTCGTGTTTAGAGCTCCATGCCCCACGCTTGGACTCACACAAGATATGGCCATGCTGTTCAAAAAGGACAAGCTTAATAGGTATAAAGGTAAGCAGAGTTTTGCCATTGTGATGTAACAACAACTAGCATGCTAACCACACACTTTCTGATGATCAGGCAGTAAAACGATTTAAAAATCACTAGAAACATAGGCATTTTAAAATTTGGATTTATCTGTTCAAAAGAGACAATGTTGTTTTCTTATCTGAAAACTTTTGCTTGCTTATTCACATATTACCTTTTCTTAGGTGTTATTATTTAGCCATGACTATAGATACTTATTTTTGTATCTGTGATTTATTAACAGAATCAAAAACATAATTTGAATATAGTAACAATTATGAACTTGCAAACAATTATTAAATGTAGGTAAATGTCATCTGTACAAAGAAACTACAGTATTTATACATGGAAACCCTGTAGTTAAGACCTACTGAAAACTATAGAGTTAGTAAGTATTCCATTTTGTAGGCTTTGTTATATACATTTTCTCTAGTAGCCTTCATAAAACAATTGGAAAGTAATATCAGATTTCTATCCAGTGACAGCCTTATTTTCTATATGTTTTGGACCTTGTATCTTGAGTATCCAGTTCATTTGTGACCCCATTAAAACCATCCCTCGTCAGTCCAGCTGCATGTGTCTAAGGCCAGGGTTCAGAGCAGAGAGCCGGAGATGCACTTTTATCTGAGAGTCTATAATTGAATCTCAAATGCCAGCCCCAGCCGCCTGCAGCCAGTGGCATATTTAGATGTTTGGAGCATTTTTCAAAGTTAACAAGACAGCTGCCTGCGCAATGTCTTCAAGGACCTTTTAAGTTCAGTTTAATGTTTCTGGAGCACTTTCAACTATATGGTCCAGTATTTTCACCCCGTACCTACTATTTGTCATTAAAAGTAGAGAGTATAGTGGCCACCCATTGTCTAAAAATCTGCACTATAGTTTAAAAGTAAATATAAGGCTGTATCTTGTCCCCGGTCTTTGCACCAGCGCTAGTGTTAAAGAGGGAGCGTGTCCAGGTCGGGCTGCCCCCGGCCGCTGGGGGCTGAAGTGGGACGGTACAGGTACATACTATGATGATGGTATCTGAACCAATCTGTGACCGCAGTGGCATTTAAAATTACTGCCAGCATGAGTAGGGTGACCAGATTTTCAAAATTCAAAACTTGGTCACACCTGGGCTGGGATGGCTGGTATAAATAAAATTGTGAAAAGAGCGTGTAACATTATGCATTCTTGTGTCAGTCATAATCTGAGAGACTTTTCGCTTTATGGTCATTAGCAAACATGGTTTTCTGTATTTTGGCTAAACAAATTTATGTTCCTCTTTACTGATCAGATTAGTCAAAAATTGTGATAGTCCTGTTTTAGTCCAGGTTTAGACCTGGTTTAGTCTTACTTTAGTCCTGGTTTAGATTAAATTGGTCAGAAATAGGGACACCTGGAACTGGGACAAATCACTGGTTTTGTATAAATCTGTTGGGACAGGGGACACATGGCTCAAAACTGGGACTGTCTCAGGTAAAAAGGGACGTCTGGACACCCTAAGCATGGGCAATGTCAGCAATCCTTCCCTCATTACCAGGCAGCAAATTGGGCTGTGGGGAAAAAAGGCGAAAAGGAAAAATAATATGGGTACAAAAAAACAGCTCCAGAGCCCCATGATGTAAGTATGCACCAGTAGAGGCGCCAGGATTATAGAAATTTGGACCATCACAAAACTGGCTGGGCTTGTGTGTGCACATGTGCATGTGCGCCCCTCTCACATATGTGCATCTCTGTAGGCCCGTGCACACACACTCACATTCTCGTCTCACAAGCGTCCACTGCATTTGGTCACAAACAGGTGGATGTCTCGCAGTCGGAGGATTATGGACTATGTTTATTGTCATATAAATGTTATTTATTTTACCACTTTGTGCACGGACATGGATTAAACCATTAACACTTGGGGAGGGGGAATACATGGCCTGCACTTGTAGGAGGTGCCGGGCCAGAGTGATTTATTTATACATTTATTTTGACAGTTCTGGGAATTCATTGAACAGTCTGCTACACTCCACCTGTGTTTAGAGCTCCACACCCCACGCTTGCACTCACGCTAAAACCGGAGGCAAGATATGGCCCATAGTGTTCAAAAAGGACAAGCTTAATGGGTATAAAGGTGAGCAGAGTTTTGCCGTCATGGTGATGTAACAACAACTAGCATGCTAACCACACACTTTCTGATTATCAGGCAGTAAAACAATTTATAATTAGATGCAATATTTTAAAATCTGTGGCAAGTCTATAGTATGTAAAGGTTACAAATTCACTTTTAACTTCCATATTTGATTGCTGCATTATGATTTGTTAACATGCAACCTTTTTTTTTTTTTTTTTTTTTTTTTTTTACAATTGTTCTTCTATTTTTATTTTAACTCTCAAGTTTGTTTAAAAAGACGCATCTGGTTCACTGAGAACAAATTGAGATTAAGGCATCTGGAAAAACCCTCCTATATCACAGTTAATGATCGATCACTGTGGGTGTTTTCATGGCCAGTGTTGAAACTGATTGTTGTTAATCTGTCAATAATTTTGGGGTGATGTGTAGGGCCGATTTTGATTATTTTCCTCAAATTATCTGTATGTTCAATTTACTACAAACTCACCCACAGTCCTATTTTGCCACAACCCTCTGTAGTCACATTTTGTGCAGTCTTCTGTTCATATTGGTGTTAAAGGTGTATTGTGTAACTTTTCTGGTGGAGGGTTCATCAAACACTTTTCTCCATGGAGATGTTATTGCTTTGTCTGTAATGTTTCACAGTATGGTATTAAACTTTTCTATTTTCAAATCAAGTTACAGGTCAGATTTGTGGAGAGGCGACCCCTCTCACAACCAGAATGCCTGTTTTTTTAAATCTGTAAAACCACCTGTAGTTGAATAAATGTAAAGTAGAGCTGTTTAATGTCATACCGTGGAACATTCCAGGCAGAGCAATGACATATCCATAGAAACAAGGAGGTGACAGACCCCCAACCGAAGTTACATAATGCACCTTTAAAAGTGTTAAAATAAAGCTTTGTGTGTATTTTTTGGGCAGCAGATCGATCAAAACTAAATTTAGGCCTACGCTGGAAATTTAAGACTGAGCCCACTTTAATCCCGGTTACCAATATTTTGATCATTCCTACTTCCAATCTAACCCTTTTCTCGGACTTGCTCATACATATTGTGCACTTAAGTGATAGGTAAAATCATTATAAGAACTTTCAATTAAACTGGCGATGCGTGTGTAACAAACGGAAGCTGAGTACACAATAAAATCAATAAAAGCGTTTTTGTCAATGTGTTTATGTGTGCTTAGCTGTCTGTCACGGTGGTGAAAAACCTATTGTCCTTTTTGTTCCAATCAAATCAATCCTTCGTTCCTTTTACTCACCAGCTTTAGTTAGAATCTCACATTTCCAGTACACATCTGTATTCCCACCCGGGACATAGCATCTGTCGTCAACAGACTTATTCTGTTTCACACGGTGCTGAATGTTTTAGGGAACGTATCTAATTTTCTCACAAGCATTGAGCTTACATTTGCAATTTATTTTTTAATGGGAGGATTATGTTCAGAGTGTTCATATTAAACACACCCAGGAGCATTAAAATTTGAGACAAGACTGAAATATGAACTGTTGAACTAATCCCATGTATTTCAGTTTCATGATTATAGAGGCCTAAACTACAGGGTTAACATTTTGTTGTTTGCATAGAAAATTGTATTTCCTTGACTCTTTTTTTATACATGATTATCTGGAGCAAAAACAGACTAGCTGTGTCTTTTGTCAGGAATACAGGTTTTATCACATACCAGCACTGTTACTAAATCAAAATGAGATAGGAGTATAAATATTTTGTAATTTTAAATGTAAAATACTCAGTACTTCAATATTCTCTATATCAACAACTCTCCAGTTAGCATATTTAAGCTTGATTTGGTTAAATACTAGAAAAACCTCCAAAGTTCAATAGAAATAATAGTTCTGACAAATACAAAATTTAAAAAATGGCTGACTACTCAATTACTAAAATAAATTGGCACCCAAACCAAATTTCGTGACTTTAATCATTTCAGTCTTTGTTAATTGCTACCATTCAAATTGCCATTTAGCTTCAGTTGCGATTACTTTTGCAGACCTAGTTCACACTATTGGATTTTGACCTTTTGGAAAACGTCAGTATTTTTGTGAGATGAGATTGCAGTGGATTGACAAAGACATATCAATTGGAGTGATTGCAGCTCCAGTGCAATTATCCACTTATCGTTCACACTTCGTACCACCTGGGTCATCACCATGTTCAGACCAATCTCTACTTTCAACAGGTCCATCATTCTTCTGCTGTCTGTCCTCTGCTTTAGTTGCTCCATCTTTCTTCTCAGCCCCTTCACCTCTTGACGGCAATATTAAGGCTTGTGATAAATATATACTGGACCATCCCTCCAGGCCCCGTTTTCCATTTGCAGTACTTCATTTTGTTATATTGTGTTTGTCAAATTTGCTCCAGCTCCTCTTGTTCTATCTTCTTTAGTAAAGCAGTGGGGAATGTGTAGCCATAGGAAAATTACATTTTACTTTGCTTCTCAAATCTCAAAAGAATTGTGTAGAAAATAAACTTATTGTAGTTCAGTAGTCAAAATAGAGATAATTATAAAGATATCTGGAAGGGATTGGACAATTTCTTGCACTTTCAAAAAAATTCCACAATATGTCTCTTCCCAGTGGAGAACAATCTTTCAATATACAATTTCTTTTTAATTTCCAACAATCTGCTCTCAATTTAGATTACTTTACAATAGATTGCTAAAGAAATTTGGAGTACCAATATACAGTATACTCTTTGTGCATTGTAATGTACCTTGCATGTTGCTCAAATAAATAAATAAATAAATAAATAAATAAATAAATAAATAAATAAATAAATAAATAAATAATAATTAAAAAAATAATGTACACCCATACTATAATTGACCACTGCTTTTACTGAAAGTTGTAAAAAACAAGTTTTAATTGTATTTACATGTATGTTTATGTTTATGTGTAAGTAACTTGTAACTCTTATTATTATTATGTTAATTTGTGTCGTATAATTTGTATCAAAACTGTTAAATCCTTTGGGATTTTTGTAAACAACAAATAGCATTAAAATTACATTACATACTGTATTTCTAATGAAAAATATCTTTTTGACTTTGTATTAACGATTAATGTGCTGTGATATACATGGATGGCATGATATTATCTGTTTTAAAACAGATGCCCTTCCCAATTATCCCATATAAATAATCTGCAAAATGAGTGTACAAGATTATAATCCCTTGGGACTGGATTATCACAATCAATATGCCTAAATAAGCACTTACTATTTAAATAAGTTTGTGCTGAGCCTGTAATTATTTCTTTTTTTTTTAATCTTTTTTTGTCAGGCGCAGTCAAAGCAAACCAGATGCCCTTCCAATCACAACCAGCTACATTAATGTGACTGCACATGGAACACAAAGCTGCTTTGTAGTTTTGAGGTTTGAACTGGCAACCCTCAAATGCTTAATCCATTACACCACTGCAACACAATTTAAATACTTATTAATAAATGTATATATTTATTTGAAAGTTTATTGTTAAATGTACATCCACAATACAAGGATGATAGGCCATAGTAAATAATGAATTTGTTTTCTCTTGTTACGTTAAGACCCTTAAATCTTAATACAGTCTATGATTTGTGGTAGTACCTGCCCTTTGACCTTTCCTGGCGCAGTTTTTAGACAGAGTTTCTCAGGGCAGCCTGCTTCCCTCCTCTCACCGTCTCTCCTTTGTCTGGGAAAAGATATATTAGTATTTATTACCTTATTCACAGCATGGTTATATACTGTACTAGAGAGCGGAATAACTGCATGCACTAAACATTTATCTTGGTGGGACACTGAAGCTTATAGACACCTGACTGATGGTGAATAAGCACTCGCCGTTGTCCTGTACATGATATGATTTGGTTTATTGATGTCTGTCAGGTTGCATAATCCTAGGGTAGCTTCACCTGTCACAAGGAAACGTCATAATCCACTCACACTTGATTTATTGTGTTAGAGATTATCTGATTAAAGTGACTGAAAGGCGACATCATATAACCCAAGGAGGCAGGTACAATAGTGTAATTGTGTGAGATTAAAATATAATGGCCACGTTCATTTGAAATTATTCAGTCTTAAAAAGATTGCTTCAAAAACAGCTATTTAATTTTATTCAAGAGTTAATTGCTTAAACCTTTACCTTGCCCTGTCTTTCACTGCAAACAGTAGGACATTTATAATAATCTTGTGAAGTGTTATACAACCATGAATCAGGCCATGTTATAAAAATATTTTCCTCAACATTACAAAGCCATAGGCCTCATAATGCCTGTCAATTTAAATAACTCACTCCAACTATACTTACTACATACTTTCTCATCTTTGCACCGTTATTCTGTTCATATACTACTGTTTATATTGTTTATATTTTGCACTCCAAGTTTAATTTTACCCCTTATTTCAAGCATGCCTCTTATTTGATCATATCTTACATTATTACTTGTTTTACCCTGCAAAATAACTCCAAAGCGCGTTCCTAGTTTGTGAATTGTGTTCACTGACAATGGCCGCCTCAGATTCTGATTAATGGCGAAAGGTCAATTAAGTTCACAGTGCTACACAAATCCTGATTATATATGCTAGACAACATACAAAAAAGATGAACAATTAAATGGTTATTAACAACAAAATGTCAACCCTAAATAAGACAACAGGGGCCTATTTAGAAAATCACTTCACTCAGGTGGAGACTCTTCTGCACCTTCCAAAATAACCACAATGTTTCCTGTTCCCGAAGGCGCCGCGAGTCTTGGCACTTCCACCTCTTCACCATATGCCGCAGGTTTGGCGCTAAAACTCTGTCACAAAGCCTATTATGTCGTTCTGCTCTTTACTTGAAGAAGAAACACATGTTGAGCTAAAGTCTACCTGGATTTGATTTACATAAAAATATCTGTAACGCGCGTAACAGTTGCCATAAATCGCCGTAAACCCTCCGTGTTCTTCTGACGCTTACGCAGGTTTAACAAAGATACAATGAGCTAAAAACGCGTTTTGAAATGATTGCACAGCACATATGTATCTAAAAGTATCGTTAAATCGTCTAACTCGATTTTATAATGTTACATTTGTTGTGTCGGGCATCTTTTTAGCGTCTCCACCTGTTTCGAGCGCGTTTCGCTGATGGCACAGGAGCGTCCAATGAGAGCGCGGAGGCGGAGAAAGAGGCAGAGAAGTTGGAGGAGAGAGTGAGAGACGGATTTGGAGAGACAGTGAGCTGCTTTAGATTGACTGGAAGTCGGTGGAGACACATGCTAAATCATAGACATATTTGCTTTGAATTTTCTCTTTTCCATCCTCGCATTTTCCGCCGTTTTTTTCTATTGCCGCTTTATGTTGCCACAAATTTATTCCATCCCTCCACAGGTTGGTCGATTTAATCCAGTCATCATGGATTATTTCTATGTATTGTAGACATGTAGCTCGTCACAGAGCGGATCGAAATGGGCACGGTCGATTGATCCCTATTTGGGAGAGAATTACACAGATTGCGCGTTACGGAGTGTGGGAGCGCCTCGCACATCCAAGACAGCAGCGCCGAGGAGAAAAAAACCTGTGGAGGATCTGCGCGATAGGAACCACAGACGGGAAGATGTCAACACGAAAAAGAAAAAGTCCTGTTTTTTCCAGCTGCCGTTGACTGATGACAAGTAACCTGGGGACCGGGACTGGGCGAAACGAGGTATGAAGTATGTTTGGTTATAGGGAGGAGCGACTGCCTGTCAGATCTCACTGAAAGTAGGTTATGTTTTTGGATGAAATATATTGTGATAAGTTAACTGTGCAGCCCCTACTCCCTGAAGTGTGTGATGGGAATTATTATTTTTACCAGTGCCTGTGTGCCTGATCTTATTTGCATGCTGTAATGCCAGAGGATTTGCACCAGCCCCCAGCTAACAACAATGCAACACAGATGACATTTTATGGCATAGATGGCTGGGAGCAGAGTGGGATGTAAAAGACAGTGCAAGGGCAGTGTACTCAGTGTAGCACAGTCAGCCCAGTGAAGTCAGATGTGACTCAGAGGAAACATTCTACCATTATGAGCTCTCATTATGTGGATAGTCTCTGTTCAGGTCAAGTCATTTGTGTTATCTCTGCCGTTTGTGTTATCTGCCTTATGTTTTGTGTATAATTTGGTATTATCTTACTGTGCTCTCTGCACACTCTTATTCTGTGGTTCTTGTTGGGCAGACAGGTGAGAGAACCATGGAGCCTCCCCCCTCGCTCAGCCTGGCCCTGTTGGGAGCCAGTGAAGATGAGGACCAGCGCTTCCTCCTCCCCCTGGGCAGTCTACCCCATCCTGCCAGCACCGGCAACCAGCCAGGATCAAACCACTCCAACCACATGGGGGGGTCAAGTCTGGACCGCCTGAATGGCAGCACCCCATCCCCGTCACCTGCTACACCCAGCTTACCCCCCACATCGCTCCCCAAGCTCCCGCTGTCCTCCTCTGGAGCTCAGCCTCTGCCCCCACCCATCCCGAATGCACTGCACCCCACTAGCACCCCTCTATCGTCCTGCCTGGGCTCACAACACAGCCTGAGCGGAGACAACTCACCTGTGTACAACGCCCTGTTCTACTCGTCCCACTCACCCTCCATGGAGCGAGAGAGGGACCGGGACAGAGAGAGGGAGAGAGAGAGGGACAGAGAGAGGGGCTCCAAACACAGACAAGCCAGTCCCCTGGTGCACCGCAGAGACAGTAACCCGTTCACCGAGATCGCCATGAGCTCTTGTAAGTACACGGGGGGAGTTATGAAGCCGCTTAGCCGACTTAGCGCCTCCCGCAGGAACCTGATAGAATCGGACAGCAGCAGCGAGACAAAAGAGGCTGGGGTTTCTGCTGTGGCTGGAGCAGGGGCTCAGGACAGACAGAGGGACACCCCTCACTCCTCCTCTGTGGGACAGTCCACTACCCATCAGCCCCCTCTCCAGAGCCCACCGGAGATTGTGATTTCATCCAAAGAAGACTCGCCATACCTCAGAGCTGGCTATGACATCACCGATTCCTCCTCCAATCAGATGTCCATCTACCACCAGAACCACGCGCTGGTGGAGAGCAGGCGTGCCCAGTCGGGACGGGGCAGCCGGCAGGGAGGCATGGGGACTGTGGGCACCGCAGCCCGGGGTAGCACCTCCAAGGCTTCAAAACGCAAAAACCAAAACATTGGCTACAAACTGGGTCACCGCAGAGCACTGTTTGAGAAGAGGAAGAGGCTCAGTGACTATGCCCTTATCTTCGGGATGTTTGGCATCGTCGTCATGGTGATCGAGACGGAGCTGTCGTGGGGCGTGTACACAAAGGTAAGGAGGCGGGGCTGGGGGCAATTAGAGGGGCACTTGACAGGCAGCTCACCTTTGCACTAATTAGTCTTTCACTCTAGTGAAAATAACACTGCCTCTGTCAGTCTTCCAATGTAATGAATGCAGTTAATGGCACTCTCAGTGTCTGGCGTAAACACTTCTTAAGTTTCCACACTACAAGTTTGTAATGAAAAACCCTACTGCTGCCTTACCCGAAATGTTTTAATTTACTCAGTGCTTTGTAAATGGCCGCCGATGCCTCTTTGATTAAATTTAACCTTGGCTTTCTTGTTTTGCAGCTGTGTCAAAATAAGGCCATTTTTCTTATTACACACCTTCACGTATTAATCATTTAGCAAAGGTATTATCTAGCATAACTTTGCATACGGAGCAAGTTATATGTACAGTATGTATATGCTTTATTGGTTAGTCCCTGCAGGGGTTGGTACATAAGTCTGTGACTGTGGTTTGGAGTTGTCAGTGAGCATTTTAGCTCCTACTGGGATTTTTGTGTTCAACATATGAGCTTGCTGGGATGTGGTGAATTTAATTGAATTTATAAGTTTAGCTTCAGGAAGTTTCTTTCACACATCTGAGACAAGGCTTCGAGTTACAGTTTGTTGTTTTGCTATTATGGAAAAGTATTCTCTTTTAGGGGTGTCCGATATTGACAGTTTAGGGGTGACTGATATTTTTTGCCTATACAATATTGGATTTTGTTTTATTGTTTGTTTGTTTTAATACAACAGATATTCTCTCCATACAATATAGCAGTGTTGATGTTGTCTAAATATCGCCCATGCCTTCTCACATTATATGCTGTTTTCTATAGTTGAAGCATGTTGCCATAGCAGCGTGTTTTCAGCAATTATTGTAAATTGTAAGCTGAACTGCATTTCTCTTTGACAAGTTAATAGCACATTCATGATTGTGTTACCATATTAAATTGGTGGGAGCAGGCAACACAACAGCAGACTACATTTGGAGGGTTGTGTCTTGTGTATGTGCCCAGCCATGTCAGTTGATGCTTCTGGGTGATGTAATGCAACGATGCCGAGGACAGGGGGCCCAGATTATCTGTGGGAGGCCAGGATCTCATTTGTCTGTGTAATGGGGAGTGTAATAAGCGATATCGTCTTCTGGCTGCAACTGTCTGTTTATTTTTGCTGTGTGTATGTGTTAGTATTTACATATTTATGGGGTCTTAAAATTCACTTGTGGTAACTCGAGGGCAACAAATTGAAACCACAATTTTTGAGTTGTGGACTTTGGGTGACGGATTTAATTAGCTTTTAATTAGGATAAGGTCAGGGTAAGCTGTGGTAAGCATGTAAAATGGATTTTCTGGGTTGAAGCGGAAGTTGAATTAATCGCAATTGATTCAACATTGCACTTTGATTTTTGCAATTATCAAATCGGTGGTTAGCCAATATATTTGACCGATATTTGGTCTTTTTAGTGTATTGGCTATCGGCCTTAAATCACCATAGGCCAATTTTTTTATTTAAGTCAATCTGCTGCCAAAAAATACACACAAAACTCTATATTAACACTTTAATACAGAGAGATAGCTGCACAAAACATCACCACACAGCTCGGTTTGTGGTAAAAGGCTTGGGGTGAATTTGTTTCAAGTACATAATTTGGGGGAAATGATCAAAATCATATCGCTCATCGGTTGCTCTGTATTCTAAACAATCGGCCATGAAAAAAACACGATCTCTAATGTTTTGTAATGCCATAATGATATTATTGTGATATTTCAATGCACTTTTTGACATGACAAGTTAAAAAAAAAAGAAAACCTTAACTAAACACTAAACCAAGACAAAACTAATGCATGCAGTCCTACTGTAAATATTATAACATACATTTCAAATCTACAGTATATGATAATTATAAGTCTCTATGGTTTAGTGCCCTGTCTTCTCCGGCACATAACAGAGGGTTGCTTTTCTTTAGCTAATAGGCTGGAAACATTACTTCCACTTATGTAACTTGTGTGTGCATCACTAATCATGTGCCATGGATCTACAGTGTGGGAGAGTAACAGGTAGCCTATTAGTTAAAAAGATTTGCCTCCCTGCTCTTTGTAGTGCATACTCATTCTTGTTTTTAGAAGCACAGTTTTTAATGAATTCTCTCCAGCTTGTCAGTCTTTAACTCTATGGCTGCCTGCATTCACACTTTGCACACACCACATAAAAATTGGGACTAAACTAGAATAAAACCTGGACTAGACCTGGGAGGAATTTCACAATATATTTTAGTGTTACGATATTTCTGAAAAGATGGACCACTTAACAAATATCACGATTATTGACACAATAACAAATCATATGATCCCTTATCTTTTGTCATTCACACTGGTAAATGGTAAATTGTCACCTTCTAGGCACTCAAATCAGTGGATGCTCCAACTGAGCTACTGCCGCCATTGCCAAATTTTGCACTAACACTTCCTACGTGACCAGCTTTATCAAATCAAAGTGTAAATGTGACAGCCAGAGAGAAAAAGGCTATTTAAATGTAGGTTTTCTTTTTATATTGCATTGAAAAATGGCTTAATTTTGCCTTTAGAATATGTTTTACAGAGGCAATTTTCAACGTTCACATTTTAAACAAAAGACAAAACAAAAGACGCAAAAAGACTGAAATATGAACTAACAAACTACTACAGGAATTAATTGTCAAAGCATGTTTGTACAGCAGTTTTTATTCACAATAAGATTTTTGTTATTTGAGGAAATTATGGCACTTCAATAATTGCAGCCTTTATGAATTTCCTAATTGCGTCCATTGAAATTGTGATTTTGATTCCATTGTGATTAATCTTACAGCCCCACTCTTGACTTCCCTAAATCAAGCATGACTAAACCGGAACTGGAACAGGATCAAACCAGGTCTATCAAACCAGGACCAATCAGGACAAGTGTGAAGTATCCTGCATGTGTTCCACTGATGTCCCCTTGCTTCCTCACTCCTGTGCTCCTGCAGTGGGCGTGTGAGTGGGGACGTGTGATCGCAAAAGAACAGCCGTTATCAGGCCAGACAGAACAGGCTGGTTAGAAGAGGAAAAGATTTAGGTTGTAAAGGAGGGCTGGGCAATACAACCAAAAATGTATCATGATTTTTATTCCTATATTAATCAATTTTGTCTTAGTTAATAAAAGGTATTTCAATTTCAATATATTCAATATTTCCCAAAAATAAACAATACAGACTTTTAATTATAGTAATTTAAAGGTGCAATATGTGATTTTACAAGTCACCTCCCGCTTGCTTGTCCCATGGCTTTATTTACTTTACTTTACTTTACTTTACTTTACTTTACTTTACAGTATCTTATCTATCTTGCTTTGTTTTTTATTGCTCAGAAATATGAAATCATGCATTCTTTCTTTAAATGGGGTCATGTCTTCCCCGATGTGACCTGGTGGTGTCATCAGTTTCTGTGAGTGTAATGCCATACTTTGGAACATTCCAGGCAAAGCAATAACATCTCTATGGAGCAGGTGGGGGGTGCTCCGCCATTAATGTCCTATGATCAAATTTCTACGTTCAAAGTCAGTACTCTGCTCCAAACCACATGCTTAGACTAATGTTTGGCTCTAGACCTCTTGATTAAAAAGGATCCACTGACGATTAGAAACGACTGAATCTCAATCTATAATAAATTCTTCTAATTGCACAGCTCTGTTCTAATGTTCTGCTAATACATTCGCTCGAGTCAGGAGACATCGAATAGACATTGATGGACAGGTGTGAATTGGAGGCACAGTGCATGCCCCTAGCCTTGCTTTATTGATAAATCGATACTCATTAAGATGTCTTGTCAAGAGTTGAAGAATAGCATTTAAAACATCTCCTTGAATTGTGTTCAGACAGTCAGACTGTTCCCGTTTCCATGCGATTACAAATGTAGTCTTCAAACCACTAATTTTTATCTAGTTTTATGGTCCAACACCGGCATTCCAGCAGACAGTTCGAGCCCTCACTTAGATAATTGAGGTGGAGAGAAGCCTGCTGGTTTGTTGTGAAAATGGATAGAAAATTGCAAGGATGAAAGAGGAGAGTGTAAAAAAGGAGAGAAGGATGAGAAGGCAAAAGATATAACTAACTTGGAGCAGTACTTTAAACCTGTGGGGAAGCCTTTACTGATTTCTTCCATTGATTATTGATAATCGCACCCACGCACAAACAATTTTTCACTACTGCTGCACTGCTTTAAAGTACATACTGCCCTTCAAAGGTTATTATTGTCATCCTCTAGAAGCTGTGTGTTGCATTTATGGGGAAAACTAATATGCATGGATCACTTTTCATCAAGGGAAATATGTAGGTGTATATATAGCATGTTAACGGCTTTGTAAGACAGTTTAAACCATTGCTGTAAATGCCATTGTATTTCAGGGCTGCACCATTTGAATTCGATTTGTGATATATATGTTTATATATGCACATTCTAAACAACGTTTGATAGATAGAAGACAGGGTTGTCAAAAGTATCAAAAATCTGATACTAATTGATACTAGATAACTCCTTACAACTTTCGAGTGGTGTTGAGCTGTATCAGAACAGCTATAAAACCACATAGACTAGTATGTGCCCATGGAACACTATGGTGGTCATCTACCAAGATGACTGAGAGATTACACAGATATAAAACCACATGGTAATAAAAAAAAGTATGATTTAATGTTGCAAATGACATTCTGCTATCTAAATAAAGAGTGCTTTTTATTGGTATTGGATTCGTATTGAGCATTGAGTGAGTTCCTTAGTATAGAAATCAAGTTTGAAATTGTAGTATTGTGACAACCCAAGACTGAAATATGAACCTATACGCTTAAGATTTTTATAGAGGTTTAAACTATAGGATCAACAAGATTCTTTACGCCTTTGTGATTTGATCATTGTGCCAACTCAAATTGCAGTTTGAATTGATTGTGAGCTACTGTGTCCAAATAATTTTCCTTGTGGATCAGTAAAGTTTGTCTTAGTCTAAATCCTAGTCTATATTATGCAGACTTATTGTATTTGTTCTCATGTAAGATTTATCCAATCACTTCCTCTTGTGGTTTCAAAAATAGAGATGGAAGAATGGCCCTAAATATGGCGTCTTGTGTGAGTTAGCTTAGATAAAGGCAAAAGATAGACCAAGAAAAACATGGTTCGTGACTGTGGGTGTAGCACTGAGACACTTTGTTACTAGCACAACTATAGCTTCTATTCCATGGATCGATTAAAATAACTGGATAGGGTATTGCTGCTTGTAGCTGCCTCCAGTTGACGTAGTGGCCACTCACTGGTACTACAGCCAAAAAAATCCCCCCGGCCGGGAAAGGATTTTCCCCATAGAGCGCAATGTAATCATAAACTGCACATGTTCGGCTGACAGGGCACCTACAACTTTAACAAATGTCGGATTTTGTGGCGATTTTGACCTATTTTCAGATCATAAACTTTTTCTCAGCTCAAAATCTGTCTGTTATTTTAAAAAACTCTTTTTAATGGTTAGTTCCGGCCACACTCTATGCCCGCTCTAGCTAAGCTGAAGTGCTGATTGGTTAGAGCGGTCACGTGGTACGACGTGAACGAGCATGTGAGCGATGTGAACAAGCCGAACTGTCATGAGCAAAAAATGTGTTAACAATGTAATGAGGGACTTGATTGTTGGACTTGGGGGGCATGATTAGTCATCCTCCCATAAAGTTTGACTGCCCTGGAGTGTTTGTTAGGGACGGAGTTCATTTCTCAAAATTGGGGAATGATATTTTTTTTTATTATTTAGCCACAGCCCCGAAAGAACCCTGTCACCGGGTCTCATATTACATCTAATCATTATTTGCATTTTATGTGTTTCTTTAGTGTTAGTTGTTGTTGTTTTTTTATCTCATAATATGCCGGGGACCATCCTTTGTGGTAGTTGCTGTTTGTTAGTTTGCTTTTTTCATTTTGGATGTTATGTGGTTGTCTGAGTTGCTTTTTTGGTTTCTGTTAGGTTTTATGTTAATGTTCAATTAAAACTGTGAATTTTTGTGCAATTGTTGTGTAATTTTTAAGATAATGAATCAATTCCATGTACCTTTACTTAAATAATCAGCTCAAATTCACAGTGGAATTAAATCAATTATACTTCACAGTGCATGGTAACAACATATGCCAAAACTAAAAATAACATTCATTATAAGAAAAACATACAATGAGAAAACAGATTTTTAAAAAATGTACTTGCCATCTTAGCACTGAGCATACAAGTTAATATTATGATCACTATGATAATGATTATTATTATTATTATTAATATTATTATATAGTCCTGATTTAGTCCAGGATCAGCTCCCTATTTAGTTCCAGTGACTAAACCGGGGCATGCCCGTAAAACAGTTTTTATTGTTTATGCCAATAATCAAATTACAAAATTATATCATATTTTCATTAATTCAATAGCCAATATTTGTCTTAAAAGATATATAAAAACTTTACAATGCATTTAAAATAATCTTTTCTGAAGTCTAAATAGACGGTTTGAATGCGATCTGAATGCTCCACGGCTTTGCTCGTGTCAACTCCCCTGTTCAGGTTCGCTCCCTTGGCTCCTTCGTGGGCAAAATGGGCGGCCATTTTGAGACCCTGGGGCTTGTTCCAGTCATGCTTTAACACTTTTCATGTAGTTCATTTTACTAAGAAAACCTCCCCCTACAAAGCTTCTATCAAGGCCTTAACGAAAATGAGTTGCAGATTAACTTCCTCTTTTTCTCTTCCTCTGGCATTGATGCATGTTTCCGACTCTGTAAATGTCAAAATTTTCTTGTTAGATCAAAACAATTATGCCGTTAAAATGTAACAGGATCATTTATAAATTTGTGCTATAATTTATTTGGAAATACAAATGATTTCAAAGCCCCAAGTGTCCTTGATCGTGATTGGCATCTCCCACTCTAGAAGTTGTTTTTAAATTCTTGAATGTGATTATCACACCTTCAAACAGGGGGCAAGGCAGTTTTCTGTAATGATTATAGTGTATTTTCATTATAAATATTAAAAAGCAAAATCAACAGCTCATTTACATTAGTGTTTTGATCCATAATTGTACTAAACAGCACTAAAAACTGCACATTAATGCCCTATGTAACATTTCAACTAGGTGACATGGACCTGTTATTGCTATGAAGTGTTCCACAGTGTGTCATCAAACATATCTATATTGGATTTATTTAGTTATTTGATTTTACTGCTCAAAATATCTTGAAATAAGCATGCATTGTAACTGTGAAAGTGCTCACCCCTCCACAGACCTGCCTGTTGCTTGGCCTGATGGCGTCACCTGCTTGTCTCCATGGAGATAGATAAGTCTTTTCAAACAAAGTAATAAGTCCATCTCCATGGACTCTTACAAGTGGCACAGCCCCTCGACAGAAAAGGTACATAGTGCTCTTTTAACAATATTCCTTTTATATAATCAAATAGGCCTGTCGCATGTGTAATGCCATGTGAAACCTAGCTTTACCCTTAACGCTTAACCATTAAGTTTACGACCTCCCTTTAGTCTTTTTTCGTCCAGGGTTACACATCAGACCTTAGACCTTGACATCTTTTAAAATGGCAACAGTAGTTAGCGGTTTCCCTGGAACAGTTTATGAGTTGTTTCTGTCATTGTTTTTATTAAGTGTGAGTTCAAACAGACAGGGGATTTCTAATGTGACATATGTTTCTAACTAAGAATAACCTCTGTACACTTGGGACCCTAGAACGGGACGGGCTGTTGTTAGATCAATAGAGTACACTGCAAAAAAAGGAGTATGACTTTAAATAACTTCATCTTGAACTACTATAGACTAGTTTAAGAGGCTCAACATTTTAGGTGGACGGTTGAAAACCTTCTTTTCTGGAGATGTTAGTTTTTCTTGAAATATTGATGGTGACAAGCAGGTGACTGTCACACCATGTATTTAATAAATGTCTGTAATTTAAATATGAAAGGCGGAGTACATTTTGAGTACTGAAATCAGTACTGAAAAATATTATTTCAAGACAAATACACACAAATCACTGCTGTCAGACTGTTTAGATAAAATGTGTGCCAAACCTACTAACATTGCAATTTTAAAGCTTTCAAAACTGAAAAGAAGATAAATATTTTGAATACATAACATTACATGGATATAAATTTTTTGCAGTACATCACTCCATGTTCCACGTGGCTCTCTGGTCCCTGACTGTGCCGTGTGTTTTAGGCTGCACATGCTGTTTTCTATTCTCAGTTCATACACAGCTGTTGTCCACTTCACTTGTTACGCCAATGGAGGCCACACTTGATGTTTTGACATACAGATGGGAGTTGGCCGTACGGGCGGTCCGGGTGTTATGTGCTGGAGCCAATATAAACCAGGAGTTAAATAAACCAGGGGTTAAATAAACCAGGGGTTAAATAAACCAGGGGTTAAATAATCAGTAATAATCACAAAACAAGTTAACAACAATATTTGCATGTGGCAGTGGATACCTTTCCATTTTTGTCAGTACCGGTATTTAAAGGTGCACTGTAACTTTTGTGGTGGTGAGTCCATCACATGCATGTCTCCATGGAGATTTCATTGCTATGCTAAACTTACCTACCTCCGTGGAGACAAGCAGGTGGCGCCACCAGGTCAAGTTACAGGTCAGTTCTATGGAGAGGCAACCCCACTTACAGTACGAATGGATGGTTGTAAAAGGTATTTCTAAGCAATTAAACCTTGCGTAATGGATAGTTTAATGCCATACTTTGGAACATTCCAGCAAAAACAATAGCACTCATTTGGACAAGCAAGTAGCAGACGATACCCATTAGATAAATAGTGTACCTTTAAACAATACTTGATTTAACTTGAACATTACTGTTTTCTTATCTAATTACGACAGTTAATACAGAACTATATTCCTGTATCAGTTATTATATAGTACAGGAAAATAAAAATAAAATTATATTTTTGTTAGTGACGATATTGCATAATAACTTCAAAACCTACATTTTCTCAGAACATACAACATCTTAACTTTGTTTTAAAGGATTCCATTCAAAGTTCAAATTCACACAGGGGTCTTCAACAAAGGCAAATGATTGCTGCTGGTTGGAGATGCAGGAGATCCCCCACAACAAACCAGAAATTAACATCTTGTTTGGAGAAGTTGACTGGTCACTTTTCAGGATTTCTTTGAGCAAATGCTCAACAAGACACAGAGGCTTTGGCAAAAACACTATAAAAATTTGAAAAACAAAGAGCAGAGCCTCTAAGGTAGGAGACTGTTTGGAGTTGCCTTATGATGCTCCAGAGGTCGACATCTGCTTTGGAGTCGATAGTCCAAAATTTCTCAACTTGCAACGCAACAAGTGGAGAGACACCAAAGGACGTCAAGGTAGATTCAGAAGATCCTCAAGTTCAGGAGCCAGACATTGAGAAGGTGCTTCCAGTAAAACAGTGGTTGCAGTTACCTTGAAACTCGCGAAGTTGAAATCTTCTTTGGAGAAGTTGACTGGTCCACCATCAAGTCCACACTGAAAAAATCTCCATTGGGCAACACAAATTAGAAACTGACAGAAGTAAGAAGAAAGTGGAGGAGAAAACAGAGGAAACAGAAGCACAGAGCAACTAAGGCGGGTGACAGTTTTGGGCTGGAGTGGCCGTACAGTGCAGCCAAAGTAGAGATACACTTTGGAGATGTGGACAGGTCCACTATCAAGCCCACCTTGAAAAAATATCCATTGGACAGCACAAATGGGACCCCAACAGAAGTGAGGAGAGAGAAGAGGAGAAAACAGAGGAAACACAAGCGCAGATCAACTAAGGTGAGAGAAGGTTTGGCGTTGGAGTTGCCTAACGACGCAGACAAAGCAGAGATACAGTTTGGAGATGTGGACTGGTCCATCATCAAGCCGCCTAAGAAGAATCCTTCCATGGGAAACAAAGAGAGCGGCATCACATCTGAAACAAGAAAAAGGAAGATACACCAGACTCAAACAACATCCAAGTTCCTCTGGTAACTAAGACCTTAACAGTGAACCCAGAGCCAAAGGAACAAAGTGGACCTTCAAACTACGGAATCAAACTCTATAGAAAGAAATGCAATTTGACCAAAGCTGGAGACCGATTTTGGTTTGAAATGCCAGACGAGGATTCTGATGAAGAAATCTACTTTGGACAACTCTGCAAGCACTAGATCCAGGTCTCCTGATTCCACCGTCTCTCAAACTAAATAAAGCATTCTCAAAAAGCATTTCAAAGGATATGCAGTGTTTGGGTTTTTTTTTAAGAAGAATACCATTTAAAAAATAAAATTTGTTGCAGCTCAGGCATGATACAATATTTAAAAATCTGGTTTACTGGGATTATTTATCCTGCTTTGTGTCAGTGGTATAAAGTCGTTTCAATATTATCGTTTATCCCTCTTCATAACCACAGTCTGTCCCTATGTAACAGTCTCTTTACGATGACATTACTATGACAAGAGGGGGTTTAAGTTGGTAACTTATAGAGACTAAAGTAGCTACAGGACATGAGAATCGTCAGATAGTTGACATATTCTTTAAGGGAGACTTTTTGTGCCACACAGCCCTCATGACCATAGGCTTTATATAATTTTTGACAAATTCATTCATTTCTCAATATTTTGGGGATTCTCCTGATCACACAAAAATCACCACTTATTTTTCCAACCACTCAGGAATTTGCTAAAATTTCTTGCTAAGGGTGAGCTTACACAACATGAAAATGGGACTAAACAGACTAAACCAGGTCTAGATCAGAACTGGGCTCAAACCAGGACCGGGGCATGTGTGAACCCAGCTGCCTGCTTGTTTCCATAGAGATGTTCCATGGAATGTTTCGCAGTATGACATTAAACATGTGATACCACCAGACCAAGTTACATGTAAGATCTATGGAGAGGCAGCTCCGCTCACATGCATGTTTTTCAAGTAAGCAGCAATTGAATTGAATTTAGTAAATGCAAGTTTAATGCCAAACTGTGGAACGTTAGGGGCAAACAATAGTATCTCCATGGAAACAAGCAGGTGACGTACCCTACACCAGAAAAGCTACATAGTGCACCTTTATTACTGTTCTTTTGCATCTTCAAAAAAAAAAGTACCAATATTTTTTCTATATAATGTATTGTATATGGCCTTCCTCTATAAGTGAGGATATTCTCTAAAGAAGCCATCAAGTGTCTCTGCTCTCTTCCCCTCACTGCTGATCACAGGCTGCAGAGGGAGGCCAGCAGTCCCCTCGGGCCTATGCCGACTAACAGCTACAAATATGTTCATTTCACTCAGAGTAACAAGGCTAGACTACCTGCTTCCGAATGTGTGAGCCTGTTGGTACGCATGGGTAGATTCACGTTGCATCATCTTCCTGTAAACATTTACGTCACTGAGTCAGTGACAGCTCTTCCTTGGATACAGCCGTAGATTGGATGTTATGTATGGATAATATATCAGGGCTAATATTGATAGGGACCATGCAATTCTCTTCCAATACTGATGTCAATAGTTTGGCTTTAAGTATCGATATCAACCGATATTAGGACAGAGACTGAAAACACACAAAAAATATATTTCCTTTAAACGCAAACAGCATTAATGTTATGAGATGTTTTAGGTTGGCCAGTAAATCATTTTATTACATAAATTTATAGACCAAAAAGAGAACCGGGAAACCGGTTCACCAAAAATCGGCACTGATATCCAATACCAGGATCGTAACAGTGCATCTCCAGTCCTTAGTCTGAGTAAACTTGCGTCTACACAGACCTGACTCTTATTTCGAATGAGGAGGGCCTTCTTCTGCTTGTTAACATGATAATGCTTCTTTGCCTATAATATTTCACAGTATGGCATAAAACATATTTATCTCCATGGAGAATGTATGGTTTTAACCTTCTCTTTCCAATCATGCAGATGACATACTACCTCCAGAAAGTTACATAATGTACCTTTAACAGCCACAGCAAACCAATTGGTTATCACTATTGTCTGAAAAAATCTATATCAAACCATCCCTAGTGTTTGGCCTTGTCATATTAGTGCCCCTGGATGCACCTGCCACTGTGTACATGCTCACATTTCCCTTTGTGCTGATTTAATTGAGTGTGCAGGGCTGTAATGGCGCGTGTTGAAGTCTAATATATTTGTGTGTCTGTGTGCACATGTGTTGATCCTGCCGAGGTGTCTGCTTCTCTGTCTTCTGCTTGTTTCTCTGTAGACTGATTGCAGGGAGGCAACGTTGTGACAGTGAGAACCCCCTGAGGCTAACCCATTACCACATGTACACACCTGCGCTTACAGACCAGTCCAGAGACCAGAGCGTGGGACCACTAGAGCATGGGATCAAAATCAAACCTTGAACAGTTGTGTATGTTGGCAAACATGCGTGTTTGCTCTCGTCTGTGTCAATAAAGGTGAGGGCCTGACAGCTGTTGAACAAACTATGGATTTCACATTGAGGACTTTTTCCCATTCAGAAGATATATTTTACACTTTTATCTCTTCAAGCTGCATTTATAATGTAGAGTTGGGCAGGCCAATTTAGTGGAAAAACATTATAATTTGCCTCAAATTGATTGATTACCATCTTTGTTTCAATTTTATTTTTTCTTCCAAACCATCTATTTTCTTCTGATTTATCCGGGATGGCCTGTGGAGGCTGCAGTATGAGTAGGGTTGTGTAGACCTTCCTTTCCGCAAACACTTCCTCCAGCTCTTCCACAGCCCGAGAGACGCACAGTCCCTTTAGTGTGTCCTGTGTCTTCCCTGGGGCTCCTCCCGATGGGATATTCCCAGTGAAGCGTCCGGGAGGCATCCGGAACAGAGGCCCCAGCCCCCTCAGTGTTGCATAAATAATAGCTGGGACAATATTTTTTGGGGCTCAGTATTCATTGTGTGTACTTTTTTTTTTTACAATAGTGGGGAATCTTTTATATGTATATTTTTTATTGCAAAAAGATTTGACCTGTAGAGGGTAGCATACATAACCTCTATGGCTAATTATTGCTTCATTCTGCTATTCATTTGTATCAGCTCGTGTCTGTTAATGACTCTGTATCTTTGAAAAATAGTTCATTGGATTAACCTGTTTTGGGTTATGGTGTTAGTCATTTTCTCTAATATTTCTCTGTAGCAATATATTATACTTCTAAATTTGTTTTTGGGACAGGCCTAATGCACAGGCCTGATGTCATGTCATTTCAGATGGAGGGCAGTGGCCTTTATAGTTGATGTTGTTGCCTCCATCTTCATCATGAACAATGCGCTGTTAAGAATATTGTGATAGCAGGTGAAGCCTTGTTGATCTGTTGGCATCTTGGAGCCCACTGATTGAACTGAAACTGCTCAAAAGCTCATTATCGCGGCTTGATTTCTGCCGAAGCATTGATCAAAACATACTAATCACATAAACACGTTGAGGTAGAGGCAGAAGGAGGAGAGACTCACAATCACATAATAATAGACAGGTTGATGCACTACCAGAACGACACATGTTATGGTGTCTATAAATATGAAGGATTGCAGCCTATATCGGTACTGTTGTGTTCAGATTTTTTATTTTAGAATGAATTAATGAAAAGGGAGAATTATGTCATTATGATTGACCCCAGGAAGATTAGCTGGTATAGCTAATAAATAAACAAAAACAAACCTATTATAAACACTAAATCAAGACTAATAGCACTAGTTAAAGCAGAACTACTTCATCCTTGCTAAAGAACAACAGTGATGTGCTGTTCACATTGTTTGTTTCATCAGTACACAGGTGAATGGCTGTTTCACATAAACAACTTTCCTTCACTTCAGAGCAGGGTCCTCAGACGTTGCCAGGCAACCTGACAGTGGTGACAAGACAACAGGACGGCCCGGCGCTGTGGCTGTTTAGAGACAGTTTATCCAGATTGAGGCTGAAAACTGCTGCAATCAATGAATGAATCCATCAATACACGGCTTTCAGATGACATCACAGTGTTGTACTAGGCCCATAAGGTTTACGAGAGATGAGGGCAGGTGAAATTTACATTGTTGCTGCCATACCAAATGGTGAATATCCTATTCAGTCGGACCTCAGAATCTAAGCAGGGCTGGGCCTGGTTAGTACTGGGATGGGAGACCACTGGGAATACCAAGAACTGCAGTGGGGTGGTAGTCTTTGTGGCTCTTTGTTTACTAATTTTGGATAATGTTACCTCTATGCTGTTACCATGTTGGGACCATGTTTATGGTTACTTCATTGCTATGGCTTTTAACACAACCCCAGAAATATTTGCTATTTGCAGAGAGAACAGTTCACTTTTGTCCAAATGTAAAACAGTATTCAAATGCTATTCAGCTCTTCCAAGTTAAACAGGCTGAGAGGTAAACAAGCCCTTATGCGGTTGATACAGTCGTGGAAAAAGGCAGTATAAAAGCTATATACATGTGTGGTGCAAGTGCCTGTGAGAGCTGCAGACACAAACTGAAGAATAGGAGCCAAACATTTCCATTTACCAGACACAAGTGTGTTTAAACATATGCCGCTGGAGTGTGCCTTTTACTCATTAGCACAACAATGTTGCCACCTAGTTTGCTTCAGTGAGTACAAATGAGCTGCTGTAGCCAAGCGGAGACAGATCGACAGGGAGAGTGCTGCAAAAAAGGAAAAAAAGAAAATATAGGCTGGTTTAAATGGTTTGGATTGGTTTAGTAATCTTAATTTTAGACATTCTAAGTGGTTTAGATTTATTTATTAGATTTTAATTAATTCACTTGTTTTTACTTTCGATATTTTGCTTCTTGCCTCAAGAAACAAAGCTAAGTTATGGGCTAAGACAACTGCACCTACTCATTGGCAGGTTTATTTTCTGATTTAAAGCCAAATTATCTTGAAACCAGTAATGTTAATGCATGAGTTGAACTTGTCAGTGGTCACACTGTCAAACAAAGTACCACCAGATCCAAAACAGGTTTATAACAGGACTATACCAGGCAGGGCTGGGCAAAAAAAAAAAAAATGAATAGAACTTGATTCTGTAAATCTGGAAATCTATTTGTTTGGAAGAAAATCCATTTGTTTGTTTCCTCCAGTTTCTTGCAGTGGAAATTGGATTGGAATAGTGATGTGCTCTCTCTTGACTGCTTTGAAATCAGAGACGTCAAATTAAATGTTGTGTAATCAAAAACAAATCACGTCTTTTGCCCCACATCAGCTACATGTTTAATGCAGCTGACCCTGTTAGTTTGTTTGATCTCATCCATTAAACCCATTTAACCCACTGGCCATTGGGGGAAATGTAAGGACAATATTGCTTTTGTACTACTATTTTCTGTAATTTGCAGATATTTTTTAGGGGAAAAAGCATTAATGGAATCGAAAATCAATTTCTTAGAGAAAGAATTCTATATTTTATTTAGGCAAAATCATCCAGCCCTGATACCAGGTCTAAATGAGGACTAAACCAGGTGTAAGTAGGACTACAGTCAGTACAAAAGCTACGAAAAAGGACTAACCGAAAGGAGAACAAAATGTGATAATATTTTGAGCCTAAAAGTAAGCAAACACTAAAACAGTCTTTGTACCATCAGAAGTAGCTCCTGCACCACCACACCTTGAGAAGCATTAATCAAGGACATAGTAGGAAAGTGTAATGTAGTCACAAATAGTCCAATACTCCAATACTGCTTTGTGCTAGAAATGTATTTTTTGCAGTGTGGGAAGTGGGAGTGAATGGCAGCTCCAGCTTTGTGCGAGCTCAGAGGAAATCTGTGCAGAAGACAGAGAGACTTCCCTGGTGTTGTGCAGTGGGCCGTTTCACACAGATATTAGCAACAAATGAAAATACTCACCTCACAGTGGCTCCCTCTTCAAAGAAACACTGCAGTCATTTGGTGATCATGCACTGTAAAATACATCTATACGCTGTGTCACCTATCTGTTTCCATGGAGATGTTATTACTTTGCCTGGAATGTTATACAGTATGGCATAAACTTTTATCTTCATGGAGATACGCAGTGGATGCCACCAGACCAAGTTACAAGTTAGTTCTGTGGAGAGGTGACTCCCGCTCACAGTAAGGTGTTTCAAGATATTTTTAAGCAATAAAAACGACTGTAATGTAATAGGCCCTTCGTCAGCTTGTGATGCTCCATCCCAAAAATAAATGAAAGATATAACTGTATTGCCATACTGTGAAACATTAAAAATTATTTTTAAAAATGCATCGCACACTCACATGGCCAAAGTCCAAAACTTGTTTTATGAGATTACTCTGAGAATACGTTTTGGCAAAAAGCCTTCATCAGATCTTTTTACTAATCTTTACTAGACCAGCCTAAACCAGGACTAGACCAGCACCAAATCAAGATTAGAGTCACATCTGGACCAAACCTGGACAAGTGACGTGAAGATTAATATTTTGAATTAAAGTAACTCACATGGATAATCATTTTTTACACTATGTTCTAGACTAGTTTTTCAATGTTTGTTATAATACTTTTTTACTGCTCTACCAAAACATGTAAGAGAGATTAGCAAAGCGGACAATGCATGTGTTTTTTATTGTGTGAAGTTAATACATAAATATTTCACAAAGCTCTAACTTGACACAGTAATGTGCTTTATTTTCCACCAGGCTAACTTGTAATATATATTCATGAATCTAATCATGTCGTAGAGAAAAACGTATTTAAATTCAGAGTACAAATCTTGCATTTAACGGGACATTACCTTAGAAGCCGTGTCGTCATGCCCCATAACTCCACCTCTTGATGCAAATTCTTTATCAGAAATGTGAAACTGAACCATCATTAAATAGGCTTTTCTACCTTGTGTAGGTTTACTGGTAAATGTGAGCTCAAAATTTTGCTAATTTTTTTCAAACATGTTGCATGTGATTCTTGTATTAGTTTAGCCTTAAATGTTAATGTTTAAACTGTGTGTATTGACCTGTATTTTTTTTTTTTTTGTAAAATGGAGAGAACCCATAATTTATTCAGCATATTAAACCACTGCCAAGTTACAAGCAAGATATAAAAAATGAAATATAAATAAATAACTATAGTATAAATAAACATAGTGCCCCTTTTTATGCCTCTGATTCTATAATCAATGGCCATTTTCTAAACTGATGACATCCCTTTAGGAAATGGTCTTGATCAATAACTACAAATAATCTGATAATCTTCCTTAAAGGTCCTACATTACACTAAATTGACCCTTGTGATCTTTAAGCCATGTTAGAATGTTGTTACATCCTCAGAAACAGACCTGGAGTTGTGTTTTGTTTCATTCACACATGTTTGAGTAATCCTTTTATTATTAGTCTGTCGACATCTCAAAAGCTCCAAATGCTCTGTGCCACCTTGTGATGTCATGAAGCGGTAGTTTTCAATTCAGTAGCTACCATTTACCTTTAGTTCAGTAGAGATTGGCAATTCCAGGGCTGAAATTATCCAGATTATTCTAGTGAAGGTGGAGCTCCATACACATTTGGAGCACTTCCTGTATATTGTACATTGTATATTGTGATGTCCATTACATCACAAGGTGGAACAGAGTGTTTTCTGTTTGAAAGAAGAACTCGGCTGAAATGTACAAGGTTTGTTTCATTCACACATGAGGAAACAACATTATAACATAGATCAGAAAATAGTGTAATATAGGACCTTTAATTTTGATGTCCAAATTGTAAATTGTAATGTTTGGTTTAATGTGAACCAACCAACTAAAACCCTGACAAAGTATTTTATATTCATTCAACTTAAATTGTCCTAAATAGATAATGACATTTTGCTGTTGTGCATAATGTTTTTGACAAGCTGTGAAAGCAATGATACAAACTAAAAATGAAAAGGACAAACCACAAATGTTTCCATAAGCATAAACTGTATTGCGACGCTGATGGAGTAGAGATTACAAGCATTACTGTTCATAGGAGATGTTCAAAATCAATACAATCATTTTCCTATTGTCTGCCGTAGTTAGTTTCTGTTGTGAGTTACCTGGCAGCCTGAAGCATCCTCGTTGCTGTGGTAACCTGTACTTTTAACCTGCACACTGATTTAAAATGGTGATTTTTTTTCTAAAGCCATGGCTGAGGGTGTCATTTCCCATCTCGGTTTTGCCTCTTCAACCATGAGATTTACTCCTCAGCACATCTCTTCCTCTGATCTCCACAGCCTTTATGTAGAGTGCAAATGTACGCGTGCACAGACTCACTAAAACAGTACAGATCCAGAGGAGGTGAGGGGGTTAAAAGAGTGCGTATTGACTCAAAGTTCTCTCATGCATTGATTACAGGCCTTATGAAAGCAGAGGATTGTAAGATCCACTGCTGAGTCCTATTGACAGCCACAATCCCAGGCAAGTAAGGACTTATGCTCTGTGTAGGAAATTCTGCTTTGTAAATGTTGGCTCATCAAAAGAATGTCCATTAGAGGCATGACAAATATTATTAAACTATTATTAACTGTAGTTTGACTGTTGAGCTGTTTAACAGCTATGGATGTCAAGAATATTCACTTAAAGGTCCAGTCCCCGATTTTCCCATGTATTTCAACAAAATGTATCTTGCCCTAGTAGAGATATATTTTATAAGGTCCTATATTACACAAAATTGATTCTTGGGAGCTTAAAGCCATGTTGTAATGCTGTTATTCCCTCAAAAGCATTCCTGGAGTTTTGTTTTGTTTCATTCGCACGTCTGAATAACCCTTTATTAATAGTCTGTGTACATTTCCAAAGCTCAAAATGCTGTTCCACCTTGTGATGTCATTAAGGCAGTGATTTTCAAGTTAAGAGCTACCTTTTACCTTTTGTTTAGTAGAGACTGGCAAATCATCCAGATGATTCTAGTGAAGGTGTATGGAGTTTAAAAATACAGTGGAGCACTTAATGTATTACCACATGACATCACAAGGTGGAGCAGTTTGAGAACAGTCTGGGAGACTGAAAACACTCAGAATATTCTCACTTAAAAATGTGTGAATGAAACAAAACTCCTGCCATGTTTTTAATGAGGAAACAACATTATAACATAGATCAGTAAACAGCATAATGTAGGCCAGTTAAGGTAAAAATAAGTCAGTATCTAAGTCAGCATCTAATCAGCCATTGTTAGTTTTATCAGCATGGAATCAGTTATGAAAAATGCTTAAAGACTCAGATGCATAAGGTAAGACAGGAATATCTCTGGACCACTGCAAACAGCTAAAAATTAACCTAGTTCTGTTTAATTAATAAATGTGATAATTCAGGCCACAACACGGACCTTATTCAGGAAGTTGCTGCTATTATTATTCTAACTACATGGTGCTGCATAAAGCTGCCAAACTCTACCAAAGAAATTGTATAGAGACAAAGCTGCTTTCAAGCTTCCAAGAGAACTGTGCTGCTTCCCAGAGAACGGTGCTTTGCCCAATTGATGGTGTGCATAAACATAGAACATTTTACACAAATCAACCTACTTTATGTAATGCTGTTTTTGCTGCAAGACTTGTCTCTAGTTCTCCATTGAAATAAATTTAATTCCCCCTTTACTGGAAAAGTGAACCACAAAAGAAATGCGAGTTAGTAGCAATCAAAAGTAAAAGTGGGCTGTTTGGAATGAGGTTGGTAGTTGTAAGACCTAAAAAATAATCATTGCATAGTGATTTTGGTACAAATGAAATCCATTTACGTTTACAACAACGTCAGCTCCCAGTCAGCAGACTTTTTGTTTTGTTTTAGATCAATATTGTGATTTAAAATGCTCAAATTATGACATAATGATCCACAGGAGTCATAGATTATAACTACCACAGTTCATAGATTATAGCAGACACAATCACAGTAGGCCTTCTTTAATACATGTACATGACCAGTAAAAATCATATAACCAGAGTAATCCGATAAACCAATAATTAGATCTGATTGGGGTTCATTTACATGCCCAAGAGAAATGTGATCTCCTGGTGACAAGTCATTTAATCAATGGGCTTTTAGAGTTACTGCTGTATTTCGAAAACAAACTACTAATGAATTTTAAAATACTTCTTTCCACCCTTAACATTAACCAGCACAAGTGTGAAAGAAATCAGATTACCTCACATCTAACTGTTTACATGACATTTCAATAATTCGATAAGTCCAGAAATCAGATTATGATCAGATTTTGGTGTGCATGTAAACATAGCCAGTGTGATAATGCTGCTGTTAGTGTACACGTGGTAAGTTTCGTATCCATGTTTTTTTCCACAGAGCTCCATGTATTCACTGGCCTTGAAGTGTTTGATCAGCCTGTCCACTGTCATCCTCCTGGGACTCATAATCGCCTACCACGCTCGAGAAGTTCAGGTAAGGCACTCACGCAAAGAAAAAAAACCAAAACACTGCATGTTTGTAAGCTATGTTGTTTTTACTGAACAAGTGCTGTCCTGTTGTGCTGTCAAAACTTTGCAATTTAATAAGTAGTCACCACATTTCATTAAATTCTGACCATAAAAATATAGTGGAATTATACAGAGAGTTCCTGTTATGATTTACTACAAAATTATTCTGAGTTATTTTTTGGCTTTGAATCAAAAATGTAAATTGTAGCTAGAGAGCAATCCCTGGGCTGTATTCATAGATTTCAGAGTGATGTAAATATTGCATTGTTGCCACAGCAATTACCAATTCAAATCAATGAATCATGAATAGTACTAAAAATTCCGCCCTTAATCAGGAAACTGAAACCAATGAATAGTAACACCCAGCATGATATGAGATATGAAAGATTAGGCAAGGAGATGTCATTTTCTTGTGTTTGGAGACTTTAGTGATCCCAGTAGGTAAATCTGTCCTTTGCATTTGACCCATCCTTCACCCGATCAGTAGCAGTGGACAGTTTTCAGTGTTGCACTTAGGTACACTAGAGTAGGCCTGTAAATAACGCTTTTTGAAGCATAATGTACTGCTATAGAGAAATATTGCGATAAACAATATTTAAACTACTTTATGCCACTGTCACAAAGCAAGATAATTCCAGTAAACCAGCTTTTAAATATGCTCTATCATCAAAAGACATAAGCTGCAACAAATGGTAGAAGGAACCAATAATCAACCATAGAAATTATTTATTTATTCTGCCCTCTACAGCTCAAACCTTACATTACATAAAAATGGCAAAAATCACCTCGCTATTCCAAAGAAATTGTACACATAATAAATATTGATCCCAAAAATATATTGCTCTAGCTTTCATATATTGAACGATAAGTCGATATAGTTATTATCGTGACAGGCCTACCCTTGAGCCAGGATCTTCTAATTTAGAATTTATTATTTTGTGTTTTACCGTTTCATCAACAAAAGTACAGTTTTAGTATTCAATGTTTAGTGTATATCATCTATATATATTTTTTGTTGTTGTGAGAAAGTTCTAGCATCGCTGTTGGCTCAAATCAAATGTGGCGTAAATATTGCTTTGGGCACACACATCATACATGAGACAAACACGACTGTAAAGATGTTCCTGTAACGTCAGCGTCACAGGCCCATCAGGCACATGGCACTGGAAGGTCACATCAGATATTAACTCCATCAGCACTGGTTACATGTGCAGGGATGTGCTAAAGGGCTCAGAAAACAGAACATTTCCCAGAAAATGTATTAAAAATGTACTTTGAATTGATCAGGATAGGCTTATGGTTTGGCTGATTATACTGATTGTTCTAGTCCTAGTGCGTTTCATAATAATTTAACTTTTATTTCTACATAGTGGGCCCATGTTTACTCGAAGATCAATATATAAATACATTTCAATCAATTTTATGGTTATGTATTTGATTTTTAAGGACAATATTAGCTTACTTCTTTGCATAGGTTCAGTTTATTTCATCTTAGGGTGCGGTCACCCTATTTTGGTCCCAGTTTGAACCCAGTTTAGACTTGATGTAGACTTGGTTTGGTCCTGTTCTAGTCCTGGTTTAGTCCAGCTTTAGTTCTGGTTTTAGTTCCAGTTTAGACCCAAGGTTCACTTTGTAACATTTCTAGTTGAGGGTTTGCCACCCCCTTGTCACCATAGAAATGGTATTGCTTTGCCCACAATGTTCCACAGTATGGCATTAAACCTACCCATCCCCATGGAGAAATCTATCCATCCCCAGCTATGACATCTCCATGGAGACAAGTGGACCCTAAACCAGAAAATGCACATAGTAAATTCAAAGTATTGATATCAGAATTCAAAAGGTTGTATTGATGCATCTGCAATTGTGCACTTTGTTTGTGCCGTCTCTACTTTGTGTAAAAGCCTGAAAAATTTCCTGTGGCTAATCTTTACATAGGCCCACGGACCCAGGTGCAATCTAAGCCCAACCAATTAATAGCATTAATTAGAGCCTAATCAGGACAGACAAGGCACGTGGGCTTTACATTGAGTAGGTACTCCACAAGACACACACACACACACACACACACACACACACATAACATCACACTATTCAATGCGTCAACATCGAGCTTCTTGTCCAGCTTCACTAATCAATCAGAAATGCTTTCACGCCTCATGATATCTATTTTGCAGTTTGTCATCACATTGATATAACGCTACCAGTGTCGTTTAGATGAGGTTTCCGTCTGGCCATTTACAATCGATGCACATTGACTATTTATGGGAGCCTCGCACCCTATGAATGCCCCCATACTGACTATTACCCCCCTCGCTCCTCTGCCGCCCTCCACTTCTCATTCTGTATTAGTTCAATGTTGTGGCTTTTCTTATTACATCACATGGTAGCGCTTTGATGTTGGAAATGTCTATTAAAGCTTTAGCCTTGGCTGTGAGCGGGGGATTGTACGTACAGTCAGACTCGGATCAATAGGGAGCTGCAGTCGCTTATTCTTTGTCACACAGGGGCCAATAAGCAGGTATTAATTCTGTAATATGTGGTAGCAGTGCATTACCATAAAGCAATTGACTTGATATTGAGAGCTCGGGACCTTAATGGTGTACAGGTGACATTTTGAAAAGGAAAGGGCATTGTTTGATTAAAGATTTTCTTAAAAACCCGAAAGGTACAGCAGTTTATAGTTGTTTACCCATTATTACACCCTTTAGACTTTGCATTATTGACAGGTGAATTAATTACAGTAGCAGAGCTGTTCACCCTGGCACTTGTTACTGGGTGGGATATACAATGTGCTTTTGAGGTTTTTAAGGCTGAAGTCAACTCAGACCAAATTGTTGTGTCATTGTGCAAGACGTTCACCTTAACTATGTGTGAATGGGATGTGTGAGTGGTAATAAAGATGCATCAGTCCAGCTTTTTTCCATGTATTCAAGCAAAACTTGTCTTACTTGCACAGATATATTGTATAAACAGCTCTTAAGGTCAAAATACGTCTGCCGAGTGCTGTCTGCAATTAATTAAAAGCATTTTGTTGTCTGATAATCAGGACGTGCGCGTTAGCATGCTAGTTGTCGTCAGCTTTTCTGTCACACAAACTCCGCTCTGGTCTCTTACTATAAGGTAAGTGATATTTAAAATAGTTCTGTTTTTTTAGACTGTAAAAATCAGAATTAATTTTCCAGGACCAGAGCTGATATTCAATGCCAATATTGATATGATGCATTCCTAATTAGTGGTCAACAGAAGCCCATGTGGACTGGAGCCACAGACTGGCAGCCACTCTTCCGTCAGTCTGACCCAAGGGCAGCTGTAGCCACATAAGTAGTTTATCACCAAAGGGTGGAGAGTGAATGAATTATGCAGGAAATTCTGACTACTGGCAGAGTGTCTTTGGGTGTGCTGTGGCCAGGATCATAGGTTCCTCCTAATTGAACTGAAGACGTGACTACTCGTATTAGGGCTGTGCAATTAGCCAAATGTTAAATGAAGATTAAACTGGGCAGATTATGATAGACTGCTTGGTACTTTTTAATTTTCACTGTCTATCAATGTTTTATAGCAGTAATAGCATGTGGTTAGGAGATAAGTTTAGCTTTTTTCCTTCTGTTAAATGACACTGCCTAACTGCTTATATTTTCTATGTGGATAAACTTAAATATAGAAAACACATGATTTTGTTTTAATATGAAAAAAATGGAACTGAAAATCTCGATCAGCCAACACAAAATGAAAAAATGGTGATTCATTTTTTCCCATATCCTCCAGCCGTGCTTTGAACATAGCGCTTCACAGTTGTTGCTTTAGGGAGGTAACCTTCAAAATCGTTCTGTAGTTCAACTTAAAATGAACTGATTTGTGCGTATTATCCCATCTTATTCACACTTGTGAGTTTTACCACACACTTCTGAGAGCTATTGAAAACCCTCTGCGCTCTTGAGTTTCATTGATAAAAGAGAGCCAAGTTTGATGCCACACTGGAGTCAGTCATCCACCCACACTCACACGTGACAGGCTACACCAGTGCTAATGCTCAAAGTACAAGTACAGGCTGAGAGGAGGCACTGTAAGAGAGGGGGAGGAGGGTGGTGAAAGAGAGGTAAAGAGAGATAGGGAAGAGAGGGCGAAAAAGAGAGGGAGACTGAAAGGAAGGAAGACAGGAATAGAGATAGAGATGGCGTTAGTAAGCCTGTCATGGTTATATTATATTGTAAATATAGACAATAAACTAAAATATTGAAACTAATTTATGCCACTGACAAAAACTCAAGAGCAGATTTAAACCACAAAAAACAAATCTAAATGTACAAGATTGTTAAAAAACATGAGCTGCAGTAATTAAGTCGCTGAATGAAACTTCATTACTTAGTTTGCATCTGTAATGAGTCACAGAAGTGATTTATTCAACCAAAAAATAACAAAAAATGTCTCAACAGTGCAAAGAAAATGTACACATGATAAATATTAAGCCCCCAAAAATATTGTTCCAGCTTTCATATGTTAAATAATAAGTCGATATAGTAATTATCGTGACAGACTTAGGGTTAGAGGGAGTGAATGATGAAGGGAGAGAGAGGGACAGAGAGAGAGGAAATAGAGAGGAGAGAGAGGGAGTGGCTGAACCAGAGGGTGGAGAGTGAGATGAGAGAGATAAAATGGTCTTCTGTTAATCTCTTTGAGAAATAATTCCTTTTGATTAAATTAAGTTTGGAGTGTTCAGAGCATGCAGTGACTGTTTGGGAGGGAAACAAATGCAGCGTGCAGGTGGGGGAGGTGACGGAGAGGCAGGGATTTAACCAAAATCTCAGTACAAAAGGCTGAGAGGATAGGGAGGGATAGGGACAAATTATGAGTATTTCAGCCCACAACTGCTGTAAGCTTTAAACAACTATGCATTACATTAGGGATGCAACATTTTCTAACAATCCATAGCTCACTACATGGGTCATAGTCTTCTAAACATGACATTTAATTTCATTTAGACTATGGGAGGACACTGAAGGGGCTGTACCCACTTTTTCATGTAGTAAAATTTGTCTTGTCCAGTATAGAGATACGTACAGACATTATAAAAGCAGCTCTTGGTGAAATGGACCTTTCCTTGTTGTGCCAAACAGCACTTGAAGACACATGTGTTGAGCCATGCATGTGTATTGATGGTCATATTTGATTTTGTGTTTGTAAAAAATATGTATATATTCCACAGACAAACTGATAAACGAATATATAGTATTATAGTATAGTATAGTATAGTATAGTATAGTATAGTATAGTATAGTATAGTATAGTATAGTATAGTATTACTAATTAGTGGTAAGGAAAGTAGTGAGACTCATTTTAGTGATACTGAAAAACCACAAAAAACAGGACAAAATTGGACCTCCTGATGCGATATTGGAATCCAGCGTGTTGAATTTCCTTTTAACTTTAAAACCATAAGTCGAAGTGTTCCTGCGCCGATGCCTCTGTGGGGAAAAAAAAAACAGATGGTTGTTGTGGCTGAATCAAAAGAGACTTAAAACAGATTGAAATGTTCTTAAATACAAGCGTCAAATGATAAACAAAAGAATGGGGAGTGCAGAACATAGTGGATTTATAGTCCTTTCAGTTCAGTTCATCTCTGCACTTTGCTCACATTTTATAAGGGAAAAATACAGCTTTCTGCCTCCAAAACCTGTAGTTAATTTGTAGTCCCATGACTGAACAAAAATTCAATTAAAATGTGTGTTATTAATTTAATACAATTAGTGCATTAAATTACAATTTTAATTATTAAAACATAACAAATGCCCTCTCTTGTAGCCCCATGTATCTTAAATAGTTTCTAAGGGAGATGTGTTCAAATACAAACTGTATTCGTCTGTTTCTCTTTATTAAATGCTGCAGGGCAAACATCTCGCCTGCAGGCACCATTACAATACAGTGCATTAGGGGAGATTTATTTATTTTTCTTTCTTTCTTTTCATCTTTATCAATTAAAGAGCACTATATAACTTATGTTTAAAAATGCCCTATAGGTATGCTTAATGTTATTTCCATTTTCCCCATATATCTGAGCAAAGTATGCCCTGCCTCGGTACAAATATGTCGTAGAAACAGCTCAGGAATAGCATGAGATCACTGTAAACCATTTAAAATGAATTAGTTTTGTTTTTCATGTTTTAACTTGCTTTAGCTTGCAATTTACATTTGATTTTAATGCAATAAATATAATGTCCCTAATTTCTACAGAGCCAAGCAGGTGACACCACAAGGCTAAGTACAGGTCTGATCTGTGGAGAGGCAAGCCTGCTCAAAGCATGGTATTCAAGGTATTTTTAAGCGTTAAGAACACCTCTCAACCAGGTAGCACCTTTAACTAGTATCAATAATGAGTCTATCTACTTCTTTTCTGTTTTATAAGTGTAAAAGATTCTACCTGATTTGAATTTTATGTCTTGCTGTCAATATGCATGTTTACTAGTTATGAATTAGGACTGCAATATTATCCCCAATAAATTTTTTGAAGTACCATCATTTCCTCAGCAAGCAACAAAATATTTCAGTTCATATTTCAGTCAATTTTTGTCAATTCTTTTGGATATGTTTAAAATGTGAACTTTGAACAAAATCCTGTTATTAAAACAAAATCCTGTTAGTAAAACAAAAAACATCACTATTACAAATTTGTCCAAAATCGTGCAGCCCTGTTGTTAATGTAAAAAAGATTAGGTAAGTTTTATATTCTGCCTAAACCATTTCATTTTTAAATCTATTGGAAAATTGTGCACATCTTCTTAACCTAATGACCAACACTGAATGCTCCTTACTATTATATTATAAAAAAGAAAAAAAACATATATACATTCTGTACTTCATTCAGCTCTATTTGAGAACAGACAGATATCACCATACTAATCTTTATAGTATCCATATGGGAAAAACAAAAGCACATTATTTGCATTTTACTTTTCATTATTTATTACATGCCTGCTGGCACCAAGTCCTGTTTGTGAACCCATTTGCATGAATAGATCAATAAGAATGACAAAAACAAGAGCAGAGATGTGAGTCAGTGTAGATCCCAGCTCCAGATTCTAACGCTCACAGAGACTAACAGGATATTATTTTGAGTTGATTCTGTGTATGAAGGAAACATATGGACAGATGGCAACATGACAGAGATACTAAAGCCTATAGCGGCTCTGTAAAAAGCTGTTGAATCCAATAAAATGGCTTGACTTGAATTTAAGGTTATTTCACAGATAATTCGAAAATATTTTGGGCTTGTTTCAACACAATGCTTCTTATTTCAAGCTAAATTATCTGCGAGTGGTGAAAGTGGAAGTGCAAAAAAAACCAACAACAAAAAAAACATTTTTTTAGTCTGAAATGTCATAAAACAAGTTCTGATTTGCTTCAACATGAGATTTCTTATGCTCACTTCACTGGTGTTTTTTCAGTGCCAAAAGTGAAGCATCTCCACAAACCTGTAGTGCTTAGCAGAAATATTTACTATTTTGTATGAAAACACAGAAAAAGTGAGAGGTTTTTTTTTCTTAGTTAAAAGTTCAGAACAGTTGCTTCTCAAGGACAAAGCTCAAAAGCTAACAGACAGGGGAGATGGCCGCGCTTGTAGTATAAAAACTTACTTGTGATAGAGTAAAAAAGCGGTCAAATAAGGTCAGAGGCACTGCGCTGGAAATATTATAAAAGTCCTTTATAGTGTTTTGAAAAAAGAGCAGATGGAAGCACTTTGTACTTGTGTGTGAAAGGAAGATGCTTTTCTCTCAGCCTTAAAGGTGTACTATGTAACTTTTTGATTGGGGTTCTGTCATCCTCTTGTTTCTATGGAGATGTCATTGCTTTACTGGAATGTAACACAGTATGACATTAAACAGCTCTACCTTACATTGATTTATTGGTGGTTTTATAACTCAAAAACACCTAGAAAAACAGGCATTCTGACTGTGAGCGGGGTCGCCTCTCCGCAGATCTGACCTGTAACTTGGCCTGGTTAGTCTCCATGAAGATAGAAATGTTTAATATCATACTGTGAAACATTCCAGACAAAGCAATGACATCTCAGTGGAGAAAAGCATTTGACGAGCCCTCGACCAGAAAAGTTGTGCACCTTTAAGTCGTCTGAACTTTCACTGCCCTTATTTGGTCATGTGATAAACTATCTGACTTCTGCTGGGTTCAGATATTGTTGAAAATGTCAGAAATGTTATTGTTAGTACATCCAAGTCAAATTAACCCATAACCACTCAAAAACAAAACTCATATAGATATTATGTTTTGCATTGTGCCTCTTTCTCTCTATTATTACATGCTTTTGTCTTAATTCTCAATACTTTTTTTTGTCTTTCAGTGTTAATCGTTTTCTCACGCTGCTTATTTGCTGTAATTGCGCTCGTGCTCCCTCCTCGTTCCCCCGCTCTCTGATTGAATTTAAAGTTTAGTTCTGAGATGTCCAAACTACACAGAGCCCATGGATTACCACAGCCCCTGCAGTTCCTGTCATAAATGTCACTTTCATTTCAGTGCCTCTGTTAGAACATTTGTCTTGTAATACTTTCATTGGCCTAGGGTAAGTGATTTCACAGTTTTATATTTTTAGTGCAGCTCTATGCTCGGACATAAACACAAACAGATAAATCATAGTTTGATTGACAGGCAGGTTTAACCAATCACAGTGAACTGTCTCTTGAACTGATAATATAAAAGATAAAAGCTATATTAATACTAAAAACATGTACACCATAAATAAATAGAAGGTAATGATGTTTTTTCACTTATTGCATATATACCTCTATCTGACACAGTGGCACGTCCCAGGTTCAATTCCCAAACTAGGTGGAGTTTGCATGCTCTCCCCGTGTAGGGCTGCATCATCCTGTATAACACAATCAAACTGAAATCACAATTTTGACTTGGTGAAATTATTGTTAAAGAAAAATTAAATTCTGTCAACTGGACAAAAGTTTTAGAGTGAAGACCTTCTGCAGCTCATCCAAGCGACTTTATCAGTTCTGGTCAGATTGCTGGTGGACACCGTCTTATCTGCCTGAAGGGAGGAGCCAACTGCACTGAAACAAACACACCTATTTGTTGGTGAAATCATCAAATCACAAAGACTGAAATAATTTACTTGTAGATTATCCTCTGTGGTTTAGACTTCTACAAACATGTTCTGAAATTCTTGGGATTCTTGTATCGGTTCATGTCTTTTTTCATTTCATTTTTTCAGAGTTCAGATGGTGTACTCTGAACAGAATACTACTTTTACTTATTTTTTTTAAACTTTTAAATTACAATTCTAATCACATCCGCAATACTTGTTCAAATATCAGTTGTATTTTCTTTCCATAATCACACAGCCCCGGTTCTCTCAGTCTTTTGTGTTAGATGGAGGTTTGATAGAGGGATGTGCTGCCCACTGTCACATCTGGTTTGGACTCCTCCTGTTATTGGTTGATTTTTGTCTCATTCTCTCCATTGTTCCTGATTCCTCACACTCTGAGCTGTTAGATTATTCTGAAATTGGTGGTAAAATTGAAAGCCAGTCATTGTTCAGTAGAAAAAAACAATATGATTAGTTACTTGTTTTTGAAATCATTGAAATACATGTCCTGTTTTTAGTCATTTTACTTACCAGCTTAACTTACCATCTGAGTTTAAAATTTGCACATACATTGTTCAAGTCGCATTGGCGCGTTCATTTTCCAAGTTTCGTTTAGTTCATTAATATGAACTAGTAAGAAAACCATGTCAATCATAAATAAATCAAATAAAAAAATATATGATTAAAAGTCCATATAAGATAAGATAAGATAAGATAAGACTTTATTGATCTCACAGAGGAGAAATTCACTCGTGACAGAAGCTCACAGTCAGGGGACAGTATAGTGCAAAAAGTTGTGAAAAATTGTGCAAACACTCAGAACAATAAGTAAATAAAAAATAAAATCACAATAAATATTAACATATTTACAACATCAGGTAGCTCTTATGTACAGGGAGTGAAAGAAATGTAAATATATAATAAAACATATCTCTTATATAATATATATATATGTAAAAGAATACAAATATACAAATATATAAATATATAATCTGAGGACAGTGGAGGCGGTTACTGATGAGGTGACATGGTTACAGGTTATTGCACTGGTTATTGCATGTGTTACACAGTGGAGTTGTACAGTCTGACAGCAGTGGGGATGAAGGACCTGCGGTAGCGTTCCTTCTTACACTGAGGGTGCCTCAGTCGGCCGCTGAAGGTGCTGCTCAGTTCCTCTACAGTCCGGTGCAGAGGGTGAGAGGTGTCGGCCATGATGGATGTGATATTATGCCAAACTGACTTTTATGAACTTTTAGCCATGTTATAATGTTGTTACGTCCTTGAAAACACACCTGGAGTTGTGTTTTGTTTCATTCACACATGTTTGAGTAATCCTGCATTATTTGTCTGTCTACATCTGCAAGCTCACAATTCTCTGTTCCAACTTGTGATGTCATGAAGTGGTAGTTTTCAGTTTAATAGCTCCCTTTTACCTTTAGTTCAGTAGAGATGTGCAATTCCAGGGCTGAAACTATCCAAATGATCCTAGTGAATGTGTATGCAGTTTAAAACACAGTGGAGCACTTCCTGTTTTACCACATGACATCACAAGGTGTTTTCCATTTGAGAGAAGAACTCAAAGCCTAAAAATGCAGAGTTTGTGTGTTAAACATTTATGAATGAAACAAAACACAACCCCAGGTCTGTTTTTGATGTGGAAACAACATTATAACATAGATCAAAAATATAAAATGTATAATATGGGCCCTTTAATATTCATGCAGCTTTATTTTGACAGTGTATTCAGTAATATATATCTAAAAAAAACAGCCATTTTACAGTTTAACATTGGAGGAAGGTGTTTGCCCTTGGTTTTTTTCACATCGTCACATCTTATTTGGATTCCCCAGGTTTAGTGTTCTCCCATGACTCCTCAGCAGTCAGCCTGGTGTGAGTGTGACTACAGCACACGCACTGCCTCCACTGGCCCTGTGTCCTGTCACTTTGCCTGTCCTCTCCTGTGCCCTCTGCTCTCCCACAGTTCTCTCCTTTTCTCTCTCTTTCACTCTCTCTCACTCTCTCCATCCCTCTCTCTCTCTCTTCTGCCTCCGCTAATCTGCCAAGGGAGAGCCTCCAACAAATGCATTCTTGAAACAAAAACAAAACAGTCCAGTCAGTCATCTGCGGCCACAATAGTTAAATTTCAAACTCTATTCTCTAAGTACCACCGGATAATACAGTGTCATTTTCAGCACCACATTTTTACTTTATTTTTTATTTTTTGTCAGCACTAATAGCCACTGCTGTACTGCTATGCTCCTCTCAGTTTGCCAGATCCTAAAACTAAAACCAGTCTGCAGTTCAAAAGCTGTTCTTGATCAGATGTGTCCTCAGTATAAGACAGCTAATGGCATCCCATGTTCAGTTGAAACTGTAAATCTTTTTTTAAACCAGTTAGAGAGTGCGTCACAGCAATTACCTTTAAAGCTGCATTGTGTAACTTTTCTAATCTAGGGACTGTCAAATGCTTTTCTTCATGGAGATGTCATTGCTTTGTCTAGAATGTTTCACAGTATGGCATTAAACCTTTCATTACAGAGCTTTGGTCATCATAATTACAAGGCTGCTGCATCTCTATATCACTGACAATGGAGACCAAACCAGACCAAGTTACAGGTCAGATCTGTGGAGAAGCAACCCCGCAGAATGCCTGTTTTTCTAGGTGTTTTTTTTTTGTTGCTAAAACCACCTGTACTTGAATAAATGTAAAGTAGAGCTGTTTAATGTCTTACTGCGGAACATTACAAGCAGGGCAATGTCATGTCCATAGAAACAGGCAGCCGCTAATCCCCCACACAAAAAGTTACACAGTGTACCTTTAAACTTTAAACTAAAGATAGGAGTGCATCAGCTCTTAGTAGAAAATCCAGTGCTCTTCACGTTGGAAACATTAAAGTGGCAAATTAGAAACATTAAAGCCTGCAATGCCATATAATCCAAGGGCAAGAATGTCACACTTAATTAAAAAATGTTTTACCTTTAAACTTTGTTCTTTTTTCTGCTTTTTAACGTTTTGCCATTTCCATCCATCATCTTTTTGGTATAACTGTCCAGTCAAAGATGAAAACAAACCAACACTGAATACAGGAGACAGACTTAGTTCTTGAAGGTTCTCGTCTGTTGGATGTGAGAGTGAGAGGAAACAGACAGAGATGTAGGATGTGCAGCAGAACATGGCACTTCTGTGTTGTGCTGACTCAGAGCTGTGTCAGCGCAGTGACAGCTCAGAGCTTTCATTTTTATTTTCAATTTCAAAAAGAACATTATGTAACTTCTAAAACATTGCTTGTTTTTAGGCTTTCTATCAACTCTTAATTCAAAATCCTTGTTACTATGTTGCTTTCAAGCTGTTTTATTTGAGTTTATAAATATGTTATAACTGAAAAATGTTATTGTATATTATTATTATTATGTCCATGGCTTGCACTCTCACCTCGCAGCATCGTCAGTACTCTGTCTGGGTGGGTTTTCATTAGGCACTGTTAACTCCCAAACATGCGTAATATTTAAATCCTCCAGCTAAGGTCTGAGATGGGTCTGGAGATGGGCCCCCGGGTGCTCACTGCTCCTGACAGGTTGCCCCTATAGCACTGAAGGATGGGTCAAATGCCAAGGACAAATTGCGCCTTATAAAAACAAAATGTTCCTTAGCCTATAGCTATTTGAAGTTTTAGCTAAACTTATGTGTCTGCAGCCATTACAAACTTTTTGTGACTTTTACATTGAGCTTTTTTCAGTTGTACTTATTTCTCCCTTGAGTGCAGTACTTTTATTCCATACACTGGTTAAAGTAAAACGTCAAGGTTGTTTAACATTTGCAAGTGAATGCTGTGATTTCCTTTTCCCATAAAGCTGTATTCACTCGTCTTGTGTAAAAGTGAAGTCTGCTCTCAAGCTCATAAACTTTCATGAAACCTTGTTTTGAAGATTTTGAATTGGATTGTTGTGGAAATGAATCAAATCTAAAATCGTGGAGGGTGTCTGAGTGGAGATATTCTGCCGCATTAGTTCACTCTGAACATTAGTGAACACTGTTATTTGGTTACTTTCATTGATCAAGACCGTAAGAATGGGCCTGGCACTCACAAACACTTAAAACAGGCAGATAGCATTAGACAAATAAACTGATTCACTCCTCTTTAAAGGTTGTATAAAGAATTTTCCAAGGAACGAGAAATCCAGCAACTGTTTGTCCTTTTTCAAATGTTGAGCATGCGTGAAACATGCGTGAAACATGCGTGAAACATGCGTGAAACGTGTGAGAGGTGAACGTAAACCACGTAATCCCAGCGCGCCGGCAAGTCAGTTACACTAGAAACGTAGGGAGTTTGATTGACGACCAAACAGACTGAGGAAGCCTCGTTATCTATTGGCTAATGTTTATCTGGCCCCACCACGTCCACAGTTGATGGATTTTCATTATTTATTTTTTTTTTGGTCATCATAATTACAAGGCTGCTGCATCTCTATAATGTGATCATTGACAATTTGAAACAAAAAAAATCCTCCATACAAGCTTTAAAGGGCCCATAGTACATTTTTCCTGAACTTTGTTATAATGTTTCCTCTTCAGAAACGTACCTGGAGTTGTGTTTTGTTTCATTTACACATGTTTAACACACAAACCATATTTTGGCCAAGTTCTTCTCCCAGACAGAAAAGACTCTGTTCCACTTTGTGATGTCATGTGGTAATACAGGAAGGGCTTCACTTGTTTTTAAACTCCATACACCTTTACTAGAATCATTTGGATGATTTCAACTCTGAAATTGCTGATCTCTACTGATCCAAAGGTAAAAAGTAGCCATTAACTTGAAAACTACTGCATCATGACATCACAAGGTGGAACAGAGCTTTTTGAGCTTTGGAGATGTAGACAGAATAATAATACAGAGTTGCTCAAATGTGTGTGAATTCAACAAAACACAACTGCAGGTATGTTTTTGATGAAGTAACTACATGAACTGCACTCACAAGAAAACACCTGCATGAATGTTCACGCAAAAAAAACAACTATTTATACAGAAAAAGTACTAGACAATGTATTTAAATAAAGACAGATTAAATCTCCGAGTAATGAGTTTAATCTGCCTTTTTACATTTAAATACCCACAAAATCCAAAATATTCAGCTAACTCACTCACTAACCTCTCCCATCTGCTGTTGTCCCAAATAAATCCTTATGATCTAATTTAAATCATTAGTCGACTAAATAATTTTGGTCGACTAAGACACCATCGACCATTGGACTACAGCCCTATAATGTATTTATCATATGGGAGTTATTATGGAGAGATTCATTTAGCAGGAAATAAAAATGTCCTTCCAGTCTTCATTCCAATGCTCATTTATGCTGCTCTATTTGTGTCTCACAGCTCGGGGCCATTTTCTTAACTCTCTCCATTTGTCCACATTTGCAGTAATTACTAGAAACCTGCACTTCAGACTGTCGTGTTGGTGGGATTCTCTTTGTATTTTCCCAGTTGCTGTTTTTCAGATTTTCTAGTGGCAAAGTCACAACATTTCTCCTGCGCCCACACCAAAACCGTGAACTCCCTCATCTGCACTGCACTCTTCCTCACACCTTTCTCTCTCTCCCTCTTTCTATCTCTTTTGCCCCACCCCTCTGTCTTCCCTCTCTCTCTGTTTTGCCTTTTCTCCATTGCTCTCCCTCTCTGTCTTCTCTCTCTCTCTTTTGCTCATTCTCTCTATCCTCCACCCTCCTGCGCTCTTTGACTTCTGTCTCTCTCTCTCTCTTTCTCTCTCTTTGCTGTCTTTCTCTCTGTCTTCCTCTCTCTTCTCTGTCTCCATCTTACTCTTCCTCTCTGCCTAACCCACTCTCCCTCTGGCCTTTGTCAATCTTGCTATCTCTCTCTCTCTCTCTTTCCCACTTTCTCTCTCTCTCTGTCTTTCTTTCTCATTGCACAGAAACAGCTCGCTCTCCCCTCTTTCTCATCTCATTCTCTCCTCCTCTTCTCCTTTCTCTCCATCCATCTCTCACCCCTCTCTATGCCTTTCTCTCTCTCCCTCTCTCTCTCCTCCCTCTCTCACCTCCTCATCTCTCCTCCATCTCTCCCTCCATCTCTCAACTCCTCCTCCTCTCTCTCCTCCTCTCTCACCTCCTCCTCCCTCTCTCCTCCCTCTCTCCCTCCCTCTCTCCTCCCTCTCTCTTCCCTCTTTCACCTCCTCCTTCTCCCTCTCTCTCCTCCCTCTCTCCCTCCCCCTCTCTCTCCCTCTCTCCTCCCTCTTTCACCTCCTCCTCCTCCCTCTCTCCTCCCTCTCTCTCCTCTCTCTCTCCTCCCTCTCTCCCTCCCTCTCTCTCTCCCTCCCTCTCTCTCCCTCTCTCTTCCCTCTTTCACCTCCTCCTCCTCCCTCTCTCTCTCCCTCTCTCCTCCCTCTTTCACCTCCTCCTTCTCCCTCTCTCTCCCTCTCTCTCTCTCTCCCTCTCTCTTCCCTCTTTCACCTCCTTCTCCTCCCTCTCTCTCCTCTCTCTCTCCTCCCTCTCTCCCTCCCTCTCTCTCTCCCTCTTTCACCTCCTCCTTCTCCCTCTCTCCTCCCTCTCTCTCCTCCCTCTCTCCCTCCCTCTCTCCCTCCCTCTCTCTCTCCCTCTTTCACCTCCTCCTTCTCCCTCTCTCTCCTCCCTCTCTCCCTCCCTCTCTCTCTCCCTCTCTCTTCCCTCTTTCACCTCCTCCTCCTCCCTCTCTCTCCTCCCTCTCTCCTCCCTCTTTCACCTCCTCCTCCCTCTCTCCCTCCCTCTCTCCCTCCCTCTCTCCCTCCCTCTCTCTCCCTCTCTCCTCCCTCTCTCCCTCCCTCTCTCTCCCTCTCTCTTCCCTCTTTCACCTCCTCCTCCTCCCTCTCTCTCTCCCTCTCTCCTCCCTCTTTCACCTCCTCCTTCTCCCTCTCTCTCCCTCCCTCTCTCTCTCCCTCTCTCCTCCCTCTTTCACCTCCTCCTCCTCCCTCTCTCCCTCCCTCTCTCTCTCCCTCTCTCCTCCCTCTTTCACCTCCTCCTTCTCTCTCTCTCTCCTCTCTCTCTCCTCCCTCTCTCCCTTCCTCCCTCTCCCTCCCTCTCTCTCTCCCTCTCTCCCTCCCTCTCTCTCCCTCTCTCTTCCCTCTTTCACCTCCTCCTCCTCCCTCTCTCTCCCTCCCTCTCTCTCTCCCTCTCTCCTCCCTCTTTCACCTCCTCCTCCTCCCTCTCTCTCCTCTCTCTCTCCCCCCTCTCTCCCTCCCTCTCTCCTCCCTCTTTCACCTCCTCCTCCTCTCTCTCCTCCCTCTCTCTCCCTCCCTCTCTCCCTCCCTCTCTCCTCCCTCTTTCACCTCCTCCTCCTCCCTCTCTCTCTCCCTCTCTCCTCCCTCTCTCTCCTCCTCCTCCTCCCTCTCTCTTCCCTCTTTCACCTCCTCCTCCTCCCTCTCTCTCCTCCCTCTCTCCCTCCCTCTCTCTCCCTCTCTCTTCCCTCTTTCACCTCCTCCTCCTCCCTCTCTCTCCTCTTCCTCCCCTCTCTCTCCTCTTCCTCCTCTCTCTCTCTTCTTTCTCTCTCGTTGTTCAGCTCCGGTGTTCCCTCCAGCTCAACAGTGTTTTCCTCTCTGTATATTCTCGTACTTGTGGCTGTGTGGTCAAAGTGGCTCGTTTACTCCGTGTGTGCGGAGGATTCCTGTCATTTCCCCGCGCTGTGTGTGGGCGGATATTTATCCGATATTTATATTGTAGGGACTAAAATCTGTATTCAGATTAAAATCACGGGGACCTGCCTCCCTTATGTAGACAAATGTCAGGTCTCTGCTGTGATGCAAATCTTTTATGATTAGATCACGAAGATGTTTTTAAGTTATGATATGGTTGGATATCATGTTGGTTATGGTTAGAGTTTAGGTTTAACCTAAACTCTAACCTTGTGTACCTGATTTTTACTCTTTTAATAATGGGAAAAACAGAAATAGTCCATAAAAGGTTTGCAATGGTGCAAAATTATTCCTTACTTACCTTAAACATTCCAAACGTCCAAATTATTCACTGCTGTAACTGTAAAGCTAACAACAGCTAGCATGTTAATGCACACTTCCTGATCCTTGGACAATAAAAGGCTTTCTAAGTACAGCGTTCAGCAGATTTATTTTGACCTGGAGAGCTGCTTATACATTATATCTGTACTGGGGCAAGACAAAAAAAGTTTAGCTGTATAGTTCAGGTTAGGATCAGACAATAATGAATGTCAATGAAATGTCCCCGAGAAGCACATAAACCTAATGTGTGTGTCTGTGTGAACACTCGGCCCCCGGTGACGCTTTGGTGATGAGGGCCGAGTCTGGGCTGTAGTCTCCCTCCGTCCTCTGGGAGCTGCCTCTTTTCAGACCGACTCAATGTGTCAAAAGCCCATCTGGTCGTGTTGGGGGCAGAACAATTTAGGAAAAATTTCAAATTTTTAAAATCAAGATTCAGTTCACACCGCACCTCACGTTCAGGAGAAGTCGTATTTACAGAAGACTGAAATATGAAAGAGATGAGTTTTGCACCTTGAAAATGCCAAATCTCTGAAGTCTGGTTAGTTCTTGGATGATAGACGGTTAATAGTACCAGGTGCCACAGTGGGGAAACAGACTTGAGTCTAGTGCACACTGTTGTTGTGCCCTTAGGCAAGACACTTCACTGTGGTGAGTGGTGTGTGATTGGCAGTGGGCAGAGACCCCAGGGCAGCTGTGGCTCGTAGCTGTGGCTGTGGACTGAATGCATAATGCTTAAACTGTAAAGCAGCATTGAGCTTCTAGTCTAAAATTCCCAACTGGTCGTTATTCCCAACCTTCCTAAAGGTTCAAAGTAAACAGAGTTTGGATTATAATGGTAAAGGATGATTAAATTGCATCTAAAATATTTTATAAAGATTACTATTCCATAACTATAAACAATTGTACTTTTCCTTCTTTGTCAGTTTTGAGATGTTTATACTTTACACACAAAGCCCTAACCGTGAGAGTTTTAAATAGATGATATTTGTTGTTTCCATGAGAAGATTACAATACCTAATTAACTGGACTTATTCTGATGAGCTTTGTGCAAACATTCATAATTCAGTTTAGTTGTGATGTATCATGCAGTTCTGGTTGTGCGTGTACAAAAACAGCCCCTGTGTTCGTGTCTGTTCCAGGGCCAGGAGCAGGTCTGGTGGTGTGAGACTGAACATGATTAACACAAGTCCAGCTACAGCCCACTGACACTGACCTAAGCGCTGATGGACGGATGGAGACATACTTCTAAATGTAGCGCGTAATTCCCCCACACTTCCTTTGGGGGTAGAAATCATAGTCTGCCTGGTTTGACCTCTTACATAGGAAGTTTTTTTAATACTTACACTTATGCTGTGTGTGAGAATGAGAGATTGTGAAGTTGGAAGTTTGATATTACCTTTTACCAAATGTATCACTGAATAAGTCAAGTTTATCAAAGTTATGCTCATTCTGCTTTGTGATTGGATAAGCTGCTTGACAACCAAAACAAAAATGAGCAACTTTTATGTACACTTTACATTGCATCAGTCATTCTCTCTATACTCGTTAAACTGACAGAACCAAAGCTACCGGTCTGTGCCATCAGCCCCTCCGCCCATTACCAATCACTCACACCACACATTGAAACTGTAGGAAAGTGGGTGAAATGTCTTGCCTGAGGACACAACATATTACACTAAAACAGACTTTGAAAACACTGGAATGCAAAGAGTAAATAACAAGATCTTATATTAAATCCATCTGTTTTTGCAATTAATTATTTCACTGTCTTGAAAGCTATATTTTACTTTCAAGCTTATTAAATGTTCATTTTTAATAGTGTTGATGACCCTTGACCTCTCACTTTCAATATCTGCCCCCTTGTTGCTCTCTCTTTCCATCACTCTTTGCTCAGCCATGTTGGGCAGTGGCACTCACTCACTCCCATTGACAGATTAGTTTCCTAATGGAATTTAATTATTTATCCCTTCCTCCGGCGGTTTAGCCAGGAAAAGACCGGCAGCCGCAGCACGAGAGCAGGCCGTGGGAGGAGAACGGGACAGACGCGCTCCGCTCACACGGATAAACACACGGAGGACAGGCAGGCTAGGGACCAGAGCTAACTACATCAGGAAAACCAAAGCTTAAAATGGCTACACTGAAAACGCACAACTATTAAGTCACATTTCTTTGTAGCTGTTGTGTCATCTACTTTCTCAGAAATTCATATTACTATTTTCTTGTAACATTGATTACAACACAGTCTTATGACGATTCATACCCTGTTAGAAGCAACATCACACTCTGTTGTTTATCAGAAAGTGAACAAAATTCACATACTATGAATATACTTTGGCAATATCATGCAATATAAACTACGATAAAAAAGGCATGCATAAAATAAATAAAAAATAGACTTTGACTGAATATTAAAAGGTAAATGGGGAATATTTTTTACCACAGCAGACCGTTTTTTCGTGTTTTTAAGACAGTAAAAATTAGGTACAGTGCCTTTAGTATAAAATACAAGAAAACAGTGAACTAAGCATGGAACAGGTCTCTAGGTCCTATAACAAAATCAAGAGTTCTCTGGCCTCACATCATTTTCACACTGCCACTTGTATAGAGGCATTTGATCAGAGGATGAGGACCGTGTCAGCAGTGAAGTAAATAAAACTAAATCTGGTGCGCTCTGGGGCTGCTCTGTGAAGTGTGAAAACAACTTTAGACAGTCTCTTCTCTCTCTTTACAATTCTTTGGCTCCTTATTTCCACAAAACTATTGGCAAACAACTTTACACTTCTATTTTGGCTATTGGCTTTATTTGACATGACAGTGACTAACCAGAAATGTTTGTGAAGAGTTAGTAGAGACATTCAGCCTGTATTAAGCCCTTTATCATAGTGCAGGAGTACAACTTTTGACTTTTATGGACTTGGCTGAAAAGTTGTATTTAGCATTGCTTCAGTGTCCTGGTGTTTTGTAGTCACATGTTTAGTTCAGTGTTCATCTTTCCTTGTAAACGTAAGAGCTAAACTCCTTTGTATCAGATTGTAGTACCTGCATTTGTGGGCACACCTCAGTCTCTCTCTTTAAGTCTTTTTCTCAGTCTCTCTCCTTCCCTCTCTCACTGGGGAACCTAATTAAGCTTGGCTGTTCTTTGATGTTGTCGCCTTGGCAACAGTCACCATGACAAGGCTGGGACTGCTCTCCTCTCTCTCTCTTTCTCCCTCTCTCTTTCTCTCTTTCTAACTCCCCTCACTCTCTTATGCTTTTCTTCTATCTCTCTTCACCTTTCTGTCTTTCTTTATCTCACTCTTTATTCTCTCTTCCCCTCCCTGTTCACTCTTTCACTCCCTCCCACTCTCTCACTCCGCTCCCCCATCTATTCCTCCATTCTCTCCTCACCCTTTCCACCTTACTCCTCTTTACTTAACCCCCCCACTCTGTCTCTCCTCCTCTCCCTCCCTCATTCACTAATTTCTATGTTCTCTATCTCTCTTTTTCTAGAGAGATAGACTAGAAAAAGAGAGATAGAGAACTGCCCCCTCTCTCACTTCTCTCTATCTCTTAGTCTCCTTACTATTTCTCTCCCTCTTTCTCCCTTCTTCTCTTCTCTCTTCCCCTCTCCAACCACCTCTCCCCACTCCCTCTCTATCACCCTCTTTCATTCTTCTCTTCTATCTTTCTCTGTCTGTCACTCTTTCTCCCTCTCTCCTCTTTCTCTCTCACCACCTTCCACTCTATCCCCTCCATCCCTCCCTACTTCCAATCATCCCTCCCTCTCAGTCTGTTTTTCTCCCACTCCTCTCCCTCCCTCTACCAATCTTTCCCTCTCTCCCCTTCCCTTCTCTACATCCCTCCCTCTCTTTCTTCTTTTGCTTTGTCCCTCCATCCCTCTCTCTCGCTTTCCCTACATTACTCCCTCTTTTCTGCTCCTGTCTTTTCTATCTCTTCTCCCTTTCACTCTCCTTCCTCTACTCACCCTCTCGCTCTCACTCTTCCTCCTTCTTTCTATCCCTCTCTTTTCCTCCCTTGTTCAGTCCTTGCACAAACACATATCTCACTGTTTAACCACATTTGGACTACGCCGAGTGTTTGACCCTGGTTCAAACCCAGCCTCATGCAGGTGCACACAGGGGCCTCAGACACATGTCCTTCTTGTATCAGATAAACCCAAATGATGATCAAAGGTTCACAGGTTACTCATGATGACGAACAGATGGAGATAAGAGTGCAGCTGTCAGCCCTGTTTTCTTTGACTGCACGTTGTGCCTGTTTCTTTTCTTAAATAAATGTTTGTGCTGGTTAATAGGCCCTCCACATGAATCATGATTAAAGAGTTTCAGCATCTGATAAAGCAACTGATGTTAAGTATATTGGAGTATTAAAGAAGACATGATGCATTTTGTTTTGTTTAGTTTTTTTTTTTAGTATTGAACTATAACATGCATCATTATTTTACATTTTGTTAATTGTTAAGTTCCATATTGATCTCTTCTTTATCAGTCCCTTTCTCCTTCCTCCTCCCAACCTGCCTCCTTTCTCACTCCTCACCCTTTCTCTTTCTCCCCCTCCATCCCTTCTTCCTTCCTACCATCCCTCCCTCTCTCCCTAGGTCCAATGATTTTCTGTTCAAAACTACAGAACTTCATAGGGCCATTTCATTTTACCAAGCAGTGATTTTTTATTAATATTTTCATGTTTTATTGTCATTAAATACAGTCGATGGAGATAGGGGATAGGGGGTAGGTGAGAAAAGGAATTTTCTGAACACTCGAATTCAAAATGTAGGACTGATTTAGGATTGTACAGAAACAGGATTACCAGGATGGAATAGTCCGATGTTCTTCTTTCCATGTATCTCTATCCTAATGTGTAGACCAATTAACTGTAGACTACTTGTGTTGCTCCATGATAATTGATCTGTGCTTCCCCAAATCTCTGCACAGTTAAGTTGGACATTAAGGAGCAATACAATACTTTTTATAGTGAAGATGTCCGCTGTCTCTTAAGCATTGTAAAAGACACAACTCCTCTGTATATCATCATACAGCAGTGTTTTTGGTTTCGCAGTTATGGGACTCTGCAGACTCACCCTCTCTCTTTTTCTTGTCTCTAGATTTATTTTTTGGAGATGTATATTTTGGAGTACACTTACAGTTCAGCCTCATTCCAGCATATTACACACAGTGGGAAATATTGCATTACTCATTGCCTTCATCTTCCTGATATTTCTAAAGTTGTGCACTTCCTCTGCTTTTCATTCATGTGTTCTCAGTCCTCCGCCCCCTCGCTCAGCTCCAGCCCTGTTCCTGTCAGCGCAGACTGTAGACGGCCTTCTGTAATCAAACCAGAGCTAACCTCTTTATAACTACAGCCTCATAATGTGATTAACAGTCACAACAGTAATGAACATGCATGTGCTGCGAGGGAGAGTGAGGCTGCAGTTACACAAACATGAGACCTGCTCCCAGCGTACTGCGTTTGTAGGATGTTGTGTGATAATTAGTTGTGGATTTTGCTAAAGAAGAAGCACTCTGGATGATGTGTTTTCTGTAGAGTTGTGTTTTCTGAAAATAAGACCACTCTCTCTGAATAGGCTGAATACATGACTGATTACATGGAGATGTTTTACATTTTGTCAGACAGACTTAAGCTGAAATCGGCCTGATGCCTTTAACCATCAGCTCACTCATCTGCGGGATGAGTGGACTGTGTCAGTGGAGCGTGAACAGGAAACTTTCAGTTCCATTAAAACTCTTTTCTGCCCCTTGCAGCTGTTCGTCATTGACAACGGGGCGGACGACTGGCGCATCGCCATGACGATGGAGCGGGTACTGCTCATCGCTCTGGAGCTGCTGGTGTCTGCGGTGCATCCGGTGCCCGGGGACTTTAAGTTCCAGTGGAGGGCACGGCTGGCCTTCTCCTACGCCCCATCCCAGGCTGAGGCGGACCTGGACATGGTGCTGAGCGTGCCCATGTTCCTACGGCTCTACCTCATCGCCAGAGTCATGCTCCTGCACAGCAAACTGTTCACCGACGCCTCGTCCAGGAGTATAGGAGCCCTCAACAAGGTCTGTGCAACACTCAGAAGCAAGTCTGTGTGCACACTCCACACGGCTTAAGTTTACAGAGGAAGGGCCATGTGTACACACTCATGACAGCTTAAGAGAGAAGGAGGTCTGTGGCACTGATGTAGAGGCCAGACACTTTCAGAATCAAATCTATGTTTTTGATCCTTGGTCTTATTTATATATTTTTATATTTTTCCATCTCAGTCCTTTTCATAGTAACCTGTTTCTTTCATCAGCATTTCAAATCCCCTTTCTTCCCCTGTGTTATTACAGAGCATACAGACTTAGACGTAAGCCATGGTGGATCGCTCATAACACAATATGAAACGGGAGCGTGAAATGGGAACATGATAATGCAAAAGTCAAATGGGCCATGAAAAGAACCAAACAGAATGAGATTTCCACACGAGCGCTGAGGAGTGTGACCCTGACATACAGTAAATGACTGGCAGCTAGACCACAATGTCAGACCATAAACAATGGCCTTGTTCACATGCACACCAAAATCTAATTAGAGAAAGAAAAGAAATTTGATGATTGTGCTTTTTTACATGTAATTTCAATCATCTTATGACTAAACACAATGGATATTATTCAGTTGACTGTAAATGTAAGTGCAGCCAGTGTTGGGTTGCGTTCACATTCTAAAATTTGATGATTTCAGATGGAGGGCAGTGGCCTATATAACTAATCTATGTTTTTTGAAAGAAATCTCCAAACTCATGATCGATTCAGAAAGTGGTACCATTTGTATATTTCTTGCAAAAACAATGAATCTCCCCTAGAGTTATATAGGCCCCTGACCTCCATCTGAAATTATGACATAATCAACTTCTGGGATGTGGACACAACCTATTAGAGCAAAAATATGCTAATGAGAAAGGGAAGCCTGACTTTGAGAGCAGAATGTAAAGAGCAGCACTAGTGTGTTTATCTGTGGTGATGTGACACTATACTCTGACCCTGACACATGTGACAAGGGGAGGTGTTAGAGGTGTTGTTATTGCTCAAGTTGAAATACGACAACTCATTTATCAGCTCTTAACCCTTCAAGGAGCTGCCCCTGTGCACCCAGATCCATACCGTTTATATTGCACCACTTATTCACAAATGAACATCGTCGACTACACTGCAATAGGCCAATTACTTCAAAACTGAGGCAGGAGTCAGAGGGCGAGTCCCCATCTCCCATTACAGTCAAGAGTCTGTAAGTGCAATCAAAAGCTGGAGACGATGGGAAATGCAATTAATTTTTGCTCATTATTTTATATAGTATGTGGTTCTGGAGTTTTCTGTCCCATTTTACTCTCCAGACCTGCTGCATCTGTAGGTGTCATTGGCTCTGTCCTCGGCCAATCAGAAAGATTTGTACAGCCAAATAAACACACAAACAGCCACGTTAAAACGTTTATTTTAAAACCTTGAAAAATGACTGGGTAATTATGCTAGGAAGCTTAAGAATTATAAAAAGTCCTCAAAATGGTACCTATAACTGGACACTGAAAACCGGCGATATCCAAGTCTGTAAGTAAAGTCATACATTTGATACTTGCTGACTGCTGCATTAAGGGTCAAGCTGCTGAGCTCAAAAACTCAATGTGTTCTTATATTAAGTGGATTGTGGACATGAAATCACAAGGCATGTTGTTATTTAGCACAATAAAAACATAAATTTAATCTTTTAATTTCCCTTTTTGTGGATATGTATTGTAATGAGTGTCCATTGATCTGAAGGTTGGCGGTTTGAATCTTGCTCTTAACAAGAGCAGTCACATCCACTGACCCACAGGTTGGCGGTGCGATTCCAGCTCCCACAGATGAATGCTGTTGTTGTATACTTGGACAAGACCATGTTTAACCCATGTTTGCCTCAGTGTTGGCGTACACTGGTGTATGCAGACATTGTGTGTGAATGGGTGAGTGGTTCCTTGATGTGCCTTGAAGGTAGAAAAGCGCTTTATAAAAATGTGACCACTGACCATTGATACATATTGTGAGAGACTAAAATTAATTAAAATCACAATAGGCCTGAAGCATTGTATCCAGATTAGTAGATCAGCACTGGGTCACTTCGCTATTCTATCACATTGTTGTTTTTGCAGGTTCATTTTAACACACGCTTTGTAATGAAAACGCTCATGACTATCTGCCCTGGGACGGTGCTGCTGGTCTTTAGCATCTCCCTGTGGATCATCGCGGCCTGGACCGTTCGAGTGTGTGAGAGGTGGGTCACCATTCCCCATTCACGGGATTTCACTCTAAACTAACTTGCCGATATGACAAGAAATTAATCAATATTTATTCCTCATAATGATCAACAATTTTTAATTTTGATTCAGTCTTATTAAACAAACAACAAACAGCGCTTTCACTATTAAGATTGAATGCATTCCTTTTAAAACAACAAAAAGTCTGAACTCTGCTCCACACCACATGCTTTTACTGGCAGGATTGGCTGTGGATATCTTAAAATGACTCAAACTTATCACTGACGATTAGAGATGATTGACTCTAGATCTTGATTAAAATGTGATTAATTGCGCAGCCCTACTGTAAATCTTCAAGCCCTGGTAAGATGTAACCTCCAAGCGTCATGAAAATTTGCCCTCCAAGAGCGTGATGCCATAAAACTATTAGTGACACATTTTGATATTAAGAAAAAGGTTTGATTCTTGATACCATTTTTGATACAGATGGGTTTCAGAATGATGAAAATTTTGTACAGTTGCTATAGCAATTAACAATAGTAGTTTTTACATTTTTTCCCATTCTTATACTAGTTCTGATGTAGAGCAACACTATCCTAAAACTATTCACTAAAGGTCAGTTTATGCCTTATTTATGTAAGGCATTTGTATTTGTAGCTTCAGTACCCTATTAGGTTTTGTATCAATTAGTATGTGGCTATCGATTTTTTGTCAACTCTAATAGAATCTGTGCAATATTTATAGAAGATTCTGTAAATATGCTGTAATAATAGCATGTAATTATCCAGAAACTTGTAGCTCCTGGTTCTGTGCTTCTGTTTATGTCTGTGCGGCACACCACAAATACACCAGACTGGGCCGTAATGGGACAATGAATTCAATAGAGAAATTAAATTGATTTGGCAGGAAATATAATCTGAGACATGTGTGCAACGTAATAGAGGTTTAGACTATGGTTTATGAGGCTTTTCAACAGTTGGACCATTAAGTTGATCCAGACAGTGGAGTTAATTGCTTCATTTGGTTTGTATTCATTAGTATAAAGTATAGGCATATAGTATAAATAGGGGATAGATGCTTCTGTGTACTCCTTTTGGGCATTGTTTCTTGTGTTTTCTGTTAAAATAATGTTTCAGTATTGTTTTTGAGTTGAAAATAAATGAAGTAATGTATATTCTAGTGATGAGAAATGGAGACACTTTTGGAGCGAGTTGCTGATATGTTTGGATCTCAACCACAAGGTCCCAGATGAATTTCTCAGTGATTTTCTGATACTTTCCAAAAAATAAATATTAAAAGTAACTCATAATTTAATTTATAATGTATTTCTTGAAACACAAGACATTTAGACAAATTGTAGGTTTTCAATATGTTTTCTGGACTAACCACAGCCTCTGTCATGTCTTTAAACTCCTAATATTTGAATTCTACGAAAAGTCTATAGGTAAAATGAATAAGAAATTCACTTCCTGCAACATCGCCATACTTCAAAGTATACAGGACAGCACCACAGCTGTGCTGCAATAACAAGTTTTGAATTGCTTTATGTACTGAAAACAATAACCCTAAAAGAGGATCTTACCAGTAATGCTTTTTCCCACTGAACCTTGTCATAAATAAAACATGAGCTGCATAAAATAAACAATGAAATGCTTAAGCAGGTAATAGGCACCTACTGTAAGTCATAGATATATACATTATTCTAGTGCTCAAATGTTAACATTTTACAAGAAAAATACTGAGCCTAAAAATATGATTAATTTCTCATTTATTGAATGATAAGTCAATATAGTACTTATGTGTGACTGGCTTAAATACATAGTGAGTATGTTTCTGTAGAAAGGTTTATTGTGTCCAGGGTGGAGGAGCTTGGACCTTTTTACATCCAGGAAACTCAATGCAAACATATTAGTTCACTCTAGGGACTTTAACCTGAGGAGAACTGAGTGGCCTTACGTACTGTGCAGGACTGAACTAAAACTCTCATTAAATGTTAATATACAGGATATGAATGTTAAATAAGAGTGGGTCAACAAAATGTCACCCACACATATATGCCTGTCACGATATCATGGTTCAAAAAATACTGTCTCCATGGAGATGTCACTGCTTGGCTTAAAATGTTCCACACTATGGCATTTAACGTGTCTTGAAAAACATGCATTCTTACTTTGAGTAGGGTTGCTTAGCCACCTAATTGTTTTCATGGAAATAAATAAGTTCAGTGCCATACTGTGGAACATTCCAGGCAAAGAAATGGAAACAAGCAGGTTTTGGGCCCTTCACCAGAAACTGCAAGGTGCACCTGTAAAACCGCTAACAGAATAACCCTAAAGCGTGATAATAAAACGTTCCACACGAGAACGAGCACTTCTAATTTATCAAACAATAGCTCAATATAAAAATACATCTTGGTGCGATTTTATCATATGATGCTACAGACAAAAAACCTAGAGGAAAAATGGGTAAATGTCGGCTGTTTAATAATCTTGATTAAAAGTCTCACTGGCCAGCTGCTGGTAATCCATTCTCTGATCTGCATCCAGGCGCCATTGGCATTTCTTTTATAGACTGCTTCAGAAAATGTATAATCCTTTCATTAAATAGCAAAATGACTCAAAGCTTGTCATTTTAGAATAGCAAAACACACACAGCCTTGTCTGCACAAATCACAGACATGTGTTACATTCAAATAAAAAACTGAAGGTTTTAGTAAGTATTAGTATACTATAGTAACTCTAAGAACTTGGGAACTAACATAAGAAAAAACAAACAAACTAAAAAACCTTTACCCAAACCTTTAGCCAAAAACATAAAAATGTAAACAACCTGATGACCTGCTGATTCATTACTGGTAAATACATTTATCATCCTATATTAGGAGAACACTTTTTTGTATTCAGAGTTTTTCGCACCCAAGATTTTTATACATTTAACATTGGCCTAACTTCTATGACGTAACAACCCCATAACAATCTGCATTGTTACTGTAGCCTACATAAATAACTATACTACAAAAGTATAATTAGAAAATTTCATTAAGCATTGTTGCACAAAATATAAACTTGTGTCTTCCATAAACAGATATTTTTTGCATTTCAGAATATAAAAAGAAATTTGTTCGTGATGCCTGGGTTTTTTTGCATTCAAAAAAAATTACAGAAATATGTTACATTCAGTAATACAGTGAAAATGTTTTAAAGAGATAACTTCTTCTCAGAGGCTCTTGTGATTAGTTGCTATGGTAACTCTATTGTGCAGGAGGCCGAGAGGACGGTGGAGCAGCTAAATGTTTTGTGTGACACTGTGGTGGTGTTGTTTTATGAAGCTCTGAGTGATTGTTGTGGGTTTCAGGTATCACGATGCCCAGGATGTGACCAGTAATTTCCTGGGGGCCATGTGGCTTATCTCCATCACCTTCTTGTCCATTGGCTACGGCGACATGGTGCCTCACACCTACTGCGGCAAAGGAGTGTGTCTGCTCACTGGAATCATGGTCAGTACAAGTTTGTCTCTCTCTGTGCTCTAGTGTTGTAACAATACTAAAATCTAAACTCAATTTTGATGTTATGAACAATATTCTCAGTACTCTTTACCAATTTCAGAATTTCAGTTCCATAAATGATATATTTTTTCTAGTTTGTGAATATAATTAGTAATAAATCAAGATAGTATAGTAGTTTTTGTGGTCTTCATGAATTGTTTTAGTATACCTGCTTAAATCTAGTTTCGATACCAGTTTTAGATGAGCAATTAAGCTAAAGAGGTGGCTGTATGCAAACATAATCATCATAATGTGACAGATTACATTATATCCATAGGTAGTGTAATACTTTTACAAAAATGAAAAGTTACAGGACTGCTCTGTGTAGAGGTGAGCCCACTTACCACAAGAATGCACGTTTTTTAGGGTGTTTTTAAAAATACATGTACTGTAATTGAAAAAAAAAGCCATATTGAGGAACATTTCTCCATGGAGAGTTCTAAGTGTGAAGCATGTGAACTCCCACTAGAGAAGTTACATCATTTATGAGCTTTGTTACAACTTAATTAATGGGCCTTTCTATTCATGTTACTATATTCAGTTATCAGCCACAACAGCAAGAAAAATATTGGAATCTGCAAAAACAAAACAAAAAAACCCCACATGGGACCATTTGTATCTGCCCTCACCTCATTCAAAGGTCGACAGATTAGAGCGGCCTGTATTTGTGCCAGAGAAATAGTGGCATTTGGGTAATTTGGGCAATTCTCCCTGAATTAGCCAGCATCTGTGTTGTGTGTTTTGGACGTGTAGGCGAGCTAACAGGAGCTAACAGGAGCCGTGTGTTATTCCCTTGTCTGTTCTGATTGCATAATGAAGGTCCCACTTTCCCCTGTGCCATGTCCTCCCACTCTCTGCTCCTCTCTCTGTCTTTCTCTCTCTCTCTCTCGTTATTTCTGTCCCTCAGTTTGTCTCTGTATCTCTCTTGACTCTTCCCTCTCATCTTCTGCTTCTCTACACACCTCTCTTCTCTCTGTCTCTCTCCTGGTCCTTCACTTCTCTGTACTTCACCTCACCCTCTCTATTTCATTCACTTTCCTCTTTCTACTCTTCTGCCCTCTGCCCCTCTCTCTCTCCCTCTCACTTTTTCCTTCACTCTCCTTCACCTATCTCTCTGTCCTTCAAATCTCCCCTCTTTCTACCCCCTGCTCTCTCTCTCACTCTATCCTTCACTTTCCTCCCCACTCATTCTCACCCCCTCTCTCTCATATGCTTTCACTCCTTCCCTCTCCTTCTCCTTCTCTTTCTACCCGCCTCTCTGTCTGACCATCTTTACCTCCCTTAGGCCATGTGTTTATTTCTAAGTCCGTGTGTTAGTATCACTGGGAGAGCCATTGACAGCTCCTCCATTTGCTTCACTTCACAGGTATCCCGCGCTCCACAAACTCGCCCACCAATACTTACATGACTTTGTTCTGCAGGCGCTCTGTGGCTTTCATCTTGTCACATCTTGTTACTGTCTCTGTGCTGTGGAAGGCCAGACCCCAGGTTTCATCATCCTCCTCATTCCAGCCAATCATAGTGATTGACAATAAAAGCAGTTTAATATTTTGAATATATTAATACACTGTGCAGTTATTCTAATTATTACATAACATTTATTATATTTAGACCATAAAATGCAAAGGGCGATGTAGTAGACATGTTATAAGGCAAAACTAGTTGATTAGCGTATGTTTAATGTATTGGCAGGGACAATGCAAGACAGTTACTTGGCAAGTTGACTGTAATGCCTACATGATGTTTTCTTCACACTTTTACCAATTTAGTCCAATTTAGACTTCGTTTAGTCTTGGTTTAGTCCAGTTCTGGGGTCAATCCCATTTTAATCCCAATTATGATGTTGTGTGTATGCAAGTGTGTACACACTGATAGTGCTAATTTCCTTGGTTAAATGAGTTACTTGACGTTACTTGTTGTCTTTAAATTGCAGCAAAGGGTTTTTAGTTTAAGAGGTTTTGCCTCTCCAGATCTTGAGCTAGCCTTGGTCAGGACTACCAGAGCTGAAGGATTACCTATTGTGAATATTTGGGGTTGCCCAGAGGAAACCCACCCAGACACAGATTCCATACAAACATGCAAATTCCCAGGCAGCTCAAGAGTCGAGCACAGAACCTTCTTGCTGTGAGGCAAGAATGCTCTGCCACCAATATTAATTATATACATTTAATTAACCTACATTATAATCTTAGTGTGTAACATTTTACCCCAAAATAGACTCAGAATCAAAGCCTTCATTGTCTATTAACACCTTGAAACACATGCATCCTCACTGCGACTGGGCTGGCTCTCCACAGCCCAGTCGCAGTGAGGATGAATTTAACCCAGTGTTACACAGTAGGCTTTAATAAACTCTTTCATAATCCAGGATCAGTTTTCATCCACATATAACACAAACAGCTGTGTATCAAACAAATACAAAAGCAATAGTCATGAAGTGTGTTGAACCACTACTATTTTTGTCACTTAACACAATCGAGAGCAGAGCCGTGTTCATGGCAGCTTCTCTTTTCGTGGTTGTACATTTGAAAACATGATAAGTGAATAAACACTACCACGCTGACCCCCATTTGCTGAATGATTCATCCAATAGACATTTAGTGCCCTTCTCTTTGGTTTTTGTGCGCGCCCAGAGTGAGTCGATACACATCATTCTGAGCCCGCCTCTCTCAAACCAACAGTGGGCGATATGGACAAAAGGAGATATAATGTTAAATGAAAAATAGAATATATAAATATGCACAATCACAATATATAGAAGTAAGTCATAAAAACTAATTTAAAATGCTACATAAAAAGCTGGTTAAAAATAAAATAAGTAACATAAAAGTGTATTACTGAACTCCTCCAGCCCCAGTATTCCCAAACCAAAGGTGGGTGGTATGGATAAAAGGAGATATAATTACAAATGAAAAATATGATGAATAGAGACAGAATTAGTCCTGAAAAATATTTTAAAAGGTTGCAGAAAGAGATGATTAAAAATAAAATAAAGTAATTTAAGAGTGATTTTTCTGCACTTTTGTGTTCTTGAGCCTCATTTACAGTTGTTTTGATGGCTTGTCACACCTTACTTATATTGTCATCTCTTAAAAATATGATTTTTGTGATGGCAAAATGGTAAATGTCTTGGTTGAGGTTCAAATATCAACTTTGAATTTGTTCTTAATGTCGGCCTGGTGAAATAAAGGTTACATAAATAAAATATCACACAGCATATGAATACTTTCTGGAAATAAATGCAAAACTGTATATGTTATAGATATATGTTGCAGTGGCATACTCAAAAATGTAGCAATTTTGCAACTTTAAAACAATGATTTCAATATTATCTTGTTATATATCGCCCGTCTCTACTCAGAACAGCTCCCTCACTCTAGTTTTTTCAGAGCGCTTTATTTTTGTTGACGATGACAGTTGTTGAGGCAGAAAGTTGAAGGTGCACGCTCGTGTGTGGGTGGACGTGGGGACTGACCCAGCAGGCGGAGAGAGAAGCAAATGCTAAACTGTATTGGATTTAAACAGCAAAAAAGATTTAAAATGGAGCTTTTTTTTCCTTCTTTTTCCTGGTTGGAAAATTATTATAATGAGTTTCCATAGGAGATATTCTCTGTAGTTGTTACTGTGACAACACATGAAGGCTAACTGTGCAGAATAAACCACTGGCCCGAGGCGGCTTGGGGGGTGCCAGGTGCTTTCTGTTCTTATGTGTCTGTAGGCAGGCGTCATGCTGGTAGGGGAAGACACACAAGGTTTATAAATACACATATATATACTATACTGTGCTGTATCTATGCTGCTGTAGCTTTCTACTTTTCAGATCAGATTTAGGTCGAAAAAAAAGCTTCAAAAAGCTTCATCTTACTGCTGTATCTCAAAGTGCATGTTGATAAGTTGTTTCATAAGTTGGTGATGTCGTACAGTTATTCTAAAAGTATGTGGGTTTAAGGATTAAAAAGAAATAAATTAATAGCATGGCAACTGTTGCTTGGAAGATACGCAAATTTAGATAATTTTGCACATACTCATACTAAACGTAACTAAAAACTAATTTAAAAGGCTACAAAAAGAGCTCTATCTTATTGCTACCACAAAGTTGTTTCTTAATTTGGTGATTTCATACATTTATTTCAGATGTAGAGCAGGGACCTATATGTAACTCTATGGGCCACTGACTGTTACTGACAAAAATGGTTAGGGATTGGCTACACAGTTTCCATAGCTTTTAACAATTCTCTTTACTCCTGAAAGAAAATTATTCCATGTTAATTTATCTATGCTGCCAGAGAAGATGTTGAAGGTCCTTTATAAGCCATAAACCAGGAGAAATATCTGCTATTTGACAGTTTAAAGGCAAATTATTAAACCCTTAATCTCAACTTTTTTCTGTCTACAGAGCTGGGACAATAAATCCTGAGTCGTGATTTCATGATGCTAACTATACTTGATGATGATGATGATGCAACAGTGATAAATGTATCTATTTAATGGCTCGGCAATTAAGGGAGTTGTTCCACGGCTCTTTTGTTTACTCTTTAATATCATTTTAGCTAATGGATCTCTATGGACATTTTACAACAACAAACATGGAGGATTTCCAAACAAACATCTTATTTATGCCCTCATTTCTATACATGCCTTTCAGAGTAATGAAAAATTTGCACTGTTGCCGTAGAAATTAACAATTCAAAATAAAATTATTAAGTCCTCAAAATGTTGCCTATGAACAGGAAGCACAAACACATAAATATGCTCTTTGCAATATTTTTTAGAAGATATTTTGTTGTTTGAAAAATGTGTTGCTTAAAAGTACACTATGCTTTTCTCCTGCTTGTCTCCACTGAAATTATATTGCTTTGCCTAAAATGCTCTTCAATATGGCTTTAAATTTTTCTATCTTCAGTTTTTATTTCCTACAAAAATACTATGATAAACATGCATTCTTACATGATGTGGGCTCGTCGCTCCATAGATCTGAGCTGTAACTTGGCCTGTTAACACTAGCTGCTTGACTTGGTGGAGATAGATATGTTTAATGCCAAACTGTGCAACGTTTTAGGCAAAGCTTTAATCTTTATGAATATAAGCAGGTCCACCAGAAAAGTTAGTGCGCCTTTAAATAATTACAGTCTATGTGATTTGTTAACTGCCACTCAAAAAGTATATTTCATCTTTTTCCCGTGTGAGGGAGGTTTAGGTGTGAACTCCAGATGGGTGATTCCACTCGTGCTCTGACAGAAAGGTAGCTGCAGTGCGAGATGGGAAAATACCCCGTGCTCTCCAGCGATCATCAGCGCTGTCAGTCACAGCTCACACACACGAGCGTGCGCGCTGGATACAGTACAACACACACACAGACACACAACTTCATCTGACAAACCAATCAGCCTCCTGCCGCTCCAGGCTGAGGGGGAGGACAACAATCTACACATACATCTGCACCTGGCATGGGACCATAAAGTGGGCCATACTGGCTGTAATAAATATAACATTATAGTCTCCTAATAACTATAATTACATCAAACTTTGTATAATCTGAAACATACATGTAAAAGTATAGGTTGAGGTTCAAATATTGCAAAAAAAGTGAATGGACTACAACATTAACACAGTAGTGCAGAAATACAGTCACATATTCTTGATTGGAAGATTGCACTACACATTTCTGTACATTTTGACCAAATCTTTTTGATTCCTTTGACTCAACTCTATGAGAGATTCACTGTTTTTTTTTTTAAGAAATATCCAAACTTACGATCCAAAAATGTTGAAAATGTTTCGTCAGGGATTACCTTCACAAACGTTCCATGTTAATCACATGGCTTAAAGTCTTTTCAACTGAAAACAAGCACATGTTTTGTGTTAAATATTGGCACCATTTCCTAAAACTATTGGAAAAAAATATTTCCTTTTTGTTTACTTCTGCTGACAGAGAAGATGTTAAAGTTAGAGCTTGTTTTTAATTCATCTGGTTAGACCCAGTAATTACAGAGACACTAACCATAAAGCATGGCAAAAAAAGGAGAAAATTTAATTTGTCAACTGGACATAGTTCATAAACTATGTCCAGTTGACAAATTAAATTTTCTCCTTTTTTTGCCATGGATTCTACCTGGACGACAGGGATTTTACATAACCATAAAGCAGTTCAGTGAATCTGCATTCTGAAAGTTAAACAGCAAATTCCTCAAAAGAATTCCACTCTGTCCTCCAGCACCATTTAAAACTAGAGTCAAGAATTTTCTGATGTCACGCAAACTCAAGTTCTTTGACGCCCACCTCTTCATGGTTCCTTCTCCACTTAGACATACTGTACTGTTCTCTGTACTGTGAAGTCTATCCGTGAGTGCTCTGAGGGTTTTCCATTGGCGTCAGTCATATTTTATTCATAGGTGTTGTCAAAACACAAATAGAGTGGAGGAGTGTACATGTGTGGGCACTAATGTCAGTTTGTGCATTTGACTCAAGCTAAAGTTATTTCTGGATGACCTGTAGTTTTGCTGTTTGTTTTCAAATCTTGGATGTCAGTCACTATTTAGAAAGCTGAATTTTGTTGGTTATATCTGATTTGTTTTGTTTAATCCTAGGCAGGCTTCTCACTGTGCTGGTCCAATCTATACTCGCATTGAGAGAATTAAACCAGTCCCATGTCTAGAATGTTCCATAGTATGTCATTAAATAAATCTATCATGTTTTTTATCATGTGCGTTTTCTTATATTGCTCAAAATTGTCTTGAAAAACATACATCCTTACTGTTGCCACTCCACAGATCTAAACTGCATCTTGGTCTGTTTAATTCAATACTTTGGCAAAACAAACTGACAAAACATTTCCATGGGGACAAACAGGTGGCAAATCCTTCACCAGGAAAGCTACACAATGAATCTTTAAGTGTTTTGACTTTGCCCAAATTTGACTTGTATAAATCAGGAAGCAAGAGCACTCATATTGTCATTTTTAAACACTTGAGTTTTTGATCCAGGAGTTATATGACCTCATTAACATCTTTTTCTCTCTTACTCCCTTCTTAACTCACATCTCTTCTCCTTTCCTCTTTCTCCCTGTTTCCTCATCACACTCCTCTCTTTATCTTCCCTCATTCGCCCCCTCCTGTTCCTGTCTTTTCTCTCTTTCGCTCCTTCAGAAAAACCTGGGTGCACTCTACACTACAACACCCTCCGTGCGAAACACCTAATCTCAAAGTTAATTAAGTCTGCCTTCGGTGCTGCGTTTGGGCTCCTCTGCTCTTTCGTCTTTCAGGAATGTTTTTCTGGATGAGAGACCGCTGTCACTCTCCTCTCCTTGCTGAATGTGCCTCATATTCCCGTGTGGGTTGGGACAGGCTAGAATGTGAAAAACACAGCTCTGATTTACACTACGAAGGAGGCTCATTATGCAAAATTAATTTTTTTGAGCTTTTAGCCATTATAATAGTTTTACTTTATCATTTACCAATTTTGAGGGATCCGTGCATGGTAATCTTTATTATCCAGAATTCAAGACGCCATTACCCCAAGAATTACTTATTATCGCCATCTCACATACACACTAATGGAAAAAAAATCCACTGCTCACTGTAAACTGCACCTATCCATAAGAAGTGTTGTCAGCACGGTCTGGCAGAGTGGCACTTTGTTGTCAGAATGTTCATGATGACTTACCATGAAGAGGCAGACCGGTTTCTTTTCTTTATGACTGTATCTGGTTTTTTTTTACTGCTCTTTTACTGCCTTAAAAATGTGAAAAACAGTTAAAAGGTTTGCAGTTGTCACAAGTTATTCCTCACTTTTCTACTCCTAAGCATCTTAATCATTCACTAATAGTTTATAAGCATTTTTCCCAACTTTCAGAGGACAGAGCAGAGTTTTTGCCATCACAGTAATGCTAATAACAACTAGCATCAGTGCCCCAGCATTACTTCCAGTTTTGCAAAGGATAAAAACACTTTATACTGAGATGCAGACAGCACACAGCAATCTTATTTTGACCCCAAGAGAAGATCTGCTGTTACAGTGTATACTAAGCAGTTTACTTTATTACACAAAACTGATATTACATGAACCTTTAAGTTGTTGTAGATCAAAACTGTGATTTAAATAATGTAAAATAATGGCCCACTTGTGTCATAGATTATATCAAACAAAATCATAATATGTCTTCTTTAACACTTGCTGCAGGGGCCTTGGAGAAGACTGGCACCATGTAATTCGGATTGACAGCATCTAATTAAATGAAATTAGGTGGTGTCAATCTTTTGATGCTTTTTACATTCGGATTTTTCAGCTACATATAGCCGTTATATAGAGGGAATCTCACACCAGATGGATAGGATGTGAAAATAGAATTGGCTTGGGTCTACACACGAGGAATCGCGAGTGTTGGAACAGACCTTTTCCTTAATCCTCGCCTCCTCTCCTATCTCATTCACAGCTCCTCGCTCATATTTGTCCTGCCATTGTTTAATCATCTGGGCCACTTTCTAAACTCATTTACCAGTCTTCTGGCCCTCTGCTCCTCCATGGGTGTAGGCCTGTCACACATTTTGCAGCAGGGTGTATTGCTGTGGATAAACTATAAGATTAAAGGCATGTATCAGCAGCAAAATAAGTCAGCTGTGTGCTGTCTGAATCTAACTAAAGCGTGTCTTGTCGGATAATCAGGAGGTGTGCATTAGCATACTAGTAATTGTTAGCTTTACTGTCACAGCGAAATCAGCTCTGCACTGATCTCTGTGAGCTATGAAAAGCACTTATAAACTCATCACACTGAAATAATTAGAATTCAGAATGCATAAGAAAAATGAGGAATTACTTTAGACTACTGCAAACTGTTTTAAATGAAACAGTCACATTAGTACACAGTACAAATCAGGTACAGATTGTCTTTATGGAGATTTTATTGCTTTTATTACTTTAATGTTCCACAGTTTGGCATCTTGCATGTATTCAGTTGTTTTATTTTTTATTCATTTATTTATTTATTATTATTTTTTCAAAATTAACTGAGCCTATATATTGGCCTATATATTAAACAAAGCTTGAAATCCAATAAATGGACAGCACAATTAAAAAACAGTTAACATTAAAAAACAGTGCAAATAATGGTATAAATACAATAAATCATTTTACTCCAAGAGCCACACAAGAAGGAATTTGTCTTTCTCAGTACCACCAGATCTAAATCAGGACTTTTTCAGGTTAAATTACTGCTAAACCAGGTCCAAAACAGGAGTACACCTTTGCTACAGTAGTTGAAAACAAGAAGTGTGAATAGAAAAGACTCTAAATTAAGCAAACAGAGGATGAAGACATACTACTAGTGGCCTGAGAAGCACTGCAATAAATACTGACATAATAATATTGTTCCTGAGTTTATATTGACCTGTAATGATGGTCATTATTGTGACAGTAGACGAGTGACTTACCCATCCCTCTTTTGTGTATTTGCAGGGAGCGGGCTGCACGGCTCTTGTGGTTGCCGTGGTAGCCAGGAAACTGGAGCTGACCAAGGCCGAGAAGCATGTTCACAACTTCATGATGGACACACAGCTCACCAAACGGGTGAGTGGGTAAAGACATGTGCTGTGGGTGAAGTGTTGTCACGATACTAACATTATTAACTCGATTTAGATACTAAGGAACAGATGCCGATACCACGATGATAATAAAAAACAATCTTTACAGAAACAATAGTGTAATTTTGAACATTAAATAATAGTACTTTCTTTTATATTCCCATTTGCCTTGCCTGTGTAGGTTCCATAGTGGCATGGGCATATATGTGCTCTTATACTTGTCTCAATACCCATGAATGACTTTTTTAGTATCGATAATTGCTCAAATATCTAGTTTTGATAATAGTTTAGTTTCAATTAGTATCTGACTTTCAATACTTTTGACAGCCCTATGTCTGTGTACTGTGGCGTTGCATGATTTATCCAGATTTTACAAAGGGGTGAAACCATTTTGGGGAGTTTGTGGAGAGGCGGAATACACATAAATTACACTTTTTCCTACGAAATGTCATGATATGTCTTTGTGCTAATATTTCTGTTATTATTAACATTTCTTCATGTTGTTGTCATATTTTGGTTGTTACATAGCTATTATATTTGTTCAGCAGAATCATGGACCAAAGTCATTCCTGTCATGAAAGGATTTTGAGGACTTTTTGATGAGGGATGTCACAAGTAATCATTATTATAACAGATGTATAAGATTGAAAGAAAAAGGTTCTTGGCATTTCCCACAGCAAGAGAAAAAAACATACATTTTAGATTTATACATTTTAGTAGAAGCTCTGTATTGTGAATGAACAGTGTGAATGAATGTGAATAAAGGATTTCACTTATAGTTGTACAAAAATGTCCAAGAACGTCCAAAAACATCTCTGCTAATACTCATTATGGGGGGTTTGCTCATTAAAAAAAAATAGCTTTTGTTTATTGTGTATTTTCAATTATCACCAGGACAAGACTGTGAAAAAAGCAGTGACACTTTAAAGACATGCCAAATACTGAGACGACAAGCCCTGTGTCATAACAACAATTAGCAGATATCCAAAGCTAACAAAATAAATGAGTTTGTTCTTAGCATACAGGTGTAAAATTATTTGCGATTAATAAAGAACTATTAACATAATGCCAAAGGTACAAACAGGGTCAATAACCATCGCTATTGTCGTCCAAAAATGTGTTGCCAGATAAAGCACTACAAAATATTTCAGTCATAGATCAAAGTTACTGCTCTGGATGACAAAAAGAATGTGCTCATATTGCTGCAATCAATGAGGTTTAAATGCACATTATGTAACTTTTTTGGCAGAGGGTTTGCCACCTTCTTGGGTCCACATAGTATATGCTATTGATTTGCCTTGAATGTTCCAGGGTATAGCATTAAACATATTTATCAATGGAGACAAGCATGCGATGCTATCAGGCCAAGTTATAGTTCAGATCTGTGTACAGGCGACACCACTCACACTAAGAATGCATGCTTTTAAACTGATGAAAACACAGGAATTAAAGGTGGATCTTTCTGTCAGAGGGCCCATCACCTGCTTGTCTCCATGTATTGCTTTGCATGAAATGTTCCACACTATGGCACTGAAGTACAGAGACTACTTTACATGTCTAAGGAGAAGCAAGTCCCCTCACAGTAAGAATGCTTGTTTTTTAAGGTAATTTTAACTTGTACTTGGCAGATAAGGTAGACAAGTTTAATAATAATATGTAGCATTACAGGCAAATCCATAACATCTCCATGAAAACAAGCAGATGGCTTCATTTCCACTTAAAAAAATGACACTGCCCTTTAAATACATGTTAGATAGAAATGTCTAATGCCATACTGTGGAACACTCCTGGCAATAACATCTCAATGACATGAATAGAAAAGTTACATGGCATACTTTAATTTCATGTTTTTCATGTCTAAATCTATAGTAAACCCCATAGCTGCAGCTGCACAGTACCTGCCTTTAATGTAGTGATAGAGCCCTGTTATTTAGGCGAATGGTATTAGAAGGTCATCTCCTGGTGCTCTGTTCTCCCTATCCACTGACATTTGTCTCTTTTCTTACAACAGATCGGTTCCTTGTTCACACCTAATCTGTCACCTTTCCTCTCCCCTCTCCCCCTCTCCCCTCTTCATGCCCCCTCTCGTGCCCCATCCATCCCACTCTCTCTCCACACCCCTTCTCTGGTCCTCTCAATTTTTCATACAGTTGAAAGACCCAAGCTGTAAAAATAGCTCCCGTATCAAATATGTAGGGTACATTATGGCAGCTCGTATCTTAGTGATGAAGCAAGAAGGTCTAATCAATAGATTCAAGAGAAGAATCAATTAATAGTCTGCACCATGTTCCAATAATTGCTTAATACCCTGAAAGAATTACAATTGATTATAATCGGAAAATAATTATATTCACATAATGTAGATGTGACCTGGGAATAACTGTCCAGACAGTGAATTACATTATATTAAAGATTGAGTAACCTTTTACTTCTGCAAGTGTTCTGCGGCTACAGTCTTTTAAATTTCCTCCATCATTCATTTATTCTAGTGAAGGGTAATACGTACTACATATTGTACTCACAGGATTTTCAATGTAGTAGTCTTCCCTGTGATAGTCTGGGTCCCAGGGGAGCCGAATGGGTCCAGGTCGGCAGCAGGTAAGTAGTGGCTTGAACTGAGCAGAGGCTGACAGAACCGGGGTCAATGGAGATGAAGCTGGCTCCACCCAAAGGCACTGAAGGGTGGACAAAAAAGGCAGGTAAGTCTACAAAAGCGTCAAAAACATAGAATTAGCCTGAGCATAAGTTCACCACTTGAACAACAGAACGATCTGGCACTGGAGAGGAGGTCAGCAGGCCTTTTATACAGCAGGAGGTGATTGCAGGATGAGGATCAGCAGTGGAGTTCACCAGGTCAGTATAATTAGGATCTACCCAGGAAACACCAAATAAGGTAATTACAGAGAGGGGGAGAGGGAGAAGGAAAAGAGGTGTAGGAGCAGCAGGAGGAAACCCTCACAATGTGTTATCGCATCGGTGCTTCATAGGCTCTATTCACACTTACGTCACAAACCAGGAAGACAGTTAGAAATATGCAATGACAACTTCCGGCGGGCTCTGTTCACAGTAGGAAGTCTGACAAAATCTAGGAAAAATTTGAAAATTGCTCACTTTCTTCATCTAGATCAGGAGTGGGCAATTCTTTTTTCCATGGGGCCACATGAGAAAAGGAAAATATTGCTTAACTCAATTCTGCATAATATTAATTGTATTTCTTTATAAAAAGCAGTAAATAGCATTGTTTTGACAAGCTGGTAAGAGTATATGTAAGTAATGAAAAAATAGGTTTACAAAAAATGTCATTAAAAAAAAACACCTATAAACTAAAAGCAATGCAGCTTTAGTCCATGCATGAAGTAAAATTATAAAATATGTTTATTTTGTAATTCCAAATTAGCTTAAAGGGGCCGGTCAGAGTCAACCAAAGGGCCGTATGTGCCGGGAGCTGCACAATGCCCAGATCTGATCTAGACGTCATTGTAGTGTTCCGTTATGTTCGGCTAATCCACAATTACACCATACCTCCGTTTTCATAATTTTAATTATACATAAAGAATGAATAAATAATTAAATAATACATAATTTATACTAATGTATAATATATTCATCTCAATTTGCCAGCAAATAAGACTTACCCTGGTCGCCAAACAAGCACTTTTCTACAAAGAACTTGTAGCCTTTCGCTAGTTTGACATCGAAGATGTGATTAGAGTCATGTCCCCCATGGAAAACCTTTGGCAGGTTATGAAGACCGCTGCTAAAGGTTGCTGAATCCATGGTTTTGTCATACTTCAATGGGTTTTATCACAGTCAACGAGCCCAGTGTCGGTAACTACACCGGAAATTGTCATCGCATGTTTCCAAACATCTTACTGGTTTGTGACGTAAGCTTGAATAGAGTCCATTTTACACCAGAAATCACATAATTCACAATTTGAACTAACTCTGTGGATTTTATGTAATGAAGTAAGATGTATGAAATTATGTAGAAAAGAAAAAAAAAAACTATCACAGTAAGAAAGACAAAAACGACTAGCATTAGTGAACTACTACTGAGCAAAACTAGCCTTATGGTAATGAATAAAATATAAGTAACTTGTTAACTCAGACTGATTCTACAATTAAAATTAAAAATCGATTTCATGATGTCGATATTAGCATAAATAGATAGATCTGTGCAGTTCAAATGCTAGACATCTCTAGCATACCATAACGCTAGTTTTGCTCAGTAGTAGTTTGCTAATGCTAGTTGTTAGCCTTTAAGTTTTCTTGCCGTGATCGTTGTGGATAAATTCTTTGTGGAAGAATGTTTCTCCTTTGTGGACCTTGTTGGTTGAAGATTTGGTGATGGGGCAGATTTATTAAGCTGGTGGAGAGTAGGTGAGACATTTCCACAGACATTTTACCACAGAAAACCATTAACTGGAAGTTCTGCAAACCTACAGTGCTGCACTTCCTGCCGCTGTGAAAAAGGTCTATAGCAACAGCGCTAACTCGGACTTTATTTACTCTGCATAATTCACCATGTGCTCCGAGGATGAGCGTCTTTTTACAGGCCGCACTGTTGTTTTTATCCATGCACTGCGGTAGAGAATTAAAAAAGTATAAGTGCTTAAATCAGCACTACTTATGGCAAAGATCATAATATATTTGACTCACTTAGATCTCAAAATCTAATTTATTGTATAGATTTTCTTTAGAGATAGCCTTTTAGTAGACTGATTCATTGCTTTTGTACTGTAACAAACCTAGTAGCCTTAGTCTACTCACTGATACTGATAGTGGTATCTGACTGGTATCAGTAACAGTGAGTACACAAAGACCAAGTATCTTTTCGGATCCTAAAAAAATGGTATCGGAACAACACTAATGTTCAGATCAGGGGGTACTCAGAAATCCAAGGAAGTACAAACACATTCATATTCTGTATAAAGAAAACTGTACAGATTTAGCTGCTGATGCCCCTTTTTGGCTAAACATGGACGAGTTTAGATACAAACCTTTATTTTCAATTGCACAACATAACTCATTTCCACCTAGACTATTGCAAAGATGCTGCTCTGTAGTTTCACATAAATCCACACACAAAACATAAACTCCAAGATTGTATTAAAATAAATCTTCCAGAACAGAGTTTTCCTGTTTAGTGCTTGTGTTTGTGCTTATGTGTTGTGTCGGACCATTATATGTAGAATACGAGCTGATATGACTTGGATATATTTGCTGCTGGCTTATTTATGATGAATGAATTCAATTTCTTACATGGTTTTATACATTCTGTTACCTTCCTGATTTGGAGCAGATGAAGTCAAAACACAAAGTTTGAATGCAAAGAAAGTTTATTGTATTGTTTTTTGTTTTTTTTTTTGAGTTTTGCTGCAGTTAATAAAAGTGAGAAGGACCCTGTGTGGACCACTGGCGTCCGATCATCCAGTGGTAAAAGATTGTCTGAGCCCAAGACCCTCCACATGCTCATTTTCTTCTTGGTGGGTGAGAGAGACCTTCTTCATATTACACGCTCTCCTCTTCATCGTCAGACGAAATTATGTGTTTATACGACACTTTCCTTGCAGCAGAAGGGGCTGCGCTCTGCTGTTTAGAGACAGGACTCTCCTCTGTGGGATAGGCAATCTTACGAGCCCGGGCTGAAGGAGCCGCAGTGGTCTGAGAAAGTCCAAAAATTTTTATGTTTTGTTAAAAAAATTTGCAAGTTCAATTGAAATTGCAAATCATGTGAATATATTTTTTTAATTTTTACCTTAGAGGCATGAGCTCTGTGATTCTGTGCAGCAAACTGAGAGGACTTATTTACTGATGCTGTGCTCCTGAAATGTGTGGAGACATGTTTCATCGGGCACAAGGGTCCTGGGCAGGTTTTCTGAAGACTGGCTCCACAGTGGTCTTTATCTATAAAAAAAACAAGTGTTATTCTTATAGACACAACTTTACTAACATCAAGAGAATAAGAGAACGAGCAGTGCACCTTGAGGGGATCGGTGTCGTCATAAAACAGGACTGCCTTCTTAGGGGGAGGATGGACTCTCACCTTGATCTTGTGGCACAACTGGGCCAAACGCTCCGCACTGAGGTCCACTGGAGGCTTGACCTGCACAGGGCAGGCGGGTTTAGGCCGAGGAGCCACAGGGACGTGGGGCTTCATATACTATAGAAGCTTTCCAGCTCTTCTTCATTAGAGCAGCCGTGAAATGTTTTTTTTTTGTTTGATTTTATCACCTGACACAATGTATGTCTTTGTGCAGGCATCCTCAGGTTTTTTAAGAGGAAGACTTCTTCTTCTTCTTGATTGTTTTGACACAACTGTGAGAGCTGGATTTAGCAGGACCAGAAGTCACTGCCTTCTGAAACAAGAAAAGAAAAACTGATTAACAAACAGCACTATTAATTCACATCCCTAGACCAATGTGGACTGTGCCTGTGTTGATCTTGTCTTCAGTTATAAGACTCACTGGAACTTCAGTGAAAAAATCCCTCCTGCTCAGAAAGGATTTCGTTCAATGGGCAGGGAGCCACCGGAAGGACCTAGCCGGGCCAGGCTAATCAAGAGACATGCGCTATTAACCTCGGCCCATGGACTTGAATGGGCGGCCATGTTTAGACCCTGGGGCTTGTGTCTTTGTTATAGCTAACTTCTGCTTAATAACTTTGTGCAGTTGACTCAAGACAATCACCTTGGACAGTTCTAGATTGTGTTTTCTAATATTCACCATAAATGTAACACCAAATTTTGAGAGTTAATACTTTTATTCCAAGTAAATGTTAACACAAAACTTTATTTGTAAATAAAGAAATTATTTATTTAGGTTTATTCCAATTTGTATTTTCTTCTCTTTAAAATCTAATACACTAATATAGAGAGTCTAAGCTTTATAAAAAGGTATAACATGCCCATGCGGACTATCTGTCCATGTCATAGACTGTATATATAAATGGTCATAGCTAACACTGTAGCCGTCGCGTATGTATTGTGGCTCCTCTCGCTGTATCTGCTGCTGTGAGCCTCATCATTTTGGTCTTAAAATGTTCGTATTAACCCACTCTACATCCTAGATCCTAGTGGGGGGTTTTTTCACTGTTTCGTCTGTCAAAAAATCCTATTCATAATATGAAGCCTGGCTCCAAATTCGCTCCTGTCACCGTTAGCATCGCGAGCTTCATTTGAGTGGCGCTGAGTGTACGGGACATCACACTCGCTTAGTCCACTTTTTTATACAGTCTGTGATCCATATCAGCTAGTTTAAGGCCGATAACCGATATGTCTTCAAGTGCCCATATCGGCCGACAGTATCAGCTGACCGATATATCGGTTGGGCCCTAGTATCGACTGGCTTCACTCAAGCACAATGAATTAGATGTCTAAAATTTCAAAAGCAAGCAATTTATAGAATGCAAAACACATAGAGAGATGTAGGTAAAACATATTCCTTAACTTAACAACAAGTTGGTGTTACATTCAGAATTAGATCCTTTCTTTAATGTAATTTTGAATTAATTGACAAGGCCTTTCAAAGTGGTACAAACCAACAAAGGACCTGTCAAGTTTAAAGTCTCAGCTCTGACAGGTGAAGTGAATAACAGCTTATCTCTCCATCAGGCAGCTCTTAATGGGGTGTATTTTTAAGTGAACATTTTGTCTTCAGATTTGACATGATTGAACCAGGAAAAAAGAAGTGCAAATGAGTTCAAAACACGGGTTAAATTGAAATGGCGAGACTGGGTCAGAGCATCTCCAAAAATGTGCCTCAGTAAAAATAATTGGTGGCAAAAGTTATTCAAGGGTCAAAGAGTGTTCAACAGAACAGGTGGATAATTAATACTAAATCTTTATACTAATTTCAGACAGTTTATGAATGATCTTTTGGATGATTTTTGTCAGCAGTACTAGGCTACCGCTACATTATAAGGCCATCATCAGTAAAAAAAAAAAAAAAATTCTATTATTTTGTGATCAAAGTGTGCTGTTTGTCTTTGAGATTTTTTCCTCATTAATGAAATTGAGATTGACTATTTAAGTAAACAGCACTACAAAGCTTTTTTTTATAGTTGGAGTGATTTTGACGAGTTGCTCTATAAGATTTACTGTGGAACCTTTCTGGTACAGAGTCCGCCACCTGCTTGGAGATATTACGGCTTTGCCTGGAATGTTACTGTTATTATGGCTGTAAACCTGGAAAAACTACATAGTACACAATATATACCCGTATTTTCCGGACTATAAGCCGCTACTTTTTTCTCACACTTTGAACCCTGCGGCTTATACACCGATGTGGCTCATATATGGACGGATTATTCGTCTATGAACACAGCGGATGCGCGCGCAGCTTGAGTGCAGAAAGCGCCGCTGTCTGTGCGGTGAACATGGGTTAGGGTTAGTTAGAACACTCGCTAGCGCTGTTGTCAGCACTAAAACAGTTTATCGCTGCGTGATAAAATAAGTTCTGCTGCTAAATGAACATTAGTGAGTGGGATACGTCTTAATGACCCGTATGTGTTAAATGCAGGTGAGGCGTAAATGACGAGACGAAACGTCTCAAACTTCAGTAGCTGGACATCCACTCATACATGATCGATACAACTAACCCCGACCCCCGGGAGAGCCTCAAATCCTGTTGAAATCCTACAAGACACTGACATGATACAAGACACTGACATGATACAAGACACTGACATGATACAAGACACTGACATGATACAAGACACTGACATGATACAAGACACTGACATGATCCCAGACAGGACAGCGGCTCTTTCTGCTCGAGACATGCGCTGTAGAGCGCCAAGTGACGGGGCGCAAGAGCGAAACAGACAGGTGAAGAGATGATGTGCTGAGGAAGATGCTCGTTTGATTTTGTTTTGAACAGTTAGTTTGTGCTTCATGCACACACCCTCCTCATGGAAAACAGACGAAGAAATGCATATGATGCAGCTTTGAAGTTAAAGACAATTGATCTGACTGTCAAAGAAGGAAACAGAGCTGCTGCACGTGAACGCGGCATCGATGAGTCGATGGTGAGACGTTGGCGACGGCAGCGTGACGAACTGACTCAATGCAAAAAGACGACAAAAGCTTTCAGAGGCAATACAAGCAGATGCTCCGAACTTGAAAACTTCTTGAAGACGTGGACACCTGCGGCTTATAGACAGGTGCGGCCTATATATGTACAAAAATAAAATTCTTTGAAAATTTTGTTGATGCGGCTTATATTCAGGTGCGCTCAATAGTCCGGAAATTACGGTAGATATAAAAGTATAGATAGTCCTCTGTACAAAATTCTGACCTGTTTCTTGGCCTGGTGGCATCAGTTGCTTTTTTCTGTTGAGATAGACCGGTTTAATGCCAGGCGGTAAAGCAATAAAATCTCCATGGAGACAAAGCAGGCGGTGGACCCTCTATTAGCAAAGCTACGTAATGCACCTTTAACATGGCTAGACTGTATAGAGAAGTGGACTAAGGGAGTGTGGTGTCACCCATGGTTTTTGGCTCCAGTCAAATGAAGCTCACGATGCTAGCAGTTATAAGAGCGAATTTGGAGCCAGCTCCATATTAGGAATAGGAATTTATTTACGGACAAACAAGGGAAATAAAAACACCAGAATCATGCAGAGCGGGTTTATACGAACATTGACACTGACAAAATGACAAGCCTGACAGCAGCAGTTAAAGAGAGAGGGGTGTCAATTTTCCAATATAAAGTAAATTGGCAAGAGTCGATGGAGCCGGAAGCGCCCCCATGATCATTTCCTTGGAATGCGCTGGCTAACGGGTTAGCTCTGTCCATTTATACAGTCTATGATTTTAGCCTCATGATTGACTGCAGCTGTGATAACTTAAGACTTTCCCAAACAGTTTTGCATGTCATCGTAATTATATTTAACACTACTCCTTAAACTTTTAGATTTGATTATGACACAGTTTACGGATATACAATTTGTATTAACCCACTGAATCACCAATTAACACCATCAGGTAAAGAGATGTCACAGTGGAGAACATGGGACCAGCATTCAGCCTGACATTTCCATCAAAGGGCGTGGGGTTTACTGCGTTATAATTGTGCCGTGCCCTCTATTACCGCACGGCTAATGATGGAAGCTATATCTACATTGATTTACATGGACGGGGCTCCTCTCCGCCCTCGTCATAACAAGAGAATAGACTCACTCAGGGTTTGTGATGAATAATGCAGAGACAGACAGACATCCTCCCATCAGCCCATATGAGCTCAGACAAGCGCAGCAGGCAGCACACACATTGGATTTATACTTTGGGAGAATAGGTCGTCATCTTTTGAACAGGTTAATGACTGTCAGTGGGGGTGTAATTGTGTGTCCTTATTGAAGTAGAATTATAGATTTTTCTTTTCTTTTCAAGTGAATTTTTATTACTTCTTTCAAATGGCTTTCAACGGAAAACAGGTTGTCTGCAGACCTCTATAATTGACTATATCATTCAGCATTAAGGTGCACTGTGTAACATTTCCAGTGGAGATTTTAGTGCTTTGCCTAGATGTTCAGAAATAAACTGACTTTAAAATTGACTTACTTACTCTGCTTTATGTTGCCTGTCCATAGAGCTGATCTTGGCTGTCCTGGTATTGTTTCTTGCTTGTCTTTTTGGAGACAGATACTTTAAATGCCATACTATGGAATATTCCAAACAAAGCAATAATATCCCCATGGAGACAAGCAGGTGGTGGGCCTATAGTGCAACTTTAAATTTGATTTCACATAAAGGTGTACATGTAAGTTTTCTGGTGGTTTCTGATTATACTACATGCTCCTCTCCATCTACAGAGCATTAATCTTATCTATCTCCATGGAGACAAGCAGATGGCCAAGTTACAGGTCAAATCTGTGGAGAGGTTTAATATCATACTGCAAGTAATAGCAAAACCGTGTAAAGTAGAGTGTCCTACTTCTATTCCCACTAGAAAAGTTACATAATGCACCTTTAAGGGCATAATCATTTTCATTTCCAAGCATACTTGAAGTAGAGTTCATATAAAACGTTCGTAAGTGTTTATTTAATATGGACAGATTGGACCCTCAGCTTGTGGTCAATAAGTAAAGTTTGTAGTAAAAATAAGTAATTCAGGGGTATATATATAATAGCTATTTTTGATATGATTCTTGATGCTCTGAAACTGAGCTTTGAAATGATAATGTGAAAGTATGTGATGTGCTTTCCAAACCCTCTCCCGTCAGCACTGGGCTTTTTTCCATGCAGCTTTCAGTGTAGAGTCCTGTGTCTTTGATAGGATTAACATGGAGGTTTAATTAAATAAATGTTGCACAGACTATTAGGTGATTGTTTGTGGCTGTGAGTGTCATTGCTTCAGGTGTCAGTGCATTTGAAGAGATACTTTCTGAATCTTCTCACTTGTTCAGTGGAGGAGGGCAGGAGTCTCAGTGTAGTCTATTAGATGAAATGTTTAGGGTTACATAAGTTTTATGAATGGGCAGCAATTCTTTATAAATATTGCTGATCTTTTTTTTTTTTTTTTACATTTTGGTAATTGTGAACTACATCAACTATAAACACTATAGTCAATCGAGCCATCAAATTTAAAAGCGCTTTGCAGTAGCACTATTCAAGTCTTTTACTGATGATACAAGAGAACGATTACTGTCTACATCTCCAAAGCTCAAAATGCTCTGTTCCATTTTGTGATGTCATGAAGCGGTAGTTTTCAAGATACAGCTACATTTTAGCTTTTGTTTAGTACAGATTGCCAATTCCAGAGCTGAAATTATCCAAATAATTCTAGTGACGGTGTATGGAGTTGTGAAGCACTTCTTGTATTACCATATGACAACACAAGGTCAAACAAAGTGTTTTCTGTTTGAGAGAAGAACACAGCCTAAATATGCAGGGTTTATGTTTGGGTGTGTTAAATGTGTGAATGAAACAAAACACAACTCCAGGTATGTTTTTGATGAGGAAACAATATTATAACAGAGATCAGAAAATAGAGTAATATGAGTTATAATTTGAACATTATTTGAACATAATGGCAACTATTTGTATCGTTGCCATTAACGATTAACAGTTCAAATTGAATATTATCTTTTGAATGGTTCTTTATTAACACTTCATTTGGAAAAAATGCTCAAAATGTTGCACTTAACAGTAAGATGAAACCCATGAGTAGATTTCATAATAGTTAAGAGTACAGTTTGTAAATGAACTTCAAATGGAACTGGTTTGTTTTTGTGATTATACGCCAACCTTTGCACTCATATAAATTCAGCATGCATCTGAAAATCCCACTGGCATTCTCACATCCGCTCCCTGTCTGAGTATCGGTGCAGTCTTGGCTCTGGCCGTGGGGAGGAGGTGACTTTCACTGTTTACACCGCTGGTCAAATGGGAGCTGTCTATCCCCGAAAGAGCCCTATGAGTTTGCGCGTCTTCTGAGGAAAATAGCTAGCACCTTCATTTACACGCTGCCTGGTGCATCATTATTAGCACTAAGTGATTGTGACAAAAATTAATTTGGCACTCTCACCCTTTACACAGCAGTTGGATGTTGTTTTTCACTTTTAAATTGATCTCACATGGGTTTTAATGGGTTATTTTATGGCATTATAACATGTTAACATTCTTGAATTTGATGAGGACAGTAGCTCAGATGGACGGTATAGGGACAATATAGCTATGCGTAAAACAATAGGCTGTATCTACAAATGTTGTGTTATCATTGTCACTGTAAATAAAATAAATACATTTACTCTAAAGTCATGTTAGTGATAAAAAATGTCAGTGTCGCTTTCTTAGCAACACACTCAAGTTGGGTCAAATATCTACTGGTTAGATCGGGGATTGTACTACCAACCTTACAAGCTCACCTTGTTCAGTTCTTCAAGGTATTTCTTTAGCAATAAAAACGCCTGCAGCAGAATGAATACAAGATATGTTTGATGATAAGTAGCAGACCCATCATCAGAATACAATCAATACTGTATTGGCAGACAATATTGACAGTAATATATAATATATATAAAGGATTTGAATGTGGTTTGTGAGGCCACTGGATAAAGTATTTTTACTGTCAGAAGTCGACATCTTAAGGAAGTATACACATTTTATAATTTTGTAGTAATTAGTAACATCTTGTGAGAATTTATTTTGTGAGAATTGATCAGACAACTGGTTTTATCCAGATTAAGGGGCACAACAAATTCACATATAATTCAGGACAGATTTCAATGACTGTCCTATTTTGATTGTCACATTAATTATTATCCCCATTACAAATGAAATTCTTCCATTGTACATCCCCACCTCTACAGTCTATACTAGATACACTGGTAGAAAGGAAAGGGCATAGTCTGTCTCAGGTGCTTTCTTTACTGGTGCATGTAGGACTTGTCTCTTCCTGTTGTCACTGAGTCTTTGAGTGGAAGGTCAGAGGAGGTGAGTCCACGTGTCTCCCGCCCAGGCACATGGAGGACGAGGAAGGGGAGGAGGGGGAAGCCGGTTGCCACGGTAATTGTCTTGTTTGTGAATGTTGGGCGATGTGAAGGAGCACAACATTGCGCCTCATCACAGGGCCCATAATAAGTCATTGAACTAAGCTTTCATTAGGCCTGGTTCAGGTGAAAGGGTCAGAGAAAATGGGTTGTGTTCGTGTTGATAATGTCATGATTTCAGATGGCAGGCTTGGCCCATATAACTCCATGGATGATTCACTGTTTTTGAAAGAAATGTCACAGAAATCCATGGATGATGTTGTTGTTTTGTTTCGTTCCGTCAGTCAACCCCAAGGCAGCTGTGGCTATACAAAAGTAGCTTCCCACCACCAAGTGTACAATAATTGAATGATGACTATAGTCCAGAGCCATGAGAGGTGTGTCAGGTTTAACAGTGCTATATAAATAAGGCTCAGTTGTCATAATAAAACATGCCTGAAATTTGACACTTTACTGACATCATAACTAGAATTCTGACCTACTGGGAGTAAATAATGATTAATATACATATATATATATATTTTTGTTGGATTTTCAGAAATTTTAAATGTTGTTTTTTTTTTTTTATTTATTCTGTAATGGAACAATTGCATTTCAGTTTTATAATTTTATAATTTTCATTAGTGACCAGCAGGAGATATACAGTTAGAAAATATATATGTAGCCAAATGTATTAATTTGAATAAAGTGATTCACACGTTACACTATGTCAGCTCTCAGTATGATACGGGAACTCCTTATTAAACAGGTGTCTCCTGTAGCTGCCATAAGGATCACTGTGCAAAGAGGAACCCAGGACAGATCCCAGCCCAGAGCCGCTCAGAGCCAACATATGGTACCAAACGACCACCCAGGCACTGCCCATCTGCACCAGGGCGCGCCGCACTGCTGTTGTGTTAAAGGCGCTGAACCTCACTTTTACTTTATTAAAGATATGAAAAATAACTAGTTCATTTTAAACAATTTGCCATTTTCCAACATTGTTCCTCACTTGCCTTATGCATTCGGATCATCCATACTTTTCACCTAGAATTTATAAGCACTATTCACTACCAAACAGAGCAGAGTTATGCTGTCACGGTAATGCTAACAACAACTAGCATGGTAACAGTGCACTTCCTGATTATTGGAAAAAGAAATGCTTTGTAATTAGATGCTGACAGTAGACAGCTGACTTATTTTAATGTCAAGAGCTACTTATACAATTATCTCTGCTGGGGCAAGACAAAATTGACTTAAATGCATAGAAAAATCAGTTACAGAGCCTGTAATACTGCAGCAGACTTGGAGAAATGGTATAAACATTTTTACTTAACATCTGTGTTTTTATTAAGTTGGACTTTAAAGCAGTTCACTGAGTCTTTCATAGCTGTACGGATGATAGAAAGATGTCAAGGTGAGATGTCCTGATCTATTGAAGTCTGCCTGAGATTAATTAACAAATAATAAATCTGATAGTATCAAGTAGTGTGATGCGCAATGTCAAATATGCAACGTATATGCAGGTCCCACTGGGTTATATTATCTACTATCTATCTAAAAGTGGGTTACACTTTTTGGGAGACCTGGTCGAGATGGGTATAGTTTACATGCAACACAACATTACACAGACAGACATCACTTTAGACAAACATACATACAAACAATCATGTTCTATTAAACACTATTTAAAACATTATTATTAGGTATATGATTTACATATAGTTTTACATGGTCAGGATAAAATATGACCTCATGCATTATTCAACTTATGCAAACTCCAGTACATCAAAATTAGATACAAATCTGGTGATGGCCTTGCTGAAGGACACAACATAACAACAGTAGGCCATTGACTAAACTGGGATCAAACCAGCAACCAAAACCTTTGAATTAGTGGGTGAAGTCTTTGATCCATTGCCACCTCTCAGTAGTGTCTGTGTGGATATAAGTCATTTCTCTTGCAGCACTCATAGACTACATACTGTTGAGTTGCCGTTAAAGAGTGCCTTCTCTGACACTGACTGTCTTTGCTACTTAAATGGGACTCCTGTAATCCCATTGACACACTGTGGGAGCTAAGCCTCAAAGGACTGAGCAGAGGACCTCGGGGCTTACATTCTCCTCCAGTCTCAAACGTCATCCAAATTACTGTGCAATTCTCCAGCCCCTGAGTAGCACCAAGGACACATTAAGTGCTATCATTGTTCAAAATTGGTTGTGGTGAACTGTTTCTGTGGTCGTCGTCATCATTTTAGGCTACATTCACATTAACTAACCAAATCTAAATTGGGACTAAACTGGGACAAACCCTGGAACTAAACCTGGATTAGATCTTGACAAAACCAGAACAGAATCAAACCAAGTCTACAGCAGGACTAATGGGATCAAACCAGGACTAAATCTAAGTTTTCTTCTTTTATCAGTTTCCTTGGTCATCTTGTCTCACAAGCTTTATTAATAGACACTTACCTTGGGCAGCCTGTTTCTTAACTGACTGGCCTATGGTGCCTGATACTTGTCCTGGGTTGGTCCTGGTTTGAGTCCAGTTTAGTCAAGGTGAGTTAGTTTGGTCTGCACTAGTCCCAGTTTAGTCCTTATCACAATAACACAATGTCAAACTACACATTTTGATATGTAAAAGACTTTGATATTGACTCCTATGATTAAAAAGAGAATAGAGAATAGAATATGCAGTATTTTTTCCCCACAAAATAATAGTAGTTTCTTTAATATCACCATGTGGTCTATAGTTCTGATATTTAGACCATTCTATAAAACCATTCTGCTGTCGGACTCGTTACACCTACGCTTATTTTTCGCTCACTACTGTTGACCAGTGGTTTAGTTGTGCTCATCTGTGAAACCTAAAGGACTTGGTCTTGCTCCAGCTGTGTACATGTGCATATGAGCGGCTCTTGACTGCAGAGGCTGGCAGCTCATTGGACAGGACTGCGGGGTCTTTGTCCTCCACAGATGGGGGTATAATTGTTCTTTGTTCAAACCTCTGCATCTCTTTGAAGTCTCTCATTCAATTTACATCCTTACAGATTCTCCCTCCCCTTTCACTTCTCTATAGCATCCACCCGCGCTATTGGTGTCAAACCCCTGTGTAGTAATTACAGGGCAGCGTATAGAGATATAAGGGGAAGAGGCTACTGCACTGATCATGGAAGACTTACTGAAACTTTGGAGACCTACACTTTCTCAACATTAGATTAAATGAATGATTCATACAGTGGAGGGCAAGAAAAATAGTCAGCAATAATTCAGTATAATTATTCAGCTTCCTCCCACTGTCACTGTCACGTTGATCTTTTGCACACTGCACAAAATGAATATACTGAAAAAAAAATGACTTGAACTCAGGTCATCTTCATTTGAGTTGTTTTGAATTAGCTAAAAGTGCAACAAATTTTCACATGGAAGGTGTGCATCTGTTTGTCTCCAGGGAGCATTGTTTTTCCTGAAATGTTTCACAGTATAGGATTAAACATCTTTTTCTGTGGAGTCAAGCAGCAAGCTGGAGTTTAGATCAGTGTAGCGAGCCCCCACTCACAGTAAGATTGCACGTGTTTTTTATTGACAATAAAACACATATATTTGAATAAATATAAGATAGATAAATTTAATGCTATGCTGTGGAATTCCTGGAAAAGTAAACTCATCTCCATGGAGACAAGTAAGCAATGGACAGTCCACAAGAAAAGTTACGTAATGCACCTTTTGTTACTTGATGGGTCTTATTTATTTGACTTGTTCAAAACATTTGAATATATATTTCAATACATTGCTTGAAATTCATTACCAATGGAAGAAAACTGCACAAACTCTATTGTGCAATAAATGTTTTATTTATTTATTTATTTATTTCATGTTGAAATTATCTTAGAAACAGTTAATTGTTAAAAGTTAATATTCTATGTCATATTATATGCAATTAAATCTAATCTAGCCTAAACTGTTCTGATCCAGTTTAATACTCTGACTACAAGGCTAGAACAAGGATTTTTTGACAGTGCTCCAGCAGCAGTGTACATAGTTGGTTAATGCAAAAAACAAATTAATGTTTATGTATTTTATGTATTATTCAAGTGTGTGTGTGTATTGAATAACTTAGCTAACCCAGACACTTATGAATGTAATGAAGCCCACTTAAGTTAGTCTAAGATATTATGTGGCTTTTGAGACTCTGTTGCTTCTCAGTGCCAAACCTCCCCAAGGAGAGGCCTGTTTATGCATGAAAAGCACTGGCAGCTCACTCAGAGTCTGAGCGAAGCAGTGAGACAGGGAGCTGCCTCCAAGAAAACACATTTGTTCTATTTTGTTATATTTGCAGGAAAAAAAAATTGCATATATATAAAAAGAGCTACACAAAAACAACATCATTTAAAGGTGCTATATGTAACTTTTCTTATGGAGGGTTCACCACCAGCTTGTCTCCATTCCATGGACATGGACACAACTGCATATTTTTTTTTAATTACAGCTATTTTTTTATAGCCACAACGATACCTTGAACAACATGCATTATTACTGTGAGCTGGGTCACCTCTTCATAGATCTGACCTATAATTTATTTGGCATAGTGGGATCACCTGCTTGTCTTCATGAAGATAGTTAAGTTTGACAAAGATTTGATTGTCTGTAACACTGACAGACAAGCAGGTGGCGGACATTCTGAGAAAAAAGTTGCACAGTGCACTTTAAATAGTTTAAATAACATGATTTAATAAGCACGTTTATCTTTATTTGAGTAGACAAGGGGAAATAAAGGGTTAGTATTTTAAACTTGAAATGAGAGAAAGCATTCAAATCTACTTTAATTGTGAAAACTTACACCAGAAAAGTAGATACATTAAATAAATTTGAATTATTAATTATTTACATTTATTTTATGGGCCCCTGAAGCCCTGGACCCGGATAAAGCAGAAGAAAATGGATGGACTAAAAAACTACTAATACTTTTAAATATGTCTTTATGCATTCAGTTTTAGCTTTATATTTTATGTGCATGTTACTTTTATATGTATCACTTTTATTCTCAATCACTTGTGCTTATCTTCCTTATATACTGTATTGCCTTGACTTTTTGCACTTGAAATACAATAAAAAAAAAAAAAAAAAGTCATACTCTATTGGCAGGTGAAATTATATTTTGTGATTCAAAATATAGTCAAAATCTACTAAATCCAGATAACATTCATAATCCAAGTGTTGTTTTGGGGTCAGGGTCGCGTTAACCTGTTGCTTACTTGTTGCCATGGGCTACCTGTTGCTAACCGCGTGTTTTCTTTGTCGACTTTACTATAGATAAAGAACGCAGCGGCCAATGTGCTGAGGGAGACGTGGCTCATCTACAAACACACCAAACTGATGAAGAAGATCGACCACTCCAGAGTCCGAAAGCATCAGCGCAAGTTCCTGCAGGCCATCCATCAGTGAGTGTACCATAATGAAACCTTAGAAATCTGCTTTCTGTCCACCCACAACTCAGATCAATATGCATAATCATCTAGTCTCCACACACGAGAGCACACACATTGGGTTTACATGTCTTAATGGGAGCTTACATTGACTTACATTTATTTCCTGTATTCTGATCCTAGCCTTGAAGGGCCCATAGAACACAGTTTTCTGATCTGTTATACTGTTGTTCCCTCATCACAAACATACCCGGAGTTGTGTTTTGTTTCATTCACACATGTTTAACAGTTCTTCTCTCAAACAGAAAACACTCCACTGTGTTTTTAAAATTCAAACACCTTCACTTGAATCATTTGGATGATTCCAGCCCGGAAAATGCCAGTCTCTACTAAAGCTGTTAACTACCACTTGACATCACACAGTGGAACAGAACATTTTGAGCTATGGAGATGTCTCCATGTGAGCTATGGAGATGTAGACAGACTAATAATAAAGGGTTCCTCAAACATGTGAGAATGAAACAAAACTCAGGTATGTTTTTGATGAGGTAACACCATTCTAACATGGTTTAAAGTTCATTAAAGTCAATTTCGCATAATATAGGACCTTTAAAAGTGCTCTACCTGATTTTTTAACGCTCTTAAAAAATAGTTTGTTTTAAATTGTTTCTAGTTATTCCTCACTTAACTTATGCATTCCAAGCATCCTAATTATTCACTCCAATTAGTTTTTCACAACTGTGGAGTTCTGCTATCACAGTAAAACTAACAACAACAACAATCTCCTGCTTAACGCTTTATCATTAGATGCAGACACATATAGGCATATAGTTTGACCTCAAGAGCTCCTTATAGAATATATCTGTAATGAGGTAAGACAAATTTTGCTCAAATACATGAAAAATATCAGCACAGGGCCTTTAAAGGTGCACTATGTTACTATTTAACCATGGATAGTTATACCTGCCTAACTTTAACGTAAACGCTAACCAAGTACTCCAACCACTAGAGGACAGTAAAGTAACTAAAAGTATTTCCTCAATAGCTATTATTTAAATATTCATATCATCATATTATTGCAATATATCACAAATATGCTAAAAGTTATCAGTATAACAATTTCAATATTATCTTGTAGATGATTATACCATCGACTGTGGATTATACACATATATCTCAGCTAGCCCTATATGTTTACGTTATGTACGTCTTAATCCTTATGCTAACTTTAGTATTATATTGCAGCTAATATCAGGAAGCCTTTATAGCCTTTCATGTGACTAAAAATTAAATGGTGCTTGAATTTGGCTTGTGGCTTTGATCTTGAACAGGTCACGCCAAGCTTAAAAACATTTGAATAATGCATCTTGTTAAGCTGGAGTAAGAAGACCCCATACTCTTTTAATTGTGACATCCAGGCACATTCAGGGCCTTTTTCTTCAAAAATAAGAATAGGAAGTGGGAGCTATCACAATGAGGAAAAGGTCAATCATTAGCATATTGTCGAATGTATTGAGAGGCAGTTTATTTATAAAATTCAGCTCTTTGCCCTACCAGCGTGTGTTCATGCATTATAGATGTTTTAAAATTAGATCTGTATCAGAGGATTATGGCTTTCGAGATCCCTGGTGTGCAATACAAAATGCCAAGTTTGGGACAATACTGGGGTGCATGGAGCAGTAAACAGTTCGTGCTTCTATCCCAGTAAGTATTTTATAACATAGTAACAAACCTAAAGATGCACTAAGTAACTTTTCTGGTAAAAGGTCAGTCACCTGCATGGAGATATTATTGCTTTACCTGGTATTTCACACAATCTCTTGCATTTATTGAATTGCACGTATTGCTCACCTTGACAAACATGCATTTTTACTCTGAAAGGTTCGTTTCTCCATAGATCTAATCTGTAACTTGGCCTGATGGTGTCACCTTTTTGTCTCTTTGGAGAGTGATGAATTTAATGTTACACTGGTGAACATAAAACATTTCAATGCACTAAGTTAAACACAGTTAAACTTAATTCCACTGTCCACATTTTATGAGTTCAAATAGCACAGCATTAAAAAGAGGAATATTAACTACTAACCTGATACAGGATAGGATACATGGATAGGATTTTAAACAACAGAGTTACAAATAAATTAGGTCTATAACTTTGACAGTACAGAAGTAATTGTTTGAAATACACTGATTCATGTATTAGCCAAATAATGTTTATTTTAAGTTTTTCCATAATCACTCAGCCTTAATTAGCCGAAAATAGACGTAAACCAGCCAAAACTACTCAAATCTACATTTTCATTTTCAATTAATTTTATGTATATATATACTGTATATATAGGTTAGATTCTTTGCAGTGCAGGAAGGACGAATGAGGCAAGGTGACCGTTCCACATGCTGTTGTAGACCCGGGGGGATTAGCTCTCTGGACCGGTCACTGTTTTTTTTTTTCTTTCTTTCTTTTTCAAACGTGTGGCTGTATCTCTCATGTGTATCTCTCTAAATGCAGACTACGCAGCGTGAAAATGGAGCAGCGCAAACTCAGCGATCAAGCCAACACACTAGTGGATTTATCAAAGGTAAAGAGTCCTGCCGTCACGTCATTGAAATGTACTGACAGGGTGTGACATGCTTTGGTCCAGCGCCCAACTCAAATATATTGTGGTTGTTTAGCCACGCCGACTGTCCGGCATTGTGTCTCCTAGCAACGGGAAGAAGTGATAAAACAGGGATGATTGTGAGAGATAGAGAGGGCGAGAGATAGACAGAGAGAAAGAGAGAGGGATGAGGAGCGGTGTAAGGAGAAAGCTGGAAGAGAGGAGAAATAGAGGAGAGGGAAAGAGAGAGAATGGGGGGGCAGAGAGTGAGAGAGAGGAGGAGCCGTAGAGAAGAAGAGATAGAGGTGAGGGGGGGGGCAGGGAGGTAGGGACAGAGAGGGTGGAGAGAAAAAAACAAAGAGATGGAGAGAGAGAGAAGAGAGAGAGTTGAGAGAAAAAAGAGGTGGATAGGTAAAGGAGAGAAAGAAGGGGAAGAGTGGGAAGTGGGGAAGTAGAGAGAAGAGAGGGACGGGAGAGATTAAGGGAGGCAGAGAGAAGAGCTAGGAGTACAAGGAGAGAAAGGAGGAGAAGAGTGTGAGAAAGATAAAGAATCAGGGGTAAAATAGGTGAGAGAGAAAGATAGAAGGATGGACAAAGGGGGAGGAGAAAGAATGAGACTGTAATAAAGAGAAGAGAGAGAAGAGGAGGTAAAATAAAAGAGAGAGGGGAAAGAGAGAGAGACTTTGACTTTAGGCCTACATTTATTTATCCATCAGAAACACTGAAGCAATGAGAGGAGAGACAGAACAGGGAGGAGCGAGAGAGGTGTAAAAAAAAAGGAGAGAGTGAGACAGAACTAAAAGAGAGGGAGGAGGAGAGAGAGAAAGAGAGGGAGAAAAGGGTGGGGAAGAATCATGCTTTTCTGTGGACACGTGTGGGCGTTATAGTGAGAATGGGAGCACACATGTTTTTTGTATTTGAAAGGGACAAAAAAAACACGGTGTCGTTTGTCTTTTTGGTCAGAGATGCCCTAAGCAACAAACATTTTGGTAGTGTTATTATCTCTTCTCAATGACTGGCTCTGAATTGGCCACTTGTGCGTTCACCATGGTTACGGAGGTCGGGACGTGCAATCTGTGTGTTTCATATTGTTAGGATGTCCACAAAGAGAATCCCTCCAGCCCGTGTCTTAGTCACCTTCCATCGTGCTCATGCTATGCCCTCTTGTACTGTCTATTACCTAACCCTCCTTCCCCTCTCCCGCCCCGCTCCCTCCCATTTGAATCACCACAGTAACAACCTGTGCTCGGCTCATTTATGGCCAGGGAAGACGTTTTATGAAGTTTACAGAGTCCACAGGTGGTATAAAATGAAGAGCTGGGGTTATGGATGTAGATAAGAAGTGGTCAAAGTGCAGCTAAGAGGTAAACAGGTGCAGGAAAACTATTTATACACTCAACTTGTAGCAACATTAAATGGCGTACTATTCTCAATGGAAAGAAAATCATAGAATACTACTGAATTGTGACACCTTTAGCAAACTATTCAATATTGTATTCTTGTTTTAACATGTTGTTGATGATGATGAGACCACATAAAAGACCCAAATATTATAAAGTGATTTGATTTATTTAATTCTTGTTTGTAGAAAAAAAAAAAAGTATTTCAGCAAAATTTTACAGCATAAAAATTTACCAAAGACAAGAATAAATACCATTTCAAATTGATATTATACAATGTGACTGCTGTTGGCAGAGCAGATTGTTTAAGTATGTTTGTGTGACATTAAAATAAGCAGTTTTATACTTTTATATGGGGACTGGCTTCTCCAGTCACTTGTATCATATGGAGCATTCAATAATACATATGCTTGCCAAGTGATTGCATTGTAACACGCATACAAGATTACAGTCTGTTTAAGTCTATGGGTATCCCTCCACCATAAAAGTTTTCCTTGATTGCACAAATGCTGACTGTCCATCTTGTCACAGATGCAGAGTGTGATGTACGAGCTCATGTCTGAACTGAACGACCGCAGTGAGGACCTGGAGCGACAGATGTTGTCTTTGGAGCAGCGCGTGGAGCAGCTGACTGCCGGATTCAACGCCCTGCCTGCCCACCTCTCTGCCACCCTCAGTGCCCAACATGCCGCTCTGGTGCACCTCCTCCGCGAACGGGACTCCAGGGACCACCACCGGAGCGGCCCAGGCGGGGGGAGCGATATGGGGTTAGTGGGTGCGGTGGTGCCTCTGTCCCCAGCATCTCCTTTAACTCACGTCCCATCTTCAGCCTCTCCGATCCAGGTTACCTCGCCAGCACAAACGCCCGCCCCAGTGCTCACTTTAGCTCTCGAGTCACCCCTCTCACCCCCGCCAATGAGCCCTGAAGGCAGCCTAGAGGCCAGTAAGACTCCAAACACTTGCACAACCAGCTGCTGAGTGGGACACATATGTGGAGAGTGAACAGGGACCACGATTTGTCCCATCTCCTCGGACTAAAAAAAGAGACAGCACTAGAGTAATACGCACGGTGGTCCTGTGATATCACGCTTCCAGGCAAAAAGGGCAGAGGAGGGGGCAAAATGAAGAGGACTAAGACAGAGAGGCGATATGAAAGATGGGACACAAGTGAGGGATTTTGGATCGATTTCCATGGAGAAAAATGGAGATGAAACTGCAACTAAAAGGTGAGGGGGAGGCAGCATGTCAGCCAGAGGAATAGCCAGAGGACAAGAAAGGAGGAGCAAAAAAGGGAATAATTATATGAACTCCAAATGGATCCGCTCATATTACTGAAAAGGCCTTTACTCTTTCTATTGCTCTCTCTCTTCCCTCTCTCACAACCTCTCCTTTCTTTCATGGGGAAAGAATGACCATGACTTTTTATCCTGATGATGTATTTTATAAGTGAATGCGAAATTATGTGTTAACGAACATCCCTTTAACAGATGGTCCGTCCAATGCGACCGCTTAACAATGCTAGTGGCTTGCACAACACACGCACACATGGCAATCACACACGCACTGCATGCACTAAAGAGTTATACAATGTCTTAGATCAGTGGCTCTCAAACCAGTTACCACCTATGGGAAGATATGGATTCCACCAGAGTTAAACCAGGTCTATAACAGGTCTAAACTAGGGCTAAACCAGTTCTGTAATATGACTATTCAGGTCTAAATTATAACTACGAGATAGCTATAAAAACCTACCCAAGTTCTTACCCAAAGCAGGTCAAAGAAATGGAACAAATTAAAATTAACCAAAATATTTGAGCTGTAGAAAGCCTTGCATACCACCAGAAGGGGCCCGAGTACCACTAGATCTAAACCACGTCTATAACAAGGCAATTCCAGTTCTAAACTAGGTCCACCAGGTCTGAAATATGACTACAGAAAAACTTACCCAAAGGAGGACAAAGAAGTAAAGAATAAATGTGGCTCTAAATAAGCAAATATTTGAACTTTGTGTACCACCAGAAGGGGCTCAGACACCAAGGGCTCAAAAGCTAAACCATGTCTGAATATGAAATAGAATTACACACTAGATAAATCAGGTCTATAAATAGGACTATCACAGCTCTAAATTATGACTACAACATAGCTACTGATAATCTAGCCAAGTACTTAGCCAAAAAAGGAAAGAAGTGGATAAAATGGGCTCTAAATTAAAGTATTTGAACTGTAGAGGAGCTGTAGAGGGACTTGCGTACCACCAGAATGGACTTAAGTATCACCAGATCTAAACCAGGTCTATAAAGAACTATTCCAGGTCTAAACTAGATCTGAAATATGACTACAACATCACTACAGAAAATATAACAAAGAACTTAACAAAAAAAAAGAAGAAACACAAGCCAAACTCAAGATCTGGAGATGTGACCCCTGGCGAATGGGTCAAAAACAGAGGACAAATTTCCCTGCAGCAGGTATAAAAAAAACGTACTTTAACCAGAAGAGGCTTGTACACTCCCCGATTTAAGCCAGTTCAGTAAGAGACTACACCAGATCTAAAATATGACTACAGCATAGCTGCAGAGAATTTAACCAAAAGGTGGCCCAAAGAAGGACAAAAAACTGGATTAAATTGACTCAGTAAAGGACCTTGCATACCACCAGATGGGGCTCGCCTACCACTGTTTGAGAACCACTGTTTTCGATATAGCCCCTTTTACATGATGCACTAGCCTTTAAGCTAACACTAAAGCCTAAACTGCCAAGCACTCAATGCACTGTCACTATCTCCGAGCACTGCCAGTCACTGCAGACTCTGTCAAACACACCATGTTCTGTCATGAATGTGAGCTAATGCTGTCGTCAAGGTTTAGCCAAGCATTTCTGTTACATTCAGCTACTCTTTGCAGACTAGATGCTCATTGAAGCTTTAAAATAACAGACCAAACTCAAATAAGATCAAATTACACTGTAAAATCTGAATATTTTAAAGGGCCGCTGTGTTACTTTTCTGCTGGAGAATCTACTACTGTACCTGTCTCCAGTGAGAGGTTACTCCCTTGCGCAGAATGTTCTACAGTATGGCATAACATATCTATTATACATGTTTTTATTGCTCTTTAATTCTTTGAAAATTGCTGTAATCTGTGGAGATGCATAAGTTAAACGCCATATGTCCTGGTCAAAGCAGGTGACCCTCCACCAGAAAAGTTACATAATGAAACTCTAAAAACAGATGAATACTGTTAGTACAAAAAGATTTTATTTATTTTTACTGAAAAATATCTTTTGCTGAACAGATTTGGTTTGAAGATGCATTCATATTTGAGTGTGGGTTGGAGCTTTGCACATTCTGTACCTATGCTCCAGAGTCACAGAGTCAAATGTTGGTATAAAAAAACACTGGAATTGGAGACAGTTGACTGAACAATCAAAAGTTTATTTATTAATAATAAATGATGTTTTAGAAATAGAAGGGCCTTGTGGTGTGTTTGCAGAAGATGTTCTGTTGCTATTTTTTACAATAGAGGTTTATGTTGGCTGTCTCAATTTGTATGGGTTAAATTAATGTTGACGTTAAGGTTGCGTTCATGACATTTGAATATTACTACCACTTTTTGATACAAGTGGAAAAACTCCCAAAAACAGCTTTTTGACAATTGCAATACAATTCTGTTCCTGCTGCAACCTCGTCAGTGGATTTCAGATTTATGAAAATGTGGGATCTTTGCCATAGAAATGAATTCCCAATCCAAAGCTAAATATTTTCTGATCAAAAGTCCTCAAAATGGTGCCTATAAATAGAAAACTGAACCCATATGTAGACCGTTCAAAATGTTGTGATGTCTTGTGAACACAACCTGTTTTTATGTTTTGTACATGTGACTCTTGAAAAAAAGGGAGATAACCTCACTGCCACTGTTCTTCAAGTCTGCCATCTCAAATCAACTTCATGAATGTATTCTGTGTATAGAGATACACACTGTTACTGGCTCCATCTCGTAAGACTGCCACGCATTTACACAAGCCCACTCACACTAACACACGACTGTACACACACACACATACACACATACACACACTCTACAACAACCAAAGTGCTCTATTTTAAATGGATTTCAATAAAAGGCAGGGAACGCCGCTATCACTAGGGACACAGAGCAGGGGGCGGTGCAGAAATCCTGACAATATTTCAGAGGGAAAACTGTGAAACCTGGGACTGAGCATGGACAGTGGTCTCACCAATGGAACGACGTGGAGGAGGTGGTCTACGGATGAACCCAAGGCAACACAACTAAACCTTATAAAGGATAATGGCCATGAAGGAACAGCTGTCACAGAATAACTGAACACAAGACTCTAAGATATCAGCGGTAGAAATTGTATGGGATGATCAAAGAAAAAAGCCTATATTGTTGCTATGGAGGCGCACTTATACTGTCCAATAGTGACACGCTGTGGCTGGAAAACTTATATACGCTTGGAAAAAATGTACAGTATGCTACTAATGAAATTTAGCTTTGTAATGCTTAGTTTTTTTACCATTATGATTAAACGCAGTCATAGCTGATATCAAATATTACTAAACTAGTATTCTTCTCATGCGTCATTTGGATTATAATATATGTATTATGATATCTTAATTATGAACAAGGAAAGTGCCGTTTCAGGTTGAAATGATTTTGTAATTTTATTTTAACAGAGAGAATTAATAAAGTATATATCTATAACAATACAGAGCCTATGTGCTTTTGTTGTTATCAGATCTTATCATCTTACTGCGATTGTATGTTTAAAATAGGCAGATAACTATTGACATTCCAAGAAGCAGGTCTATAAGGTGAACAATTAGATGCAAGTATTGTAGAATAATAATATTAGCTGTGGTGGAAATATGATAAAAAGCAAAAGGAGTAATGGTTCTGTTGATATAGTTGTAGTATTGGTTTGTTTGTGAAGTATTTGTAGTAATGTAAACACCTCAAGTACATTTATCACAGTATTATTGTTCATAATAATAAAAATATGACTGTCATTCTAGTTGCCCTTTAGCTGACATACCAGCAATAAGTTCAATAACAAAAACATTTAAAAAAACATTATACTAATATTTAAATTAATGCATCCGTGGGTATCAGTGAAGCTACAACTGAGTAAATTTGCTCTAGGAGGAGTTAAATACAATTGTCACTGAAAACACTGCAAAGAATACATGGGAAGCCTCATCTATGTTTAAACTGCACTGGCTCTTGCATGTGAACTTTTCATTTGTACTATTTGCTGAAAAAATGGATGTCTACTACTACTATAACTACTACTTTTTTAAGCCCATAAATTCTATCTGCTCTTTAAGGCAATGGAGCTTTAAATATATATCTTGTAGATTATACAGTGGACTATATCAGATTATACTTACAGACTGATAATACGCTTATTCGTGATCTCAAATGCCACCTGCTTGTATCTCTGTAGTCAAATGAAATGTCATGGGGCTGACAGGGCAGTGGAGTGTGTTTTTACCCTTTTATCTGTGTGTGTGTCAGGTTTTGTTCTAACTCTGTTTTCGTTCTGTATTAGTAACCCTCCAGTCTCAGCACAGGGCTCTCACTGCCTGGCTGTTTCCGTGGTAACCGGGACAGCCCTCACACAGCAGCTGAGTGTTTATGCATGCCAGAGCAAAACTGATCATCATCGTTTCACTCTGAGGACATGGAAACCTCAAGCTACACTGTTACATGCTCATTGTTTTCCTGATATCTAAATCTCTACACATCTCATGAATTATGGGAGGACTCATTTGGTCTCTATAGGGCTGCAGCTAACCATTATTTTAGTGTAGTCTCTCAAGATTATTTTTTTGATTCGTTTTTTTCTGTTGTGCATTAGGAGGTTGTGAGAGGGGCTGATGGTGCTGATGGTTTACCCCAGGGCAGCTGTGGCTACTATCAAATATGGAGTGAATAATTAATAATGCAGTGTAACAATAGACCAGTTGGTTTCGTAGGTTTGGTTAAGCCCATTGTGTATTTATTGCACTGTGAGTTCACCAGTGTTACTGATGTACACCTGGTTTCACAAAGTCAGCAGCCTACTGTACTACTGTCTGATCCCAACTTCATGCTCTGCTCCCCAGCGCCTCTTTTTGTTTTGATTGCATTAATGTCTAAAACGTACAGTGAGGACTTGCACTTCAGCCTCTACTGTTCAATTATTTATACAAGGTTAAGTGTTTCCTACATTTTAACTTTTTAAGGCTGCATGCATAAGTAATCAGGGTGACTCTCAGTTTCATGTCATCATTTAAGTTGGAGGGCAAGGGCCTGTTTTTGAAATAACCAAACTGAAATGTTGAACCTTATCACTTTATTATGAAATAATGACGCAACTTTTTAAAACTATTGACTCAACAAAACTCCGGTCTGGTCTCTAAAAGTTGTGAAAAGCGCTTAGAAACTCATTACAGTGAATAAGAAATCATAAGGTAAGTGAGGAACAACTTTGGACCATTTCAAGGTGTTTAAAATGAACTAATTCTGTTTTTATCAGGCACAGAACTTTTAATCATAAATGTAAGCACCAGGTCAAAGCTAAAGGGCAAATTGTGCAAAATTCAGATATACCCTCCATTTTAAATCTATGCAAATCTAAGCAGACTTTTAAAATGTTATGTCACATGAGCACAAGCATTGCACAATATTATCCTGGCTCTATGGTAACAGCAGCCACCCACTCCCTGAGCTGCAAAGACACGTGGTGGAGACAGCGAGGGGAGCAGAGGTTGTTAATTGACCTATTTTTCACAGTGTTCAGTTGAATTGGGATGAAGGGAGAGAGACGATGGTGATTTTAATTACTCCACAGGGGACTTTACAGAGGCACTTTGCAAACTGACAGGACCACTACGGCTGCCAATGGAAAAACTATAGAAAAAAAAAACTTGTAAGGTACAGATTAATGGTATCTGATTTATAATTTAACAAACATGAACGATATTTGATAATGGACAGAATCTGGTATTTCTAAATAGTCCATTAGAATTTGAAAACCACAGTGAGCATATATGAGGGAATAAACTCAAACTAATACACTTTTTGAGCACTTAAATAACATTCAATTAAAGCATAAAATTAAATAAAAATTCAATAAAAAACAAACATGCAAGTGCCATGATTTTTCCTTTTAACTCTCCATTGTAAGTTATTAATCTACTAAGAGGACAATTTCTCATTTTTTATATATTCTGTTTTATATTTTTGGATGGTCTTTAGTTTTGTCCTTTCTGCACATACTGTTATTTAAAAATATGACTTAAGTAAAAGCATGGTGTGATAATTTATGTCTAAGTACATTTTGCTTTAAAGTGCACTGTGTAACCTTTCTGGTGTAGGGTCCATGGAGATGTAATGGCTTGAAGTGGGATGTTCCACAATATGGCATTAAACTTGTCTATCTCCAGGGAGACAAACAGGTGATGGCACCAGTAAGAAAAAAGTCAAAGTTAAAGTATTTTTTGAGAAATAAACACATATAATTGAATAAATGCAAGGTTTAATTCCATACTGTGGAACATTTAAGGACACAGTGCACCTTAAAATGCTACTACACTCTTAAACTCAAGTGTATGTCTTGAGTTGCGTTGACGAGGTGTTATAGTGTCTGTCTTTGTTGGATATGCCCTTTGACCTTTGACCTGCTGTAGTGTTTCTCTAGATCCAGGTGGGACTTGGAGATCAGGTGGTCTGTGCTTCAAATCAGATATTTGTCCAGCACGTCTCCACTCCACAGCTGTCTCATACCCTCAGTGATAAGTGCATTATGTCTCAAAACCTTTTCATTTTTGTTTTTTTCTGTTTGCTCTCTCAACACATGAGCTTTCATATAGAATCAATAAAGTTATCCAATATATAGGGACACGAAGACCACTCTTTAAAGTAGCACCTACATACACCAAAATTGTACTTAACAAGATTTTGATACACAGATTGTATAAAGGGAATTGTTGGTATCTAATTCTAAGATTGATTTATTGCAGTTCTAGCTCCAAATAATGAGACAGATTTTGAAATGTTACACCAATTTTCTGTTAGATATAGTTTAATGAAATACTAAATAAAATAAACAAAATTCACTCAATAATTTACAAGTTGAAGCAAGAAATTGAAACTTGCCTTTACCTATTTCAGATTTTTATGGCCCACTTGAGTCGAATTTTGGCCATTTTACAAATTACACATAGAATGTCCTATTTTTATATGAAAACATTACATGATGAAAAACTAATACTGTTTTTCTTACATTTCAACCACAGAATAAGTTTCAGATTTCTATTTTGACTTTGATTTCTTCATTTGAACCATTTTTGGTCAAAATAAGGTTAGACAGAAGTCACCTGTGCTTGGTTTGTGTGGTGTTTTAGAAGTTTCATCTTTCATCCAAAAAGACTTTGACAATCCCGGGGCAAACTTGAAAGAAAATGATAAAATAAATGTCTCAAATAGTTTAGAAATCTCAAATGAAAAGCAGGGGGCACCTTTGCAAGAAACATACCAATTTGGGATTTTTTTAGTGATCCATAAACTTGCAAACGTATTAATCTGGCAACTTTAAACATTTTGTACTATGTAACATTTCTGGAGAAGGGCCCATAAGATGTTACTGCTTTCCCTAGAATGTTCTACAGTATGGCATTAACCTCCTAAGACCCGAACTCTTGCATTGCATGCTTTATTGATTTCTCCTTGTTATTTGGGCTGATTAGGATCTGACAAGTGCAAAAACAAAGAATTAACTTAAATTAAATTATTACATTTATTAATTATTTTTATATTAAATTAAATTATTCTAAACATTACAAACTCTTAAAAATATTCTAAATTGAACATTTTTGCATTGTTGCTGTTCTAAACTGTCCACCTATGTGTGAAAACCTTTGTAACAGTGTAACACTGTAAAAATGTGCTGTCCACATATGTGGACGTCAGGTCGTAGGAGGTTAAACTTATATCTCCACGAAGGTGATGCCACTAAGCCAAGTTGCAGGTCAGATCTGTGGAGAGACAGGCCCATTCACAATAAGACTGCATTTTTTAAGTTTTCTTTTGAGCAACACCTGCAGTTTAATAAAAAAAAAATGCAAGATGTAATGCTATACTGTGGAACATTACAATACAAAGCAATAGCATTTTCATATACGGACAAGCAGGAGAGGGGCCAGCTACTAGAAAAGTTATGAAATGCACCTTTAAACTTTGTAAACTGCTCACTATCAAGCCCATATGAGCAAATAACACTACTGTTTGATGATGAGGTGGTAAAATCATTTCCCCTTGAGCACCCAGATAGAGAAAGAACACGCAAACTCTACGCAGGACCTTCTTGCTGTGAGGTGGGTGCTTTTAAATCCTCTCCCTAAGTCCTCTCTCTGTCTGGCTGGCTGTATTATTGTTAGTTTATTGCAGTTGTTATCTCCCAAAATGGCACGACACAAATACACCGGAGCAGGATTACATTAGACTTTCATATTCATTTGCACTCAGCCCCGTCCTCCTCAGCTGCTGCCTGTGAGTGATGCTGGTTTCCGTGACAACCGTCTGGAGTGTGTGTATTTGAGGGGAATTTCCTAGCGCCGAGTGAAAGGATGCCCAGCGAGAGAGAGGGAGGGAGAGAGAGAAGGAGAGACGGGAGGGAGAGAGGGAAGGAGAGATAGAGAGAAATAGAGAGAGGGGGAGGGAGAGAAGGGAGAAGGAGAGAGAGAGGGAGAGAGACAGAGGGAGCGAGAGGAGGAGGGGTAGAGACAGAGTGTGGGAGAGAGAGGGAGAGAGGGATAGATAGCAGTAGAGAGAAGGAGAGAGAGGACGCAAGGGAGGGATGGTGAGAGCGACAGAGAAGAGGGATTGGATAGAGGGAAGGAGAGTGAGACAGGGAGGGAGAGAGCGGGTGTATGGGTGAGTAAGGGAGTGAGGGTGGAAAGAGGGAAAGGCAAGAAAGGAAAAGTAGCGGTAGAGAGAGAGAAGGGGGGCTAGAGAGGCAGAGATGCAGACAGATAGTGAGTGAGAGAAAGAGCAAGTAAGGGGAAGAGAAAGGGGGGAGAGGTAGGGAGTGAGGGAGAGAAAGGGAGAGTAGGAGGGAGCAAGATGGATATAGACAAACATGAGAGAGGAGGTGGGCGATAGAGGAGGAGTGTAAAAGGGAGAGAAGGAAGGGAGTGGGAGTGTGAAGACAAAAGGAAAGGAGAAAGGGAGAGCTATAAAGAAAGAGGGGGTGAGACAAAGTTTTTGAGAGTAATGACAGGGAAGGGAGGGAGAGTGAGCGAAGTAGAGGTTGAGAGAGAAAGAAAGAGGAGAGAAAAGAGAAGAGACACACATGCTCTCCCGCCCACACACTCACTAACTGTTAAGAGGCATGCCTTTGTGAAAATGGTGATTAGCAATCAGCCGGTCCTTCACACAGGCCGCTTATTTTAATGAAAACTATGAAAGCTGCTGATTGGCTGGATGCAATATCACAAATTAAACATTCAAGTCAAATTCATTTAGTGGTTCATGATCCAATGAGAAAAATGGTGAAGTGATAAGTTGAAATGTTGTCAAGTTTGACTGCTATTATTGATGACAGTAATGGCGTTGCAATTAGCATGGCTTCAGGCTTACAGTGGCAGGCTCATGGTGAGGCATTGGACATGTAGCATTAGCATAAGAGAATATTGCTAGTGGTTTAGTTATGCTTAGATTACAGTTTACAATTGAATAAATGCAAGATAATTGTACTGTGGGAAAGCCAACGCAATAACATCTCTATGGAGACAAGCAGGTGGTGGATCCTTTATTACAAATGTTAAAAAAAAATGTATATTTAAAGGGCCCATATCACTCTATTTTCTGATCTATGTTATAATGTTGTTTCCTCCTCAAAAACACACCTGGAGTTGTGTTTTGTTTCACTCACACAAACCCTGCACATTTAAGATTTCTTCTCTCAAACAGAAAACACTGTTCCAAGTCTTGTGGTAATACAGGAAGGGCTCCACTGTGTTTTTAAACTCCAAACACCTTCACTAGAATTATTTGAATAATTTCAGCTCTGCAATTGCCAATCTCTGAACAAAAGATAAAAAGGTAGCAGTTAACTTGAAAACTGTCGCTTCATGACATCACAAGGTGAAACAGAGCATTTTGAGCTTTGGAGATGTAGACAGACTAATAATAAAGGATTCACAAACATGTGTGAATGAAACAAAACACAACTCTGGGTATGTTTATGATGAGGAAACAGGATTCTAACATGGCTTAAAGATCACAAGAGTAAATTTTGAGTAATATAATAGTAATAGACCTTTAACATTGCAGTGGAGGGCAGGTTTACTGTCGAAATGCAGATGCTTTGACCTGTGAAAAATAGGCGATAAGTTGAGACGTTGTCAAGTTAGAGTGCTATTATTGACGACAGTGATGGCGTTGCAATTAGTATGACTTCAGGCTTCTACTGGCAGTCTCACTGTGAGGTAATGGACATGTTTAGCATAACTGAATATTGCATAAAGTCGTTTACCTAATTTATGCGTTGTACATTTACACTTCAAGTCTGATTTGTCATTTGTTGGCTGCCCTCCTCATCCTTTAGCCCTGCCAGTGTTGTCTCAGTGCAGTGGAGCTCATTCAGTTTTGAAAAATGAATATAGGTCAGTGAGAGAGACTGCAAATTGCCTATTCTCAAGATTGTTTGTGTCTTGATGGATTCAGGGATAACATTTGCGAAGACAATTACGAGACAGAGAGAAATGTATAGCTAATACACTACCAAAAGTTTTTTCTTTGCTTCTTCGTTATTTCCATGAATATTTACATGGTAGATTTTCACTGAAGGCAAAAAAACACCCTTTGCTTTGATCATTGCTTTGTACTTTTAGCATTTCTTGACCCTGACATGACACAGCTGTGAAGTGAAAACCATTTTATGTGAATTTATCAAGAATATTTGAGCAAAGCCAGGGGTTTGCAGCGCTGTCAACAAAGCAACGGGTGGCTAAAAAATACATTGAAAAAGAAGGTGTGTCTATCTTTTGACTGGTAGTGTATATAGTTGATGTTAATAGGTTAAGTTCACATAACAACCATATCGTTTAAAAGGTGCACTATGTAACTTTTCTAGTCGAAGGTCCGACGTCCAGGAATTTTCTGCAGTATGGCATTAAACATCTATTTAATTAGGAAGAATGCATTTTTCAGGTTCCAACTGGCAACTTCACAGCTGTTCTAGTTTTGTTTGTTTTGCCTGCCTGAACGCAGAAGTGACATCACACTTAACAAATCTATACAGCTTGTAATTGAATAAATGCAAGATCAGTGGCAGGTAATGCAATGACTCTAGACAAATAGGTAGTGGATCCCTTACACCAACATTAGGACAGGTAAGAGTAACTTTTGACTTTATGGTCAATATTTTTGTAGTTACTGGATCAAATGAATCTAATGAAACACCACGTACAGCAAGTGTCTTCTCTGACAGAATGTGTAAGGAGAAAAATTATCTACTCTAAAACACTGACACAAGAGTATTGTCTAAAAAGATAAAACTCAATAGCTTTGTGAAAGGCTAGTTACGGTAGTTTTTATTGTTGAAGAGCTTTTTCTCTTCTCTTCACAACTGACTATAAGCTGCCTACTGGAGATCGAGAATGTTTAGGTGTCTTGGGGTCTGACGGTCTGCTGAATATTTGTTGAAAATAGGGGAGAAGAAGAAGGTTACATTGTCTTCAGGTTCATCGTCAAAACAAAAGCGGAATCCAGCCTTGGAACTTTTCTTCTTCTTTTTCCTTCATTTGCTTCTTGTCTGCTGAGCTCCTGGAGGGCTCATGATGGCTGCCCCTGGTTCATCTGATATTTCAGCATAGAACTGGACACTTGGTTTAGTGTCTTCTGGCTCAGATGTTGTACATTTTGGTGGTTCCTCATCTTTGACCACAATGATTCTGGTGTTGTGGGACTCATGGATCAGGAGAGTTTGTAACCTCAAAGTTTGTTTACTACTCCTGTTATGATTTTTGTTTTTTAAGAGTTTGTGCCTCTGCAACTTTTGTACAAACTCCGTCTTTGGTAGTGTTGTCAGCATCTTGTTCATTCACAGTCAGACGGATGGACGGAATCTCAGGCTCATTCTTTAGTGTTGGGACCTGGGTTGCTTGAGGCTTCCGAACGGTGGGAAGACATCTTTGTGGTCTCTGTTCATTTGGTGGTTTTGAAGGATACACCTCATGAATCTCAGGCTTTGGAGCTAGTTTCTCTTCACCGCATTTTGCTGGAGGGTCACGGTCGCCTGTTTTTCTTAGAATACGCCTGGGTGGTCTCTATTCTTTAAGTAGTTCTAAAGGACGCACCTTGATAACATCAGGCTTTGGTGTGGGGGCCTGAACATTTGGTGACTGGCAACTTTGTTTACCGTCAGAAGTTGATTTCTTCCCTGTTTGGAGTCTTGCGGTCACCGACCTTTCTTGGAAGATGTTTTGGTGGTCTTTGTTCTTTTGGTGGGCTCTGAGGATACATTTCAATTGTTTGGGCGGGTTTCCACCAATCTTGTCCATGATTTATAACCTCCTTAGCAGCCTGCCTGGGTGGATTGTCCTCCCATGTTTTTTCACTTTTCTTACACCAAACATTTTCTGTGGGTACAGGAGCCGGCATAAACCTGGGCTTTTCTTTTTCCTGTGAAGCTTATGATGCATCAGTCTGAGTTCTGTTGAGTTTTTGTACCTCCCTGTCTGGTTGGGGTCAATTGCCATTGCTTCAAACATTTTTCTCCCATTTTTAGGACTTTGGGGTGTCTCTCTGAGGGTTTTGTTATGACAACCAGATCTGCCATCAATGGTTCTTCTTTCTGTTCCCTGTCCAGTAAAAAAAGGTCTTCTTCCTCCTCTTGGGATCCTGTTTCTGGGTGCTGGAGATGTCGCTGCTCCATTGTTCTGATATCAAGGTTTCTTGGCATATCTTCGGTCAGCATTGGGGTTGTTGGCAGCAGCGTCCTTTTTTCAGGTAGGACGAGAATACCCCCGTCTCCTTTCCATGCGTTCCTGGTACAGGTTTTCAGGATTGGGTCTAGACCCACCCTGTTTCTTGGGGAAAGAACCATGTGCATTCCTGGGCCTTCAGTTGGATGAAAAACCTAAACAAAATGTATTTGCTGTTTTGTTTTGTTTTTAACATTTTAAGTGCCTTGAAGGTGGAAAAGCGCATTTACCATTGTCCCTCATAAACAAATCAACACTCTTTGATACTCAGAGTATTCTGCAGTCACGCCTGTTGTAGAGTTATAAGCACAACAAAAACCCGATTTATGGAGGTCTAGATTCATATAAACTAGTGACAAATAATTCTGATGATGATTTTGATTATAAATGATAGTATTGTTATTGTAGTGTAGTAATGTGGTTGATTATTGGCTAAATACTGGTCCAGTAGTGTGATGTAATGCAATATTTCTCTGGTACTGAAAAATAGCAGCATTATTTAAACAACACAATTGTCACACTTCATATCACAGAAGAAGAATATAAGACATATATATATAATAATATAAACACATGATTAGATTCAACATACAAGTGCTACTGGCTATTTAGTTCAAAAACAGCAAATTACCCATAGAGTTACGGTCTTTTGCCCTCTATCTGATATCATGGCATCATGTTAAACAGGATGGATCAGGAAGTTCATTTGTACCTACAGTATCTCATGAGAGGCAGAGGCGTAATGTGCCAGCTCTCCTCTGCCCTCTAAATGAGTGGGCAGGCTATTTAAGATCCTAAGGCAAAATAATTAATGCAGGAAATGATAGGAAACTCACAGAAGATTAATTGGAGGCACTGACAAAATGCATCCATCAGTGACGCTGGAGGTGTGTGAGCTGCTCCATGTGTAATGTCTTGTACATACTGTACAACCGCATGAGCGTGGGTTTACAAGACAGTGCTAATAGGAGGAGAAAATAATATAAAAAGGGATTTAATTATTATTAAGAGTCTATTGATCAGTGGGTCATTACAGTAGGGCAAAGCAAAAACTGGGGTCACACAAATCATTTGAAGATATAATTTACAAATTCTTACACGCTTTTGATTTGTTTCATATTGAAAATTGTATATTTTAGTGAAATGGGTCAAATCACTCAATATAAATAGGAGTTACTAAAGGTTTGAGAACCACTAGAGGTCAGTAAAGTTCAAATATAATACAAATAATATTAGTGTGTTATGAATTAAAGCATTAAAAATAGTCATACAAGACTATCTTGTGTGCCTGCAAGATGGGGAACACATAAACAACCTTCATTTAAAGCAACACTAACACAAGTTAAAACCATACTTTGTAACATTCTCCATCAAGTTAAATATGTATGTTAAATATATATGTTGTATAGTAAACTGTGGAATATTATAGCCAAAGGAACATTTCCCTGGAGACAAGCTGGAGGAGAGCCTCCTCCAGGCCAAGTGTCAGTTTTGTGGAGTGCCAGCTCAGAGTAAGGATCCATATTTTTCAGTGAAAATGAAAATACGTGCTTTTGTTTTAGGGTTTTGTTTTGTTTTTTGGCTAAAAGGTTACATGGAGGGGCTTTATTATTTTTTTATTTAAAAGTAATGAAATTAAGTTGTAGGCTACTAATCACAGATTAAACATGTTGATTCCTGTGTCAGTAATGCTCTACTTAGAGGCGGTTTTTGCAGAGGTCATTGTTATGGCAACACCTCAGGTCACCCATGCACGTGGGTCAATTTACTTTGCTCTGGGTGCTCAGCTAATTATGTGTCCAATCATTCATCACTGGTGAAAACAAGGTGTTAACTCTGAGGGTGTGAGTGGCTTAACACCATTAACACACTGATCATGGTTAACCTAAAGGACAAACAATGGCCTTTTCTTTAGCCCTTTTCACATGTTGTAAACAGTTACGTGAAATACGTAGCTTAGGTTAAAGGTGCACTTTTTAACATTTCTAGTAGAGTCCACCACCTGCTTGTTTCCATGGAGATGTAATGTCTTTGCCTGGAAAATTAAACTTGTCTATCTCCATGGAGACATGAAAGTAACACTACCAGGACAGTAATTTGGTGTAGAAGCATCCCTGCTCACAGTAAGATTGCATGTTTAAAGGTAAACAGTTAATAAATGCCAAATTGTGACCCTCCACCAGAAAAGTTGCATAATGCACCTTTAACAAGGGTTAATTTAGCCTGTTTTGCAGTCCTGGTTTTTATTTTGACACACTCACTGATAATTATTAGAGATATGACAGGACAAAGTGCACTGTTACACGCCCAAGTCTATTATGATGAAACATAATTATAGTTTTTGACACATACTATAAAAAACTTGCCCGTTGAGATGCCAACTTGTCCTACTTACTTTCCAAACCCAAAAGCATCTGAGCTAGTTTTGAAATTAATAATCCAGTCAATCTGTATACCAGAACTAAAAAAAAAGTTAAAAAAAAAAAAAAGAAATTGGAAATTATTTATTTACAAGTTATTTAACAGAAAACCAATGAAGCTGAAAGTTTCAAGCCTGTTCATTTTATTTCACGTAAGATACAGTTTTCATTGAATCCTAACCCAATCAGACATATTCACATTTTTATGATATCCATAAATCACTGATGACATAAGTGCTAGAAGTGACATAAGCCACAGCAAAAACTACAGTTGGCCACAATCCAAAAATGTTCATTTTGTCTTGTTTTTTAAACTTCTTGGGTTATTTTTAAAGACAATACATGAACAAAAGAAGTTAATGTACAATTGTCTCTGTTTTGAAATATGGCAATGATTTTGATTTGCCATTTACTTAATGTCAACAACCATGAGATCTTTTTATTCATAAATCACTGCATACTTTCAAGACTCAAGCTAGTTTGATTAATGAATATAGCATTTATTTTATTTATTTTGTATTATTTGCACCAAAAGGCCTTGAACTAATTGCTAATATTTGAATCGAGTCATTCACAGATTTTCTCATCATAATCCAATGGCTACAAATTTAGTTTTAGTAGAAAACCAGAGGAAAAAATCAGGCTCCAGACCCATTTCCCAAACTCAACCTACATTTATTAAGACTGGTGAATGTACCACTCCTCTGCAGAATTAAAATGGCAGATTTTCTTGAGCACATGATCCTCCCCGGCTCTCCACGTGAGCCTCAATGTGAAGGCAGTGTCGCCAGATGACCGTAAAGCTATGGTCCTCCTCTCCACCTCTTCTCCTCTCCCTCAACCATGTCCAACACTCATCATCACACTAGTGCTGTTTCCTCCTGAACGAACAACCTGCGAGAACAACAAAAGAAAGAAAATAGTAAATGATAAAGTTTAATTAGGTCAGAACAATGTTGGAAAATATATGTAACATTCCTGACAAGTAATGCCATTTTATCATTATTATTATTGTATTATGATGCACATTTCTAGTTTGTGAATTGTGCTCACTGATGATGGGACTAAAGCTTTTACCGATTCTGGTAAGATTAGTGATAACTTTTAGGTCTTCCTTTCCGCTAGACAAAAAGTCAAACATGTGCAGAGGTCTAAACTACATGATTACATATGGTGAGATGTACTGTGGGTTTACAGAGGACATAATAGCTAAATAATTCAAGCCTTTTGCAGTTTTAATTCATACATAGATTAAACATCCAAGAATGCTGTCAAAACTATCAACACTAGCCCATATATACACCTATATAAAATACTGTCCAAACTTCTTCTTTACTTATTCTTAATTTTACAGATGTTCTAAACCAAATGTGAATGGTACAAAGTGTTAATTTACAAGACAATCTAACAGCCCTCTTTCTGTTACCATGGTAGCTATTGGGAGGCAGCAACCTTGACTATTAAGATCAAATGACTCACAGACAAACTGAATAAACCACCTGACATTTAAACTAATGTACCAACATGTGGAGTGACGTCTTCAAGACCACTTGTATTGTTTCTATATTGTTTGCTGAAGTTATTGCCAATTTGTTCTGGCAGATGAGGGAGTTGAAAGAATCACATCAGATGTCCTTCAGTTACGTCCACATCTGTTACCAGAGTTACTGTATGCCTTGATAGACACCCTTTTCACAAAGAAATGAATGAAAGGGCAACACAAAGGCAAAGGAGAGTTATGAAAGTTAAATCAAACACAATAGATGACAAACATCTTATTGGCCCAGACTAAAAGCAACAGTTTAAGAAGCATTTGGTGGTAATAATAATAGTGCACAAATCTAATAATGAAGCATATTTTCAAGGTGGGTGAATAGTATGCGCTGAGATAATACATAAACCGCATACCCTTCCATTGGTGGGTGAAAACTTAACTCATTGCACCAGTTACCCCAATTGGAATGACATATGGTATGATAGCAGGTTTTCCAGTAATAGATAATACCAAATATAGTAGTCTTCCATTGTAAAAACTTCAAGCTGCACAATAAACCAGTTAATTATATTTGAAGTGTTTTTAGCTTTGCTTTTACTTTGCAGAAACAAGACTGGTTAAAGTCTCAGAAAATGTGGCTCAAAACCAAAACTGAGCAGAAATGGGGCTGGGTAAAATGTGTTTTCTGGCTTTTCTGGCGTTTTCTGGCTTTTCTGTTTAATATACGTCTATGCTCAAACACACACATATTTTCTCACCCTCTCCTTTTATTAATCATCCTCTGACTGACTGGAAACAATCACAGAAAACAGAACTCAGAAGAAGCAAATAATATTTAATAATAACTGCCCATCTGCGATTACTACCCGTGATTATAAACTGTGATAAACTCAGAATTAGGGCTGTAACTAATTATTATTTTAGTAGTCAACTTCAAACTTCTCGATTAGTTGACTAGTCACACAGTTATTTCTATTGTACATCAAAGACTTTTTATATACATTATGAGCCAAATAAAAGTTGAAATCCGATGACTGAAGGCTTCAAATAGAGAATATTTACCAATGTATTATTGATGAAAATCAGAAATTGTTTATTTTGTTTTGACATTTTGATATAATAAAGCCTTTGTCTTCTATGTAAGGTTTTTTTCCATGCGTTTTAGAGTCTGTATAGTCCAGATAACAATTAGTGTTATTTTTTTTCCCAAATTGCCTAGTCACAACTGGTCAATTAATCATTGGAACCCTTGTCAAAAATCATACTTTTTTTTGGGCATATTATCCACTCAAAAGCAGAAAATTGTAATAAGATACCATGTGCAAAATCCGTGTTCCATGTTTTATCTGTTCGTGCTCCAGTCCATAGACATAATGGCTGTGAGCCAGGTGCATTGCGCAACTTTTCTGGTGGAGGGTCCATCACCTGCTTGTCTTCATGGAGATGTTATTGCTTTGCCTAGAATGTTCTATAGTAGAGATTAATTTTAAGGGAGGCCACTATAGGCTACATTACAAGTCAGACCTGTGGAAATGCAATCCTATTTACAGGGAGAATTATTGTAATTTTGAGCAATAGAAACACCCAATAATGAATAAATGTTAGATATGTGCTTAATGTTATACCATGGAACATTTCAGAAAAAGCAATATCATATCAATGGAGACAAACTGGTGACGGATCCTTCACCACAAAAGTTGCACAATACAAAATGAATTCAAATGAGAAGTACTAGTTCAGCATGTTGTGTACCTTCTGTGAGTCTGGCTTTGCCTCCCGTGGGCTGACAGAGGACTGTGGAGCAGCCGACACACAAAACTACGGTCTGAGCATGGCTGAACACGGTGGTGATTTTGTAGCAACCTTCAAAAACACACAAGAGTGAGAAGTGGAAGCAGCAGGAACATGTAAATCATTGACTTTTGATAAACACTGTAAATTCATGTGTTCGTGCAAGTGTTGAGTTAAGAGGCCATTTGCCACTCAATCTGACAGCCACACGCTTTTCTGTACGCCTTATTTGACACCCTAGTCACTGGAAGAAGTAATGATAGGGCAACACATAAAGGCAAAAGCACAAATGGACAAACAATAGCAGGCCAGGTTCCCCATCCAGCGTTAAGAGGACCCCTGGGGGTATATGTGCTTGGAATTATTTCATATTACAAAGAACACAGTGAATATCTTATGAAGATGGATTAATGGTTGGGATTGAACAGTTGAGATTGTTTCTAAGTTAAATCATCTCAACAAAATATATGGTAAAATAAGGTGGAATAATGTCTTTTCTGCGAAATAGGAGTAAAAAGGAAGAATAATTATGGCTTTAAAGTCCTTAATAAAACTGACATTTATTTTGACAACTTTCTAAATTACTGGAATAACACAGTTTGTAGTGGGTAGAAAAAGGCTGAGAACCACTCTTTAAAATTAATGGCTGCTTGAGCAATAATAAATTAAGCCAAATTACACACAGATCTTACAAACCTGGACATTTGACATCCATAAAGTAAGAGTTGGGACACTGGACAAGACGTTTCTTCTTATGTCTCCTCTTTTCTTCCTCCGGGGATGGGTTTAGTAGATCCTTTGCGAGCTGAATAAATAAGACAAAGTAAATATGCTTTGTTAAACTGATGCAAATGATGATTAGAAATATTCATTTGTTAAGAAAAATTGATAAGTTCATGATTCAAAACAGGAAGGAACAGCCTGAATATTTTCCAAGAGATGATAACGTGACTACAGTTTAAAAAGAAAACAATGATGAATTTTAACGCAATTAACCCCTAAATGGCGCCTCTACTTTAGCACATTGAGTATATCTATTTTAATCTGCTGTCAAACCAAAACTAACATTTTTACACGCTCAATTTTAGCAACGTGGACAGCTTTTCTGCACGTGTTTCGCCATTACGCGAGTCCACGATTTGCAAGCATAGAAAATCACATATAACGTGATAAGGCACAGCGGACCCAAATTTCAACAATATTCTACATGTTAATCTATTGAAATAAGCACTTTTCATAGTCTGATTGCACTATATTTGCTTTTTAACTACTTACTGGCATTTCTGCGTGTCTGGACTTTCACCGGAAATCACTACCTCTCAATTCCGGAAGTTGGCGGAGCAATAATAAACACATTTTTGAAGAGCAACTTACAAAGAAGGTACAGTTTTAAACTTTTAATATTTGCAGTGAAAATGTATAACCTGTTTCACCTGTTTTTAAGTCTCTCTATTTTTATTTTATTTTATTCTTTTTTTTTTTTTTTTTTTCCTCAATGTATTTATTTTGTATTAGTGATCTTAATTTGACTCAGTTATATCTTAACGGTACCATTACGAAAATATTACATTTTTCATATAGAAAAGTAATAATTTTGCTGACATAGCGAAACTTTATGAAAAACTGTGTGCGCATAAATGGTGAAAGACTGCCATCTAGTGTCTAGTCAGTGTCCATGCCGCTTGTATTTCCCACTACGTTGACGACCAGTGGATCCGGATGGAAGCAAAGTTTTTTGGAGACTGAAAAAACACGTAGCCATCCCGGAATGTTTGCAAACTGCTAAAGACTGCCTGTCAGAGGAATCTAAAATACTCTGGATATATTTGGCGCTGAACACGTATCTGCGGTTGTCTTTGCGCATTTTGGATAGAGTGGAGTTTGATCCAAGATTGGTCCAAAACGGCGCAGTAGAGGCACTGAGGGGGATCGGAATTTACCGGTGACAAGGAAAAAGAAGACTCTTCCAGCTCCATGGGGCAGGCCTTTTAAATCACCACAAAGGAGACATCTACCAAGTATTAGGCCTGTATGAAAGTCAAATTTTCAAGGAGCAACTGAACTCTGTGCTATCCGCGCGCCATGGCCAAAAAGTACGATTTTCTGTACAAACTATTACTCATCGGAGACAGTGGAGTTGGAAAAACGTGTCTTATCATTCGTTTTGCAGAGGATAATTTCAACTCTACTTACATTTCCACCATTGGTACGTTGTTACTGTGCGATTATGACATGTTATGCCATTTTTAAAACTAAATCAATTACTAACCTAAAATGTCTTTTAATGCAGCGAGACCAAATTTCTACCATTCTTCTTTTATTTTGAGTGCCTGAGAAAACTTACAAACTGGTTTCTGGTTTCATGTGGCGTGCTTAGACTGCTGTCATGTCTCAACTTGTCATTGAAGTACCAGTCCACCACAGTCTCTACTATTACTGTCTCATATCTTTTTTTTTTCTTGTAGTATCTTCCCTGACCCTCTCCCCCATCTCTGCCTCTGATCTCATTCCTCTGTCTAGGCTCTCGCAGGGTCCACCCACCCTCATTCCTATCTCTGTTAACCATCTCACTGCCTCCAGAAGGACTGTGAAGTAGACAAGAGCATGCATAGCTGTATATGCATCATAAAAGTCTCAACAAGTGAATGTAAAAGATGAAACAGGACTACGCCAGGACTAAACCATGGCCAAACCAGGGTTAAACCAGAACTAAACCAGGGTTAAATCAAACTTTAAGCTTAGCATGACTTAATTATACCTGAACTCTAAACTAAGGACTAAGTAGGGCAGATTAAACCAGGATAAAGACCAGAGTTTAAGGACTAAACCAGGTCTAAAATGGGTTTTATCCTGGAATAAACAAACCAGGACTTTATCAAGATTAAACCAGGAATTAACTTCATACCCAAACTTAATACGAGTAAGCAAAGACTAGACCTGGACTACAAATGAACCAGGGCAAGACTAAACCAGGAATTAACTTCATACCCAAACTTAATATGAGTAAGCAAAGATTAGACCTGGACTACAAATGAACCAGGGCGTTTCCAGACTACAGAACCAGGAATAAATCAAGTTTAAACCCACACTACCAGGACTAAACCAGGACAAAACTAGGTGGTGTCAAGATGCTGGATTTCAGTATTTTAAAACCTTTACGATGCCGCCCACTCCAGTTCCCTGACTGTCTCCAGTAATTCTGATGAAAGATTAAACAAAAACAGCCAAAACAGAACAATTAAACAGGAATGAGTATGTTATGTTCTAAAAAGAGGGGAAAGGAGAGAGAAAAAAAACAAAACCCAAATATGGTCCGGGGGTGACCCATATATGAATGAATGGAGTGTGTGTTGTGTGGGTTTATGGTACATATTTATGCTGTTTTTGCTACATTTCTCATCCCCTTCCTATTTTCCCTTTATGTGTCCTTCAGGCATTGACTTTAAAGTGAAAACCATTGATGTGGATGGAAGGAAAGTGAAACTGCAAGTCTGGTAAGCACACAGTTCTTATCTGCAGCTAATACAAGATAAAAGATCTTGTCCCAGTCATTTTCCTGTAAAGCACGGAAACATCCTCCTCAATAAATCACCTACAAAATATAAAAAAATGTATATTATAATTGACTGTGTGCAGCAAGATGAATTCACAAAGACACTACACTAATTACGAACATAATTTATTTTCACAAGATGATGCAAAATATCAGATGCTGAAGTTGGGTCTTTCCTGAATAGTTATACACTGGTAAACTACTACTGATTAATAGATTTATATAACAATACTATACTATTAGAAAATTACATGTTGGTATATTATGAAATTACATAAAAATACAAATATTTGTTATCATCATTTTGGTTTTGAGTATCACTCCTTTTCCTGCTTCTCGGCCTGCTACGGACTCATACTAAAGCTCTTTGTAAACAACAGTTACAGTTTCCTCATTCGTCTTTCCGATGTTTTAGCAAATGTCATAAAAATGTCTCACAGCACTTTACACTAGTGGCCCTTGTGTTTACCTTTATATCAGTGTGGCTGCCATTAAAGGAAAATGAGTTGCCATTTTAATGTGAGAGGTTTATACTGTTCATTTAATCAATACAATTTCATTAGACCACTTAAGATAATTTCTCTATTAGTGTTGTCTTAATATAAACATGTTTAGCTCAATATGGATGCTAAGGAAAAAGTTTAATACTTAATTCCAATTTCATTACCACAATGATAATATAAAACATTATTCGTATACAATTTTCAACACAATAAAATAGACTCAAATAAACCATGTAGTCTAAAATAACCGTGTAGTCCTATAACACCTATAAGTCCTATAAAACTTGTTTTTTTTTACATTATCAATAAATTAGTAGCTTCTTTTCAATACTAGTTTTAGTATCAGTTAGTATGTGGTTATTTATTTCTTTTTTGCCAACCCCACTGATTATATTATGCATCTAATTGTGTACATGTACTTCATTTAGGGACACAGCGGGTCAGGAGAGGTTTAAGACAATAACAACAGCCTACTACAGAGGCGCCATGGTGAGTACAGGATGCCCATTAGACAAGTTAAATGGATAATTGGTCTGACTTCATCACCAGGGCTTTTGTGCTCTACCTGTAACTACCACCCACTCTATTACCCCCAACAGGGCATCATCCTGGTGTATGACATCACAGACGAGAAATCCTTCGAAAACATTCAGAACTGGATGAAGAGCATCAAAGAAGTAAGAGCATTTACTATGTATATTAAGTATTTTAACAAGGCAAAGACATTGGTTAAAGGGCCCATATTATGTTCTCTTCTGATCAGGGTTTTAATGTTGGTTCCTCATCACAAACAAACCTGGAGTTGTGTTTTGTTTCATTCACACATTTTTAACACACAAACTCTGCTTATTTAGGCTGAGTTCTTCTCTCAAACAGAAAACAAACTGTTACACCTTGTGATGTCATGTGGTAATAGAGGCCTTGCTCCACTGTGTTTTTAACCTCCTACACCTTCACTATTATTAGTACCTGGAATTGGCTTCCTGTACTGAACAAAAGGTAAACGGTTGCTGTTAACTTGAAACTACCACTACTGTATATGACATCACAAGGGAAGCTTTGGAGATGTAGACAGACTAATAATAAAGTGTTACTCAAACATGTGTGAGGTAACAGCATTATAACATGGCTTTAAGCTCACAAGAGTCAGTTTTTGCATAATATAGGACTTTGAAACTCAAGTGAAAATTAAATGATACCATTTAATATCTTTTATTAACTACAGAGTAGAGGAGCACAAAAAAAAGTAAATGAGATCAAGGGTCAGCCACTAATAGAAATGATCATGTTCAACATTTGTGTATTTACCTTTTATAATACTTATGATGAGTCCATCAATCCATAGGTTTCAGAGTGGGTTTCCAATCCAGTTAATCATGAATGAATTAATTTGAAGATCTAATCCACTCTTGTTGACTGGTTGTCTGTATAGCTTTTAGTTCATGCTACTGGACTAACTGTGCCATAGCTGCTGAAATAGGCCTCCTCATCTTTAATAATTGAATAATTCTGTTTCCTAGAACGCATCTGCTGGAGTCAGTCGGATGTTGCTCGGTAACAAATGTGACATTGAAGCCAAACGGAAAGTTCCCAAGGAGACAGGAGAGAAGGTATTTACATGACCAGTAATTAGATCTGATTTTTGGTGTGTGTTAATTCAGTTAATTAGTTAATTAGTGAGTAACTGATGTATCTCGAAGACAAAATACAATGGATACAGTAAATTTCAATCTTTGACATTTTTCTTTCATTTTTATGTTTGTCATACATACAAATGTAGATTATGATCAGGTTTTTGGTGTAAACATGTACAGGAGCAAATTAAGCATATTTTATCATTACATTTGATGTGCTTGTGAAGAGTAAACCACGTCTATTTATTTCTACAGTTGGCTAAGGATCATGGCATTCGATTCTTTGAGACAAGTGCAAAGTCTAGCATCAATGTAGATGAGGTGGGCTCAAACATAACTCGTAACCGTCTTATAAACACTATTATTCTATTGCTTTATTTAATTTAGTGAGATTTGTGATGTCTTTTTGAATTTTACAGTCCTTTTTGGCTTTGGCAAGTGATATTCTTCAAAAGTCCAACAAGAAAACAGTAAGGCCATAATTATATTTTTACATTAATAGTATACAGTGGTATCTAATCAAATCATCATCTTTGTTTAACAGGGTCCAAGTGGTCGAGAGGTCAAAATCACCAGCAGCACAGAGAAAAAAGCTTCCAAATGTGTTCTTCTCTAGACGCTCACCAGATTATTGCCATTTTAAGGACACTTCACGTTTGCTTAAAAAAAAACATATCACATGTTTGGCTCCATCTTGTGGCGAAATGTATAAATGTACAAAAATATTTGGTATACTTTTAGAGAGGCAGACACTTTTTTAATTTCTTATACTGTAACTTGATACATGTTTTCATTTTTCAGGCTGTTTTGATACTCTTGTCATATAGGAAAAGCACAGCTTAAACAATACCATTTTTTAACAATTTCATATTAAAGGGAAGAAATATTTTATATAGTCTACATTGAGGAGGAAAAAATAAATACTATTGGAAATGCTATAGCCTACACAGCCAGCTAAAAACAGAGCACTATAGCTATGAAGCCAGTAGACCGTATGGGCCTATGAAGGTGTGGAGAAAGTGGAAGACTGAATAGAGACGTGAAGTGTAACGTGAGATGAGGGGGTGTATGAAGAATAATGGATTAAAGGATGTTAAAGGATACATTGCCTTTTAGGACGAGTGTTTGATAAATGTAATACTTTCAACAGCTGTCTGAAGACCTTATAGGAATTTTATCTGACATGATCACCAGTGTGTCCATGATTACAAATGTATGAGTTGGTATTTCAGTTACTTTGTGTGTGTATTTGCACACGTCACACACCTGCTGAATTAAAGTTGTCTTTGGCTTTGTATTCAACACTCACTCGTGTTGTCTTAAACTTTCAACTAAATCAGTAAATGAACAATCCATTGCACATCCTCTTTTGTTTGTGGATGTTGTGGGCAGATTCAGGGCCTCAAAGAAGCTTCACTCATAAACTTAACTGTTAAACCCTTTAATTTTCACCGCCTGCCTATTATTACCTCCCAAGTGGAGGCACTTAGGTTCACTGTGTTGGTATTTAAACGCTGCAGCCTTGAGCCGAGGGCCGTCGCTAAGCAACCACCCCTCCCGCAGCATCAGCACCACGGTGGTGCGCGCGCTGTGCCGCATCTTCGCGCGGCCTCCACGTTGTGCGTGCCTTGTCATCACGCAGGGCAGGTTTCAGTTTGCAAACACGATACACCGCGTTCACAGCTCGGGGTGGTACAGGAAAAGGGCAAAGAAGATGGATAAATATAACTGATGTTCTTCAGCTTTGAGCTTTGTCCGGACATAGAGGACGTAGATTTCGGATGACGCGAGCTTGGGAACTGTATAGGCCCATGGTAAGACTGTAATATATAGGCTAGTGTAGGCAGATACATAGAGTATTAACACACGGGTTGAACGGGATACCCGCGTGACTGCAGGGAGAGGCAGAGGAGAGGGGGTGTCTCGGTTTTGAAGTGGACCACTGCAAAAGCACCGCAGGCCATTGCGCTCAAAGAGATTTTAGCCTTCGCAACTTTCTGTTTTTGGCGCTGCAGATCGAATCGCTGTATTTGTTTGCATTTCTTCACTGAGCCAGTTATCGTGCCGACGTCGTCCGGTCCCACAGCTTTACAGAATGACAGGATGCTAAACAGCTAAGGAGAGGGGGCAGCAGATGCTCGGATGGCGCTCCTCGTGACACCAGTAACCCCTGACTGAGCGCCGCGTGTCGTGGCTGTGGGACGGTGAATACCTGAGAATAAAACATCACGATGATCAGCGCTGGGAGACTGCAGGAGCCGCGGCCTAGACCTGGCACTACCGCAATGCCACTACTTGGAGGTGTGAAAGGGGACCACTGGATAGGAAGATGTTAGCAGATAAACTCAACACTAAATACACTCACTTCTGTTCATAGCGTGTGCAACAACATCTAACAAGACTTGTTCCTTTATTACCACATGACATTACCTTATATGCTGTGTGTATCATGATGGCCTGTGAGCAGCTCAGGGTCATGAGCACATGGACTCAGCCTCAGAGGTGAGTGCAGTTTAGTGGCTCATTTCTTTTGCTGACTGTGTTCTTGGACTGGACCTCTTCATGGGGCACTGCGGAGGACTTATGGCAGCAGCAGCCTGATGCATAACAGTGACTGAGTGGATCTCTATGCCAACACTTCATCTGTCAGTGTATTTAACTTTATGAGCTGAGCTCTTCTCCGGCTGCACCTCCTCCTCTCCAGCACCATGCCCTCCCCCTCCGACTCCAGCAGTGTGGCGTCGGGGTCCAGAGGGTGGTCGGACAGCCGCAGGGGCATGTCGGCGCGGGGCAGTGCTCGTCTGCTGCTCTACCTGGGACTGTGCCACCTGGGTCTAGGCGCTATGGTGTTGGCCTTCTCCTTCACCAGTATGGCCTTCACCTCCTCGGCTCGCGTCAGGCAGTCCTGTCCCTTCTGGGCGGGCTTCTTTGTAAGTATAAATAAGACCACCGCTTCAACAAGAGGTATTAGTCAAGCTAAAACTGTTGTCTATTTCAGGTGGTTGCATCAGGAATTGTTGGGATCATCTCTTGGAGGAGACCATTGACTTTAGTGGTAAATATGCAGATTATAGTAGGTAGACCTGACCAAAATCTGGAGACTACAGCGCCCACTTCTCCTAATGAGAGGCCCCAGCAGCGTTGAAGTATGGGTCAACTGCAGACGAAAAAAATTCTTCAGGGACAATAAAGTGTACCTTACAATAACAAAACCATAGCAATTCCCTGATGAAAACGGCTCTGAAGTTGGTTTGGTTTGACTGTTATCCCTCTGGTCCACAGGTGTCTCTGTTCATGCTGCTGTCTGCGGTGTGTGTGATCCTGAGTCTAGCGGGCTCCATGCTCTCCTGTCAGAACGCACAGATGGTCAAGAACATGCTCACCTGTCAGGTACAAACACTCTTCTATTGTCCATTATCACGTACAGGGCTGGTGAGGTTGTAAATGGGCCATAGAAACATATTTGATATAGACATTGGCCTTCTGCAAACATGTACAAAGAAGAACATATGTGTATTAACTGTTATGGCTGTCTGCAGGGAGACAAATAGACGCCATAGGTGAGCAAACTAGGGCAGAGTATAACCTACCTTTTCACATATAAATACATTGTTTCCTATTACTTTTCTGTATAAATAGTTGTTCTTGCATGAACTCCCACGCTGTTGTAGTCTAGTGAGTGCAGTTTGCGTCAGATGCATAGAGATACATAATAGTTTTGAGAGCTTTAGTCATGCCCCCTTTTTAGTTGGCTTTATTTGAGCATTTGTTAAGTTGAGTACTGCCCACTGGACTGGTTACATGTGCCTTGCTAATTTTGAGTAACGATTGAGCAATAGGTAAGTTTCAATGAGTCTGCAACTGTCTAAATGTTTAAAAGGCCCATAATATTCTTTCTGATCTATGTTACAATGTTGTTTCCTCATCAGAACATATCTGGAGTTGTGTTTTGTTTCATTCATGCACGTTTAACACACAAACTCCATACACCATACAGGTAAAAGGTAGCTGTTAAGAAATATTTTAATTATAAAGAGATATTGTGGTTGTGTACAGGTGGAGAACGGTCTGTGTGTCTGCTGTGCCCCCACTCACTCCTGCTCCATCACAGAAGAGGAGACCCTGGTCCTGTATCTGAACGCAGACTGCCACTCAGTGCGACATCAGCTCAAAGTCAGTTATTATTCATTCCCAGTGAGATTATTTTTGGCAGATTAACAATTACAACATCCCTGTGTCTAATGTATCTGTTGGCAGGATCTTTTGTTTAGTGCGTGTGGCCTCAGCATCCTCTCCACCATCATCTGTACTCTCTCCACTGTCACCTGCAGCATTCACATATTCTCCCTGGACCTCGTGCACCTGGTAAGTGTTTTAGCGTGTGCGGGCAAAATGCTACACCAGAGATAAACCAGGACTAAGACAGATCTATACCAGGACAAAATCAGGTCTATGGCAGATCTAAACCAGGACTAAACAAGACTTAAACCAGGACAAACCCGGACCAAGCCATGTGTGAACCAGGGTTGAACTAGACTTAAAGCTGCATTGTGTAACTTTTCTGGTGGAGGGTCCGTCAAATGCTTTTCTCCATGGAGATGTTATTGCTTTGTCTGGAAAGTTTCACAGTATGTTATCAAACCTTTCTATCTTCATGGAGACCGAACCAGGCCAAGTTACAGGTCAGATCTGTGGAGAGGCGACCCCGCTCACAGTCAGAATGCCTGTTTTTCTAGCAGTTGACAGACCCCCAACCAAAAAGTTGCATAGTGCAGCTTTAAACCTGGACAAAAACTAGGGTTGGATCCGTTCTGCATCAGGACTCAACCAGGAGTAAACCATATTAAACCAGGGCTAATCCAAGTCTAACCCAGATCTAAACCAGGTCTAAACCAGGACTAAACTGGAAGAAAACCAGGAATGAGCCTAAACCAGGTCTGAACCAGAATTAAACCAAACTTAAACCTAAAGGACTAAAGCAGAATTGAAGCTCTACATCAGGACTAAACCATTAGTAAAATTGTTAGTTGTCTCTCTTTTCTCTATTCTTAGCTGGCTCCACATCGCACTCGTTCTGTCAACCCAGAATGCACCACTCCACAGGACGCCTTTCTCACCAACATCATGGACTTTGAGGAGTTTGTCCCTCCAATCCCCCCTCCTCCGTACTATCCCCCTGAATACACCTGCAGCTCCGAGACAGACGCACAAAGGTACCTGTGAAAATGAACCACATTAGTAACACTTTATAGTAACTGCACCTTAATCTTAAAAAAGTTAGGGTTAGGGTATTCATGAAGTAGCTACCAAGCCTTAATCATTTTTAATAAATTATTAGTTCATTAAGAATCAAAAATGTAATCTTTATACATGCATTATTAAGACTATGAAAGGTGTAGTTATTATAAAGTGTTGCCAGTGGTTTAAATTGCAAAGACTACATAAGTGACATAATTTCCTCATCTTATATTAAAAAAACCTCAAAAACATGTTCTGAAATACATGCGATTCTTGTATTAAATAATCTTATTATTATTATTATTATTATTATCCAGTGTTTATTTGTGAGCTGGTGAATTTTTCCAACATCATTCAGCCCTACTTGATTTTGCATAAACCTTCTTGCTGATTAAAGATATTTCATTTCTTCGTATTGATTTGAAGCATCACTTATAATGGGTCTATGGAGAGTCCAGTTCCTCTCTACCCCACGGACTGCCCTCCTCCTTATGAAGCTGTGATGGGACAGAGAGCTGCCAGTCAGGTTCGTCCAAGATTGACAAATAACATTAACGTACAGAAATATTTGTTTCTGAAAATAGTCTTTTTTCTTGTGAAGGGAACAATGTTTGATGCAAATGGAGCTGAGGTTTCTGGAGAGAGGGCAACATCCACAGCTTTTAGTGGTGAAGGTAAGAAATGAATCACCCCTATACTCGTCATTCTTTTCATAGGGCCAGTGTTAAAAAGTCCCAAAAACTGACCTTATACTTTAAACTTGTATGTTTTTTGAGACCTATAATGAGACAGTTATAATTTGTTAAAGGACCATTATGTAACTTGTTCTGGTGGAAGGTTTACCACCTGCTTGTCATGGACGCTTTTAGATTACTTTTGAAACCGTACTCTGACTTGACATGAACTTTTGTCTCTTCATCCATGGTCATAATCTGATTTAGAATATTCAAAAAACATTAATCAAACTTTTTACCTCATATTGCTCAGTCTCAATTTTCAATTTTATTTTATTTAGTCTTTTCAAAAACAAAATTAAAATGGCTCTTAGGATTGATTTCATGAACATAAACAGTACAGATTTTTAATCAATGTAAACCAGATTTCTATTTCAAAAGAGTTTAAACTCTGCTCCAAACCACATGATTTTACTGAGGATAGGCTGTAGACCTCTCGGTTCAATAATCTGAACCATTGATGATTAGACATGATTAATTCATGATCTTTCAATGAATTCCCCAGCCCCACTACTACTATACTTTTACTATTTCTGTTCTAGTGTCTATGGACAGTGGATCCCTGCTGATGTCTGAGATTGTGGACATCCCAGACGACTCCTCCCCCTCGGAGGACTCCTGTCTGATGGAGGTGGGCTTGAGGCCCCAGGGGGAGCGGGGGGTGAGGAGCACAAGTGAGGGGGACACGGGGGAGGGCAGCACCTACATCAGCTTCCGTGGACCCCCGTCACAAACACCAGAGAGCCCACTGGCAGGAGGGCCCAGAGCGAGAAGGTTCCTGAGGTCAGAGAGATCCAACTCCTGCTCCTCCCCCAGCACAGCCACAACTACATACAGGTAAGACTTTAACATCAGTCATTCAGTAAATATTCATACTATAATATATTATATCGCCCTGTGACACTGTCGAGTTTTTAAGGGTGCGTTCAGACACATGTGACTAAACTCAAGTCTACTCAAGTGTGACATTGTGCTCCATAGACAGAAAAGAACAAATGGAGACTTTATCACAATCTTAATAAACAAAATACAAATAATCTCAGGTTACAAAAAACAGTGAAGATGACCACACTTGTAGTATAAAAACTTACTTGTGATAGAGTAAAAAAGCGACAAAGAATAAAAAAAACTGCGATATTTCTTCTCACAATAATTGCAACACTAAAATTTGACATTGCGACATCCCAACTCTGCAGGTCCCCAGTGTTGCGCCGTCAGGCTTTGTTAACCAGCAGCTGCTCCCAGTTAGAGGGTGCCTCTATGGGTCCTCATCAGTCTACTGTCCCAGAGATCCAAGTCCGGCCCTCTACCCCCTCCACCCAGGGAGTAGGACAGACCCCATCTGCAGCGGACAGTAAACAGACTCCCCAAAGCCAGGGGGCAGCTCATAACCTACCCCTGTATTTGAGGCGGAGAGCGGGGAAAGGTGATGGAGGGAGAAGGAGAGAAAATGATGCTTTCCTTGGTCTGGTGAGGTCTCATAGTGAACCTGGAATCGGCTCTTCTACAGATACAGGTAACTGAGACTCTTGGTTTGGTCCTGTTGAAGTCCTGGTTTAGTCCTTAGTTCTGGTCCAGTCCAGGTTTAGTTCCAGGATTATTCTTCAATTTTGATGCAGTGTTTGTGTAAGTGTGATCACACTCTGAGTGTTCCTGTGGTGTTGACCGATTCTATGTGATACATGTGCAATTGTGAAGCTACACATGGTTAAAATGTGGTATTTTACTACATAGTAAATAACACTGAAATTTCTGCATTTTTCTTCTCATACATAAATGTGATAGCTCTATCAAGTTTTGAATATAAAACTATTAAAAGTATTACATTCATTGCTGTGACGGGTTTATATGGAGAAATATTTGTATTTCTAGTATTATCCTGACTACTTTACCTATTTTCTCTCCAGTTGATTTTGGATCTGGAAGCAGTAAGGAGGCTTTCCTCACATCGACTGACACAGGTAAACAACACTTCACTCAATGTTCTTATATTCAGGACTTCACTAAATCTACGCTTTTGCCAACTAGTGAAATGGTGGTAGATTTCTATGTTGACTAGTTACACCTCTACTCTTTCAAACCATTTTATCATTTTATGCATATTTGAAGGTTCTGAGGTTCTGATACCATGTTAGTGAATTATGTATGTGGCCATTGATCAATGAAAGAGAATAGGGGTATAAAACATGTAAGAATGTAACAAGGTGATTACATATGACACACAGACAGATAAAAGTACAATTTGAAAAGTGAAAACACAAACTGACTAACAATATCGAGCTAAAAAGTTCACATCAAGCCCTCACCATATTGTTGGTGGCTAAAGTCTCTTCTCTCTTTTGTTCTACAGCTCCAGGATCTGAAGCCTGTCTGTTGCCTCGTGTTCCTCCCACTGCTGCTGCTCTGCCCCGAAAAGGCAGCGTCAAAGCAGTGTCCACAGGAGGACATGTCCCCGCTAAACCCTCACCCACCTCCCCACGACGCTTGCCCAAAGACTGCCACCGGTCTCTAGGGGATCTTAAGGTACATCTAAAAAATTTTTACTGCCACTTACACATTAAAAATCTATACTGACTTGAGCTTTTTACCACATTATAATTGGTATCCCTTATCAAAAGTATATTCATTCATGCATGTTTGAAATAATGCTGCATTGTCCTGTATCTGAAATGTGAGTACAAAGCTCAAAAACATCTGTTTGCCCTATTTTATGTGGTTCATCTAATAATTAAGACTCTGGTAATCTATGTGAGTGAACAAAATGTTGCCAAGTTGTTTTAGAGCTTATGTTGTTTACAATGAAGAACATGTAAAACAATTATCTACTTGACAGTTGAGCAATAAATACCAGTAATCTATATGTTTTTTAACACTTTTACTTTTCACAGGTGACTCGAGTTTTGATGGCTCGCTTTCTTCAACGCTCTAAACGTAACTTAGCGCCTACTGAGCAAGTGGTAAACAACACACAAGGCCCAAAGAGGAGGGGAGGGTCTGAAGGAACTGGCCCGAATCATGGTCTTCCAGAGCAGGTGAGCCTGTGAGCTAGAGCAGCAGTCCTTGTCTTTAGTCATCCAAGAATTTCTTTAGTTGATTACAGCTCCACTGTGAGCAGTAGTGAGACATGTATAACATTAAATCTTTATCAAATATATGTACGTTTTAAAAGGTGTTGAGAACCCCTTGGAACAGCACCCGAGTTCATCCTAACCAGCGTCAGTCTCATCATCGTGGACACCACCACTCCCATAGCGACAGTCGACACAACCGCTCCCACAGCAGCCACGCCCCCGAGGGAATTCACCTGCGCAGCTGTGGAGACCTGAGCTCCTCCTCCTTTGCATCACTGCGGCGACTAGTGACTCCTCATGGGTCGTCCGGAGCGTTGTACTCGGAGTCTGCACTGTGAACATGAAGGGGAGGACAGAGACAAGTTTCAATGGAAGGACATAAAACTGATGCCTCCCCCTGTCTGTTCATTTTCTAAGCTAACAGCCTTATGAAGTGGTGCTTTCATTACAAACTGAGTCACTGGATGTGCACATCAGAGAATTCCACTCACTGGTCATTCGTCACTGGATGAAGACAAACTAGAAGAAACTTATGTGTTATATCTTACCAGCCTCTTAAGTCTTTAATCTGCAAACTCTCATGATACTTGTGTATTTTACACTCTGCACATGCTATTGCTTTTTAGGGCATGGCGCTGATGAATTATTTTAAAATCAAGTTTTGTCTTCCATGTTTGGCGTTTTAACAAACCAGCCCCACAATGTGATCAATCAAAATAAGGTGCACAGTGTTACTTTTCTGATGGAGGGTTCAATGTTATTGCTTTGCTTAGACTGTCCCACTTAGAACCTTGAAGAACGTGCATTCTCACTGTGAGCGAGCTTGCCTCTTCAGTCTGATCTGTAACTTTGCATGGTGATAAATTACTTTGCTACTGTGGAACATTCTACAAACAAAACAAAGCAATAACATTTCTATGGAAACGGCCTTCCACCAGAAAAGTTACACAGTGTACTTTAAAATAACATCCACAGACTCCTGCACCAGAGTAAACATTATTTCACCAATTCATTTTGAGTTGCATTAATTTGACACTCCCCATTTGAAATACACTCCACACACAGACTCACTGTATGTGATGCTACAGGGGCCATGATGGTTTCCTTTACCTCTGTGCATGTTCAGCTATAACCACAAGCACCTTGTGCATTAGGTCCCAGCTGTCTTTGTAACTGCAAGTAAGATGTTGTTTGAAAGCCCTACCTGCATGTTTTCAAAATGTTAAATAGCCTATTTATATTCTGTGCCCTCTACGTTGGTGGTGATGTGACCGTTTGAAAGGTGTCAGAGGTCACATTGGTGAGTTTTGAGGCTGACCAGATGGCTCTTCTGCATCTTTAACACATTCAGATGGTGTTTGGACAAAAATAATAAATATTCACCTACAAAGCCTTCTAAAGGTTCACAGGAGGGTAAAGATGTTCTGCTGGGGTGCAGGATTCAAACATGTTTGCAATAATGTACAAACCCTATCAGGATCCACCCCTCATGGGGACTACGGTGGTCTGTCCTTTGGCTGTGGATGCAGCAGTGACTAAACCACCGCACTGTATCTTGTGTTATTAAGATGTGAAGTTTTTCTTTGGAATGTTAAATACAGATTTAGGCTGGATCAGACATTACGTAAAGTGAACACAGCTGTACAGAGACACTTAATTATATAGGCACTGAGACGTGTTTCTACCTCCTGTCTTGCAAAAACATTATTTATTAATATAAATGTCTATGGCAGGCTTAAAATATAAGACTCTGGAGCTGTAAATGTATAAATATGACAAGTTTAAGGTTTTAAAAGGAAGATAAAAATGCAAATGATGTATTTCACAGTATTAAATAAATTGACGATTGCGTTTATGGAGTTTGCCATTTAATTCAGTTGTACTAGGCCATACTTAACCTTGGCCTTATTTATTTATTTTTTTCCACTGTTACTGATATGATCATTATACTACAAGCTCTTCAGTGTCTTCACTCCACTTTAAGCCAGCCCTTTTCAACTGTCCCATTGGCTGCTCGGACTGAAAGCCCATCCTGGTGCGATGCCTCGGCCCAGTCAAATCGCCGTATGTCAGATGGAGCCTTCAAGGTTCCAACCCCTTTTACCACTCGCAAAGAACCCTGGGAGGTTTAGTTCGCTTGTATTTTAATAAAGAGGGGCTCACTGTGGCTGTGAACTACAATGAGCACGTCCTGGATTTAGGAGACGTTCACAGACTTCAAGTTTGACACTAAGACGCAAAAGAGAATAGCCAGTTTTATCTAATTAGGAGCAGGGATACGCGCATAACAAGACCATGGTAAGTCATTACTATTGAAGAAAGGTTGAAACCGAAAGTAAATGATTTTTATATTTTTTATGCATTTGTTGTCAGTCGGTGTGAAGAAAACAATACCAGCTAATGCGCTTTTTCACTCACTGGTGCTCTAATAATAGTGCGTCTCCTTCTTCGCCTTATCGCTAATCTTCGGTGGATCTGCTTATTGATGGATAAAGGGTGCATCAACGAATCTAAATTTTAGTGATGATACTTTTGCGAAACTGCCTGAACAGGCGGGGTGCAAGTTCGAGATAAGGTTGTTTATGGGTGGGGTAAGACTGCGCGGGTATGAGCGGACTTCTGATCAAAACCGTGCGTAAAACCGTACGGTGGGCGGCCCAGCATCACAGACTAAAGCGTACATTTGTGTTACACTCCTCGTCGTTTCAGGGAGACAGAGTTTGCAACGGTGTACAGAGCAAAAAGGCGTTGTTGTCAGACCCTCAGCTGTTTGAAGCTCAGTTTGAGGAGCTGGTGACGGAGTTGACCGAGAGGGACCTGACAGACCCCGCGCTCACGGACGCACTCCAGCGGCTGAGAGAGGTACGACCTGAGTGTGGTGGTAGACCCAAGTGAAAGAAATGCACATTATTAGAGTGTTATAATGCTTCTTATGCAGGTTTTACTGTACAACGCTCACGGAGGAAAGCGGAACCGTGGCTTGTCTGTGATTGGCTCGTTACGAGAGCTTGTCCCGCCCCCTGAGCTCACGCAGGATTTGGTACAGCGCGCTCTTCTGGTTGGATGGTGCATTGAACTTGTAAGTACACATAACATGTCCAAGTACACTTCAAATAAACTATTCAGTGCAATACATGTTTCCTCTTTCCATTTAAACAAATCATTTTTTTCCTTTGATTGTAGCTCCAGGCTTTTTTCCTCGTAGCAGATGATATTATGGATGGCTCTGTCACTCGAAGAGGGCAGCCCTGCTGGTACAAGAAGGTTAGTTTTTACTTTACTTATTTATCAAGTAATTAAACTTTATTTGAGTTCAGTTTGTCACACACATTTTATTTTATGTCTAAGGATGGAATTGGTCTTGATGCCATTAATGATGCATTCCTTCTGGAAGCATCAATCTACAGACTTCTGAGAAAACACTGCAGAGACCAGCCGTATTATGTCAACCTTCTTGAGCTGTTTACAGAGGTAATACATTTGTTTGTTAGACAGTATTGACCAGTACACATGTGCTTACACACATCTATATTCAGACCATCTTGTTTCTGTTACAGACAACCTTTCAGACAGAGCTCGGTCAAGCTCTGGACCTAATGACGGCTCCTCCAGGTCACATTGACCTCAACAGATTCACTATTGAAAGGTAAAATGAATTTCTGTAGCTAAAGCAAACTTTGTGTACAACCCTGAGGTATCTTATCTGGATTATTTGTTCTCTTTCAGGTACAGGGCGATTGTAAAATATAAGACAGCATTCTATTCATTTTATTTGCCAGTGGCCGCAGCTATGTACATGGTGAGTGCTTTAATAATTCAGGTTTTCAGATCATGACTATGTGCAAGTGACACAGTTCATATGATGTTGAGGACTACTGTAATTGTAAAAACGAATATTTTTTTCAGGCTGGAATCACTAGTGAAGAGGAGCACAATAATGCCAAACACATACTACTTGAGATGGGAGAGTTCTTTCAGATACAGGTACATCTTATATATTTTTATTTTGGTCATATTACTACAGTGCACATAGTCAGTTATAACATGTGTGACAGGATGACTACCTCGACTGTTATGGAGACCCGGCTGTTACTGGGAAGATCGGCACTGACATCCAGGACAACAAGTGCAGCTGGCTGGTGGTGACGGCGCTGGAGGTCATGACCCCGGAGCAGAGAGTACAGTTAGAGGTCGGATAACTGTTGCTCTTTTCATGACCGCACACACACAGATCTAAGCTGTACATTTAGTAACAACATTCATCAACATCCAGTATAAAGATGCACTATGTAACCCTTTAGTGGAGGACACGTCACTTGCCTGTCTCTATGAAAATGTTACTGATTTGTCTAGAAATTTCCACAATATGCCATTAAACTTATTTATCTTGCATTTATTCATTATAGGTGTATTAATTGCACATTGAAAAATATGCATTGTTATTGTGGGCAGGGTCACTTCTCTACAGTGTTGACCTGTAAATTTGCAAAAAGTCTGTTCACATGATAGAATAATTTTAAATAAAATAGATTTGTTTAATGCCATACTGTGGAACATTCAAGGTAACGCAAGAACATCTCCATGAATACAAGTCCAACATCCCCAGTGGCCAGTGTCATTATCTATGATCTTGTAAAAGCCTATATTTTTTCATAGACGGCTCTTCCAGCAACAATGACTCGCTAGCCACAACATACACTCACATAATAATACATATATTTTTACATTTCTATCCTTCCTCAGGCGTGTTACGGTCGTCATGATGAAGCCAGTGTGGAAAAGGTCAAGACATTGTACAACACTCTACAAATGCCAGAACTGTATCGCAAATATGAAGACGAGAGCTACCAGCGCCTGCAAAAACTCATTGCTCGCCACGCTGAAAATCTCCCTCATGCTGTCTTTCTGAACTTTGCCAAGAAGATCTACAAGAGAAACAAATGAATAATAGACATTTTCCTATAGAAGGTGCATCAGTATGGATATTGTACCGAATTTCAAAGGTTACAATATTGGATCACGTCATTTCCTGAGGCACAAAGAAGATGTAACTGTTCAAATCTTGGCAGATACAATTTAGGATTTTACATTTTCTCCCTTAGGTCATATCAGTATTTGGGCAACAGGCATGTAGTTAATTTATTTAGTGTCAAGCCCCATGAACAGAAGAATAGAAGACACGAGAAGGCATGAGTTGAATGATACTACTGGCTACTGTTTTAGCAGATGAAGTGTAATGGCTCATTAACTTATTTTATGCAAGTATATTTTTATAATGCTGTAGTATGTTGACAATTCAGAATAAATACTAAATGATATCACATCCTTTGCATGTTCATATTCTGTTTATGTAGCAGAAAATAAGTCTTACGCAAAAACTGCTCATTATTACAACAATCATAATGAAATAAAACAAGTATTGTTTTTGCTTTCCTTGAAATATTCTGCAATAGACAAATGCAATACTATCTTGGATTCATTCCATTAGATGTTATTACTTAAAGGAAATCCTTAAAAAACATTTATTCTAAAATAAGCTGGCACTGCTCCACAGATCTGACGTGGCTGACTTGTCCTGTTGTCACTTTTTAATGTCATACTTTAAAACATATTGGACAAAGCAATAACATCTTTCCACCAAAAAAGTTACATAGTGCAGCTTTAACAATCATTAACTTATATAGTATTAAATGCAAGATTCCACAGAAAACCTTATGTTTGAGTAACAATGGGGCAGTAAAGACAACAAAAGAAACTGGATAAAAAGAAGAACTGTTGCCAGTCAGCTTTAATGCAAATACAGCCTACTACAACATGATGTGAAGTGTGATGGACTGCAACATGATGACCACTCAGCTCCAGACGTCCCGTTACATTAGAGGTGTGGTTGATTCAGGGTTCATAGGCTCTATCAGGGAAGGTGGTCTTTGGTGATGGGGCGGGAAAACTCGCGAGAAACGCCGAGAACTGCTACTCGGGAGGTTCAGGCTGGGTATCTTCGTGCATCCGACGAGATGGAGAGCTGCATCTTTCTTCACCTTAATAGTCCTGTGAGTATTTTATGATCATTTCTATTTGTATAATTACTTGAAAATGTGTAAATTCACAAATAAACACGCAGCGAATCAAAACCTTATCATCTGACTGGGACCCTTTGGTAACTGGGTATTGTTGGCTATAACATGTAATACTGGTTTCGTTGGAATCTAGCATGTAAAACGCATAGATGTAAGATTTGTTTTAAAATGTAACAATATAATGGCTAATTTCGGGGCAATTTCGTGGGAGGAAAGGCCTGGTACCGACCGATGCAGCTACTCAGGGACCCCCTCCTCCTCCTCCGCGCTCTCGCATCCTCCCAGTCTCCGCCAGGTCCATATGATCAATAACACACTACATTAAAAAGAGGTAAACATGGAGCCAGCTTCATTTGGAGTCGAAAATGAACCTGCTATGTTGTTTTATCAAGGCCCCATGTAGGCAACATCATTCATATTCAAGTATGTTAAGAGCTGCCTTGTGAGCGCTAACCTTCAGTGGATGGGATGTTGAAAAGACAAGCACAGTGCAGCCGTCCGATCATTTCATGCTCCAGTTAAAACCGTGCACTGGACACGAGCTGTTGTAGAGTATAACCTAAGACTTTTCTTGGTAAACCCTGGCCTTTCTCTTGTCATTTTACTGGACTGGCATGGCCAGATGGAGGCAGAGGGACTCCTAAACTCATGAATATCTAAAGCCAAGTGATGCAGAACATAGCAGATGATGGACAAGGACGCACTGTATTGGCTGCATATAAAGTGACATATAATTGCATTCTTATTGATTACTTCATTTGACCCTAGCCCTATTAGATTAGGCCACCTTCATTTTTTATATAAAATGTGGGAAATTGAATTAAATTGTTTTCAAATATGTCTGAGTGGCTGGCAATCTCGTCTCACAACAATAAGGTCCTAGAAAGAGGAAATGTATAAAAACTGTAATATTACTGTTATAGAGATATGGGAATATAGACTATTGTCTATAAGAATAACTATTTAAAAGGGATTCAGTTCTTCCAAACATAGATATAAAGTGATACTTCTGCACTTTTGTGGTTCAGTCTATATTTACTGTGAACCCCAATCACGGCAAATGACTACAGGCATGTTTTAGCACGTAATATTATGAAAACATTGTTCTCGGGAGATAATCATTTTTGCCAATATCGCCCACTTCTAGTGCCAGATTTGAATCCAGAATGGGCTAGGGATGTTCTAGAGAAGGGTACCTGTCTGCTGCATTGTCATCTCCCTGTGCCCCTTACTTTAAGGGATGGCTCAAAGTAGAGAACAAATTGCCTTATAGGGCTGGGCAATTCATCCAATTTTAATTGAGACTGAGATTCAGTCATTTTTTATCATCAATTCTATGGTTGAGGTTATTAATTGAGAAGTCCAGAGCCAATCCTCTGTTAGTAAAAGCATGTGGTTTGGAGCAAAGTTCAGACTTTAGAGGAAGAACTTAGACTATTTTATGTGTTAAATTACGGCACTTTGTACTTGAAAAGAAAATCCAAATTACAAATTGAACTGAATTGATTTTGGCCAGTCCTCCTTATAGAACAAAAAAGTAGAGATTATAGTGTATATTTATTGATATGCCTACTTTTATTATTTTTTTAACTGAAGCAAATGAGCACAAATAGTTAAACCTAAATAACCCTGCTTTAATATAAAATCTTTAACACACTCCCTATTCTCTGTGGCTCTCTTTGATGTTACAGGAACTCGGAAATGAAGCCAAGATGTGACCGTCACGGCTCGTCATAGCTTGGGTCCTTCCTGCTTTTACAGCCACTGTTTCTATAGCAACCTGAAGTATCCTTGAATCCTGAAATTCCCACAGAAATGCAGTCCTCCTCTCAGCCTCCGAAACCTCGTCGCTTTGACACCACCAAACGGACTGTACCAAAGTCAAACACATCCGCCCTGCCCAAGGAGGATAAAAATATGAATACGATTCCCAACCCTGCTGCACGTCGGGTCACCAAAGCACCTGTTGCTTCACCCAGGACGAGAGTGGGAGCACAGCCTCGCGCTCCTCTGCACCAACCAAAAGTAACTGCACAAAAAACAGCTCCTGCAAACTTCAAAGCTGCTAAACCCAAATCTAAAAGTACACGGATGTCTGCAGCGAACCAACACTCAGCTTCACCTGCTCCCCCGGCGGTCCCATCTCTCCTTCCTCTTGACCCAAATTGCAATGAGCCCAGTTTGCCTTGCCTCTGCTGTGATGGCCGCTCCCCTCAGGATAACAACAGCATGTTCAACCATAACCACAATAATAACAACACCATCTCACTAAGGCAGCAGATGCAACTCCCAGCTCCTCCAGGCCCGTTATTTCAAAAACAGGAAGAAAATAGAGTAAAGGAGGAGAAACCCAAATCAGCTCCAGAAGAACCACGGAAAGATAACACTGCTTCTTTAGCTGCAAGTTTGGAAAATAATAATAAAAGTAGAGATGAACTGGAAATTTCAAACAATGCAGCATGCAAAGTTGACGAGGAAGATGATGATGATGACAGTAGTGGTGATATTGATATTGATGAAGAAGAAGAGCCAGATCACTATGGCGATGATGAAGATGACGACGATGATACTTTGGTCCCGTCCTGTTGCGACTGCCCCCCCTCCCTCCTGGATTTCTCTCTCACTTCCTCAACCTCCTCGTCCTCCACTTCCATCAGCTCCTGCTCCGATCTGGACTCGGACAGTGCAGATCAATCCTACTCAATGAGTTCATCCAATGATCAAGATAATCTGTCGTTCATGTTGTCTCCCAAAGTCTGCTCCCCTCTCAAAGCGCCCGAATCCAAGCCTCCATCTCGCTCTCCTCCATCGCTCCCTCGTTCGCACAACCCTTTCTACTTGTCATCCGCCTCTCCTGCCTCTCCCGATGAAGGATACCCCTCTGCCCTCGACTCCCCAGATTATTTAGGAATAAAAGAGGACTCGGAAATGAACAAATTAAGTTTACTGGACTTCCTAGAATCTGTGGGGGAGTTTGGGAAAATGGAGCGTTTCAGTCAGGTGATCCAAGTAGCACGCTGGGATCTAGAAGGAGAACAACACTGGGATGTACTTAGAGATCGGATTGATCATTTAGACCGCTTAGAGAAGGTAAACAGGGAGGTGAAACTTGCATACATTGCTAAACTACATGAGAAAGGATTTGATTTGAGTGATTTAGACGAGCAGGATCTGTCTGACATTATGGATGAAATGGGAAATATTGATATTCCCTGGAAGTTGTACAAAAACCCCAAAGGAAAAATGCAAGACTCGCAAGAATTTTCTGACGCAGGGGTCGACCTCACTGCTCCGTCAGATTGTGAAGACCCCCTAGCACCTGATTCTCTCACGCCTTCCCCAATCGAAGCCCCGCCCAAACCACCAGTCCGCCATGCCAGTGTGACCTCTGACCTCCACACGTACATCAATATAAGCAGGGAGCCCACCCCTGTAGCGTCTTCTCCAACCCCACTGTCTACTTTCTCTCTCCACACCACATCGCCAACTTTTACCACGTTCAGATGTGAGAAATCAACTCCGCTTACGCCCCCGTCTATACCGCCCTTACCTGCCTCTAAACCTGTCCCGTATCTCACCCTCTACACCGCCCCCTCTCCAACCATCCCCACCCCGACTCCACCCATCCCCCCTCCTCGCACCCGTCACCTGGCCCGGAAAGAAGCCCAGAGACGCGCCGCTCTTCTGACCGAACAGGAAAAATCACCTGACTCCTTACCTCCGCCCACCACTCGTCCTCCTCCTCTTCCTCCTCCTCCTGTTATTTGTGTATCCTCTTCGTCTCCCCCAGCTATCCCGCCTCCCCCAGCTCTCCCTCCTCCCCCCTCCTTCCACGCGCTGGACGTGGAGATCCGGAAATTACTGATGCTTGCCGGGTTGACCCAAGCAGAGCTCCTCAAAATCAGTCCAGAGCTTGGTAACTGTGTTGGAGGGTTAGATGAAGAAGCAGATGATGACAGTGTTATGTCTAGATGTGACTACACAATAGAAGATAGGGAGGATGACAAGCAATCTGACAGTGGACTTATTGATAGTTTGTGCTACAGAAGTATATTAGAAGGAGAATCCGAAGAACATGAAAAGAAAGAGGAGAGAAAGGAAAACCAAAAAACAACATCCTTTAGTGAAATGGCAAGAAGACGGAGGAGGAACACTACTTACATGTCTGCCCCATATTACAGCACTGGTTTGAGCAATACAAGTAATTCAGAAGAAGATGACTACGAAATGATTTTACATTACGCATCCCAGAGACCTAGTTCACCTCCCCCTCCTCCCCCACCGCGACCTTTACCCCCTATACCCTCATGTGCCCCTCCAAAAATCAGCACCCTTCCAGCCAACTCTACTAAACCAGAGCGTTTTGATTGGCTAATTGCGTTCACACCGGATACAGATGCCCCGTCCAAAGCTCCTCACTTTGAAATGAGAAAACGAGCAGCGGAGACCCCAAAGAAATCCAGTTCTTCGTCATTGGAGTCATCATCAACAGGGTCTGCTCCCAAAATCACAACTTTTAAAGAGCTTCGAAATCGCAAGTCAAGTTCACTGCCAACTAAAGTTATCACAGCTCCGGAGCCTGATCCCAATGTTATAACGCCAGATCCAGACTTACTGTACAATCTGAAGTGGAGGAGAGACAAAGCAGGAGATGGAACCCAGTGGGAGTACACATCCCAAGCACAGGCCCTCTTCATGCAGCCCCCTCCCGCTCTCACCTCCATGGCTGCACTACAGGAAATGCTGCAGCGAGCCGAAGAAGAGAATGGGAAGTCGGAATTGTGTCCATCAGAGAATAAGCTGGGATACTCGGTCAGTGACAGCAGCCTGTGGAACCTGGGTGCACAGTTGGAGCGTGAAGAATACAAGATGGAGGAGGAGAGGAAAGAAGGAGGAGAGGTGGAGGTGAGAGGCCAAGCGGACGGGGAAAGAACCACTGAATTGAGAACATCAGGTGAGTATAAGAACTGTATTGTAATTCTGATTGCACATTTTTCTCATTCAACATCACTATGTGTAAGGCATCCACAGTCAGACAAAACAAAATAGACAAAATGATAGCACTGTCAATCAATAAACCATCAAATAGACTTTACAAACATCCAAATACAGACAAAAAGAGCACCATATCAAATATAAAGTCACAAACAGATAATAAAGAAAGAAAAGAAACAGCAACATATGAACAAATGAACAAATAAGAGGCAACTTGAGTCAAGGACAATAATGATTATAACTTAAATCATAATCATCTGAAACAATAACAGTAAATAAATACATACAATAAATACAATAAACAATAATTAATGTACTGTCAATCTATCACACAAGTATAATTGTCATTCTTAGCGTGATACACATTTTTAAAGTCAAATGAAGACTAGACTAGACTTGACTAGGAACTTTCCTGAAATTTTTTAGGGGCAGAACTAGTACCCAAGATTCAAAACAGAACTGAATTAGTTATTTTTTATTAAGTATGCCTGTCATGATAACATTTTCAAGCACAATATATTGGTATAGAGATATACCGAGATAAACAATAATATCGAAACTACTTTTTGTCTCTGACACAATTGCAATTAAGCAAGATAATCCTAGTAAACATTTCTAAATAGACAGTATCATTCAAAAGGTCTGAGCTGTACCGAGTAATTAGCAGAATGAACCCATAATTAGCCACAGAAGTTCAACCGTCTACAACTCACATCTTCTATTACAACAAAAATATCTCAAATCTCCACACTTTAACAAAGAAAATGTACACACGATAAATATTGAGCCTCAAAATATTGTTCCAGCTTTCATATATTGAACAATAAGTCGAGAGAGAAATGACCTATGGCCCAATGCCTTGTTACTGGAGCAATAATTGTAATCAAGAATCAAATTTGATTAACCGCACTGCTCTAAAGAAATATAAACAAAAGTAGTACTAGATTTCATTCTCTTTTTGCATTGCAATCTCCCTCACAGCTTGGTTATAAAGCAAAAACCTCAGGTGGCTCTTTAAACGACACACTTGGGTAAAGCCATAAAATAAAATAGTTTCCACGAAAACACATATTATTATAGTTATTCAGTTTTACTCTGGGAAATACACTTTATACTGGACAAGGGAGCAAGAAAGACGTGGGCTGTTGTGAGTCAGTGGATGATGCACCGTGATGGCTCACTGATGATGAGCAGACATTTGTTCAGATACAGACTGGAGCAGCAGCCACAGTATTGGAGAGAATAGAAAGTGATGGATAACGTGAAGAGAGACAGAGTGTAATATGAGAGGCCAGTTTGGGAACCTGCCAGGGAATCATTATTGCTAGAATAGAAGATAGAAATAGATCTGATAAAAATTAAAATAAAAACAAAATAAAAAACTATTTGTGTAATGTAATCTTTGAAATGTAACAGTGACAATTTTTTTTTGCAGTATTTGAACCTCAGCCATTTCATTTCTGATTTCAAACATATGATCTGATCCTTCAAAACTAAACTTCAAACTAAGAGAAATAAGGGAAATAGTGCCAGCTTTACACTGAAATTCATACTCACTCAATACTCAAACAATCTTTCTAAAATTTCACTGCTCTATTGTACTATCTGTCTAGTCTCGTAGGTGTTTGCCCTTTTACAGTTGATGCCCTCCCCTCACCCCGCCCTTGCTCCCTAGAGCAGAAAGATCAAGTTACTTAGCTCTTAGTGCTGCAGCCGGCAACCTAGAGACCAAGGATATGCATTTGTCATGTCTTATTGGTCAGTTCTGTTAATCTTATTTCTTTCCAAATGTAATGGCAACTAAGCCTGTCATGATAACAAATGTAAATGTGCAATATACTGTTTCAGACACTTTCACAACAAACAATAATATTGACATAATCTTCATAAAGCAGGTTTATCTCTGTAAACTCTTTCCTTAACAAACCTAAAACATGAGTTGCAAAAATGTCCATAGCTCAATGAAATACAAGTGAATTTGTATAGATTTTTTAAAAGATGCACTATGTAACTTTTCTGGTTGAAGGAGCACCTGCTTGTCTCCATGATGTATGTCTGCGTTTCAGTGCGTGTTTTGTTTCCCAAAAAACCCCCACATTGAATAAACATTATATTTTAGAATTTTAATGCCATACTATAGAATATTCCAGGCAAAGTATTAACTACATATAAGAAAAGTTACACAGTGCACCTTTAAATATTCTACCTCTTATTAATTAAGAAAATAAATAATTATTCCAAAATATTAGTTATCTCTCATGTATTGATATTGAAATGATTGTAAAAGAATCATTCACCTGTGCACTTGCATGTATGGTGTATCTTTAAAAACCAAAGGGGTGGATCTTTGTGTCAAGGCCAATTGCGGCAAACCTCTGAAGTGACAACAGGAAGTAGCATGTACTGGTGCAGTTCTTCATAGTTCTCCAAAAGTCACTCAGGTATGGACACATTTTAGCTCATTTGAATACGTCTTACAAACTATAGGGGAGTAAGAAGAGCTGCCTGCCTGTCCAGTAAATGGTTCTTGGCTTGTGTTAAAGACTGAAGCAATGATTGAGCAAAAATCTACTCTGTGTGACTGACTCAGCATTACCTTGAACTGTAGCTGTAGTGCTGCACTGAGGAAAGGAAGGCGACGTTTAGGCCAAAGAAAATAAATGAAAGAAATATGTAGACAATCAGAACTGAAAGGCCGATGCAGGGTTGCGGTTGTTAAATACTGCAGCAAAGTACTGCAGAGTATGAGAGAGGTTTTAAGAATATGAATAAATGAATCATAGTACAGTTTAGTCATAGGTGAAATCATGAATAGCATAAACAAGTTCTATATACTGTTATGTTAAAATGTAAACGTAGTATAGACTTATCTTTTTATTAGTAATGTTTAGATTCTTGTTTTAAAGTAGTTTCTTTGCTCCTGTTTTTCATTCAAATCATTCACAACAACATTTAAAGCAGGGGTCTCCAACCTTTTCTCTCCAGGGAGCTGCCTTTATGAAACAAAAATGCCAGAGAGCTACCTATTTCAGCAGTCGCAAAGAAACTGAGTAAATATAAGAGGCATGTCTTAGATGGGGAACAGTTACATGCTTATAAAACATAAACTATTATCCTTTTATCGGTGCACCAAGTTAGGCATTAAAATGAAACATTTACAATGGTGATTAATAAAATTTTAATTATTATCTACAATACACAGAATTCAGAAATCCCTTGGCGAGCTTCTTGGAAGGGGGTGGAGAGCTACTGGTTGCTCCCGAGCTACAGGTTGGAGACTCCTGATTTAAAGGATCTGTATGTAGCCTGCACTCTTTCCGTTTTAAAAAGGGTATTACAATCACAAATTAGCCAGGGTTGTCAGTTCTTAACCTGCATATGGAGAACACATACAAGTATTTCTCATTCTTCAGTATATGGACAGGCTCATGTCTCATGTCTCTGGACATCTCCAGAATTCCCTCGCTGAGCTGCAGGTGCTGGGGTTTAGGTAGTGAGGACTCAGATCAGAGAGGGCCATTTTAGGTTTAAAACAGCTGGATTTATGCAGTGGAACTGGCAAACCAAATGAGACTCACGTGAGGCTCGTTCTGCTTTCTGATTGGATAATTGTCTTATATCAATTTTTCTTATCTTAAGTTTAATATAATTTGCAAGTTGCACTATCCTTTAATGTATTTTTAACATATCTCTTGATTTTGAACAGTGTAGTGTATAGGACTCGGATATTATGTATATTCTGGGAACTTCTTTACCATTTTCTCAATACAATACTGCCACGAATCCCACACTCTGTCAATGTTTAACTGTTTTATTATAGTTATAAATTACAGCACTGCTTATGTACATTCATACTAACATTTTTGCATCTTTTTTCTCCCCCTTTTTCCATTCATGTGACAAATCCTTATTTCTCTCACCCATCTGTCCTAATTCAATGTATATTCTCTCCATGACTCCAATCTGTGTGTTTATCCTGCCTGTTCGCTTGCTTTTGTCCTTTCCCCTCCTTTGTACAAATTTGCTTTATTCAAATTTGCAGCCTCCTCACCCCCTCCTGCGCCCCTCCCTTGCTCCTCCCCTCCCTACTTCCTCCACTCTGCTGATCAATCCCTCTATCCTAACTCCGGTAACCCCTTTTTGGATCCCAGACCTCGCAATCCCGTAGGACGAAAAGCACCATTAAATTCGCACATGGGTCCAGATTGTGTTTATAGACATGATATCAGTAGTGACACAAGTTCTGAATACCTGGAAGATTTTAGCATTGATTCAATTCGTGATTATAGGGATTATGAGCTAGAAAGTGCACAACTGGCATACAAACAGATTCATGCTCCAAAGTCTGTTGAATCTACCAGTAATGTGGACTCTTTGTATTGCAGTAATTCAGTCAAACAAAGCACAGCTGGTACCCCAACTTGTCCAACCCCATACAAGAATATTGATGTCATTATGCGGTACAACAAATCAAGTGAATTCGAAAAACGTCAACTTTCACATAGAGATAAGGCTTTTAAAGAGCTCCCGCCTCTTCCAGCTTTTTACCTGTACCACCCTAAAAACTGCCCCCTTCACCGTGGCGCCCCTCCTCGCCTGTCACCCATAGGTGCCCTCTCCCCGCCTCAGCGATCCGGAATACCACCACAGTCAGGTCTAAGTTCTCCGCTGTTCCCACGCTCGCACACCCTCCCCGCCCTGGCTGCCCCCCTCTACTACCCCAATCTGTACCCACCCCTCCCGCCCCGGGCACCCCCATTACCCCCCAAACTCTACCAGGAGCAGTCACGTGTGGCGAGTAAGACTTCTCTCTCTTTATTCTCCTCCTCTATAACTCTTTCTTGGTCAGACATCTTGTGCATGTGTGTCTTGTCTTTCCTTGATGTCTCCTGTAGATAATGATGGTTATAATGTCAGCCACGGTTAAAGAATTTGCAGCATTGAAAGAAAAATAAAGAGAATAGTTTTCGGATTACAAACTACTTCTTACAGGTTATCAAATGTCAGATTCTGCCCTTTCAACTCTGCAAAAACTTTGATAACAGCAACATTTATCCCTGTACCAAAGTGTCTTTTGTCTACTGTGTGTCAGTCATCCTTTTCGTGTGTCATCCATGTGTCAGTCACATTTTGGTACCTCATTATTGCATGTTTTCTTCTTTTTTCTTTTATCCATAGCTACATGTGTGAGAGGTGGGCATTGTTTTGAATTTGAATATCAAGTATATCGTATATGATAAAAAATAATGGAAATAAAAATGGGAAAATACTTATGTTGTAACCTGTTAAAACAAATGTGGGTATAAAGTGATATTTCTTGACTTTTGTGGGTAATTTTATTAAACGAATACATTTAACAGGCCCATAATGCACTATTTTCTGTTATAATGTTTCCTCATCAAAAACATATCTGGACATGTGTTTTGTTTCATTCAGTCATATTTAACACATAAACTCTAAGGCTTGAGTTCTTCTCTCAAACAGAAAACACTCAGTTCCACCTTGTGATGTCATGTAGTAATACAGGAAGTGCCCCACTATGTTCCATACACCTTCACTAAAATTATTTGGATGATTTCAGCTCTACTGAACAAAAGGTAAAATTGAAGACTACTGCTTCATGACGTCACAAGGTGGAAAAGAGCATTTTGAGCTTTGGAGATGTGGACAAACTAATTATAAAGAGTTACTCAAACTCTGTGAATGAAACAAAACACTTTTTTAACAAGCTTTAACATTCTCACATGGCTTAAAGCTCACAAGAGTTATTTTTGTGTAATATAGGATCTTTAAAGGCATGTTATTACATGTTTCGGACGGATAGCCATAATATCGTCTGAATAATGTTATTGGGATGCTCGGAAAATATCAAGATATTAATTTTGTCAGTATTGTTGCCCACCTCTTGTATGTGCCATAGACAACCGTTTTGACACGTTTTATGCCAGCATTTATATAACACTGTTATATAAATCTGTTAGTTTAACTCAAGTGCTGCCATATTTATTTTAACTCTCCCCAAACCCATGTTGTGTTTTAAGTTTGTTGTATGCTGACAGAAAATGTTCCAGTTTCCAGATGTGCAGTCTACAATAAATGCTACTACATAAAATGCTACTATTGTGTATGTCATGTTACCATCTGCTAAGTAGTGCTTCATTGCTTAACTGCGTTTCTAAACAGTCCTGATATTATTCTGATGTCATTGTGCTGATCTAGTTTAATTACTCTAATGACGGAGACTGTTTTGTTGGTCAGCTGTCCGCAGTGTGTCGTTCGCTGGCCACAGAGCAGAGTCGTGGATGGACCATGATGCCAGAGCTCCAGTGAGAGGGCTGGGCCTGTCCCCTCAGACCCTACAGGAAAAGAGAGGTACTGCGGGCTGTGTGCTCTGCTCGTCTACTGTTTGATCACCTTATTGCCTTACACGCTGGAAATGGTAAACGTTGTTTTTCTCCTTTAGCTTTGGTCAGCGCCGTTAGTGTGGCAGTGGAAGCCATCTTGGCACAATTTAGCACTTCTCGGACCATTGTGCAGAAGGTGAGTCTGTTAGTCATCAGTCAAACTGTCACTGTTATATAGATTATACTTACCTATAGACTCTAGACTCACAAGGGAAATTACATTTTCAATTCAAATACCTTGAAAAACATACATTATTACTCTCCACAGAACTGACCTGTAACTTGGCCTAGTGGGGCCACCTGTCTCTATGGAGATAGATAAGTTTAATGTCATACTGTTGAATATTCTTGGCAAAGTGATGACATTTCCATGGAGACAAGCATGTGGTGAATGTCAGAAAAGTTACATAGTACAGCTTTTAGTTATTATACAAACTCAATAGCCATTCTTTTTCATTTGCATTACTGAGCAGTTTTTCTCTCTCTCTTTCTTTTTCGTCAGGCGTTATCTGGAGACAGCACTGTAAATCCGTCTCTGGGCCGCTTGGTGCTGCAGTGCCTGTGCCCCGCCCTGCACAGCCTGCTGACGGATGGCCTCAGACCCCATCAGAGTGACCTCATCGCAGGCAGGAGGCCAAACAACGCCTGGGGTCTGATCCAAGCCTCCACACGGCCAGGTACCCACATGCTCCAGCAGTAATGAGCCTTGCATTATAATGTTATTTATACATTATACATTATCACTGTTAACAGTGAGTACCTTGAAATCGCCAGTAAAGTGAGATAACTAAATTTTTAAGCTAACACAAGAATTAGATCAGATTTTATGTGTGTGTGTGTGTGTGTGTGTGTGTTTACATACACCTGTGGCCATGTGTCAGTTAATTATTAGAGTTTCTGAGCAAAGGCTGCCACACATTACTGGAGAATTTGCTGAATTTAGGACCTGATTTGCTTCTCCCTGATTTTGGGAGGCATGATCCGACTTAGGATCCTTGCATGTGATTTTTAATCCGCTGCGCTCCTCATTTGTGTGGTGTCAGTGTGACTCTGAGCCCTGCTGTCCTATTGTAACCAAAAACCGTCACCACTACTGCACCAGCCAGTAAAACAGAGCATCAGGGACAGATGGAGTGACACACAGGCGCAAGTTACGAACTCAGGAGACAGCGAAAACAATTATGTGACTTTATTGCAATTATTAGTAAAGTTGTACAATGCGCTGATCTTTTGGACACTTGAGAGTCTCAAAGTGAGTTATTTTACTCTAGAAAAGAAACAGCTGACATGAGGTGCGCTCATAACTTTTAGCTGGTGGTGTGTGGTCTCTTCACCGCCATATCCCACTGCAGTCTTTGCGCTCAGAGAATAAAAATCTCATACAATTCTCCTCATGTCTGTGGTCTGTGCTTTTTGTGGCACGTTTAAAAATTATTTAAAATTCTGTATGTGGTGGACTTAACTGTTGTATTTGGAAGTACAGTGCTTTCAGTCTTTAACATTTTACCTTTAATTTTGTCTTTGCCACACAGTCCTTTTTTGCTCAATATTTCCTTGTCAAAACCTGCAGAGGTGTGAACAATCAGAAAGAAATCTAATGTAACATGATATGATCAGATTTTTGGTGTGCAAGTAAACATAGCCACTGATTTTTGGAGTTAGATTTTTCTCACACATCAATCAATGCACCGTCGAGGATAAAGTAAACAGGAAACAGATATTGATTGGTCTACCAAAGAATGAGTTTTAGAAATGATTTCCTGTTTGCTGCTTCAGTTCTTCTTGTGTCAAAATCTGCTTTTGTCTCCCTTTATTTCTCCAGGCTCTAAAACACAAGTTCTTTTTAACCTACAAACCCGAGTTGGAGAGCTGCCTCAGCTCAAGCAGAGCAAACATCGCTTCAATGCATTTATCCTTGGCCTACTTAAGTAAGTCCTGTACATCTGCTGCTCCATGGTATATATGTATGTAACATATACCTGCTTCTGTGGCTCTATATGTTCCTCTTTGTATTACAGCATCAAGCACCTAGATTTTTGGCTGTCTCACCTTCACACTAGCAGTGGTAAGTTGTTAATTTACTTCATTGTTTTATTTGTGGTAATTAAATGTGCACAATGTGACTTTTAGGGTCCAACAACTGCTTGTCTCCAAGGAGATCTTATTGCACTGCCTGGAAATTGCCACAGTATGACATTAAACTTATGTATCTCCATGGAGACAAGCAGGTGACACCAACAGGTCAAGTTACAGGTCAGATCTGTAGAGAAACCCTTGGTAAAAATGCATGTTTTTTAAGGTATTTTTGAGCAGTAAAGCACTTGTAACAGAATAAACACAATATGGATGAGATGAGTGCCATATTGTGGAAAATCGCAGACAAAGCAACAATATCTTCATACAGACAAACAGGATGTAGACCGTCCACTACGGTTAGGGTCAAAAAGATAATTTTTTAGTTCTTCTTAATATTATATAGTGAGATGATGACTAATGACAGTATCTATTGACTGAATATAGGTTCATTCTGAAGTGTTTGGTCATGATTTATTAAGGCTAATTAAGGTGCAATTATTACAAAGTGGTACCAATAGTTTCATAATCTTTTGCTTTTTTCCAGATGTACTGGAGACATATTATCACCCGTCATCTTTCATGCGCCTGTCTTTGAGCGCTTGTCACGCCCAGTTTGAGGAACTGCTTCTAGTGCTTCAACCGCTGAGCCTGCTGACCTTTAACCTTGATCTGCTCTTCCAACACCACCACGTAGACCCCCACAACCCGAAGATCCCCAATGCAGTGGGACAGGATGCAGCACCACATGTCTCAAATCAAACCAGTGAGACTAAGAAATGTGAGGAGAAATACATGGAGTCGCTATCCGAAGAAGATATTGAAAGTGGAGAATGCAGAAATGGCGTCACGTCCCATCCAAACACCGAAGACAATAGTACTACAAAGGAGGAGAGTTTATTGGAGACCAGTCCTCAGCTGCGATGGGTTAAAGAAAAGGAAATCAGCTCTCTACCGCCCCCTAACATTGAAGAGGACAGTCTGGCACAACAGGCTGGACAGGTACAAACATCTCTACATATTGCTGGGTTTCAAATGGCATCATAAAATACTATAAGCCAATATTATTCATTGCTATTAAATTTTTGATGTAGTGCAGCAAGTTCTTGGGTCTAATAAATAATACAAATTATCAGGTTTAACATTTGTAAATTTACCTTTTGGATTTTTCTTGGCAAAGTACAATATTATTATAAAAAGAGGATTTTGCCCTGAACATCATCACATTGTAGAATCTGAAAACCACCAATTGCTGTTTATGCCTTATTTTATTTCAAATACATTTTTGTGAGAGATGGTTGACCAATCAAACAGTGACAGATGGTAGAAAATCAAACAGTGAAACAGTCATTGTCAATAGTGGACAGGCTAATATTTTATGCTCATCAAATCTGCATTACTATGGGACTGTTATGGCCCAAATTAGAAAGGTCAAAATAATCTAATAACATATGTCTGAAAATATTCTCTAGAGAAAAACCAGAGTATGTATGGTTTGTTATTGTGCAGTTAAATATGCATTGTCTCCATAGAGATGTTATTGCTTTCCCTGGTAATATTTTACAGTATGGCATTAAACAAAACTACAATGTATTTATTAAACTACAAGTGGTTTTAGTGCAAAAAATTCTTACCTTTCCACATATCTACTATGGAGCATTGCAGGCAAAGCAAGAGGGTTTTTGGTAACCATCCATCACATTCTATAATGTTCAAAATGTATTTTGTATAAATCTATAAATTTATTCTAATGGCTTCTCCATGAGGTCAAGCAGGTGACGGACCCTAAGTTACATAGTTTACCTTCTGTTTGCAGGTGATCCAGCAGGGATGGGAGGTGATGGTTCGCTGGGGAGGTCGTCTTAGTCAGAACCTGTCTGAGATGAGTGCAGCTGCAGGGAAGAAGGAGGAGCTAAAGACCGAACATCTCCAGGCTCAAAGTGACTTTGTCCCGGTCAGCAGCAGTAGCGGTGGGGTGCAGATGCCTTGGGGTCTGGACCGCCTCTTTGGGGCCCCGAAATCATTAACCAGTCCTGGTACTCACCCAGCACCAACCAGGTTTGTGCAATTACATGTGGAGTCTGAATACATTCACACTTGTTGTAATTTGGTCCTAAATTGAGCTCAGTTAAGTCCTGATGTGGACTTGGGTTGGTCCTGTTCTTGTCCTTGTTTAGTCCTAGATTAGTCCCAGTTTTGATGTGGTGAATGTTCAAGTGTGAACGCACCCTTAAGTATACGTGTATCTCCAGTGTAACTTACTCAAGTTATTAAGTATTTGATTAAAGACTACTCAAGTATGGAGTATGTTTTTTGTGCATAAAGTGTGATATATGTATTGCTGCAATAAGGCAGACAAACAAAATAATGTATTCTATTTTACTGTTCAACAAAAAGAAAAAAAAGAGCAATAATTATGAAAAGGTATAACTGCATACAATTTGCAAATTTTTGTCTTAATTGTTGAAGATTTTTCTACTGTAAAAAATCTTAAGTAAATATTTACTGTACTGTAAGTAAATATTTGGAGCTCACAAATACTACATTATTGTACAGTTATTCCAGATGGATAGTGTATGTATAACAGTAAATTTCACACCACACCTGTTAAGGTTTAACTCTAATACTTATTTCTCTGTTTTGTGTAGGCGGCCCTCTCAGTGGTTGGCTCCTGGTGTGAGTGCGCTGACCAGGATGGTGAGCAGCAGCACCACTCCCATGTTAAAGAAAATGTCTGAGCCCAAAGAGGAGACTTCATCAGAAACGCAGGAGGAGGCTGAAGCAGTGGAGATGAAGGACCATCCCAGACCACTCCGGTACGAATAGCTATACTACTCGAATGAAGGGAGAGTGGATAGGTAAAACTAACTTTGGCTAAAGTAATCGTATAAATCTGCAAATGGCATGATGATTGATTTAGGAATTTGATTTTCACCCAATGTGCCTGGGTAGTACTGCCAGGTGTGCCTTGAAAAAAATCTCATTTGAATTAGTTATGGATTTAATTTAATAATTTACTATTTTGGAGTGTAAATGAGACTAAATAAAGCAAAATAATCGCCATTACAACCAAAACAGAGCCATGGACACTATTTGCAATATTACATATACCACTTTTTCAGGGTTAGAGGTGTGATTTGGTAATATTTTGGCAGGCAGTGATGTCCTAAAAAATGTGTTTTAACTCAAACAAGGTCGATTGACAAATTTTAGGAACTGTTGTGATCATGCATTGGCTTTATAGAGAGGGTGACACCAAAACGCTTTACAGAAGTGAAATCAAGGCTGCTACTCTACATTATCTGCCCAATCCGAGCATCACCAATCACTCACACACCAAATTCATACCAGACATGATGGGTGAAGTGTCTTGCCTAAGACTCAACGACAGTATGCACTAGACTCGAGCCACAGCTTCACCAGTGCAGTTTCCTTTGTAGAAAACACAATATCCTTGATAAACATGATTGTTGTAGTAGTAGTAGTAGTAGTAGTAGTAGTAGTAGTAGTAGTAGTATGCTGATATTTTAGTGTTTGCTCAAATGCTCCTGGATGTTTTAAATTTGCACTGCAGACTCCACCTTGATTAAGAAATTAATTACAACGCCAACCCATTTATTGCAAAACCAATCATTGTTTGTACCAAAGAAAATTCAATATTTCTCTAAATCATTCAGCCATACATCTAACATCTCCATTAGACCACGTATTTCAAGGTACAATCATTTTATTAAAGGGCCTATATTACTCTATTTTCTGATTTATGTTATGTTGTTTCCTCATCTAAAACATACCTGGAGTGATGTTTTGTTTAATTCACACGTTTAACACACAAACCTGCATGTTTAGGTTGAGTTAATTTCTGAAACTGAACTGTATTCCACCTTGTGATGTAATGTGGTAATACAAGTACTCCACTGTGTTTTTAAACTCCATACACCGTCACTTGTGTTAACTGGATCATTTCAGGCCTGGAATTGCCAATCTCTACTGAACTAAAGGTAAAAGGAAGCTATTAACAAGGTGGAACAGAGCAGAGATGTAGACAGACCAATGATTAATGTGTGAATGAAACAAAACACAACTCCAGGTCTGTGTATGAGGAGGTAACGACATTCTAACATGGCTTAAAGCTCACAAGAATCAATTTTGTGTAATATAGGACCTTTAATGGTCTCAAATGTTTTTGTTGTACTCCTCAGGTCAGTGCGAACATTATGTGACCACAGAGGCACTGGTGGCGAGCTCAGCTTCAGTAAAGGTGAGGAGCTACAGGTTTTGGGAGGTGTGGACCAAGACTGGATTCGCTGTCGCCGCGGCAACACAGAGGGACTGGTACCCATCGGCTACACCTCTCTGATCATGTGACTGAACAGCTGCTGCACTTAACCAATAATAACAAATAAAAGACTTTATTTTAGGTGAAGATTGAGCAGTTCATATGAGACCCACGATGAAGGATATGGAAACACCAGCTTGGTTGGAGTTTGAGTTGAGTGCATCACACCATCTGTTCAAAGTTTATGCGCGTCAAGAACTGGCTGCAGCCCGATCTCCCATTACAAACATATGGGGTTTTTCCATCACAATCCATCCAGTTTGGTCACATTAATCTAATGGGTTTTAGCAGTACGAGAGCGGCAGATGGTGTGAAATGATCACTCGAGTTGAATTCCTTCCATATCGCACTGGAAGATATTATCCTTCTTTAGTATCAGGCTCCCTCAGATCACAGCCTTTTGGGAGTCAAAATAATTCAAATAACTCACGCCTGAAATAGTGAGTCTTTCCTTTGTAAACTATTAAGAAATCTAGCGTATTGTTGATGTGTTGATCAATGTTATCTTGACCTCCCAAGTTAGAGGCTGCGTTCACACTTGTTCTGGTTTGGTCCTGGTTGGATCCTGGTTTAGTCCTGATGTAGACTTGGTTTGGTCCTGTTCTCCCAGTCCTGGGTTCATCCTGATCTAGTCCAAGGTTTAGACCCAGTTTAGTCCCAGTTTTGAAAGTGTGAACGCAGACATTTGTGACCTCTTGATTCCATTGCCTGGTTCATGTGTGTTTGACCTGTATTTGACTGTATAAAGAAATACACATATTATATAGAATATACATAGATATACAGTATAAGTACAAAAACATTATTTAACAAGATAGTCAGAAAGCAGCTTAAAATTGCAACTATGTTAAAGGTACATTATGCAACTTTTCTGGTGAAGTGCCCTTGAATTGGAGATGTTGTTGCTGTGCCTGGAAAGTTCCACAGTATGACATTAAACTATCTCACTTCATGGAGATAAGCAAGTGATGCAACTAGGCCAAGCTCAAGGTTAGATCTTTGGAGAGTTGAGCCCACTCAATAATAATGCATGTTTTTCAAGTCAACTTTGTTTGCACTATAACACCTGTAAAAATGCTACTTGGATAGATAAGTATAATGCCAAACTGTGGAACATTCCAAGCAAACCAGTAACATCTCCATGGCACTCCCTCCATCAGAAAAGCTACACAGTGCACCTTTAAGTTAGTTGTTTTATCTGCAACTTTACAAGTGAATTATATTGACGTATGGAAGCATTTATCATCCATCTTGTACGTGATCATACCATATTATTAGATTTTGCCTCATAACTTCCACTGTATGCTTTGTAATGTGCCCGAGTGCTTTGAATGAATGCCAAACCTATAAAAAAGAGATCTGCCCTCCCACGTAGGAACCAACAGCAATCTGTAGCCAATCATTCTACCCTCATGTCCAACGTGGTTTAAATTTATGCCCCATAAAACTCTACTTGCTCTTGTTAAACACTATATAAAGTTGAACAGAGTAGGATAGCCCTCATATGGTTGTTTGTGCTGTGCGAAGTCTGTAACATTGTTGGCTAACTATATCCTCATTTTCCTCCATCTTTGCTTCGTTATCATAGCTCGTAATGCTAGTGATCTGGTGGATGTGATGTACTGAATCTAGCGAGACTACAAATCACATATATTGCGTTAAAGCTCTACTGCAGAACATTTCACCCAATAAATACACTTGGGTCTTTTTTTTTTTTTACACTGGAAAGCATACATTCTTATTCTGAGTGGGCTTGCGTATCCACAGACTTGACTTGCTATCCACTTGTCTCCATGGAGATGCCACTGCTTTGGTTCAAGGCACTGCTGATGTCATAAAATAATGTGTCCATTTGAAAATCAGATGCAGAAATGGCAATGTCATTGTGAAGTTGAGTACTGGGGGTGGTTTGGTACTCGCTTGTTGTTATCAGCAACTTGCAAGAGCTCATTTGCTCTTGTTACTTGGGACACATAACCTGAAATGTTCCGCAATATGACTTTAACGTAGCATTTCTACCTTATATTATGCCATAAGGACTATGCATATGCACCATGCTTTTGTTTACTCATATTTTATTTGCATGCATGTTCACACAAACCTACTCAGCCAATGCAGAAATGTCTGTTTAAAAAGGCAGACATAGGAGGACCTCTTTAAGTTATCAGGTTAATAGTAAAATGTATTTAAAATCAGGGAAAATTTAAGCTTCTTCAAAGATTCCTCATGTTATGTTGATGTAGCATGAGATTCAGTCAAGTAGCATCCAAGCCCTGAGCATTATAATGAAAAAATGCATCTTCATTGTCATAGAAAGACAAAATAATAGATAGACAGGTAGTTAAGATAAAGCTAAATCCTGAGTTATTTTTGTGTATATTCCAAATGTGAGATATGAAATACAAATGTTAATTTATTGGATGTAATATTTATTGATCTTGGATGAAAGAGTGTTTTAATTTGCTATGTTTTGTGGGGTGAAAGCAGAGATGGGGCTTAGTGCAATGCAGACTGCACACCCTGCACTTTCACTGTGTGAGTGTGTGTTCAAATGTAAAAATAACTCTTCTCCTTCTCTTTGGTATTGTGCTCCCTGTTATAGCTGTACCAGTTCTCCAGACCCAAAACTATTGCATAAGATTGTATTCCTGTAGTGTTAGTCACCGTCCGCTGCTTGCATGTGCTTGTTTGTAAATACACCCAATAAAACAAGTGAAAACCAAACAAGTCGATGTGTTTAATTTGGACTATGGAGAAGTTGCTGTAATGTTTGATGAATATGGGCAAGTAAGTTCTAGTATTACAGGTTGAAACAGTGAGGAGCACCCGCTGCACTGTTCCCATGGTATCGGAACTTTAAGAAGGAAATTTTCACCAAACCAAGTAGTTTGGGCTAGATCATTTCTTTTATAACTGGATGCACAACCATCCCCCACTTCTCTTTAGCTCTAACTGGACCTGGAGCTATCACTTAAATTAAGATTGAAAGGGACTAGTGTGCAGGCAGAGACATTCTTTAACTTCTCTTACACAAAGACTCTCCAAAAGAGCTACAAGATCTGCAGTGTTTCTCCTACAAAGAAACCAATTGACTGAAGTAAATTCAGATAAACTGGCCATAACCAAGACACAAATAAAAGACATTGCTACTGGATCAAACAATCTCAGCTAACTTTCTCTGGTGTCTGGAATGGTGTAAATGCTGTGAATATTGTCAATGTTGTTTGAATATTGATCTGTAAATGTCATGTGACTATCTTTTATTTGTGTAAAACTGTTAATGGTCCATAACGCAAATGTGAGAAGAATTTCAACATTCTCATCATCCCCCACTTAACTTTGGCCAAGACTTCACCTCATTGGTTTAGCTTTCTGCGCTAAAACATCACAAAAGAATATAGACTGTTATCACTGAGGAGACCCCAAGCAGTTCAAGGAACCAGTTCAACTTGGACCTTCGACCAGAGGACAGAGAAACAGGGAGACACAGAGCGGCTCCTTATCTTCTCCACTGGACAAAGAACATTCCAGAGGGACAACACCCGAGAAGTTAAAACTTCCAGTTCTCTCTTCGAAATTTGTGCCCGTCTTTTGACATGTTTTTATCCAAATTACTGTAGCTAATCTGACCAGAAGCGAAGCTTTCATATTTTTTCAAATTTAAACATTTTTGTAGTCATTAGCCTTTTGATCTAATTAACCTTAATCTGTGACCAGTGCTGTTCAGACCTCATGGACTCTTGGAAGGTGTCTTCTACTCCTCTTTAAACAGAGGATACAGCGTTCCTTCAGCCTGACGCTGCCTGAGCCTGGAGTTATTGTTTAGATCACGTGGTCTCCGTCCATCTCAGCTTGTTTAATTCTTCAGACCCGACACTCTGAGGACTTCAGACTTCCAGAACACTGGACCTGGACCACACCGTAACGAACATCTCCACTCTCCTGGTTGTATGCGCACATATCACAGAATGGCTTGATTGATCAGTTTAAACTCAACACATAACTTTAGAGAACTCTTAAAGCTTTACCTAATCTCCAATCTTTAGACACCAGTCTAGAACCTACACTCATTTGAATATTTCATATCTAGATGCTGTCTGTTTAACTTGGTCAATAAAAATTCATAAACCACAGTTTGCTTTGGTGAATAGTGATGTTATTTCCAGATATGGGTCACTGATATAGACACTGATATAGCCCCAAAACTCTACTTCTAGTCAAAGCCAAACACTCACAAAGGCCACGTGAGTCCTGCTTTAGCTTGGAACTTTTAAATTCCAATCTTTAATATCAATTACCCCCTTTATAACTAACGACAAAGTAAATACAATGTATATTCAATAACTCTCTCTATAGCTGTTTGTCCAAAGAATTTAGACCATAGCTCACCAATAAAAGTAGTTATGCTGCGCCAAGCCAGTTTATACATCAAGTAAGATTTACCAGTTGATTTAAAGGTGCACTATGTAACATTTTTCATGGTGTCATATGCTTGCCTAAGTGGAGATGTTATTACTTTGCCTTGAATGTTCCACAGTATGGCTTGAAGAATCAGTCTTGCATTAATCCAATTGCTGGTATTTTTATTACAAAAATATATATATATATTGAAAAGCATTCTTCTTGCTGTGAGTGGGGTCACCTCTCCACAGATCTGATGACCAGACCTGGTGGTAACACCTGGTTGTCTCCTTGGAGACAAATAAGTTAATGTCATAGTGGAACATTGCAGGCAGAGCAATGACATCTCCATAGAGACAAGCAGGTAGTGAAAATGATATACTTATTATCTGTAACTGAGGGCCAGTCAGTGATCCTAGGGTCCATTTAAAATACTCCATCCATCCATCCATCTATTTTCTTCCGCTAATCCGAGGCCGGGTCGCGGGGGCAACAGTCTAAGCAGGGACTCCTAGACTTCCTTCACTCCGGAAACTTCCTCCAGCTCCTCCGGGAGGACCCCAAGGCGTTCCCAGGCCAGCATAGACATAGTCCCTCCAGCGTGTCCTAGGTCTTCCCCGGGGCCTCCTCCCAGTGGGACATGCCCAGAACACCTCCGTGGTAGGCGTCCAGAAGGGATCCGGAACAGATGCCCAAGCCACCTCAGCTGGCTCCACTCGACGTGGACGCGCAGCGGCTCTACTCCGAGCTCCTTCCGTGTGACTGAGCTCCTCACCCTATCTCTAAGGGAGTGCCCAGCCACTCTGCGGAGGAAACTCATTTCGGCCGCTTGTATCTGCGATCTTGTCCTTTCGGTCATTACCCAAAGCTCATGACCATAGGTGAGGGGAGGAACATAGACTGATGGTAAATCGAGAGCTTTGCCTTTCGGCTCAGCTCCTCTTCACCACAACGGTCCGATACAGCGACCACATCACTGCTGACGCTGCACCGATCCGCCTGTCAATCTCACGCTCCATCCTCCCCTCACTCGTGAACAAGACCCCGAGATACTTGAACTCCTCCACTTGAGGTAAGGACTCTCCACTCACCCAGAGAGGGCAAGCCAGCTTTTTCCGGTCGAGAACCATGGCCTCGGATTTGGAGGAGCGGATCCTCATCCCAGCCACTTCACACTCGGCTGCAAACCGCCCCAGTGCACGTTGGCGGTCCCAGTCCGATGAAGCTATCTGGACAACATCATCTCCAAACAGCAGAGATGAGATCTTGTGGTCCCCAAACCGGATCCCCTCCAGCCCCTGACTGCGCCTAGAAATTCTGTCCATAAATACAATAAACAGAACCAGTGACATTTAAAACACTACTATCTATAATAGCATTTTTAGTTTTAGTAACTTATAGATACACTATCAGAGGTAGTCTAGTTGTTTGTGAAAGAGATCATAGGATACAGAAATTCGCAATTTTGTCAAACTTAAAATCTCCCAAAGAAACATTTTGCAGGTCTAATCATGAAACTGTAAATGGCCCAGAGTACGTAACTCTGGTGTGCTGTGAAGGACAAAATAAGGTTGGACTGCAGCTCCCCCATCTTGCTGCCTTTGTGACTCATTGCTAAAGGACAACGCAGTGTGAAGTGTACAACGCAAGGCCACTAGATAGCACTGTTTATTCAAGTTGATTAGGCTCACTGCAGCATCGAGAAGCCCCCATCCACAACACAGAGGCTGGGCTAGTAGACATAAAATGCTTTTATTATGTTGATGATGTAGAGGCTGACATTCTGTGGCGTTAAAGCAACACTACGTAACCTTTCTGTTGGAGAGTCTGCCATCTGCTTGTGTCCTTGAATATGTTATTCCTTTCCTTGGAATGTTCCTCGGTATGGCATTAAACCTATCTGTCATACATCTATTCAATTCAGTTTTATTGCTCAAAAACAATTGACCTGTAACTTGGCAGAATGGCATCATGCACCTGTCTGTCTCCATGGAGATAATGCCATACTATGCAACATACCAGATAAAGCAATAACTACTCAATAAAAACAAACATGTGATGGACCCTCTAGCAGAAAATTGACATAGTGCATCTTTAAAATGGTTTCAAAATGTTTTTCAAATGCAGATTATCTGAGACGACAGGCAAAGGTTACATGTCATGCAAACTAGATAAATATCTCTTTAGTGTACCTTTGCTATAAAGTTAATCATCCACTGGCATATTAACATAGTGCTCTTAGTTAAAAAAGGAAAGAAGAAAAATATACATTGTGTAAACAGTCAAAGAAATTGCACTTTTTGGCTTAATATCAGAAGCCACACTACAAAGAAGAGCAGACAGACACACAGAACAGCTATAGTCATCACTGATTGTCCGAACAACAACCAAAACTGAACTAAAATGAGACAAAGTATATATTTTACAAAATAACCCATACAATCATAGTCAGTATTTAAAGAGAACTGTCCCATATTGGTCAGTCATGTTTAAAAAGAAAAAAAAAAACTAAAGAAAGCTTATGCTAAGTCCATACAGTATTATTACTAATTACAGGCTACTGCGGACAGAATAAAAACAGTTTGTATCTACATTCACATGAAACTAGACATTTTCTTCCACTAAAAATGTACCAAAATCCTACAACAAAGAACGTAATATGCAGCTGTACAGAAATGACCTTATTTCTCAAACAAAAACATTACAAAGGAAGTCGTATAGTCCTTAATTCAGGAGATATTGCTTTATAGACTGCATGAGCTCGCTTAGGTACATAAACAGCATGGCACTTTCAAAGAGCATTTTAGGCCAACACTACAAAAAATAACTATCTAGACTTGGTTAAAATGACTTGAATTCAGAATCTTTATTTAATTTAAGTATACAAAATATGCAATAGGTAAAATACTCCAGTAAAGTGTATTTATACCTTGCCTTATGATTTTAGTAGTTTATATTTAGTGGTGGAAGGTAATGAAGTACATAAGTAAAAGTACAATACATAAGTGCAATATTTAGGTATCTGTACTTTACTTAAGTACATTTTACAGTGGATACTTTTTACTTTTACTTCACTACATTTGAAGGCATGTATCTGTACTTTCTACTCCACTAATTTTAGATCTTGAATGAAGTAAAAAGTAATTTTCTTCATGGTTTGAGACAAGCTGAAAAAGCTGACACTTACATTTGAGTTAACGTCTCAACTTTACAACAAACCAAATACACAAAAACAAAAAACAGCAAATCAACTGAATCACAAACTCATGATCAAAATCACTACATTTCACCCTTTAAGTGTTCTAAAACTCTCTGCAAAATACAAAATACTTTTTTCTCTTTCAGTACATTTTTAAACAGGTACTTAAATACTTTTACTTTTCATGTGATACTTTTACTTTTACTTGAGTAATCTTTTGCCCCGGTATCTGTACTTTTACTTAAGTAACAAAATTGAGTACTTCATCCACCATTGCTGTATATTTAATTTCTTATATGAGCTAGATTATTTCTGCGTAACTTTTCTGATAAGGTTTGAACCCTGCTGCGTGTCCATTTTGTTTATTTTTGCTTTGCCTGGAATGTTCCACAGTATGGCATTAAACTTGTTTATGCCTATGGGGACTAGCAGGTGGTGCCACCATGCCAAGTTACAAGTCAGACCTGTAGAAAGGCGACCCTGCTCCCAGTAAGAGTGCATGTTTTTCAAGGCATTTTGCTAGACAGATATTGGAGACAAGCAGGTGGCGTATCAGAAGTTACGCCGTGTACTTTGTACTTATTAGTAGTTCCAATACAATACATCTTGAAATAAGAGTACAAAACTGCAAATAGTGTAAGTGCAATTTTCCAACCCCAAATAAAATAGCTTGAAAAGAAGACATGCATTGAAACAAGAAAAATAATCTGCATCTATCAGCCCAATAAACATAAAATTACTTAAATTAAGATTAATATTCTGTCTAAGTCATTTTAACTAATCTGGATGATCTTTTTGCAATGAAATCAAAAGCATTTTTCAAATCCTTTTTCACATTTTGTTCACCCCACGGACATTCTGATTGTCTCTGCTCAGGGGCACATTCTCAGGCAGCCGGAAGTAAACAAAAACACTATAATACGTATTACCCTTCACCAGGAAATAATACTGAAAATAGTCATTAATAAACATTCTTATAATTCATATATTTATCTGTTTTATAGCAGATTAGAGTCACTAAGCTCTGCTCTTTTTCAAAAAATAACTTCTCTCCTCCTTTTCTTAAAGCCTCATTACAAATTCTGTTGCAGCAATGCCAAAATTCCTATGTCTAAGCCCACCCCTCCCCTGTCTATTCACTGGTACACAGCACACACTGTCTGGTAAAGTAACACTGACTCAAAGCTTTTAACTGGCTCATGTCCAGAGGTGGGTAGCAATCAGTTACATTTACTTGAGTAACTAGTGTAAAAATTTGACTTCTATTATTTTTTTGACCATACATACTCCTACTTGAGAAATATATTTTTGAAGAAACATTATTCATATTTGAGCAATAGTTGTGGATACTCCTTTTTACTATAAGAAAGCCTAACTATATCAAGAACTACCCATGGGTTTCAGAATGATGAAAATTTAGGACCGTTGCCACAACAAATAACAATGTAAAGCAAAACATTATCTTTTGAATGTGCGTATAACCGGAAGCTGAAACCCCTGAATATATTGACAGATGAAGTGTTTCTTGCACTTCACCTTCTGTTATGACATAGAGTTTCCATTTTGAATATGTACATTATTCAGTATTTTATCTGTCTGGTTACATTGACTGTAAATTATAAATGCTATGTTATGTCCAGGTACCACTCTTATTTGAATAGTGTTTTCCCCAAACATGTTTTACTGTTATATGACTAATAACTTGGATCACCACCAGAACTACTTACTTCTATCATTTTTGAGTAACAGTATTTATACTTGAGAACATTTTTTGGCTACTCTACCCACCTCTGCTTGTGTCTCCCTCCTCATGTCATATCCCAAAGGTGCAACGTGACTTTGAAAGCTTAACAAGAAAAAGACAGTTCAGTTTTGACCTACTTAAGCAGGGAATTTCTTTTTTCAGTTTTTTTTCAGTTTTTACCCTGGGGCAGCGCTCATGAGCTCCTTGTCTCTTGGAAACTTCAGAGCTGAAATGCAAAGTACCATTAAGCTGGGATCACAACATTGATGTCATAACATTTTAAACAGTCCATAGTTAAAGGTGCAATATGTAACTTTTCAAGAGAGGGGTACGCCACCTGCTCGTAAAATGTTCCAGAGTATAGCATTAAACCTATCTACTGTATGTATGTATGCAGATGAGATGACAGGTATGCCACCAGGCCAAGTTACACGTCAGATCTATGGAGAAGCGATATATTGATTTGTATTTTAGCAATAAAAACACCTGTAATTGATTAAATGCAAGATGGATAGATTTAATGTCATACTATGGAAACTTTAGAAGGCAAAGCAATAACATCTCCACAGAATCAAGAGACCGTCCACCTGAAAAGTTACATATTGCAACTTAAACACTGAGATGGAGGGCAGGTCAAAATGTTTTTACTCGCACAAATTTCAAAGTCTTCTCTGTTCGCATAAATCAACTGGTGAAATGACTAGTTATTATTAGTATTAATCATATCAAGGCAAGTGATGACATTATTTAATAACAAAGGCACCATTGTATTCAGTCGAAATGACATTTTACCAAAATATTATTGCAGCAAATTTGTTGACTCAATCACTGACAAAATGCCTGGATTCACTATATGTGGATTTTCTGCTTGGTTATTTCTGACAAATACGGTAAATTGCCCATAGAGTTATATTCATGGGTTTTAGCTTCCTGTTTCCAGATGCCATTTTGAGGACTGTGGATTGTTTAAAAAGGTAGAATAGTTAGCTCTGACTTGCTGACAACAGTGCAAATTTTTCATTGCTCTGAAACACACGGATAACCCCTGCCCTCCATCAGAAATATGACATCAAATTTTAAAATGTTGTGAACAAAACCTATTGCTTCTCTTTAGTCAGGCCACTGTCAGTCTTTCTTTAAGGTGCCAAAGTAAATGCGATCATAGAAGTGCAGGCTTGTAGTTTTACAGTCTAACCACTCTGCATACGATCAGTCTTTAGTGTGCTTGTCAATCCAGCACTAGTGCAAATTCATGTCTGCTGGTCTGTTTCTTTCGATCCACCGTATTTTTGGCCAAAAGATGCGTTGCCATGGTTTCAGCCTTGGTTCGATGTCTTTTCTGAGTAATATGTTCAAAAACACAATCGTCTGCTCCAAGTGTCACCGATGCATTTTCAGTCACCACTAATATTTGTTGTCCTGGTTGTTTTTGTTCATTAATAGTAACTGCGTAATGACATCACCTCCTGTCCATCTGTTCGTGTGGGCCTGGTCCCGTCCTCAGTGTGTCCACCTACACAACAGAAGACATACAGTCAGCTTCTCAAACCATATGTTTGGAGGCACTGTACTTGATTTTTACCATCTTCAAATTGTGAAAAACAGAACTAGTTTATTTTAACATGGCTAAAAGCATCAGAACTATCAGTGCAACTTGCAAGTAGATTAATTATAGTTGAGGTAACTTGATACTGTTATATCTGATCTTCCACTCACCCTCCTGTATTAGCTTATGAGCGCTGCAGTGTCAGAAGTAAGTCACTGAGGCGTTTCCTCCTCTGCTCTTTTCTGCATACCTCCTCTTCCTCTCCTTTGTCTTCCTCTCTCTCTTCTGGTCCGCTCTGAGCTTTTGTGGGCTGTAAAAAGTTCAAATATGTAATTGTGAAGGAATTTGCTGTTATTTTGTCCTGTCTCGGTTTGGTTTTATGTTACTTACACAGGGGTTGGCAGTGAGAAAGCTGGAGGTGTCTTGGCTCTTTGGCGAATCACTGCTGAAATGTTTCTCCTCCCCCTTCTGTTGATCTGAGGTCAGAAGTCACATATCACATTGTCAGTACATGCAGCCAAACTCCACTTTGTTCTTAGGGGAACCACCTGACTCTCTTTTGGTTGTTCATTTAGACTCCTGTCCCTCTTTTCACTTATGTGGAGAGTGCCCCACTTTTCACTTTTCACTACTGACACATGAATGGTATTAAATAGTGAGACTGACATAGAAAACAGCATAACATCAACATTGCAAGAAATCATATCTATCTTTTTGACTTATGGATTGTAATGTGTGACTTCTTACTATTCCAATCTCTCTCTGTATGTTAAATGTCAATAAAAACAGGAAATTATATTGTGTTGCATACAATTATTATCTATAAACTTCAATTTATCATGTCCATCCCAGCACATTGCACAACTAGTCCCAGTTTTACTATAATTTGAGGTGGTCAGCCTATTTGTTCTGAATACAGGCGTACTAATGTGAGTGGCCCTTTCGCTCTGGTTTTTGTCAAATCTTTCATTGGGACTTTGATGGAAACTGTGGTTTCACTGTTAATGGAGAAAGTTGATGCCTGCTGGCCCTGGGACACCAGCAGTGGGCGACTGAAAATGAGGAACATTTCTGGAGGCTTAAATTCTGAGGTTGGAAAACCACTTAGTTTGAACTGCTGAGTCTGGCATTGAGAGACAATCATAACACACATGCGCACACACATGCTCATACACACACAGTGGCTTTTCATCCTTTTTGGGGACTTGCATTCATTTGCTGGAGACTGATCCTAACCTTAACTATAGCCACTAATTACCTGACCTTAACCTAAACCTTAATCTTAATCTAACCTTAAGCCCATATCTGAACTTTAAATCATGTTGTTGATCTAATAATTAATCATTTATGTAATAGGGACCTGATTTGTGTCCCTATAATAGAGGCAGCTCCCCATAAAATGAGAGCTACAGATTTATGTCCCCACAATATGATAAATACCAGCCCACATGCACACATTCATGCACACATGGAAATAACTGCAGCACAATGAAAACACACCACTAAGGAGACAGACCCCTACAGAAACAAAACAAACACACACACTTGCTTCATGGACCTGACTTGATGTGGCTGTGGTCCTGCGTTCGCTCCTCTTCCTCCTCCTCTTCCTCACTGTCTCTCTGCCTCTCTCGTTCAATCCTCAGGCGAATCTGACGCTCTCTCACCAGCTCCCAGTTCCTCAGTAGAAACACATGGTGCTTGACCACAAAGCTCCTGGACCCACACACAGTAACACAGGATATAAGCTTGTTAACAGTGCAATAAGTAGTTGAGTTTAATTTACATGTGGCACTGTCCTGCACCTCTCACAGCTGCTTAAAGGATCCATGTCAAGGTGAGGGAAGAGGCTGGTGATGTCTTCAGTCTGATCCTAGAGGGAAATAAAAACGGGTTAGTTCATTTATAATTACAACCCATTTTATGTTGAATGAAATACTCAAACATACTTCGTTGCCATGGGAGGATACAGTCTTCTCTTTAGGTCGACCTGAAAAGACCAAAGACTTAAACAGAGTCCAAATCATTCTACTGATCATATCTAATGATACTTACAGTAACGTCTCTTTCTCTTCAGAGGGACCACAGGCGGTCTGCAGAGCTGCAAAAGCATAAGATACATTTAGGCTGTATTGGGTAACATGTACTTATACTACACTGAAGCTGGTGTTTACCTGGTCATGTTGCCAGAGCCACATAACGTCATAAGGGAGCTGAAAATGGATGCGCTTAAGTCTTAGGTATTTCCCTGTACATATGAGATGTGTTAGACAAGCTCTCACAAATAAATACAAATAAGTGGAGATTTTCATACTGACCGACATGGATGGGAGCAGGCAGCAGGCTGTAGTCCCGCTCCTCTGGAGAATACTCTGTACTCTCTGCATCAAAGTGTGTGTTCTGTGATGGGGGACTGAGACACAAAAACATTTGAGTCAGTACTTTCAGTGCTTTATCGTTTTAAATAGTAATAGTTTATTTGACTCACTCTGTGGTCTTGTAGTCATCAGAATAGAGGCCTGCCTTTAAGAAGCTCTTGCTCGGGGCTGTGTCTGTGCGCTCCTCTGTGGGAACGGGCACTGGCTCTGATGGAACCTGCTCCACATCTGAGTGTCCCGAACTTTCTGAGGGCGACTCACTCTCTGCCCTGTCCTCAGTGACACTAAAAGAAGAGATCCATGAAAGAGGGAGAATGATAGAAAGAGCAAGAGAGAGAGAGAGAGAGAGAGAGAAGAGGCACTGGTTTAGCACACAGTGCTGAAATGGATGTGTTAATAGAGCAGCACTAACTGTAACTGTCTGAGGGCAGAGAGCAGTTTACCTCTGATGGGGAGGGGAAGGGCTGTGTCTCCTTTGGCGGCTCTTCTTCTTCTTGGTCTGCATCTGGGCCTCTGTCAGGAGCCCTGGTTCTGTTCTCTCCTTCCTCGCTGCCTCGGTGCCAGCCTGCACTTCAGGTGCTGACTTAAACCCAGAGGAGGTGGAGTGCACTGGGGTAGAGGCTTCAGACGGGAGTGGGTGCTTCCTGGGCCTCCCTGGTCGCCTTTTATGAACTGACCCATTGTCTGAAGGTGGTACAGTTTTCTGTGGCCCCCAGTTTCTTGAATCGCGGTGTGAACCTGTGTGCCATAGAGAGAGAGGGAGGGGGGGTACTTGATGAGGCAGTGAGACAGATGTGGCTCAGTTTTCGTGCCGACAGGAGGCGCGAGGTGAGCCGCTCGGGGCTGAGTCACGCGGACGGGCCACAGATTAGGTGAGTCACTACATTTCCTCTGACCAGATCACTTCTGGGAAATGCATTAACAAAGATTTATGTGCACACATGCACGCGCCAAGAAACCACAGGAATTGACAAACAGCGCAGTGCGCTCTTATCGTGAGCAGAACATACTCACACAATTTGTTTTGCACATTCAGTAAATGGGGACATAAATCTAAAGGGTGACAGAGGGAAAGGGACTGTGTTAGCGAGCTGCACCACATGTGCATTCAGTTAGACTGTGGACTCATGTCAATTGTATTCCACCTCTTTAAAAAGACAGTTTCCCTTCACAAGCTTCATGTGCCCCCACAGTGACCCCCGTGTTCCTCCTCATTTATCACAATGAAGTTTATATCTTTGTTCCATTTTCCATAGACCCAGACAAGAATGACCACTTACTCCTTATTGCATTTTCCAAGTGAAATAGGCACTGTGGGTCAGCAGGGAAAGATAGGCCAAGCTTTAAATAGCCAATATAGTGGTTACCTAATGACTGTATTCCCTGTATACCCACAGGGAGCAACAGTGTGTACTTTGCTACAGAATCACAAGATCTGACAGTTTCCTGATTTAAAATCAAGATTCTGTTCTCATTTGGTCACATTTTTGGAAGAAAGATTTTGGTTTTGGTGTTGATCATCGGCCTGTATGTTCCCAGTATCAAGAGTCTGGATTATCTATAAAAAGAAGCAAGTCTTACTTCTTTGCCCGACTTTGATGTACCTATAAACAACACCTGAGAAAAGTAGTCTTGTTACTAAAATGGTTATGCCACATTCGCTGTACCCACATTGTGCAAATATAAAAACCTGTCATTCTGATCCTCTGAAAGAACAGCCTGGCATAAAATCTATTCAGTGCGCCCGCTGATGATTTGGTTGCATCTGTTATATTGAACCACAGTCTTGCTTTTTACCCTTTTAACATTGCAGCTACTGAGAACGTTCTTTTTACTGCTCTACAAAGAATAGACCGTAGTCTTTTGTAATACATGAAGATAAATTGAAATTTCCATTTGAATGGCCACAATCAGCAAAAAGGAAAATGTGCAATTATTTAGTTATATAATATCCTTCACAACCCGCAAAAAAACAAAATATTATGTCCTTGTGAGGGGGTTTTATATTTTATGTTAAACCTGCTAACTTTGTAATTTAACTTTACCTTACAAATAAGTTAAGTGCATGTATGAGTTGCATGTATTAAGCAGTTCACATTTCACTGTAATTGCTGCTTCTTGGCCAGGACTCCCTTGAAAAAGTGGTTTTTAATCTCAATGGGATTCTTTTTTTTCTTGTTAAATAAAGAATAAAAAATCTTCTGAAATTTTAATGCTCTTGTTTGAGTTTAAATGTGCACTGTGAACTAGGGCTGTGCAATAAATCAAATTTAAAATTGTGGTTTCAGTTATAGCTCTATTCAATTACAGCCAATGTTGTAGATACAAATACAATTAATTACCTTTACCTTTTTTTTTTTTTAAGTATGTGCCCTTGTTCTGTCCATCAAAGCCACTTTTGTTACCTAAACAGGCTCATGAACAGAAGTGTCACAAAACAGTACTTTTTAAATATATTAGGTCTATACTTTCTCTATAATTTACCGTATAGAAGTAATTGTTTGAACTAGTAGTGATTTCAATTATGAACCAAATATTCATGATTATAATTTTTGCCATAATCAAGCAGCAACCCCTACTGAGAACTAGCCCAAGGTGTTAAAACATAAACCACAAATCTCATGACTTTTTAATTTGACATTTTTCCACAAACATTAATTTCTGGTATTTTGATATAGCCAATGTCTAATAAATACACTAAATAGCATTTGACAGCAGATGCAACGGAACCAAAACATAAACATTACTCTTACCTGCTTCTCTCCTCTCCATCCAGACTGGCTCATCCCTCCTCCACGGCTTGTCTCCTCCCCACCTCAGCCCCCTCATCCCGGTCTCCATAGCTGCGGATGTGAACAGGTTTGTGTGTACTGGTGCCGGTGATGTCCTGTAAACTGATGACTCTTCTTCATCATCTTCTTCTTCTTCTTCTTCATCATCATCATCATCATCATCCTCTACACCTGCTGCGACTGTTTTGTTTGTTTGCTGCTTTTCACTATTGAAGCCTGTCCAACTTCCGAACGTTGTCCCTCCTAGACCACTGTATTTTGTCCAGCTATGTCCCAGGGCGCCCCAGCCTCCCCCAAATGATGACAGATGTGTAGACCCCAAACCAACAGATGTTAATGGTATTTGCTTAAATCTTTCAGTTGATGAAGATGCCGTGACAGACGAGAAACAATCTGATCCATTCTGGCGTAACCATGGTGATTCTTTGGATAGCATGCTACCTAACCCTCTTGCCGTTTTCCTTTCAACTTCTTCTGGCCTGAAAATGAACCCTGATCTTTGCTTTGAACCAAATCTCTCCCTCTCCACCTCATCTTCCTGTAACTCGTCCTCTTCGTCGCAATGACGGTGGCGATGCTTATGTTTATGCTTGTGTTCGCTTCTCCCACACCCACAGGAAAAGTTTGACGTGAGCCCAGATCCAACATGGCCGCTCCCCCTTGGACTATCTTCACCTCCAATACCCCCGTCTCGCAGCAGTCTGTTCCTACGCCTATGAAAACGTGCTGGATTGAGTAAGAAATGGGGAGATTGGTGCAGGGCCAATTGACTGGCAGAAGGTAGAGGATAGGAGTTAGGAAGATGGTTGTAAAGGCTCGGGTAACTCCTGTACATGTTTTCAATTGAATCCTGAAATTTTGATGAGCAACCGCACTGTCTTCGATCAAGCTTACGATTGCAATGAACTGGATGGCATGAGTAGAAAGGTTGAGTTGGGAAAGAGGGGTTGTGTGTATAGGTGGAGGGGTGAGGGGAGTAGAATCCATTTAAGTTTATGCGAAAAATATTGGAGCGCATTGAGTGGGAGGAGTAGTGCCTTCTCCCCCCAGGACTACCCCCTTCATAGCCAGGCACAAGACCAGCCCTTGCCCAACTTCTCCGCCCAATGTGCATCTCACTAAACAATGTGACGAGATCTTCTAACTCTGAAAGAAATTCTGGATCTTGCATTTGCATATGCTGCTGGTGCTTCTTCTTATGTTTACCTTTCTGTCTTTTCAGTACGTTGTGGCAGGAATAAAAGTCTGACTGAATGCATTTATTTTGCCCAGAACATGCGCATAGGCACGAACAAGAAGAGGAGCAGTCAAAATCTCGACGTCTGTGCCTGTGTCTGTCCCTGTGCGCATTCGGATTGGGGTGTCGGGACAGTAGTGGAGGGGAGACAGCAGAGGGGTGGTCCAAGATAGAAGCAGGATGTTTTTGACTGCTTAAGACAATCCCGGTGGAGTGACCTACTCTTAGCATCCCTCTGGACCCTCGCATCTCTCCACGCTCGCATATGCTGTTGTTATCCGTCCCGATTCCACTGTCGCTAGGCAAAGTCTCCTCGCTATGGGACTCACTCCTGGGGGATGTAGTGGCCTCTTTCAGGTGGCCCGGAGGAGAGCCAGGTGTGTGCTGCAGTGAAGTTGTGGGAGTGGAGAGCTTACACGTCGACTGGTGGAATGGGAAGTGTGGTCTGCCCTGGCAAGGACAACTCTTCCTAACAAACGAAGAGAGCGAGGATGAGGAGGGGGGGCGCGGGGAGGTACAGGAGGAGGAGGGGGAGGGCAAGGAGAAAGGTTGAGAGAAGAGCAGACATGGGGATGGGTCGGCGAAGCTGTGTTCGCTGTAAGGGCTCTGGGCTCCGCTTGAGTGGGTGAGCGAAGGGGAGGGGAAAGGGTGAGAGGGGGGAGGCTGTGAAAAGAGAGACGTTTCTGGAGCACTGGTGAAGAGAGATGGCTGAGGGGAGCTGTGGGAGATGCCGCTTTGCACTTTTGGTTTTCGCCCTCTCCTCTTTCCCATGTAGATTGTCCCTCTTTTGCTGACATTAATTTGAGGACCAAACTTACCCCCTAAGGAGCTGGACAGAGATGAGAGTGTTTGTACTGTTGTAGCCTCTATCGATTTAGCATCTTTTGCCACAAACACAGATGACATAACCTTGTGAAATCTCTTCTTTTTTCTCTTCTTCATCTCATTTATCAACCTCCTGATGTTTAGCTGCCTGTTTTCATACATGGGAACACTCCTTTTCTTGCTGCCATGATCACTCTGTGCATTGGAGCTATGCTGGTCATCATTTTGGAGCGGGCGCTTGGGAGGGCGGCCTCGCTTTCTTGGGCTGGGTCTACTCTCCGTGGGACATAGCTGCACTGGAGTAGGTGGTCTGTCCTGTCCAGGAATAGGCACCTGTGTAGGTGTAACATTTGGGGAAAGTTTGGGAGGAGGTTCATTGGAGCTGCCAGATTGAGATTTAGGCCGTCCTCTTTTACGAGTTGGGGTTGGTGGAGTTTTGGTGGCACATGCAACAGGCTCTGGGTTTGTCTGTTTTGGAGATGGAGACCTAGTTAGAGTAGATGGAGGGGAGGAGCTTTTGGGAACAGTGCTGGAAGTGGCTGCATGTGACTCATTGGGATTAAGGGATGTCTTTGGGTTCTGGGGAAAACTGAGAGAGGGATTACGCTGGGAATCCAAAGTGGCTTCATGATTTTCCGCTTTCTGAGCTCGGTGCACCAACTTTGTCCAGCTGGGCCTGCGGGCTTTTCGCTTCTTTAGCGGGCGGCTGTCTTGTTCTGGAGGGGAGGAGGGGGCAGAGAGAGGGGGCAAAGAGGAAGGAAGTGTGGATATGGATTGGACCGGAGGCGAATTTCTCAAAGTGTCCTGATCTTTTGATTTACTGTTATCACCTGTTGTTTCCACTGGATCAGCTTCTCTGCCTTTTATGTCTATAGAGTTATCATCTTGTCTAGTATCACATATAACTTCTTCTACCGTACAACTACCAATGTCTGCACTACCTTCTGTAGTTTTAACTTGACACTCCTGGCTTGACGTTTTGTCATTTTTACTGGGGGCTTGTTCTTTTTTAACATCATTAGATTTATGCCGATCCGCTCTCCCTCTCTCCTTCTTCGTCTTGCTCTCCTCGCTGCGACTCTTTGCCCTTTCTCCTTCTAATCTGTCACGCTTTGATTTTCTATCCTTTCGTTTTTCTTTCTTAGACTTCTTCTTTTTGTCTTTCCTTTTTTCTACCATAGGCTGCATTAAAGGATCATCTTGAGGTTGGGAGGTGATCGGAGACGAGGGGGTGACAGTGGAGATGGATGGAGATTTGCTGATATTTGACGGTTCTTTTTGAGAGCTGTCTGCTGTCAATTTTGTTGTTGAAGAGAGTGATGGAGTAGTATTATGTTTTCCAGATTTGACTTTTTCAGAAGATGCATTGTTGATAGTCCCTTTCTCATTTGATAGTCCCTTGTGTTTGGATGCCTGCACCAAACCATTATGTTTCTTGCCGGTGGTTGTTTCAGTCTTTATTTCGTCCGTTTGGGAGGATTTTGGAGATGGGAGTTGAGATTTACTGTCAGTTTTGGGCGAGGAGTTTTTATGTGCAGCCGACAGACCATTCACTAATGAACTTTTCTTCACTTTCTCTGATGTACCATTTGAAACAACATCAGCCTTTTCAGCCAGTTTGATTGGGACCTGGGGAACACAAGGAGGAAATCTCATTATCCACAATACCTTCTATAAGTCTGCACTGACAGTAATAAAGTGTAATAGGAAAGAACAACTGAAGAAATGTTGTTTTTACCCATTAAAATAACATAAGGGGGACAAAATTACTTAATTGTACAGAGGAAGGAGGGCATAGCAAGAGGAGGGTACTGAAAATGGGGTTGACACAGAAAGGAGAAATACAAAGGCAGAGGAAGAGACTGGAACGAGAAGAGGGGGAGTGAAAGATAAATGAGAGCAGGTATAAAAGAGGGGATGTAAAAATAGAAGACAGGGACAGATATAGAGAGCTGGGCAGAGATGGAGACGCACAGAAAGCTTTGCTATTGGTAGCTATAAATTGCCACTAATACAGATGAGAAGGCTTGACATTTTGTACTTGTCCTGTAATTTTGTGGCGGCGCGAGTGGCGTTTGCACTGCCCCAGTAATGCTCTTCCCCTCGGGTGATTGTCATAAGGACTGATAGACCAATGTGTGTAAAAGCTCCAAACGGTTGCTGTGCTGTTGTCCTATTTATAGTTGTGTTTGTTTAAACATGCTGCTGAGGTTTCTGTGAGACAAGCTGTGACCTTATTGCAAAGGAGCTAAAACACGGACCACTTTGCACTCTATGAACTATGCTGCGGTGCAACTTAAAACTTAAGCACATATTCTCAATAATACATAGAAATTTTTTTCATAATAGTTTGTCAGAGGATATCTGACAGGTAAAACATAAACATAGGTGCAGTGAGCTCACCTGACTGGAGGACTTGCTCCTCTGAGCCGAAGCTGCAGAGGCAGAGGCTGTGGTGGGAGCTGAGGGCAGTGGCTGCAGTGATGTTGTTGTTGTTGATGATGATGTTGATAATGACGATGGTGCGACTGGCAGAGCAGATGCTGTTTGTTTGGAGGTGGTCTGGACACTGTCCAAGCCCGAGTGTTGCTCTTTGCTGGTCGCTTCATCTGGACTGGAGCTGGTTTTGCTCTGGTGACCCACTCCCCCCTCTGCCTCCCCCCTCAGCGCCCCCCTGCCCTGCCTCTGATAGGTTCTTATAGTGGGCTTGCACACATAGCTCTCTAAGATCTTGGGAGGCTTCTTGGTGCGTTTAGCCTGGAGTCCGATTCGGAGTCTCACATTCCCCTCGGGGCAGCTTGTGTCTTTGCCTGAGATCTGGAGCTGCTGATCTCCCTTAGTCCCACAGCGCCCCTCGATGAGCAGCTCCAGCACTGCCCCCTTGTCCCCGCTCTCCTCCTCTGCTCCGGCTTTACGCTTCTTCTCTGGCACATGGTCCTTCTCTGAGCCTTTGGATGCAGATGTGGCATCTACAGAGGCTTTTGGAGGGCTGCCCCCCTTCACTCTCTGGTCCATCAGAGAAGACGGGGGAGACTAAAATGCTTTTGGCATTCACTTTTAGGCAGCCTCCTTGAAATAAGTGACGTCACCAACTAAAAGTAGACTGCAGGTGTGAAGGGTCCAGAGCTTTATAACTAAAACGATGGACAAATCCAAGCGCAAATGGGATCCTTCTTGGTCCGTTTCTTGTCTTTAAGGCTTTAGCTGAAAGGGAGGGAGTTTGAGACACAGAGAGAGAGAGAGGAGAGAAAGACAGAGTCAAGTGATTAGTCATTTCGATGAGCTCAGACGTTGAGTAGCAGCAATAGAGAAATTGAGGGGAAAGTCCCCGTCCGGCAGGCAGCTGTGAAGAGGTGCTAAAGCCTGTGTCCACAGAGATGATCTCATCACACACATCAGACTAAGAGACCAATCAACACTGCACTTCTCCTGAAGCTTAGAGCAAACCAAGACACGCTCCAAGTCTGTGAGACTGTATGACTCTAAATACAACAGAGACACTGTTTAATCCACATTTTTATAAATCTACGTATCAATCACTGAGCTGGCCACCAATACACACTCCTGATAGTCTCCTCCTCCTCTGTGTCTTTGCGCCTTCTGTTCTCAGCTACTCCCACAAGCACTTCTCCGCCCACCCTTCCCTCTGCTGTACTTTCTTTTCTCTCTGAAACTCCCCTTTTCATGTTTGGCAGTAAGCTCTCGCATACATTCTCTATTAGTCCCATGCAGTCTCTCCCTCTCTCGGCTTCACTCTCTGTAGACCACACAGTAAAGTGGTCAACTCATGCACTGTATCCATGTTAATCAGAACCATATTTCCTCCTCCACTTCTTTTTTCTCTTCTCCAAACTAAATCCCTCCATTCACAGTCCGACCAGTCCCCTCCTCCCTTTCAGTAGTGGTAACACAAATCCGTAGGAAAGGGTAAAACTTATTTTTGGAAAGGAGTGCAAATTCCTCCTCCCATCGCTTCCTCTGAGTCAAGTAAGCTTTTCATTGACCCCATTGTAAATTGACTTTTAATGTGGCATTAGAACAAGAAACACACCCTAAAATGAATCCTGCCTAAGAGAGAATCTCCACTTTCACTTGACTTACGTTCACCAAGCGAAAAAACAGTACCATCTACGGCAATACTTTGCTCATTAAACTCACCAATAATTAACAAAGAAAGTCATCTATTTTCTAATATAACACAGCCCACAGAGTCCATTCTCTCTTCTGGAACAGGTTATCTGTCTCTCTACGCAGTTAGTGTCCCCTGCACTTACAAGAGAATCTCAAATGATGTTTTTATTTAAGAGCACTCTCCTGTGTCCTGGTCCCTCCACACCCAAACCCACTTGCTTGAATCATACAGTGCTTAAATCAACATCTGTTCCAGTTACTGTAGTTATGTAACCGTTATGGAGAGCTTTTGGGAGTCAAAACTGCTCAGAATAAAGGGGAATATGCACACAAGCCTCTTTCTCACTTAGTTTAAATAAAATTGTAATACAATAGTAATAAAAGTGAGACTGGACACTGATGATCAAGCCTATGTCTGTGAATTGAATTAATTGTTTTGTAGCTCATAAAAGAAGAGGGCAAATGTGGATGATGGCCCAAAAGTAATATATAAGATGAGTTCGTGTGCATCATCTTTTTCTACAAAAGTCCTAGACAAACCTCAGAATCGTTTGAACAGGAGAGAAATGACAGAATGATGTGTGGACTTGACACTGTAGTCACTGTGGTTCCTCAGCAGAGCAAGGGAACGATTAAATCATAATAATGGCCCTCCATTTTTCCAGCCATCATCACCATCCCATGACGGTGTTATCATCAATAACTACACAACCCCATTATCATCTGCCTGACAACAGCAGGGCACGGCTCCCCGCTGGAGACGAGCCCGCTCTGATGGTATCTAGACTGGAGAACGGAGCTGGAGCTGCCTCGCTCCTCACGTGAGGAAGTTTCCCCGTGCGCGCTCACCTGTCATACGTGTGTTGGTCGTACATTGTGTACCGTGACATTGCTGCGTAGGCTGAGGTTGTTACTGTATGTACAGTAGGCTAAGGGCATTGGGGGTGTTACTCTTTTACTAACAGGAGCCTCCTTCTCCGCTATGACTTTGCGCACCTTAGAAAAACACAATTCACTGACGCTGACGCATTTACAAATCATACACACATGCACGTGTTGTTGTCGTCACTCCCTTTTCCAAAGACCCAATATCCCGCGCACGGAGCGAGCTTCAAGATACGCTACAACATTTTCAACTGGGTACGACATGGAACTGGATACTACGTAGCATCAAAATATGGGCACTAATAGTGTTTGTGTGAGGATAAGTCCCATCCACATTTCTCTCCTGTCTGTCCTCTGCCAGCCCTTCTGCTGGTGTCAGCAACACTGGAGTAAGAAATATCACCGTCCATGAGCGAAAATCAAACGGACAAACATACTCAGCAACAAGGATAAAATTAGCGCAAAAGCGGATGCACACAGTTGTCAGTGAGCCCCAGTGATCGGAGCACGCAGATGATGACAGGCCTACACACATGAATGCGCTCTGCCATGGTAATGTGGAATAAGGCTACGTAGGCTACTTACCCGAAAGCGCGTCCCAGAGCCAACTGCGTTTCAGATGAGGTGAAGGTGTTACTGTTCTGCTCTGTCGCTTGCAGCAACGATCCCGCCGCTTGTGGTGCATTAGATTTGGCTTTGATTACATAATGTGACCAGCGAAGGTGAAAACACCCCCAAAAGCCACTTTGAGAATCATCCGAGAACAGCGCTCACTGTGGAACAACATTGGCGCGGGTGTTTTCATAATCACGTAGTTCAAAGATGTCTGTCTCCGCAGCTAGGTGGCGGACTCTTCTTACGGATCTGCTTCTGCCCACTTCTCCCGGGGAAAGTTAACATTGCTCCCGCCAGTAATGGCTCAGCTTGAGCTGTACGTCTGCGCACGAGCTGTTAACGTGTCAGAGCTGACAACCGCAGCGCGCGTGGAGCCCGTGCCGTGGCGCACACGCACAATGATTAGTGCGCGAGAATGTGATTCAGACGTTTATGTGGCCAGAGAAGAAGGAAAAATACCGAACATGGGGATTTGAGTAGGGCTGACTGCTGGGTATTTGGGCACTTAATAAAATGGCGACGACTTGACAAAATCAATAGATTGACCAAAAGTTTAGCAGCTCCGTCGTGAAGGTTGATGTCGATATGGCCTCGTTATTGATGTCTCTTCTTCAAGATTACGCAATGGGGTATCATGATGCATATTTTTCCTAGTTCCAACCTCATCTGTAAACCAATCCCATTAGGCTCCCAAAAAATTCCCCCAAAATGCACAAGGTGGCGCGCGCGACTGCATTGTAGATAATTAATTCTAAGGTGAGTTGTATATTCTTGTATATTCTTTCAAATATTCACTACTAACAAATGTTACAATATGTTAGTGAATGCAAGAAGAGGCCTATACCAATGCCATGCCGCTAAGTCTTTGTTTCCAAAAAAGAAAAAGTAATAATTCTTTGAAAAGCAACATATGAATCTAGAGATGGTAAATCCACACAGGACAGCCAGGTACAAATTAAGAGCAAGTAATGAAAAAGATACCAAAGTCAAGCCCCATTTTACTCAGTTGCTTCAGAATCCTGCAGCGTGATTGGTCCATGAGTTTTGTGGTCCTGTGTCGTCACATCCGGTTTGGAGCTGCATGTTGTCCGCGTTGGTCTTGACTTCTGGATTTAGCTCAATAATTTAATATCTAACCTTCTTATTTACATTTCAGTTAATGACACGTAGCGGACAGTAGCTCTTGGTGCAAGCGATCAACAGGTAAGACATCGTAGCCACTTCTTATTGCCATGATATCGCCATTTTACGCACTCCTGCTAGCAGTGAGCTAAATTGACAAGGTTACAGGAGGCAGCAGATTATAAGTGCAGCAATTCTGTTAGAGCTATTTAATGTGTGTAATTTCGCCATAAATGAATCAACACTGTTATATTTGCTTTCAGACAATGGCGCTCCAAAGGTTGTCATTACGAGTACGACAGACGGTAGGGCATTATATACAAGTTAGAATAATTGGTCATCGCTTCCCAATGTTTTCTCTGAATGTCTAAATATTTTCAGATAAACCATGCTAGGGCCCTCCACTCCACCTCCTTGTGTCAGCAACAGGAGGCTCTGGCTGATCACTCATACCCAGACCAAGTCTCCATCTTCAGAAGCCCAGAACATGATCCAGTAAGCAAAACATTATTTCTTTACCCCATACTTTATCTGATGTTTCTTGCACATCTCCTTTAATTTTAGATTATGATGCATTTTTGTGGTGTTTTGTTTGAAAATGCCATCTTTAGAAATTATATTGTCCTTCCATTTACATTAACTTTAAATACAAATGAGATGTTATGTCCAGACAGTCTGCTGACACCTTCTCGTTCTTAAATGTGTTAGACTTTCTTTTAGTTTTTGTCTTAAATACATTTTTCATAATTCTGGACCCATGATAGGCTAGTCCAGATTTTGTGTAAAAATGTATTTTAAATGTATTAAGGCCTTTCTTTGCTGTCCAGGCATCCCAGACAGAGAACCATATTGGACAGTTTTACACAGTGCCAGCTTCGCATATGCACAGTCTCTTTCCCCATGGGCTCCCTCCGCGATACCAGCAGCAGGTAGGTTTCTGATGATCTGTTTTTATGTCATATCTTAACAGATTTGATTAATTCTGTATATCTTTTTCAGATAAAGACTTTTAATGAAGCCTGTGTTATGATAAGACAGCCAGCCCTTGAGGTTATCTCCTATCTTAAGCAAACGGACTACACCAAACCTGCTCTGCGATATATATTTTGTATCCTTTACACAGTTCAAGTGATGCTCCAGCTGTCTATTGTACAGTTGTCCAAATCAGTGCTACACTACCCTAAAACTAATACTGAGAGTAGATACATATTTGAAGCAAGTATTAATACTGAAAGGAAACTCATGAATAAGACAAATTTGACTTTTCTGGATTGGTTTGAATGGTCTGGATTTATATCAGAAATAGTATAAGACCAAACGGTGGTTACCTTGTATTGTTAAACAAAGAGAGTTTTTTTATTATTGTGGTATCAAAATTTACTAAATTTCAATATTTTGAGTGACATTAGTTTGTGTATTTACCTTAACATTATGTTCAGACGGGACAAATGGCAGTGGAAAGACTATGTCTCTTTGTCACACAATGCATTTCTGTTACACACAGGGTTTGCTCATTCTGCATATTCCTGATGGTAAGACACAGAACATGCTTTTTGTCAGCTCTTCATTGGTTTCAGTTGTAGTGCATCACTCCATATTTACTGTTTATAGCACACCGCTGGGTAAAGAACTGCAAGGAGCTGCTCCAGTCTTCCTTTAATTCTGCTCGATTTGACCAGCCATTGCAAGCCACAGAATGGTTACGCAACTTCAGGATTACCAATGAACCCTTCCTGACAAAAGTATCTTTGTAGTGTTTCCTCTGTTACCTATATAATATTGTCTTGTACATTTCTTATCAAATAATTGTTTTTCCAGATAAAGACAAAACATCGCTATGTGTGGACAAAGAGAGAGTTTACAGAGGAAGGAAGTTTGCTGGGAGAACTTGTGGATCAGGTGTGTTGTTTCAGTAAAGTCTTTGTTTGAGAATAGTTTTATACAGTTGTTTTTTTTGTACATTTTCCACATTTGTTCCCCTTGCAATTATGCATTAATTTATGTTGTTTGTCTACCTTCTTAAGGGTATATCTCGTGTGAAAAGCAGCAGTGATGTTGTGGGTGCCGTCATGAAGGAGCTGAGGTTACAGAGCGGTCAGTCTGACACCGCCTTCCGATTGGTCGTGGCTGTGGATGGTGTCAATGCTCTCTGGGGAAAGTCCACCATTAAAAAGGAAGACAAGACTGCTGTGAGATTTAAATTAATATACACTTAGTTAAAGGTGCACTATGTAACTTTTCTGGGCGGGGGGTCGGCCTCCTCCATGGAGATTGCCCATTGCTTTACCTGGAATGCTGCATAGTATGGCATTAGCATATCTATCTAGCATACATTTCATTACGGTTGTTCAAAAAACCTTGGAAAACATGTATTTATACTGTGAGTGGGGTCACCTCTCCACAGATCTGACCTGTAACATACCTGTTGGTGGCACATGTTTGTCTGCATGGAGATAGACGTTTAACACCACATTTTGTAATATTCCAAGTAAAGCAATACATCTTCATGGAGACAAGCAGATGGCAGACTCTTCATTAAAAAGTTACATAGTGCACCTTTAACATATTTTTTCATACCTCACGAAGACTAAAAAGCTTCATGTTTGTCAGGTGGATCCAGATGAGCTCACATTGATCCATAATACAAGGAAACTACTGAAGAATGACTGGGTAAGTGAATTGTACAAATATTTATACCTGAGTTATAACCACATTAATAATATAGTTTTATTGTTTTAAGAGTGGAGGAGCCATCATCACTACTTTGTCGCAGACTGGATCTCTCTACACTTCAAAATTGTCATACAAACCTCAAGAACTGCTGGGACAGGTAAAGTCGATTAGATTTGTGACCAGCCAGTGCAAGCCACAGAATCGTTATGCAACTTATTTTATGACACTTATAAACATAATATTTGGAATTGTAAATCTTCACTGGAGAGCTGTAGATATTGTTCCTCTTTGAGTGAGACACATTTTTTCAAAAAGAAGTTCTAAAAGAAAATGTTGAACATAATTATATTTTGTGAGTCCACAAACTTGAGAATCATCTTGACTCTTAAAGGTGCAATATGTAGCTTTTTTGGGACATGCTCCGCCATCTTCTGGTGATATTTCTTTGTTTAGAATGTTACACAGTATGACATTAAACTTACTTATTTAAATGGAGACAAGTAGGTGACATTACATAGGCTTCTGGTCAAATCTGTGGATGTGTTTGTTTTCCAGGGTATTTTTGAGCAATACAAACACCTGAAATTCTGTAAAAGATTCTAGATGCATTTATGCCACACTGCGGAGCATCTCCATGGAGACTCCCTTCAGAAAAGTTACCCCGTATACATTTAAACAGCAAATTCTACCATAGAAGTTCAGCTAGCCCTACATTGGATTTTATTGTTAATTGTTGTCCTAAGTCACAATCCAAGTTCATATGCATTCACATTACTGTATTTATTTAACACGATAATGTTTTTTGTTCCCAAACAGAGAGGATTTGACTGCATGGATCCTTTTATCCCTGTGTCTGTGCCCAACTACAGTGAGAAAGAGTTTGAGAGCTGCTACCTTTATTATATCGACCGCCACTGGTTGCAACATCCTCAAAGTAATTCAGTTTTTTATCATATTTGCATTTCACATATGGAAAGCCTAATTTACTCAAAGCCTGTTTCTTTTATGTGTGTTCAATAGGTCATACAGAAGAAGGGAAGAAAGAGCTGGTCTTTTTGAGCAACAGAAATCCATGGATGTTGGACAAAGTTTGTGCCTTTTTATAATGTTAACAATAGGTTTCAAAGTGATTGTAAATAAGGATCATTACCATCAAAATCAACCATTCTGAACACATTATTCTATCATTTCAATGTCCTCAAGTCCTCAAGTAGTTGGCCATACAGGAACTGAAACCCATGAATAAATAAATATACATATAAACTGCAGATGTTTATGTACTGTATATTAAATACTGTAAAGTTGACTTTGTAAATAAATGTGTGCTTTTCTTTCATATTAAAAGTGTGTACATAATTGTTTTTTCTTTCCATTTTGGTACAATGACTGAATTGAACCTTGACTATATTATTATCAAATATTTTATTAGCTCTGTCACATTTGAATAATTACTACCACTGAGGCCATATCAATGTTTAAAGATGGACGATACTAAGAAGATACTATGGAACTTTTCTGGTGAGGATCTGTGTCTTTCTCCAAGGAGATGTTGCCTGTTCCACAATATGGCATCAATTTGATCATCTTTTTATTTTTAAAAAGTTAAATGTCATACTGGAGAAGATGCCAGGAAAATAAGACCTCTAAGCCACCAGAAAAGTTAGAACAAAAGTTGCGTACTGCACTTTTATTTGTGGTACTTTTATTTTTAGTGCCATCTGGTGGACGAATAGTGATAGTGCAATTGTATTCACGTGACCACACCAGATCACGTGACTCCCCGAGTTTCATTTGCCAAAATAAGACTTCGTGGGTAAAGTAGCCAGACTGCGCAAAAACAGCTGAGAAAATACCTTGGTTTATACTCGGGACATGACCAAACATCTGCTGAACACCTCTCGGGTAAGAATTCATTTTTGAACAGTATATGTGCTGGTAAAATAATAAAATAGATGGTGTCAGTTAAACTTCACCATGTCTACCCTGTATGTAAAGTTATGGCCAGTCATTAACATAGTAGGTTTATTTGCTTTGTGAATTACCATACGTTTAACTGTCATTATTTTTACAGCTAAAATGGCTTTGTCATTGGCACCTGCTGTTGTAGCTCTCTACTTCCTGACTACACACGTGATAACAGGTAATGATAAATAAACAGGTGGATACAGTAGCCAAAAATGTACTTCAAAATGCTTCAAAATAATAAGAATTTAAGCAGAAGTACAAAATAAGCAATGGTCCAAGAAATTAACCAAAAACAGTTAAAGAGGAAACTACTTCTCATCAAAGTAAGATCTGCAAGTAGTAGAGTCTACACTGACGTAACATTTGATTTATATTTTGAATTACTATAATTGGAATAAGTCATTAAATGATGCACACAATAAGGACAACTAGCCAAAACAAAATCATATCTGAAGGAGCAGTGCAAGAAACGCAAACTTTCAAATCATTTAATATTGTTAACATAAAGCTTTTGTCATTTGTAGACTTACTAACAGTGGGAGGAGCACTCTGAGAAATGCAATTTTACTAAAAAAGTAACTTATTTGTGTAAATTTACTTGAGTAAATGTAACTGAATACTATGCACCTCTGTAAATAAAGCCATTACGCTGTCATAGCATGCTGTACTTATTATTTTATTATTTGCACACACTTAATACACAACTTATTTATGTTTAATTGTATTTATTTATTTATTATAGTAACTTTGACACCATCTATCCTTTTATTGTCCCTCTCTAGAAACCATCAAATGTGTTCCCAAGGATTTCGGCCATGGCTCTGTGGTGTGCGTGTGCAATGCCACATATTGTGACGATATGAGGTTAATAGCCCTCCCTCCGGTGGGAAAGTACGTGTCCCACCTGAGTAACATGATGGGCATCAGATTTGAGGCGGGATATGGAGCGTTTGGGAAGAACAGCACAGGGTCAGGTAAGGTTACCCACTGTTAAGGTTCTGTGTATGAGTTACACCAAAATCCTTCAGTAAATGTTATGTCTGCTTTAGGTGTCAGAATAACCATCAATCGCAGTCAGAAATACCAGAAAATCAGAGGTTTTGGGGGAGCTATGACGGATGCTGCGGCTATCAACATAATGTCGCTCTCCTCTGGTACTCAAGACCAGCTCCTGAGGCAGTATTTCTCCTCTGAAGGTGTGTGTCCTTGGCTTTCTTATCACCTAAAATCTATTGGTTTGCTCCAGGCATGGACAATTTCAAGATTTTTTTCCTCATATTTGTTTATTTATTTTTATTTAATTAGATTTATTAAAATGACAATGAAATTATATATGGCGAATGAGAAAAACAGTAGTCTTTTTCCTCATAATGAACAAACACAATTTGTATTTTCTATAAAACAGATGAAACGCATAAAAGCCTGAAGCTTGTCATTAATGATTTGAAACTGAAAAGTGGATCTTGTTTTGATTCATATCAAAAATTGCCTATCCCTGTTTGACATACATAAAGCTTAAATAGACCTTTCATGTGTATATTTTCAGTAACCGTTGATTATTCTTTGCTTAACTGTCTTGTCCTCACACAGGGATTGGCTACAGTGTGGTGCGTGTTCCTGTGGCGAGCTGTGACTTCTCCACTCGTTTGTACACTTACGCTGACACGCCTGAAGACTACAACCTTGACCACTTCACCCTGGCTCCAGAGGACACTCAGAATAAGGTCTGCGGAGTCCCCTCTTCATTTGAACATTTATAGATTGCTTGATGTAATCAGAAGACATTGAACTTTGTGCCTGTTTGTGTGGATAAACAGTAAGATAAGATAAGATAAGATAATCCTTTATTTGTCCCACAATGGGGAAATTGCAGTGTCACAACGCAAGTTACAGAAACAGTAGGAAAATAAGAGCATGCATCAAAATCAAGATAAATAATAATAATAAGTATTTACAATCAACTAAAAAACACAACACTGTAAGCTAAGCTAAAAGGCACAGGAACATTGCACAATAAGTGTTTTTGATTCTGAGATGATTGTGTACAGTGCAGTGATGGACAGTGGTGGGTAAATAAATAATAGCAGGTAAAGTGACTTTAAATAATATTGCACATTGTTATTATTACTATGGAGATTACACATGGTTGCTATGGAGATGACACATGACTAGCATTGATCATTATACAGTCTGACAGCAGCAGGAAGGAAAGACCTGTGAAATCTCTCCTTTACACAGCGAGGGTGAATCAGTCTGTCACTGATGCTGCTCTCCAGAGCAGACAGGGCGTCCTGCAGGGGGTGACACTCATGGTCCAGCATAGAGATGACCTTAGCCAGGACCCTCTTGTCCCCCACCTGCTGCACCGAGTCCAGAGGACAGCCCAGGACTGAGCTGGACTTCTTGATGATCTTGTCCAGTTTCTTCTTCTCCCTCTCTGTGACGCTGCTGCTCCAGCAGACCACACCGTACAGGATGGCTGATGCCACCACAGAGTCATAGAAGGTCCTCAGGAGTGGCCCTCTCACTCCAAAGGACCGCAGTCTCCTCAGGAGATAGAGCCGACTCTGGCCCTTCCTGTACAGTGCATCTGTGTTATGAGTCCAGTCCAGTTTATTGTTCAGATGCACACCCAGGTACTTGTAAGAGTCCACTCTCTCAATGTCTCTTCCCTGGATGTTTACTGGTGAGGGGGCAGTAGAGTGGCGTCTGCGGAAGTCCACCACCATCTCCTTGGTCTTCCCCGCGTTGATGAGAAGATGGTTCCGGTGACACCAGTCCACAAAGTCCTGCGTTAGTCCTCTGTACTCCGCGTCGTCATCGTCCGTGATGAGACCGATGATGGCGGAGTCATCGGAGAACTTCTGCAGGACGCAGCTGTCCGTGTTGTGTCTGAAGTCTGCAGTGTAGAGTGTGAAGAGGAAGGGCGCGAGGACAGTGCCCTGGGGTGCCCCCACACTGCAGGTCAGTAGGTCAGACACACAGTCCCGGGCTCTCACAAACTGGGGCCGGTTTGTGAGGTAGTCCAGGATCCACTCAGCCAGGTCACAGTCCACTCCTGCCCACTCCAGCTTGTCCCTCAGGAGCAGCGGCTGGATGGTGTTGAAAGCACTGGAGAAGTCAAAGAACAAGATTCTCACAGTGCTGCCGGGCCTCTCCAGATGGGACAGTGAGCGGTGCATCAGAGAGATGATGGCGTCCTCCACTCCGATGCCGGGCCGATACGCGAACTGCAGCGGGTCCATCGCTGAGCTCACCGTAGAGCGGAGGTGACCCAGGACGAGCCTCTCCAGAGTCTTCATCAGATGAGACGTGAGAGCCACTGGCCTGAAGCTGTTGAGGTCCTTGGCGTGCGGTGTCTTGGGCACAGGTACCACACAGGAGGTCTTCCAGAGCTGTGGCACCACCTTCAGCTTCAGGCTCAGGTTGAAGACATGCTCCATAACTTCACACAGCTCATCTGCACAGGACTTAAGGAGCCTGGGGCTGATCCCGTCTGGTCCAGCAGCCTTCCTACTCCTTATCCGGCTCAGTTCTCTCCTAACCTGAGCTGTTGTGACAGACAAAGAGCAGGGGTGTGTGCTGGAGGTCTGGCTGAGTTGTTGATGTGGATTCGGGGGCTGGGGGGCTGAGGCAGAGGTGTGAAGAGGTGGCAGTCTGGGCCTTTGTGCAGGAGACAGGGTGAGCCCATGCAGCGGTGCGGGGGGAGGAGTGGGTGATTGATCAAACCTCAGGAAGTGAGAATTCAGATCGTTCACCCACTGTTGGTCTCCCTTTGTCTGGACGGGCGGAGGGCTGAAGCCAGAGACACTCTTCATACTTCTCCACACCTCCCTGACATTCCGCTGCTGCAGCTGCTGTTCCATCTTCCTCCTGAAGTTGGCCTTAGCCTGTCTGATCTTCTTCCTCAGCTTCCTCTGTACAGTCCTCAGCTCCTCTTTGTTCCCAGACCTGAAAGCTCTCTTCTTCTCCTTCAGCAGAGCTTTGATGTCCGAGTTAATCCACGGCTTGTTGTTTGGAAAACACCGCACCGTCCGAGAGGGTACAGTGTTTTCAAAACAGAAGTTAATGTAGTCCGTAATACAGTCCGTGATAGCATTGATGTCCTCCCCATGAGGCTGGCAGAGCTCTGTCCACACAGTGGTGCTAAAGCAGTCCCTCAGAGCCTCCTCGCTCTCTGCTGTCCACCTCTTCACCACTCGGGGTTCCACAGGCTGCCTGCGCACAAGTGGTTCGTACACAGGCCTCATATGGATGATGTTGTGGTCTGCTCTTCCCAGGGGGGGGAGGGGTGATGAGATGTAGGCCTCCTTGACGTTGGCAAAGAATAAGTCCAAAGTTTTATTGTCTCTAGTGGGGCAGGTCACATACTGGGTGTATGTTGGCAGGACAGATGAGGGAGATGCATGGTTGAAGTCCCCGGTGGTGAGGAAGAGGGCCTGTGGATGCTGAGTCTGAAGAGAGCTGATGCAGGAGAGCAGAGTGTCACAAGCATTTTCCGCGTTAGCACTGGGAGGAATATACACAGCCAGTGTGATGACGTGTGAAAACTCCCGGGGCAGGTAGAATGGCCTCATGCTAACAGCAAACAGTTCAATGTCTTTGTTACACATCTGCTCCTTCACTGTACAGTGACTAGATTTGCACCATTTCTCGTTCACAAACAGCGCTAGTCCTCCTCCCTTCTTCTTCCCGCTCTCCTCCGTCCTGACCGCACGCAGCAGGTGAAAGTTGTCCACGGTGACGGTAGAGTCCGGGATTAGCGGTGTTAGCCACGTCTCCGTAAAAACAATGATGCTAGCGTCCCTGTACTCCCGCTGGAATCTAGCGAGCGCCGCCAGCTCGTCCGTCTTGTTGACGAGGGAGCGCACGTTCCCCGTAACAACGGAGGGGAGAACCGGTCTGCAGCGTCTCTTCTTTTCCCGGAGTTTACGTCCCGCACGGCGTCCACGGCGTGTCGTCCGTAGAATCTCCTCGGGGATGACATGCCTGTCCCGGGGGAACACAACAGCGCTACGCAGCGCCATCAGCTGCTCCCTTGTATAGACGAGGCGTCGGGGTCCCGTACACATCTTAGCCGAGACAGGTAAATAATCCCCCAAAAGTGCGGAAAAATGCAGCGTCGAGTGCAGCCCAAGCTTAACAATCAATGTTGCGAAAAATATTTACAAAAGTGGGGAGATTTAAGGGCAAAAAGTTAGAAAAGTTACGAAAAGTGCGGGAGCGCTGTGACGGTCAGCTAGCGCAGCACCAGCGCCGGAAGTAATAAGTAAAAAGATATATTAACCATAAACCAGGTCAAAACATTTGCATTATATCAGATATTGTTGTATGCAACCATCTTCCCGTCTTGTCAGATCCCTCTTTTACTGAAAGCCCAGAGCATGTCCCCAAAGCCCCTCTCTCTGCTGGCCAGTGCATGGAGCGCCCCCGCCTGGATGAAAACCAATGGTGCACTTATTGGAAAAGGCACTTTAAAGGGGAAGCCTGGGGGCAAAGAGCATAAGACCTGGGCACAGTATTATATCAGGTGAGCAAGTGTGAATTTACTTTATGAAGTAACAGCAGGAAGGTAAAATTGCTTGTACTTTTTTGTTTCTAGGTTTTTTGAGGAATATGCAAAATACAACTTGACTTTCTGGGCTTTGACCACAGGAAATGAGCCCAGTGCAGGGAAAATGACAAACTACAGGTATCCTCGAATGTGAATATTTGACATTAAACTTAGATAAACAGTGCAGTGTTTCTACCATGACGCTTTCAATAATAATATAACATATATTCCTATATGCTTATAATTACATAATAAGTGATAGTTAGATAGGGGCTTTATCTGAAATTTCAATCTCTTTTTGTCATCACATTGTACAGTTTTTAGTACACGCACAAAAAGAAGCAAAAAGCATCAGGTTAAATCAGTTTACCGTGGAATAAAATTAGACTAAGGAGGTGACTACGCTGTTTGTGCAGTTTCCAGGCTCTGGGGTTCACCCCCGAGGAGCAGAGGGACTGGGTGGCTCTGGACCTGGGCCCAGCGCTCCAGTCCTCTCAGTTTAAACACACTCATGTCCTGATCCTGGATGATAATCGACTGCTGCTGCCGCACTGGGCCAAAGTGGTGAGTCAAGGGCGCGATGAAGAGGGAACAGCCCAGCATTATTATGTTTTTAGATTCTGAAGACACGTCCATTCCATTATAAGCTATATGTAACTATAACATTTTCTTAACTATTAGGATCTAAGTCATGATATTTTATTCCTGGTTTACTAATAGTCCTAGTTTAAAATTGGTATATTCCTTTTTATAGTTTGGGTGCTATTTATAAAACAATATATTTTCTTAGATGGTGTTTGGTTTGAAAACGGCTGCATGGTAAAAGTGTTACTCATTGAATGAGTGATAATTCTTTTTTTTAGGTGTTGAGTGATGTGCATGCTGGCAGGTACATTCACGGGGTGGCAGTTCACTGGTACTTGGACCGCCTTGTCCCACCTGAGCTAAGCCTGGGGACCACCCACCACCTCTACCCCGAGTATTACCTGTTTGGGACAGAGGCCTGCGCAGGCTGGAGTCCACTGGACCGAGGGGTGAAACTGGGGAGCTGGGACAGGGCCGAACAATATGCACATGACATTCTTGAGGTGACTATTTTACACTCATTTTGTTTTTTGTGATGTGACGTTAATCCTTAAACATTTAATCTATCTTTAAAGGAAATAAATTACGTTACATCTGATCTGTTATAATGTAGTTTCCTCATCACAAACACTGTGTGAGCTTTAAGCCATGTTAGAATGTTGTGACTTCCTCAAAAACATACCTAGAGTTGTGTTTTGTTTTATTCATTTGTAACACACAAAACCTGCTTATTTAGTTCTTCTCTCAAACAGAAAACACTGTACCACCTTGTGATGTCATGTGATAATACAGGAAGTGCTTCACGGTGTTTTTAAACTCCACACACATCACTAGAATTATTTGCATGAAATCAACCCTGGTTGCCAATCTCTACTGAACAAAAAAAAGTAAAAAGTAGTTATTAACCTGAAAACTACCACTATGTGACATCATAAGATGGAACAGAGCATTTTTAGACAGACTAATAATAAAAGGATTACTCAAACATGTGTGAATGAAACAAAACACAACTCCAGGTCTGTTTTTGAGGATGTAACAACATTCTAACATAGCTTAAAGCTCACAAGAGTCAATTTCACATAATATAAGACCTTTAAGCTTTACAATTTCACGCATTATTAATTCACTCCACACTTGGCGTAAACTACAATTGTAGCTACAACTGCCCTGGGGTAGAGTGACAGAAGTGAAGCCAATCTGTGCCATCAGCCCCTCTGACCACCACCAACACTTACACACACTGCATTCATACTAGGCAATGTGAGTAAAGTGTCTTCCCTAAGGACACAACAGTTTTGCCACCGCCCCCCCACTGTGGCACCTGATATTCCCAGTGGTCTCTCGGTACTAAGTACTAACCAGGTCCAAACCGTCTTAGCTGCTGTATATCCCACAGACGACTGGACGACTGTGGGTTTCAAAACTAAAGAAGCCAACTGAATGAGCGCTGAAACGTTTTCACTCTAAAACTTTTGTCCAGTTGACAGGATTGAATTTTCTTTTGTTAACTTTTAGATACATTTCTTAAATTTATTTTTCAATTTTTATTTAGACCATATATTCAATCCCAGGTTTGCATATTTTAAAACAGTAATTTGGATGTTATCTTGTAGAGTAGATGACATATCACCCACCCCTACTGCTACTACTACTACTGTCTACATGCCACAAAAGCAAGCTCAAACAGGTCCTTGGTCTCCTGTCTGCCTCTTTATAAGTTTAGGCTGTGTTTACACTAGCACACACCAAATTAAAATTATGACTAAACCTGGACTAGACTTAGACCAAACTAAGCCTACATAAAGACTCACTTCTTCTGGTCCAGGTTTGGCCTTGGTTTTAGCCTAGTTGAGTCCTGATGTAGACCTGGTTTGGTCCAGTTCTAATCTTCATTTGGGATGTGTGTAGGCATCAATACTAGGACTATATCCAGAACAAAATCTGTGCTAGACCAGGAGTCCCAGTTTAGTCCCAATGTTGAACAGCACCAAACCAAGTCAACATCGGGACTAAACTGGGCTCATACCTGGACTAAACCAGGACAAGTGTGAATGCAGTCTTGCATTACACTTGGATATTACCTGAAATATTATTATAGATTGAAAATGGATTATATCTGTGGAACATAGATGAAATTGAAGTTATGTGTTTGCTACAGGACTTAAATCATTATGTGGTGGGTTGGACCGACTGGAACTTGGCTTTAGACCAGACTGGAGGACCAAACTGGGTTAAAAACTTTGTGGACAGCCCTATTATAGTGGATGCACAGAATGATATCTTCTACAAGCAACCAATGTTTTACGCCATGGCTCACTTCAGGTATCAACATTGTTTTCACGGAACTTTTTCATCTCAGCAGGATGCCTTATGTTGAAATAATTTATTCATTTGAAACAGCTCGTTTTTGTGGAGAGGGTCTCAGAGAGTGGGGGTATCTGCCAGTCTCAAAACAGAGCTTGAATACACAGCTTTTATCAGGCCAGACGGAGCGGTGGTGCTAGTTATATTAAACAGGTAAGTTATTATAATTTCTAGTTCTAGTCACAGTTGCTTTTCATTGCTCCAATTCATTGACTCTCCACATACTGTATGTCGTCAATACTAATGAGGGTTGTCAAAAAAGATCAAAACCCGTATACCATAATTATTGATACTAAAACTAGTATTGAAAGTAGATTCTGTAGATCTGTATTGAAAATTATATTATATTGAATATCAAGTTGAACTGTTAACCACTCATCCCTATTCTCAGTATAATTTCCCTTTTAGTTATACTCCATGTTATCATGATTGGACAGTACCATCAGCAGTTTTCTGATTTCCAGTTTGTCTCAGTACACAGACTTAATACTGGCCCCATGTATTTAAAAATGCCTGATTTGTCTATCTGACGTCTTATCTCCAGGTCCTCAGCTGATATAAAGTTTGAGGTTTGGGATCCCGAGGTTGGCTACTCCACTTCCACTGCTCCAGCCCGCTCCTTACTCACTCTTGCTTGGAACACACACTGATGACAAAATAAATTAAACTTATTTCTATTTAAAGCCTTAATTAGGGGTGAGAGATATGCCAAAAATCCTATCAAATTTTAAAATTTCAATACAATTCATATGCACTTTAATTTCTAGTTTTAAAATATCTAAATTAAAGCAATTTGCATCCAGTATCTTCCAGTGGCTGCTTGAATCCACTCCCCACTCACTCAGGTATTTGGGAGACTGACCAAAAGAGTTGAAGTAAAGGGAAAACCAATGAATCTTGATTTCATACACCTCCTAATTGGAAGATTCATTTGCAAAGTGTCCCAATACAAATCACATTGTTATATTGCTCACCTCTCGCCTTAAAGACTGCAGTTTTTAACTATTCTATGAACTGATGTTTCACGAACAATTGCAAAATCAAGACTGATGCAAAACTAAGAGATGTATGGTCCACAATTTTCATGTTTACATTGATAATAAACTCATGATTTGATGGTCTTTTATGTTGCTGTATTTACCAGTAATGTGCTTTTGTTTGTAAGCATACTTAATATTCAGTCTTATAACATTTTTGCAATTTATTATTACATCATAGACATTTTCATATATTTAATATACAGTTTAATAACCAGTTAATTCACATTTGCGTCTCCATTCTTAAAGTTTTCTTTGCAAATCAGAGTTGTTTTCCTAATTGTTTTTATATTAAAAAAGTGATAAAAATGTTAAACAAAAACAGTGATAAACAAAGGAATAGAGCTAACAGAGGGATGACATCATATTTACACAAGGAATTCAGTTTCAGTGGTCAATAATGGGCGCGTTCCACACGCTTTAAGGACAAAAAATCATTAACTCCCGCCATAACACTTGTATGTCAAAAATCTTAAAACAAGTCCTTTGATTTAATTTGATTTCATTTTCAGAAACCAAAACAATGGTAATGAAAGAGGAATCCAGTGTAAAACGATTATTATTGACCATTTCTGAACAGTTTGCTTTGATTTTTACATCCTTTGTAAACATGGCATGTATAGGCTTCACTAAATTATGTCTGCTGAAAATGAAAAAAGTCCAATTTCCCATTACAATATTTTGTACTGAATCTGGAGCACATAATGCAAATCATGATAAGTCTTTGTATTGAAGCAGTGCATTTCCGGTGGCACAAAGTGGATTTTAGAGATGTCCAGTTGAAAATATGTATTTTATCTTGTTCATTATAATGAATCAGATCATATCCTGCCTTACTGGGGATCTGTAAATGGGAGTTAAAATATGTAAAAGTATAAACAAAATTATGGGACCAAGTTGCTGATTCTGTAGGAGGTGGATAGAACAGTGAGATGTATTTTCTCTGCCTGATGCTGGAGGTGCGGATGGGATGGAGAGAGGGGGGAGGGGTGTCTCAAAAGGACCATCTCTCCTGTGTGCGGGGGTCCGTGGACTGGGAGGGAGGCTCTGAGGGGGACTGGCTGCTGCTGTCGTCTCCATTCAAACTCTTCCTACAAACTGGACATGTGTCATGCTGTATGAGGAAACAGAACAACATTTAGATGTGAGGAGTTGTCAAGTACATTATACAATTGATACATCATGCTGGGGGTGTTTAACATGCATCTCTATGGTGCGAGTTACCAGGATGACACAATGCACAGATTTGCAAACTACTGTCTGAAAACTCTTGAAAAAACACAAAATGGATTTAAACAGCACATTTTCAGGAGCCTGTGGTCAATACGAGAGTCATTTTCAACAAAAAGGCGAGCGTGACTAACTGAAAAACTGACTAACAGTTCACCTGAAAGAGCTGGTTTAGTTCCAGCTAAACCAGCTCTTTCTGGTCAGACTGTTAAAATAACGATCAGATTAAAGTCTAATAAAGCCTCAGACAGAGCACAGCCTACCGTTAGCATCACACCCCCAGAGAATGTGGATGACATCAGGTACAAAGTATCAGTATAATTTTCAATTATTTTTGTTTTGTTCCTTACCATTTCCAGCCATGGTACTATGCAGTCTGAATGAAAAAAGTGGTTACAGGGCAGCTGTCTGACAGGCTCTCCTAATGCAAAATCCTCTTTGCACACCGGGCATTCCATACAGCAATCTGCAGACACAACAAACATGGGTTACTTAAAAAGTGGGGTACACAACTTTATTCCTCTAAAGGTAAATGTAAATGTCTTTTCCCCATAGAGAAAAATGTAAAAGCAGCACTTGAGTCTTCACAGTGCACCCCACCCAACTTTGCCTATGAAAAAGATGGTTATAAAGCGAAATTTCAACAGTTTGAAAATTGGGTAATGTAGCTTTAATTAAAAAAAAAACAACAAAAAAAAAAACTGGTTGGCGTCTCCACCAAGAGCCTCTCTGACCACCGCGAATCACCCACACAAACATTCACACATAAACAATATGGATGCCTAAGGACCAACAACAGGATGGACAGGCTGAAGCTAAAATTGAACCACAAACCTTCCACTTCAAAAAACTGCAACTGTCCCCCATTATAATAATATGCAGTATTTATATTAAATGTCATTTACACAACACCAACATACAGAGCAAGAAACAAATGTGTATACAGTAAACAACAGAACTAGGGATGCACTGACACCGATACTGGTATCGGATATCGGCATCAATACTGAAAAATTTGCTGGAAGGGGTATCGGTTCCAGGTATTGGTTCAGTCGATATCCTGGTTGGGCCTTTATTTGGTTGTAATAAGACCATTTACAGGCTGATTTTGGCCTGGAACTGGTCTCATATTGTTTGAACTTTTATTCATACAAAACTGTTCACTAGTTTTTTGGAGGATAAATAACAGTTAAATAACACTATTGGGTCTCATGTGTAATAAGTTAAATATGTTTTAAGGAAATAAGTGTCATTTTCCCGTCCTACACTGGTATCGGTTAATATCAGGTATAGGCAGATACTTAAAAGTATTGAGATTGGTATCGGAACTGAAAAAGCTGGACTGGTGCATACCTAAAAACAATAGAACCCTTTAGCACGGCTGATAAATGGAGAAGTCTGACCTGCTTGTTCCTGAGTTATGTTGACTGTTGGGAGAGATGAGATCTTCTCTCTCTCTGCTGGTGGAGGGCCAGTGTTTTCCAACTGACCTAGTAACTACACAAAGAGCAAACAAACGCATTAACAAATGTGTCTGTATTCAAACATCAGTAAAGTCAGACATTCACCTGTGTTATAACTGCATCTAATCCTCCTTGTCCCCAGGCATAGTCCCCTGGATTAGAATGCAGCATCCCTGTCCTATAAGAACAACATTTCAATAGAAAATAATTTTATATGAGAATGATGGTATCAGCTAAACATTCCCTTACCATGACAGAGGAGATGAACCAGGAACCCCCGAGTTTGCAAACAAACCAGCAAGAAATTGCTGAACAATGCTGTAGGATGAGACAGAAAGATAATGAGAAAAGATTAGGTTAAAGTACAAAGGGTATGACCTTGTCTTCATGGAGATAGTTAATTTTAATGCCATAATGTGGGACTTTCCAGTAAAAGTAATATCAACTCTTTGGAGACAAGCCACCAGACCTTCCACCAGAAATGTTATACAGTGCATTTTCAAAACAGTGACTCACCCTTCTACTGCTGGTGAGCGGTCTGGCCGGGTGCTCCCTCTGGACCTGTATCTCCTCTGATTCTGCAGGCGAGGGGGGCGTCCAGTGCCCCAGTGATCTGCAGACCCCAGAAGTCCCCCCATAGGCCCCCCGAGACCAGCCGGGACTGACCCCCCAAAAGGTCCTGTCCCCAACCCACCGAGGTCACCGAGCGCGCCCAGACGTCCCCCTGGTAACCGAGGCTCTGAGTCTGGGCTGTCGCTGTCTGTCGTGAAGGGGCGCTCCACCAACAGCAGATGCCACAGCTACAGAAGCAAAAGGAAGACAGGTAAATAGGTAATACATATTGATAGTGCAGACAGCTGGACCAATAAATAGTTATGAATATATTTAACTACATTTAACTAAACTAAATAATAGAAGCAATATCATTTTGTTGCTCATTTGAGAATGATTTTCAGAGGTATCGCCAGTGTGCTGCATTAAATTGCGAGGCACCCAGTGGCTCAATAACCTGGCGGAAGCCAGATGGAGATCACTGTCATTCAAGTGCTATACATTATGAATCTGGGATGGCTCTTGCTGAAAGCGACTGGGAAAAGGTGGAACATTGAGGCCAATAGTTCAAGCTGATTAGGCAAAGCAGAGAGAGTCCAACTGAGAGAAAAGTACAGACATCTTTCTCATCCAGAAATGCTCTTAAGGTCTTCCCTCTGTGAGTCTTTTACAAACAAAATAGGCCGTATTTCCACTCAAATTTGCCTATTTATGTCACCAGAGTCACCGTGTTCGTTTTGCCAGCACTGCCCTGTACAAAGTATGTTTTTCCTAGCCCTAGAAATAAAATGCATGAAAAACTGTGAAAAGTACAGGACGATTTTGGTAAATAATTGGTTATGGCCAAGTTTTCAAATGCCCCTATTCTCAAATATAAATATTTATATAGATCATACCTCTGCAAACTGTGAGGCTGTATCATCTACACCATTCGCACCACTGTCCAGGAGGCTGAGGAAAATAGATGGAGCTTAGTAAGGTTATTATAACAGTATTATTACAACATTATTCCATGTATCTACATAACATGTTTGGAAAACAACAGCTCATACCTGGAGTCTTCTGTTACTTCCTCTATAAAACCAGAATCACATCTTGGACAAATGAATTCCTAGAAAGACACAGATCCAAGTGCTGTCATGAATACCTCACAGTCATACATTAAAAAGTTCTTAGGGTGACATGGTTAACTGATAATTTCACCACTTTGTAGTCTGAGCTATTACTAATTTTTACAGAATAATATTAGTAGCAATTGTAAGACAGTGTTATGAATGTAACTTGGGAGGTAAAGCTGGTCTGCCAACCACACCTTGGACTGTGCAGTTTTAACATAGACTTAGGAAAACACCCAGAGCCAGCATGTTGTAGCACTCATACACACGTGTCAACATTCAAAAATAGAATAAAAATAAAACTGTAATTACTTCAGTTATTAAATGTCTTTAAGTCTTAAAATGTTATGTTGTTTAACCTAATAGCTCCAGTAATTACCCATATTTATTTGTTTGTTATAACAACTTTAAACTGAAACTGAAATGACAGCGCTACACAAAATCCCCTGGATATTTTACCTTAAACCATGGCTTGTCAGGAATTTAAAAATGAAAGTAAAATGTTTTCTAATCTGACCATAGGTTTAATTATTGCCCGGTTAATGTCATATAATTAAAAATCAGCTGTTCGGGTTGTTCTGAACATTACATCCGAGGCTGTCAAAGCTAAAAACATACAAAATACACTCGATATCTACACACACAAGCATCACAAGACCTGGAAATGTGTTGTGCATCAGTGTCGAAAACATTCACGCTTGTCATGGGTTTATTTAGAGAGTTGACAATAACAAACGTTGCTAAATGCTAACAGGGCTAGCTTAGATTTAGCCGTAGCAAGCTAGCAAAACAAATGCTTTTACAAAGAAATAGGCTCTGACAGCAGCTTGATCATCGACGTAATTTGTAAAACACACAAAAACAAAACAGGACAGCTCACCGGGAGTTTAGGATTCACTTCTCCTTTACAACAGTGGCAGAAAAACCGATGCGGGGGAACAGCCGCAGCCTCCGCCATCTTTCTCCTGCCCAGGCCGAGCTCCACAGCACAAACAGCGGACTGAAGGGAGAGCAGAGCGGGGACAGGAGGCAGGAGGAGCGGGGAGAGGAGCCGAGCAGGGCAGGCTGACGTCAGTCATCCACCAGCAGGACTCTGGGACCGCCTCTGGCCCGAAATGCAACACGGCAGGCTAACAGCTAACAGCTAACAACAGAGCAAAGGAGCGGTCACATGTGTTTTAAATGTCTCCAGTTTTTTTGCATCTGTAAGTTGCCTGTTTCTTGCAAAGATTAGTGGAAGCTTAGCAGGATGCTTGGAAAATTATTATATGACTTTAGTTCGTCTTGATTTCTTTATATAATCTTGTTGTGAAGTTGTTAATGTTTACAGCTTTGTTGACAGCATGAAAATGTTGCGATCTACTGTAGATTTATAAATTTACAAAGGCAGAAACCTATAATTTTGTACGATACTTGGTATTATGTATCTTAATTAGGATAAAGACAGGGTATTTAAACTCATTCTTTGTTTTGATTGAACAAAAATACTTAAAAGATGCACTATGTAACTTTTCTGGTGGATCTTGTTTCCATGGGAATATTCTTGGACAGTATGGCGTTTAACTAATCTGTCATGCACTTATTCAGCTGTTTAGCCTGGTGGCATTACCTGTTTATAGACAGTACTATAAGTACTGTAAAGCCCTACTGTGGGACATTCTAGGAAAAAACAATAACACTTCCATGGAGACAAGGCAAATGGCGGACCCTCCACCAGAAAAGTTACATGGTGCACCTTTAAAATTGTGAATGCACTTACAAAGATTTTCCTTACAGGTTCATTGATTGATTTACAAGTTGGCCTAAAAAGTCAATGCTCTTGATGCATGTGACGAGATGACAGCCAATGAAGTGCGTCTGTGTGGGCTTCTGCTGAGGGAGCACTTTGGAGAGGTGGTGGAGAAAGTGGGAACTCATCTGCTCAGAAATGGACCACAGTCTTTAAGAACCATCATTCATGAGACCGGCATGCCACTGGACCAGGTAAATCTATGCCCCCATACACCGTTAATAGTATTTTTGACTATGCTTTATTCAGCACTGTGGTGTGAAAAATAAAAATAGATTGGTACAGTTTATGTTCTTTATTCTCTGAAAGAACTATGACTATTGTAAGGATAAACAAATAATATGTAATCACAAATGTTTTTGCCAAATATTGTATATTGAATTCTAGGAGCATTAACATTTTACAGAACAGTGAAATATGAACTGCTAAACTAATACATAAACACCTGCAATTTATAGTTTAGAGGGCATAATAGTCAATCAATAAAAATAGGTTAATTTATTCCTTGGGGGGTAATTCAAGCACACTGAGAAAACAAAAAGACAATGATAAAAGGAAACACTAAAAATGGAATTTGACAGGAGAAGTTAGGAGGAGACAGCTGTTCTCAGAACATGGCATTAAATGTTTTTTGTTATATTGTGATTGTGATAGATTAAAAAAGTCCAATACCTTAGAAGCCTTTAAAAATATAAAAAGATATAAAACATTATATTTTGAAAGCTATAGAGCTCTCAAATGATCCTTGCATTCAGGTTTTGTTTTTTATTTATTACTTTTTTATCTTAATAAACCCTTTCAGTCATGTCATGGTCCCATTGGTGTTGTTGTCTATATCTGCAGGACTAACAAAATCTATCCTATATATTTATAACTGCTACTGCTACTACTACTACTACTACTACTGTCCAAAATGCAAATCTTTCAGCTGTACAATGTTCACACATCTTAAATTCCTTATACTTGTATTGTTTATAACTGCAGGTGAAGAAGTCTTTGTGTGTTTTGATGCAACAAGGAATGTGCACTTATTGTTCTGGGCGTAAAGGACCTGGGAGCCCAGCTGAGTACTGTGCAAATGGGGACCGCATTCTGAGAATCCTGCGCTACCCTCGGTACATCTACACCGCCAAAACTCTGTATGGAGACACAGGCGAGCTGATCATAGAGGAACTGCTGCAAAGAGGCCACTTAACCATGAGTGAGACGGTGAAGACTGTGGCTGACAGACTCACACAGAACATGGAGGGTCAGTTGGAATTTTTAAATACGGTTATGGTACTTGGGGGGAGCAGTACATCAAAAAAGTGTGTTGGGGAATAATTATTGATATTATAGGGGTGATTGGTTTAATATACAAAAGATGTAATGACACAAATATCTTACAATTAAGACTTTCATTGTGAGAGCTACCAAAATAAATTAAAGTGCAGATAGAAATGTGCATGTATTCTCATATATATATATATATATATATATATATATATATATATATATATATATATATATATATGACAAAAGGGAAGTACTAGACTATTTAAAAGTCTTATACTACGCAAAATTGATTCCTGTGAGCTTTGTCATGTTATAATGTTGGTACCTCATCAAAAACATACCTGGAGTTGTGCTTTGTTTCATTCACACATGTTTGAGTAAAAATGCTCTGTTCCACCTTGAAGTAGTAGTTTTTAAGTTGACAGCTAATTTTTTTTCTTTTCTTCAGTAGAGACCGGCAAACCCAGGCTCAAATTACCCAAGTGACTTTAGTGAGTTTAAAAACACACATCCACAAAAACACTATCCAAATGATTCCAGTGAAGGTGTTTGGAGAACACATAGTGCACTTTCTGTATTACCACATGACATCACAAGGTGGAACAAAGTGTTTTCTGTTTGAGAGAAGAACTCCAAAGTATGTGAGATTTTTGTGTTAAACATGTGTGAATGAAACTAAACACAACTCGGGTATGTTTTTCATGAGTAAACAACAGTATAACATAGATCAGAAAATAGTGTAATATGGGCCCTTTAAATAATATTAAGTAAACAATAACAAAAAAATATAGATATTAACATCCATATCCATCCATATGATGTGAACCAAGTTAAAACAAAATGTATCCATAATATCTTGATAAAAGAACAAACAAGGACGAACACAAGCTTAAACTGTGGCAAAATTATCCAAATTATAATGATACTTAAAACTGGTCACAAATCAATTAGAGATGTTTTACTGTAAAAATAAAATCTCTTACTTTTGTGTTATTACAATATATTTAGTTTATTCTGTGGGTATTAAGTTGGACAATATTGCAATACTTACATTTTTGCTGTCTGAAGAAAAAAAATATGAAAACTTTGATGTCTTCTTTAAATTTTAGAGGGCCGTAGCATGGATTACAGTGAAGTGTCCTCTACATTCTCCAAATTGGTTGAAACCCATTTCCTTCAGCGCTGCCCCTCGGTGGGAGTAGAGAAAAAAGCTTCTTCGTCAGATAATCCCACTCCTCCAGTCACCGGCCCAGAGTCTGCAGAGAGCTTCCCCGACTGTTACAAAGTGCCCCATGTTACGCTGACAGGACGAGGAAAACGGCCTCTTGTCACTGAAGATGGAGAGGAGCAAAGAAACGCAAAAAAGCCCAAACTTGATGCACAGGTATATATCCATAAAGATCAGGCTGATTTTTAATGTATTTTTAAACTTCTAATCATGTTTTCTTGTTCAAAATACAGTGCTTGTTTTGTTTCTTTTGCACATTTAAATAATCATCTTCCTTAAATCCATTTAGCTTAACCAGATGAATTCTCTATTTGTTTTTTAAATTTCCATCTCCAAAAACCTAAAACCTAATCAAACTTGTGTGTTTGCAGCTCTTTTGCCCTGATTTACACAGGCTTTTACATGAAGGGCCCATATTACGCTGTTTTCTGATCTGTGTTATAATTTTGTTTCCTCATCAAAAACATACCTGGAGTTGTGTTTTGTTTCATTCACACATGTTTAATTACTGTGATGTCATGTGGTAATACAGAAAGTGCTCCACTGTGTTTTTAAACTCGTACACTTTCACTAGAATCCTATGGATAATTTCAGCTTTTTAATTGCCTGTCTACTGAACAAAAGGTAGAAGGATTACTCAGACATGTGTGAATGAAACAAAATACAACCTGCAGTATGTTTTTGATGAGGTTAACATGGCCTAAACCTCACAAAAGTCAATTTTGCGTAATATTGGACCTTTAATCCAACTCATTCACATTGTCTAATAGATCGCTATTCTATTTTTTACTTACAATTCTTACAGATTGATCTACAATCTATTACAGTTATATTACAATGGCTAAGTAACAACATGTTTTCTTGTCATGCAGACACACGGTGATGAGGGCATTTACTGGCAGGTGAATTTTGAGAGGTTTCATCTCCACTTCAGAGACCAGACCATCATCAGTGCTGTAGCCAACAAACTCGACCAGGTAAAAGTTTTACAATTGTATTTGTAAAAGACTGGTTATGGCTACTGAACATTTGTTACATATTAGAATTCAGATCATAGTTACTGACAAGACACTTTACCCACCTTGCCACTGTATGAATGTAATGTGTGTGTGAGGGACTAGTGGTGGTCAGAGGGGATGATGGCACAGATTGGCAGCCTCAGTCAGTCTGTCCTAGGGCAGCTGTGGCTACAGAGGCAGCTGAGCATCATCAAGTATGGAATTAATGAATGATGATTTTGATGACTTTGAGAGACTCTGTCCACTCTGTAAAGTGCAATACAAGTGTAAAGGTCGCCACACACTACCGGAGAATTTGCCTGATTTTGGCTGCGATTTGCTTCTCTTCAAGTTCGGGGAGGCGTGATCCGACTTTGTGTCCTCGTGTGCAGTTTTTAAGTTGCTGCACTCCTCGTGTGTGTTGTCAGTGTGACTTCGAGCTGCTCTGTCATATCGTAACCACCACGACACAACCACGACAACAGCCCATAAAACAGAGTGTCAGGGACAGACGCCTCTGTGTCCGTCACTCCGGACACAGGCTCACCCATGTTGTAAATCTATAGTTTACTGGAAAAAAACTGTAGAACTTGAAATAGTTTTGTGTTTGAATTTCATCACTGTACAGGCCCTGAAAGAAAGGTCTATTTTTACTTAATATAACATTTTAAATGTGTATCTTTCAATTTAATTTCAGACTAGCAGCGAGATCGTTCGGACTATGCTAAGAATGAGTGAAGTAACCACTGCCCCTTTAGCCCCCTGCACAAAGCCCCTCTCAGCCAATGAAATCTTCAGATCACTCCCATCCAGCTACAACATCCAGAGACAAATATTAGACCAGTACCTCAGTCTTCTCGTCGATGATCCGGTAAGTTTTGGCAGGACTTGTTGTGGATATGTTATCATTAGTATTGGTGTAAGTGAGAAAAGCTTTGATCGACTGTTTTATTTTACAGATGGAGTTTGTGGGGAAAGCTGGTGAGAGTGGAGGAGGAATGTTTGTCGTCAGTATCCTTTGTACTTAAAGGTGCACTATGTAACTTTTGCTTCGTCTGGAATGTTCCACAGTACGGCACTGAACTTATCAATCTTGAATTTGTCCAACTGTATGTTTATTGCTAAAGAAACATACCTTGAAAACATGCATTCTTACTGTGCGCTGACTCGTCTTTCCACAGATCTGAAATGTACTGTAACTTGTACTGGCGCTATTACCAGCTTGTTTAATGCCATACTGTGGAACATTCTAGGCAAAACAAAAACATCATGGTGACAAGCAGAAAAATGTATTTTTCTGTATGCTGTCTGACCTCAAAGATACCGATTATATTTCTTAACTAAATTCTCAGATTTGCACAGAGCTTTGGCCAATCTGGCACGGGCAACACTTGAATCAGTAGTACAGGAAAGGTAAATGTGCTTTTTAATACATTCTCTAATGACATGATGGTTTGTCTATTCTTGTGTTAATATAATATATACATTTATGTAGATTTGGATCCCGGTCGGCGCGCATCTTTCGCTTGTTGTTAAGGACTCGTCATTTAGAGCAAAAGCAGGTGGAAGACTTTGCCATGATTCCTGCTAAAGAAGCAAAAGAAATGCTCTACACACTGCTCTCAGAAAACCTCGTCCAACTGCAGGTTGGCAAAAAAAATATTTCTTAAATTTTCCAATAATAAATGCCGACCTTAGCAACCAAATTACCATTTTATAGTTGTAGAAAATAATTAAGATGATTTTAATAGAAAAAAAAAATCCAGTTTAATCATGCGTTCTCTTTGGACCTATTAATTAAACCAGATTAAAACATTTGCATTTGTATGTGTGAGCAACCATGAACCATGCTGATGGAATAAGTCTGAATTATTAAAATGGTTTTCCATATTTCACTTGTAATTTTATAATGTATTTCAGGAAGTCCCAAAGACCCCAGATTACGCTCCTTCACGCACTTTCTATCTTTATACAGTCAACCAGCTGCCTACTGCGAGGATGCTCCTACAGAACTGCTACAAGGTAAAAAAAAATCTATAATCTTCCAAGTTTTAAGCTACTGTAAATTGCAATAGTATTTACAATATTATATTTATCCCATTGTTGCATTTGTTTGTGTTTTCAGTCAGTGGGCAACCTCATAGTAAGACGATTGTTTGAATCCAAAGAAAGCAAGTGAGTTCATGTTCAACTATTTTTCTTTTTGTGTCCATGGCTTTCAGAATAATGAAACCACAGATAAAATGTAATACTGTTTTTTGTAACTATAATGATATGTTATTTGCCAGACGTTTGCTGGAGAAGTCTCAGAGAATAGAAGCGATCCTTGCATCGTTGCAGGCCAGTGGAGCAGAGCCAGAGCAGCTCACTGAGGTGGAGGAGATGATCACTGCAGCCGAAAAACAGCAGCTGAGCGCCCTACGACTCCATGTCAACAAGTAAATACAACTTTTACCACATACAGTCGGGGTCATAAATGGGTGGGTACAGTGGGTACATTTACATGGACAGTACAAATCCTATAACTAGAATAATCTGATAGCCCAATTATTAAATGGATTTTTAGAGTAACTGTTGTAATTTATGTAATTTTAAAACGCTTACTTTCAGTCTTTAACATTTTATCTTTCATTTTTTGTCTTTGCCAAATTAGTCTGCCATTTTATGCATAATAGTTCTTGTCAAAACCTGCATCGTTGTGAAATAAACCAGATTACTAATATCCAACGTAAATGTTAACATGATATTTCAAAAATCAGATAACTCCAGAAATCAGACAATCTGATTTTCGGTGTACATGTAAACTATTTGTTATTTCTGTATGTACCAAAACTTATTGAAACTACAGTCCCATAGCATACTTTATATAAAATCTTCACTTGTAATGCTCGCTGTCTGACAGCCATGGACAGCATCACTAAACTTGGGTTTTCCTCCTTGCTGGTGCTATTCTGGCCTGGGCTTATGACTGTGCAATTACTTAAAATTTTATTGAAGTTCAGTCATTTCTAATTTTTAATTATTGTGAATAATTTAACTGACAGGCCTCCAGCCTATCATCTGTGAGTAAAAGTATGTGGCTTGGTGCTGAATTCAGACTTAGGAGGAACACATTAGACTTTTTGTTTGTGTTAAATGAGAATGTCATCTGCATTTTTAATTTTCATCAAGACTGTATCAATTATATAAGTGGGGATTGATTAAGTCTTCGTAATTAGCACAACTTCATGTCCAAATATCTATGGACCTGGATCCTAACGGCATTTAGTGGCCTGTGATGGTATCTTGACCGTTTATTATTGTGCTTCATCCAGGTTGGATTCAGCAGAGAACCAGGTGGATGAAACCATTTTTCTACTGGAATCCTACATTTTCACCACCAGCTTAAATGCCTGAACACTAGTATAGCAATGTGAATGACAATACGCACTTAATGGTATGCTGTGTTATCGTTTGAAGAATTTGAGTTGGAATAAAACTAAAATATTTTGGCATGTTTTGTTTGTTAAAAAAACAATATGGGCTAAGGCTAGTCTGCATAATTAACAAAATAACATAATCACATTTTAACCAAATGAAGATCAAATCATGATCCAATCATTTCAAATTTTTTACTTTGGACTAAGAGTCTGTAATAAAAGTTTGATGAAATCGTCAATGATCAGCTTTTTTTTTTTTTTTTGAAAAATTGAGAGGTCTACAGCCAATCCTCTGTAAGTAAAACCATGTGGTTTGGAGCCGAGTTTAGACTTTGGAGGAAGAAACTGGATATTCTTGTAGGTAATTTGTATTTGTTGCTGTTGATGTTAATGCAGTGAATGGTACAGTATTTTAAATTTATCTTTAATAAGAAAAATAGATGCTCAATCAAATACAAGAGAAAAAGTCATTATTTTGCCTTATTGCCTAGACCAACAATAATTTATTTTTTGCATATTCTCAACATTGCGCACAAGATGACGAAAGAAACTATCCTTAAAAAACACAACACACTGAAAAAAGATACAATCAAAACAAAAATAATGTATTAAATAAAAAAAGTGAAATTGTTTATTACAAGTTTATTTCTCCTCAAAATTACAAAAGTGTATTTACATTAAGTGCTCCTAACCCTTCCAAAATGGGGCTGTGCATAGGTTGTAAACTCTCCTGCTGCTGCCTTTGGTCTGGCCCTGTGCAGTCCTGTGTCAGGGCGTCCTGTCTCTGCAGCCGTGGAGTCAAATTCATCGTGTGCAACAAATAAAAGTCTACAGCGAGCTTCAGTCCTCATGGTTCTCATCCTCTTCTTCTCTTTGTTTTCGTGAAAAGAATCCCAGCTACACAAAGCACAGACAATACACACATTTACTTTACAAAAACATTTACGGAAAATAACTTAAATTCAGAAAATCAGCATTCACATTTGAGTGGTTTACTTTTATTTACTAAAATATTGGACATATAGCGTAACAACATAAAAAAATACATCTCTAAACATGGAAGGTAAATATAAAACTTTGCATATTCTATCCCCTCTTTTAAGTAATGAATAATTATTCAGTTGAACGATTTTGCATAGAAGTCATCTAATCAAAACTGCCTTAAAATAATGGCATATTTATTATCAACAACATCTAGTGTTATTTTTCTTTGCCCTAGACTGCGAAACATCTTTGAGTCATGAAACTATGTATTAATTTTATTATGATGAAAAAGCCATTTAAAAACAATTTAATACAAATCCATTATTCTAACTAAGCAAATTCAGCCAAACTAAACTAATTTATACAAAGGTTAATTTTGTTTCCTTCTGTTCATTATGAAACGTCATCATTAATCTTCTTGTATAACTGCAATGTAATAACTGACTTGTACCTTCCATAGTATAAATGTGATCAGTGCCAGTAGTAGTAAACCTCCAATGATGCTTCCGATCAGTATCCACAGGGAGATGGGAATCGCTCTCCCCTTCAGCACCTCCAGAACAGTCTACAAACGCATAAACACATAAAGGTGGATTGGATCTGTGTTTATGTCTGCTGCACTTTAAAAACAACACTGTTGACCAAAGTGCAGTAAACAACAAAAATTATACAAGGCAATAAAAGATGAGTGAATTTAAAAGTTCCTTCTTTCATTGTGAAAATTCTGTGTCTTTCTCACCTCTCTCCAGACTGTTCCTGTGCCCAGCGTGATGAGGTTAGTTTCCTGAGCAGCCACGTTGTATGCTCCTATTATCCTCGCTGATTTGTACTTTGCCTACACAGAATATATGTAAATATGTAAGGTTCAGGGTTAATAGAGGTGTGTCCATACACCGTGAAACTGGTGAATAGTTGAGATTTAGATTTATTTTGAGTTGAAGATTAGACAAGTGATTACATTTTTTATAGAAAGTGGGAAAATCACACACAAATCAGATTGAGACTGTGTAATATGGACCTAACTCTCTCTAATCTGTTAAAGTTTGGTAACTTACATTTCTGAAGAAGTCGTCGTGAACTCTGCGACTGACTCGAATGACTGCAGCCTGTCCTCTCAAAAGCTGTTGGACTTCACATGTGACTTCAGTGCACCACGACCGGCTGCAGTTCTATAATATACAAGACAGAGACATACAGTACATAAGGGTACAGGGGGTAACGTTTGATACAGGTGTATGTCAGTTTAGGTCTTTTTTTTTTATGCTTCTAGGCATAGACAGGTTTTAATTTTGTTGCTGTTTTACTTTTCTTCCACTCCTCAGCTCACAATCACACCTTTAGAGAAGAAAGAGCCAAAAGGAAACAACCTTCCTTTCCCCAGGCACCAGTGGTATAGGGCTGAAACTAGAACCAAAACTATATACTTATTTGATCAAGTGTATATATACTATTGGGTTTTTTCAGTTAAACGAATATTATTATGTATTGAAAATGACATTATACTGTATACATTTATGATTCAAATATAGGGCTCGTACATGTTTGCATCAATGTATTGGGTACTGAAATCACTATAGAGTATTGCACTTTATCCTCAGTATCAAAATGTTAGTTTCAGTTATACTATATACTCACCAGTATGTCATTTTGAACCATATCCTCTGGGTGAAGCGGCCGCACGTCTCTCTGTCTGGCTTTGAGCTGAGCCAGGTGACTGAGAACACTGCAGTTTACTCCAGTGGCCTACAACAGGACTCTTTGGTTAAGATAATGGACATAATATTAGCAATGGCACATATAAACAAGAACTGTACTCACGTTATAAGAGGAGACATCAGTGACGGTCATGAAAACTCTGTCCTCTGCTGCCACTGACGGGAGAAGCAGCTTCAGCTCCAAGTTACTCACAGAATAACAACCCAGATTTTGTACCTTTGGACAGAAGTATGTTTAAAAAAGAAATAACGCATTACACTTTAAAAAACATGCTATTAAAGTTTAAAGGAGCCATGCAGATTGTACTTTTATGAACCACGTATTATATCATTAGCTTACGCAGATTTGTATTTTGCTTGATAAATGCATACTTGAGTAATCCTGTTTTATCCCGAGAGGCTTAAGTGCAATGCCCAACCCATCATATAGCCCCTTCATGGCTCTGGACTTGCAATTCTTTGAACTATTTAGACTCCAGTTGCAGAGAATAAGATCTAAAGTCAAGTTTCTATTATGAAGTTATTTCAAATCAGTTTTGCAGTTTACAACAAACACAACAGTGAACAAATGTACAATCTTGATCTACAAGTGATAGTTTAATATTGAATGCCAAAACATAAGCACAGTTTAGCAAAAGGAGAAATTTAATTTGTCAACTGGACAGAGTTTATTTGCTATGGATTCTACTTGGACGACTGAGGGATTCTACACACATAAACACAGTATGTCTTTTTTGAGGATCATTACCCTGAGATGTGTGTAGAACTCTGGCCCAATGGCTTCAGACACAGACCGCGTGGGGTAGACCTCATAGCGGTTCAAATTAGAATCACTGTATTAGGAAAAAAATAAAGTGGAAAAATATAAAACCATCATGAAATTATTGCATGTACCAGGCTTTGACTTACCTGCTGACAAACAGGTCTGGTTCATACTGGACAAAACTCAGCAGCTGAACACTGTTGTCTCCCAAAGTTTCTTCCTTTTCTACACTGTCACTGTAAGTAAACACATCATCTTAAGTTTACATTATATACAATTGTATTATATGCTGTGGTGCAGTGTTAATGGAGCTTTACCTGGAGGCATAAAGTTTCATCTGAACACGACTGTGCAGCGACGTGCAGCTGAACTCAAACTCCAACATAAAATTGACCTTTGAGCAAAAAGTATATATATAAATAGATTTTTGCCATATTCTTGGTTTTATAGTAACATAGGAAACATTTGTGCTTTCCTGCAAATATTTCATTTCCATATTCTGGACTCACTCAGATACAAATTTGTACAATAATATAAAGCGTAAATACACTTTCCAAAAGAAATTATTACAAAATTAACCAGTAAAATCTGTACAGTATTATATTATTAAGGCTTAATTGTCATTAGTTTGAGAGAGGACTGAAATCACATGCATTTCAGAGCCTGCTTGTAGAGGTCTAAACAATATGGTTAGCAGGTTTCATATATTCAGATATTCTGTTGTTTGCACAGGGGATTATTACAGTCTTTGTAACATAGTAATTACAATACTGGCAGATAGAGACATGCACATCCAATAAAGAATGTGACTGTGTGCTGCGTCCAAAGACAAAAATTGTACAAAGAAAAAACAGATCACTTTTTTCTTTTATTATTTTAAAGTATAGTAATGGCAACCATTACATTTTTTATTTGACTGCAATAATTCTTGCAGCTCTAGTGTGCTCAATATAAGAGTCACGAGAATGGATTACCTTTGACTGAGAGCGAAACACTGGGTAACTGACATTACAGGAGTGGCTGTTGGATGTTAGAGCTGTACACTCAATTTTAAGAAAAGCATCCTCCTAAAAAAACAAAACAACAGTGATTATGTGTGTGTATGGGTGGAATTGAGAAGTGGAAAGTGTCTCTGTGTAATCTACCCTGATGCTGAGGCTGGAGAAGTGCAGGTTGCGTGAATAGTGCAGAGTCAGACTGGTGTTGTAGGCGTTCTCAAGTCTGTTCTCCAACTGCACCTCCACTGCCAGACGTCTGCGAGGGCTGCGGATCAAGTAAGGCTTCTGTCTGTGGAAAAAGATAAACATTCAGGCGTTTAACTGTGACACGTGTGCACTATGTCACTTTTCTATTCCCTAAGATGTTATTGCTTTGCCTGAAATGCTCCACAATATGGCATTAGACTTATCTATTTTGTATTTTTTTAATTACAGGTGTTTTTATTGTTGAAAAATCCTCAGAATAACATGAATTCTTACTGTGATAATGTAGAGAAGTCTAATGATAACATAGATAAGTCTAATGCCATACTGTAGAACATTCTAGGCAACGCAATAACATCTCCATAGAGACAAGGAGGTGACGGACCCTCCATAAGAAAAACTACATACTGCGACTTTAAATTGTGCAATATTTCTCATAGATTTTTTTTTTTTTCATATAATTTGTGGAATATGGCACTTATTATAAATGTCACAAAGTAGTCAAAAGTTCAAGTACTTTACAGAGTACATACAATATTGTTATTGTATAAGTAACAAATCAATAACAAAAATCTTCATACAACTATTGATCAAGTTTACTTACATTTAAAGTGAACAAAAAAAAAAACATTTTTACAATAAGCACATTTTAAAATAAATCCTTAAATACCTTTACGTTTTCTCTTGTATCTAAACCTTACTTTGTTCCAGAGATGTCCATTTTTGCATTCAGCACCAGATCTGTCGTGCAAACGTCGTCCTCACCACAGTCTTTAAAGAACGGGATCTGGACAAAACCCAGAAGCATTGGTACAAAACTTTTATCTAAAATATTTTCAAATAATTTATAAGTTCTCTCACATGTTTCTTAAGAGTGGTGGGCCAGCCTTCGTCCAGAACAGGGCCGCTCTCTGTGTCGTTGATCTTGAAGCGCAGAGTGAAGCTGATTGGACGAATGTAGTCTGCAGTGTCCTATACAAGAAAAACATGTTTAGTTTGAATTTTGAGTTTGACTTTAACTTTACCACAAAACTATTGACTACTGTTTTTACTCATCACAGGCTACATTTTATTTAGTTAAAATATGTTTGTCTCAAATTAATAATAACTTTTAATCTAATGTAACTTCTTAGTAAAATATTGACAAATGACAAAACAATGACTTCAAAGTAAATTGACCAAAAAGTCAAGTGGAAGTTATGTGAAAATCACATCATTAGAAACATAATTCATGTTCTGAAGTCCTAATAGTTAAAGTAAACTCACATAGACATGGAAGGGCAGCTTGTAGCAGCGCTCCTCTCCTGTCTGGACTCGGACTGAGCGTTGTGTTTGTCTGTGGGAGCTGTCGTCAAACAAGGCTCGAGCCGACAACTTTCTGTCATCCAACATGGCACTGATCCAGAGGTCTGAAACAAAGGAGCACCAAAACCTCTATACAGTGTCTTTTTAAACATACCATATTTCAGTAAATAATATTATTTCTCAAGTAGAACCCAGTGTTGGGTCCAAATGCTGTCATCAGATTGAATATTTTAGTATAACTCTGACAAACAAATATATAATGTGCAAATTCATGTTAAAAGAATGTACATGTCAAGACAGCCAGAAATAAGTCTAATGCAATCATTTTCCATTTTCGTATTGTGTGAACTTTTTAAAGTAAACTCACAGTCTTGTTGTATGCCCCACTTTTATGCTCTGGCTTTCAGCAAGACTTGTGTGGTTGTTTAGTTTTTTTAATGCTATTACATGCATCACATCTGGTCTTGGATTGGATAAAACAACAAAAATGAAAGCTGTACCAAAGTTATTGCTCTGAGGTCCGGGTGAGCGGGAGACGGCAGTGAAACAGGCTGTAGCGTTGAGACAGGCGGAGTCCCTGCCACCCCTTTGGCACGTCTTCTGGATGACATTGATCGAATGTGGCTGGAAGGTCAGGCTCATGTTGATCTGGACAATGCTCCGAGAGCTGGAGACAAGAAATATTGTTCAAAATATAAAATACAGTTGGTGAGAGATAGAGAAGTTTGAGAGAAGGGACAGTAAATAAAACATTTAAGTATAAATTATAATATAAACCTTTAGTTTTAGTTCACAGCAAAAAACATTTTAGCATTCAAAATGATTATGTTGATTTTTCAGTTTTACTTATGTGACCTAGATTATTTAACTTTCCACATGTCATTTTTGAATTGTTTAAATATAATTTAGCTTGAAATAAGATAATTATTAGTTAGAAGTATCAGTAATCAAAATAAATCTACATTGTATATGTGAATACACTGAAATTAGTAAAAACAACACTTAAACTGTAAAAACACCTATTTTTAGTCTTGTTCTAGCTTAGTCTTGGTCTAGCCCATTTTTAGTTACAGGTTTAGTCCCCAGTAAGCATGATAAAGGATAGTCATTTTATTTTCCTGTTTTTCAGTCTAGTTGCATTGTCCTTGAGTTATCTTGGCGAATGATGACATAGAGGTATTATATTGTCCTCACCTCAGCAGAACAGCGCTGCCCTGTGCACCCACAGCCAAGTCTATCAACTCGTCTCCGTCCAAGTCCAAACGGGCACTGATGCTACGGCCAAAATACTGAAGAGAGGGGGAAATCGCTGACGCTGCAATACGCTAAAACACAAACGTTTAGACAGGATTAGAAGAATTTGGTAGAATATTTGTAGGCCTGTCAAAATAAGTAATTTGTTATGAGACACATCACTGCAATAAACAAATAGACTGATAACTATTTTATTACACTGATGCTGTAGCCCAGGATGGTTCAAACAAATCAAGCCCTCAGGATTCCTACTGTTGGCACAAATGACCAAAGGTTGTACTCTTTACTGCAAAATTTCTAACTAACATTTTAATGTGATACAGGCCTAAGATAAATGTTCCAAGCCGACTTAACGGTGCTGTGGCTCCGTTAAACTGGTCAAATGCAACATTTTGAATGATTCGCTTCGCTGTCCTCTAGACAGTGGCCACCTGCTCTGTATGTTTCAATATGTGACCCTCAGTGAAAAAAGTTTGGACACCTCTGCTCTGCTGTAACCTATATTTCAAAAGTAAATATTAAATATAGCAATATCCAATAAAACACATGAGCAGTATATACATATGAACCATAAGTCACACAATTACTGTATAAAATAAATAGCATGTTAGAATCAGTAATGAGTTAACAATATTTGATAATTGAGCCTATTCACATTATGCGAAAACCTGCATAAAGCTGAATGTTGAAATTTACGGGAGATATTTATGTCTAGGGTGGCTATGGTACAATAGTTTAATAATAATAGTATAAATGTCCACCTTAAATGTCTCCTTTTGCTACATGTGTTAATGTACCTGTTTATAATTGTGTTCTATGTAAATGCCGCGTCCATGAAACACATAGATGGCTCCGCAGTGGTCGTCCTCCAGAGGGGCCCCCACCAGCAGGTCTGTGTAGTTGTCATGGTTCAGGTCTGGAGCAGGGGCCATAGCGTAACCGAACCGGGCATCCTGAGAGCGGTCCTCAGCGTTCAGCGTCCCATTGGCCACAAACACCTCCTCCTGAAAAGACAGAGGTAGAAGATACTGATGTATTTTAGTTTTCTGTTATGGGATGATGGTGACTGAAAAGGCCCATGTTACACGATTTTCTGATCTGTTATAATGTTTTTTTCCTCATCAAAAACATGCCTGGAGTTGTGTTCTGTTTCATTCACATTCAGAGATGTAGACAGACTAATAATGCAGGATTATTCAAACATGTGAATGAAACAAACCACAACTCCAGGTATGTTTTTGATGAGGTAACAACATTTTAACATGGCTTAAAGCTCACAAGAGTGAATTTTGCATAACATAGAACCTTTAAATATGGGGATGTAACCGTTTACAGCATCCTCATAATAACAACAAATTATATTAGATCAAAGACTACACATTTCATTTTTATTTTTACAGAAAAGTATATCTGTGAACTTACAACTTTACTTCAATTTGTGGGCCTTGTTATTAATATGAAAGTATTTATTTCTGATTGCTGATGGTAACGTTTCATTGTTTTGGTTGTACCAGTAATTTATGAGGTTTGATATTATAAAAATACACTGAAATGATGATTATTATTACTACTACTACTACTACTTTATCTTTAATGCCATTTGTGAATAGACAGAATATGCAGCAGGCCTTACACAGTCCAAACAAACTTACTCCACTTAGTGTGTAGATGTAGACTTTTCCGGCCTCTTTGTTCCCTGAACCCAGGTACATTGGAGCGGCCACCAGAAGAACATCCGTGATCCCGTCCTGGTCGATGTCCAGCCCACACACCTCACTGCCGTAGTATGAGCCAATCTGCAAACAGGAGGGGAATTTCAGTGAGCCTCCAGTAGGGGGAGGGCTTCAATCCTTCTCTAGTTACACAGGTAGTGAGTAACCAAATGAAGCCATTGTACTAAAGAGTTCAAAATGAATATAAAAAATACTTTGAATGTAAAAGTAAAAAGTGGCACAAATAATTACTAATCTGATATCTGGTTGAATATAAGAGCTGATTACATAAATCGATGTGCAAAATATGGTATTTCCAGATAATTAACTAAATATTTTAAAAGAAAAACATATCTTAAAACAAGGTACAAAAATGCAATACTTTTAAATTAACATAAATCTTTTGTCACTTGCATAGGCTTACAAAAGAGGAAAGAGCAATTACAGGTTCCCTCGATGTTTTATGTCAAAATTAAATGTATAAAAACATACAAAACATCTTGAAAGTTCTTAAAAATGTAATATATCTAGTATGCCTAGTTGATAAGTGAGTACCTGCTCTCCATTGAGTGCTTGTACAATATTGACATCTCCATCTTCACTGAGCTCAAACAGAATAACTTTTCCTTTATGTTTGAATCTGGGGGCTCCAGCAACGTACAGCGTCCTCCAGTCTCCCACCATCACAGAGGAGACAGTGTAGCCTGCACACATTTAAATAAACAAATATTGGTCTGACCTTTAAGATGCATGTATCAGCTTAAAGTGCCTGGGACAGGTTAGACTACACATTTTACTAAAACGTTTTCTCGTTTTTTGTTTTGGTGATATTTATGATTTACTTCCTGGTTGGACACAGGCAGTCGATATAACATCCATATAGAGGTAATTCCATAAGTGATAACAACATAGCAATCAAAGTGTAAACAAGGGCCAAAACTTCTAAACTGTAAAATATTTATGATTAAACTAATAAAACTAAATTACATCTTTATGACATAATTAGAACCCATCACTACTTCCTGTATTGTTCTACTTTTCTTCTCAACTTTTTTTCAACTCCCACTTGACTAGTGTAAAACTATGATAAATATTTACTACAAAAAACCAATTACCAAACCAGTAATTAGAAAAACATAAAAAAAAACATATGCACTTATAAAAACAAACCCAAACATCAGTAAGTGGTTCATACCCAAATAAGCGGCGTGGTTTTTAAGCTCCAATGGAAACTCGCTCTCGAAGGCTTCTCTGGGGGGCACGATGCGTCCATTTATCCCTTCCTTCAGCACTCCCCCATCCCAGTCATAGGCTCCCACCATCCCAAACAGAATACCGTCCTGTCAGGAGATACACAATGAGCATGAAAGGTAGGGATGGACTGTAATGGGCAAGTATTACAATTATGAATTTGTCTTAAAATAGAGATTCAGTTCACAGAGACAAAACTGAAATATAAACTGCTGAACTAAAACTGGAATCATTTTAAAATGATTTGTAGAGGTCTAAACTAGAGGGTTATCGGGGTTTAGACATAACCATAAAGTGTAGGACAGGCCGATATATGGCTGATATATGGGGTCAATATTACTGCTTTTTAGTGTATCGGCTATCGTCCCTAAACCTCCAGCAAAGTCTGATATTCTTTTGGACCAAGTCGACTGCCTGACTAAAGGAGAAACTAAAAACTGCTTCAACATATTGGCAGAGTTATGAACAATCATTTTTGGGGGTCTATATTTATTGTAGGCACTTTTTCTTTGAACTAGAAACAAATTATTTCTGTGACTCATTATATACTATTTAAGAGTTTCATTCTGCTATTGAAACTATTTTTTTCCACAGTATTGTACATTTAGAATTGTTTTTTGAGGGTGTGCCCTTCTTTAGGATTATTGTGTCAGTCAAAATTATTGTTTTCGTCGATCTCTAATGGAGTGGAGATATTTTGCTCATTCCTGCTGGATTTTAAATTGATGATGAAGTAGTAATAAAAGTGATACACCTGAAAAACAGTGCAAAATACTTACATCCAGAGTGTGTGTGGAAAAGCCGATCTGAGACATCTCCATGTGAAAGGAGCTCTGGTTGTACCCCAGTGTACCTTAAAAACATAGAGAATATCAGGTCTCAGCAGCCACACAAAGCAGAGGGGCTAACACTGACCGACCCAGTGATTACTTCCAGAATATTCAAGGTCCAGAATATTCAGCCAACTATTTCTTAGTGGAAAACAGTTTAAATACATTTTTTACAGCACTATCGACTCCAGTTGACCAAAACGCTTAACAGTAGGGCTGTGTGATATGGCAAAAACATTATTCACATTTGTTTTACCTCAAACTGAGCAAGTATTTCCTTATTAAAAACAAATAAATTATGTCTTTCAATCATAATTTCATGAACATAAATAAGGATGACAAAAATATTCCAATATAGGTATTCTTCAAAGTCTGAATTCTGCTCCATACCACATGCCACTGATGGACGACTGGCTCTGTAAACCTGTCCCAAAACTACGTCACTGCCTTTCTGTTGTGGTCCTTATAAACCCTTATAATCCTAATAAAGAATTTGGTCAACTAAGTCACCACTGGCCATTTAATTAACTACAGCCATAGAATAATCAAAAACACACAGACAGCCACTCACTCATTGACCAGGGTCCCTAAATATGTTCAGTAACAGGAGGAGAAGCCACAGTAACAGTGGCACAGGCAAACTCCACCCAGTGATTGTAAGACAGTTGGCCCACAAAGCAGCACATTTACAGGAATAGTTTCCATTTTAAGGAAAGCCAAAATTCAATTCATTTTAACTACTTAAATGATTTTCCTTTTCCCAGTTTTCAGTATTATTGTATGTGTTCAATGAGGTGGATGGAGCGTCCCGCTTTACTGTAACTGGTGGCCTTTATATCCCGCTTGCTCCTCCCAGTGAGAAAAAAAGATGATAGAAATACATACAATACGTTTGGACACCGCTGATCAAAATCAATCAAAAACTGCTCTGGGAGGCCAAATTTATATTATTTATTTTCAAATAATACGCAGTATATAGTTTTGATACTAAGTTCTCGTATTGATTTGCATCTGGATTTTTTTTTTAACTAGTTCAAATATAAAAATAGCTTTCGTCTCTTGTACCTTCCAGTGTAAAGATGCGGTCTCCCAGTGCGTCCACAATGTCGTTTAGAGCAGCTTCGTCTGTCACATTGAAGAAGTATTTGTCGTCTGGGTCACTGGCGATGTATTTGATCTCATTGATGAAGGTCTCGGGGTCCTGCTGCCGACGGATGTAATGTCCCAGAACCTAAGAGAAAAACAAACAGTTAATGTGGTCAATACAATACAGTTTACTTGGGTTCCTGGGCGTACGACTGAATTTCAATACCAGCACTTATTTGCTGGAAAGTCAGGACTGCCTGACTTTCTACTGTACCATCTTACAAGGCACTAGGCATAAAAATGTTGTTCTTTTTGTATGTGTGTGTTTTTGATGGCTTTTTTTTAATCACAAATATACCTTTTTTGACAGACCCATCATGTCATAATGGTAACCATCCAATCATATTGCATACTACTGCAGTTCTTATTTTTAAAGATTAGATTAGTTTTGATAAAAACTAACCAAAACATAGCCCAAAGAGAGCTAAAATATAGGGCAAGATTAAATGAATTCTATTATTAAAACATAAATCACAAATCTAATTGCAATACTTGTAAAAAAAAAGTAATCTTTCAGCCCTACTATAATGTGGCATTTGTATGTTTCTACATTCACAGTAAGCTCAATCACAGTATCTCATGCCAGAAAGAGAATGCTCATTTTGGGTACATTTTATATAAAATTTAGAATAAAACATAAAAGGAAACATGAAAGCCATTTGGGATTTGACAATGAGGATGACAGGATCAGAGAAACGTTGTTGACAGGACAGATCCAGAACACTTGGAGTGGCTGGATTGGTCGATAGCTTAACGCCTGCAGTTACATGAGTGAATTCCATAAGAGAAGGAAAAACATTCAGATCTCCCCCTGTGCGAAGGAAATCCTCTGTTTTCAAAGAGTAGGGTCTGGAGGGGAGTGAATATTTATATGCATCCACAGATCTTATACAAAGGGGGCTGGGACATTCCTATATGCCATTGCTTCTCAAACTGTGGTACATGTACTCCTGGTGGTACATGAGCTAGTCTTGCCATTGTTGATACTAAGGAATAGACTTGATACTCGATACTCAATACCGATTCCGATACCACAATCATAATTTAAAAAGTCTGCAATCTGTGTGCAGAAGTTTTCTGGTTGCTCGGACACCCCCCTCTCACGGCGTCTTGCTCTTTTCTCTCCTTCTCTTACTCCCTTTAGCTCATCTTTCATTCCCTCCTTACCTCCCTTCTCTCTTTCTTCCTCGCTATCCTTTCGTCCTGTTCTTCCTTCATCTCCCTTCTTCTCTCCCTCTACCCCATCTCTCCCTCTCCCTCATTCCCTCTATCTTTCTCATTTTCTCTCTTTTCTTTCATTGAGGAGAGACAAATTTCCCTCTCTCCCTCTCTCTGGTGATCCATTTGCATAACTGAACAGTAGTAACTTGTCATCACCTTTACTTTTTCAGCAGAATAATTTCTCTGTTATTGTTGTATTTGGCTGCGTTGTTTGAAGCAGAACCCAGAGGCTGAAAATACAGTTGGAGAGAGAAACTGTAGATAAATCTGTTTTGAGTTTGTATTCCTTTGTGCGTGTTTTTTCTTTTCTTTTTTTCAGTATCACTTAAAATGTGTGATAACTTTGAGTGAGTCATGGTTTTAAATGTCCTATATTACTTAAAACTGATTATTGTGTTCTTTAAGCCATGTTAAAATATTGACACCTGGAGTTGTGTTTTGTTTCATTCACATGTTTGAATAACCCTATATTAGTTTGTTTACATTTTTAAAGATCAAAATACTAGTTTTCGAGTTTTTGTTCAGTAGAGATCGGCAATTCCAGGGCTGAAATCATCTAAATGATTCTAGTGAAGGTGTATGAAGGACATGATGTCATATATTACTACATGACATCACAAGGCGGAGTGTTTTCAGAAATATGAAGTGGAAATATGGAGGGTTTGTGTATTAAATGTGTGAATAAAACAAAATACAACTCCAGGTATGTTTCTGAGCAGACTTATTTTGACGTCTGCTTATACGATATATCTGTAATGGGGCAGACAACTAGTGTTATAAATATGAAAATCTACCAACTTTCTAACTAACTGTCTGTTGCAATTTCAAGTCTTGGTTTCATATATTTACTTACAGTCCAATTGCGTCTGTTCCTCCCACGACTGCCAAAGTAAAACAGACCTTTGGGCGTCCGATGTTTTTGTTCTTGATGAGCTACTGTAGATTCAGTGGGACATTTAGCAATTACACGAGGTTATTTAAGGGGTGTGGCGGTAGTTCTATGTGGTCAACAAGGGGAGGTTTAAATGTATGAGAAATAAAATGTGTGCCAACTTCAGCAAAGGACTGTACGCAGAAAATATGAATATCTATTTTAGTTACTGCAACAGGAATACCTTTAATACCCTTTACTATTCCTCATTTTTTTACCAGGTAGAACCAAGAAGAACTTTCAGAAGAGCCCACTTGATCTGACGTTAATTTACATATTGGGCATGAATCATTTGACCTTTCAAGGCATTTCTAACTGGTTTCAATCCTTTTTCCCCAATTAACTTAAATAAGGCAAATATTCGTACCTTCTTTATATAAAAAAAAAAAAAATATTTAAAAGTAAAGCAAACGTGTAGCTAAATTTTTTTGGGGAAAATCCAGCCAATAACTAGCTAAATAATACATAATAGAATAGAAAACCAAACACAAAAGCCAACATTCACTCATTCATATTCATTTGAACTGCTATTTTAAGTAGTTCTAGTAGTTATATTTTGATCCTAGTAGCAGTGTTGAGTCCACACTCACAGCGATGGCGTATCTGGTGATGTTTCGGCTGTTGCACTCCTCCAGGGCCTCGGGCAGTTCCTCGCCATCATGGGACTCGCCATCGGTCACTACGATCATCACTTTAGTGGCTCCTTCTCGGGCCCCTCGCTCTGCACTGAACGCCTCTGTGCTACAAAAAAAAAAGATACAGATATTTTATTGTGCAGACTAATCCTTAAACATGTTTATTCACTACTGAACAGAAACTTGTAAGAATGTTTAAAGCCATTAATAGACAATAGTTATAGATGAATGAAATCACAAGCATTTTGAATGGACAATTTTATTAGCAACAATATAAGTGTTATATGTACTCCTAAATGCTTTAGACCTATAAAAATAAATCACGTATTAGGTCTCAGAGAGAAATGAAGCTGTTGATTTTTTAAAAATGATGCACTCTGTAACTTTGAGGATCCACCACTCTTGCTTTGCCAGGAATGTTCCACTGGATGGCATTAAACCTCTCTACAAGAGACAAGCAGGTGAAGCCACCAGTTCAGATCTGTGGAGAGGCGACTTTGCTCACATTAAGAATGCATGTTTTTGAAAATATTTCTTTTGTGTACTTTAGTGCCATAATGTGTAACGTTCCAGACTAGGCAATGATGGAAACAAGCTGATGGTAGAACCTGTACCAGAAAATTTGCACAGTGTACTTTTAAATTAGAAACTTATGTATGTTATGTATTTCACATATTTCTATTATGGGGTTTGTTAATTTGTTCAAAATCACAATGTTTATTCTCACAATCACCACTGACAGTCACTAACACCACATTTGTTAAGTCTTGCTGATTTTGTAAACACGTCCAAAATAACTTTATTTACACTTCACACTGCACCAAAGCCCATAAATCACACTAGACTTCCTTCAAAATGAGCTGTAAGTGTTTAAACCGTACAACAACATGTTAGTCACACATTAGCTGCCAGTTGCCTCTGATTGGTCACACTACTTCCAGAGTGTGTCATCCTCCATATTCACCACATCTGTGCATTCCCATCCTCCAGAAACACGCGCCTAAATGCCTGGGACAGCAGAGCGGGCCGCACCCAATTCTCTACCCAAAACCTGTTCCCTGTGTGGACCTGCTCGGAGCATTCAATAGGGCTGGTAAGCCTCAAACCCCACTTATACACACACACAGTTACAGCAGGGCCAGTCATTGCTTGTGAACTCAGTCATTTTCAGGCGTAACTCCAGCCTTTGCCTAAATATAACATTGTGGTCAGCCGCAAGAAACTTAGAGTTAAAAACAACCGTTTCCCCTCGGCCCATGCAGTCTGCAAATTACACAGGGTGCGAGGAAGGAGAGGCAAGAAGAAGAGAAATCAACAAAAAGGAATGAGTGAAAATTCAAGAAAGTACAATTAGTACATTCTTTCACAGTGCCATGTGTCTTATACCTGAGTAATCCCTCTGTCGTCCAGGTAGGTTCCACAGTGGTCCATATATTGGTACTAGTCTATGTGCTCTTATACTTGTTCTGATACAGCTCAAGATCATTCTAAAGCCATTCAGGAAATGTGGAAATGTTCATTTCTGTCCTGTGGATGTGACGTTTTTAGTACCTGCTTGTGAATGAATATTTAGTTTCAATACTAATTTTAGTATCAATTAGTATCTTCATATATATATATATATATATATATATATATATATATATATATATATATATATATATATATATATATATATATACTGTATATATACTGTATATATACTGTATATATACTGTATATATATATATATATATATATATATACTGTATATATATATACTGTATATATATACTGTATATATATATAAAATGCAATAATGCAAAAACAACTTTATCCTTGTAACTGAGATGTCTGCATCTAATTATGAAACATTTCATCGACAGCAAAATCAGAAAAAAATGTATATGCATGTGAGCTATAGAAAGTAATTATACAGATTTAATATTTCCTCTTTTCATGGTTTGAAAATAAGGTACTCTAGCATTAATTTAAAATTTTGATTGATTAAGATTAAACAAAAGTTGCAGTACCCAAAAACGTCCTCTAATAATTTTGTGGTCCAGCAGAGACACTAAAGAACTGAAGCATTTGAAAAACAATTGGACAAGTCAGTCATAAATGAATAATTGTGGAAAGAGGGAAGCAGATAAAATGGTGTGTGAAAGAAGAAAAGGACAGATGAAAGACAAGAGAAAGTAAGTGCAGCTAATTGGGAGGCCAGGCTGTAGTTACAAGGCGTTTTTATGGAGTCACACCATGTGGTAATGACACAGTGTGGTCAGGAGCTGCAGTGCTGCGTGCGTGTCACCGGAGGGCATCAGACGGGCGGGGCAGGCCAAAGCAGTGGTTAATGCAAGTGGGTAGAGAACAGAAAATAATCCAAAGACACAAGTCTGTTTATTCTGATATAGTTGATTTGTTCATTTCTGATAGATGGAGGGTTGTTTTGAAAATAAAAGTCAATTTTCTAGTTCTGCAGTCTTTTTATACAATTTTCTCACACACACACCCACACACACACACACACACACACACACACACACACACACACACACACACACACACACACACACACACACATACACCACAAAACCAAATTAGGACTAAATTGGGGACTAAGTGTCTACACCATGACAAAGCCAGGACTAGAATAATATCAAAGCAGGACATGTTCAAATTATTTCAAGCCCAACAAATTTACATTTATACAGAATAACTTACAGAGATCCACACACTCACACACACACTAACTCAGCACTAGACGAGGACTAAAACGAGACCAAACCAAGTCTACATCAGGACTAAATTGCGATCAAACCAGAATGAAAGCATCCTAAAGCTTCATTTTTAGCTTCAATTTAACTTTACCGGGTCAATACAGCTGCAGTCACACTCCATCACATCAAAATTAGGGCCAAACTGGAACTCAGCTTGGGACTAAACCTGGACTGGACCAGGACCAAAACAAGTCTACATAAGGACTACACCGGGATCAAACCAGGCTCAAACCAGGGAAAGTATGAATCCGCCCTCAAGTCTAACAAGTCTACACATTTACACAGAATAATAACAATCAATGTACTGTTATACCAAGTCACTTTTTCTGTATTAACTTTCATACAACTCGCTTCACAGCAGGAAGACCCAAGATTTGATTCCCGGACCGGGTGGAGTCTGTGTGATCTCTGTGTCTGGGTGGGTTTCCTTTGGGTGCTCTGGTTTCCCCCATCAACCTAAAACGTGCACAGAAGTCTAATCCTCCAGCTAAGTACTCACTGTATACGGCTACTGAAGCTGTTTGTCCCAGTATATGGGTCAAATGCAGAAGACAAATTTTACTACAGGGACAATAAAGTCTACCATCCTTAACCTTGAGCTACAAAGCGTTGTACTCGTAAACCAGCATGTCTAATGTGATTTAGTAGGCACCCTTTGCTGTGTAGAGGATATAATAAGCCTGGGGTTAGTTGGGGTTGGGTTCAAAGGTCACGCATGCTGTGAAAAGCGATAACAGTGGTCAGGGGGTCAGCACATGAATGCAGTTTGAAGTAGTCAGCTCTTTTCAGAATAGAAATGGGGCGTTTGAGTGTAGCATATACATGGGTTTGGATACTTGAGGATGTACTGTACAGAGGAGAGGGTATTTTCACAGCTGTGGCAGGAGAACTTGGCTGACCCAGCGGCACCAGGCCATGCCACACCTGGAGCAGTGCAAACTCAGCAACGCTGCCCAAACCAATCTGTTTTTCTACTGCCCCTTCCCATCTGTGGGTTCTGTAAGGCCAGCTATCTACCACTACATATAGTTTGGTCACAATACTAACATTGAAATACTAGGAAAAAGCTTGACAATCAATCAATCAGTCAATACTCGTATTTACTTGTCACACCTGTGGAAAAGCACTCGGGATCAGGCATTTTCAGCCACAATACCGATATTAATACATTGGCTTAAAGAATCTGCCGATACCCCAAATTGACTGATACTGGGGTAGGAACAGAAATGGTCTTTTCCCCAAAAAACACAGTTAAGTCATTATAGAATGATCCAATTATGTTATGCAACTGTAATTTATCCTTCAAATAACTACTGAACAGCTTTGAATGAATAACGGTTCAAATATTATGAGACATTCTAGGCCAAAATCAGCCTGTAAATAGTCTTGTTACATCATTTTAAAAGCCCAACCAGAATATCAGCTGAACCAATATCATAGGGCCGATACCCAATCCAGGTGGTCCCAGGATTCAGGATTCCAGCGTGATATACAATACCTGCTGCTCTGTAATCTTTTTTAAAATTAGAAAATCAGAGTTAACTTTGTAAAAATTGGGGATTGCAAGTAGTTGTTGTGACTGTGGCAGAATCCAAAAGGAAAGATTAGTTACTGTGGACACTTTGATAAAAATGTGGATTTCCTGTCACAATGTTTTAACACCACTTAAACCTTTTTACTGAATTTTCCAGTCAGAGCTTTTCAACTGCCCTTTTAACGCTCCCCCTCGCCTTTAAATCACCACAAAACAGGAACTATCCCATTACCTGAAGCATTTGTAACTTTACCGCATGCAGGACTGTGGCGAGTTACTGGGTAGCCTACACTGTTTAATAAAGCAGGAATTTTATTTTGAAAAGAAATGCATACTTTAAGACAGAGAGCTTAACTTAATTCTGTAAAGACATTTGTATAGACTCAAATTACCAGCCTAAAATCTGGGTCTTAGATTTTATTAAATAGTAACGAAAAGACCAGTTTTTAAAAGGGATATTATTGGAGTTATACTTTAATACAATGTACACATTAGGTTCACATCAGGGGGTCATTTATGGGTAATAGCATTGAATTTCCACAAAAAAGTTACTATTTTCTCCCCTTTATTGCCCTTGGGTTATGGTCTAAACTAACATAGGATACTATGAGAAATATATAATTACACATAGCAAAGACATGTGCATAAAATATAACTGTTGCTCCAATGTTGTCCAAATACTATTAAATTAAGTTGGTGGTCAGACGGTCATGAAACTCATAACATTGATGTAGGTTTGATTGACAGCTCACCAGGCCATGTGGATGGCATATGCGGTGCGCGTCTCTCGTCCCTCCTGGCGGCTGATGTTTTTGGCAGCCTCTACCACCTCCTGTGTAGTCTGGTAGTCCTTCAGTGACCACTCATGAAGAGCCACCTCACCGTACTGCAGGATCCCCACCTGAAATTAAAGGGATGGTTTGCAGGTGACACGGGGCTTTGAAGTAAACTTTCTGTTGGAGGTCAAATTTTCCTGGTTCAAGGTTTGGTGCTTTCTAAGCCATGATTACAGCTGCAGTTAACAGTAGCAAGCAGCAGATTTTTGAATTTGTGTCAAAATAACTACTGGACGCGGTTGAACCCTCTGTGTATTACCATTTCTGGAAAAAGGGCGAAGTAACATCTGGACTGAGGGTGTAATGAACAAGGGAAAAGTAAAAATTGGAATTTTCAGAGCAATAGCACATCCGATGTAGAACAATAAAGATTACTTGAACATTAATGAGTTAATAACCAAAGTAAAACCATTATAACATGGTTAAAAGGTCTTGAAAATGTATTTTGCTTTAAAAGTGCACTTCTGCCACCTGCTTGTCTCCATGGAGATGTTGTTGTTTACCCTGGAATGTTCAACACTATTATAAATCTTGCATTTATTCTGTTACAGGTGTTTTTATTTCTCAAAAATACCTGGACTCTTACTGTGCTTTGTTGCTTTAGCCACTTGTCTCAATGGAGATATGTTTAATGCCATGCTATGGAACATTCCAACATCTCCATGGAGACAAGCAGATGATATATGCTTACATAGTGGACCTTTTAACAGAATATTTTTATAAACCTTTGACTCCAAAATGCAAAGATGCACATATCCAATTTGCACCATTAGAAAATCCTTTTTAAACAGTAAATTCACAAGCTATAGAGATTGAACATTTTTGTGTAAATACCAATTCCATTGTAATTCAGCAGCTAAACAAAGACTGCCTCAATATGACTGAAACAAAAGAAAGGCTTAATTGCAGCCTCTAGATGGAAAACTACTGTATTACTGTATGTATGTTTAGTGTGTGGGGTGGAGTGTCCCTTTAAGAAGTACTGGTCCAGTTCTCAAAGCAAACAGCACTCGCGGAATGTTTGAATTCATTCAAAACCCAAAAGTATTTCCTCTTCACCTCATGTTGCCTGTTGCCCCCCTGCATCACATCCAGACCCTTCACTGGTGCTGTAATCCCAGAAAAACTTCACTCCTCTTCCAGCGAACATGGACTTTGCATATTGCATATTATCGTTATTTCCTCGCCAAACCATTGCTCTGTGCTGCTGTTTTACTTTTATTATGTTAGCAATTACTTTTATTGTTTTTATTGGACATTATAACCAAGCATAAAGAATGCACCAGATTAATGGACACCAGAATAGAGAGTAAAGTACTATAGTTAGATTCAGACAAACATCCATCCATCCATTTTCTTCCGCTTATCTGGGGTGGGGGGAACAGTCTAAGCAGGGACTCCCAGATTTCCTTCACCTTGGACACTTCCTCCAGCTCCTCCGGGGGGACCCCAAGGTGTTCCCAGGCCAGCCGAGAGACATAGTCCCTCCAGCGTGTCCTGGGTCTTCCCCGGGGCCTCCCGGAACACCTCCGAGGGAGCTGCTGCTCCTTCACGTCGAGAGGAGCCAGCTGAGGTGGCTTGGGCATCTGTTCCGGATGCCTCCTGGACGCCTCCCTCAGGAGGTGTTCTGGGCGTGTCCCAGGACACGCTGGAGGGACTATGTCTCTCGGCTGGCCTGGATAAGCGAAAGAGAATGGATGGATATATCGATACATGTATCGTGGCCAGTGTCGAGGTAATGTGTACTGGCAAATTCTAAATGATACCCAGCCCTACTGTTCACAGTTCAAGAATGCATTTTTTGGTAAGTAATGACAGAAAAGCAAGACAGATTTAATGACATGCTGTGGAACATTCAAGTTAAAAATATACACACAAACAGAAGAGTCAGGGGGCCGACCCCCACTATGAAAAATTACACAGAGCACCTTTAAGAGCATTGCCTTTACTTACCTGCATTTGGTCAGGGCTGATGTGAAATTTGCTGAGGATGTTGCTGAGAAAGTTCTGGACCTCGTACCAGGGGTAAATACTGTTGGACCCATCCAAAACAATCACTATGTCCATGTACGTGGAGCATCCTGCCACATGTGAACAGACTGTTTGCACAAAAGTACACATGTCCCTGGTGTAAAGTATTGAGTGATGTATTTGTATTTACTTTGTGCAGTCGGGGCAATGGTCTCTCGGGGCTGGAGGTCATCGCTGACAGAGGCGCAGATTCCAGTGCTGAACATGGACGTGCCACACTCCTGGGACCACAGTGGGGCACACGCCTACACAGAACAAATACTCACTGATTTAACTGATTTAGATTTCATAAACTTGACCTAACTGTGTCTCCACAGTTCAATAGACATGTTCAATAAATCAGCATGATTTGTCACGCTGATTTATTCTTAATTACAAAAACCTCAGACATGATGACAAGATGAATGTACAATCAGAAAGCAGAATGACCCTCACATGAGTCTTCTATGCTGAAATCCAGTTGGTATAAACCTAAAATGACATTCTCTGGTCTACCTAAACCTACTTTTTGAGTTTTTGGTCACATTAGTTGCATTGAAACTAGACAGTCCTTTGAACATATATCAATACTGAAAAACTAGGCCCAAGTTAGACATTTCCTGGAAAGTTTCAAAATTGCCTTAAACTTTATTGAAAATAGTTGTTAATAATGTGGTATCAGATTTGTATTGAGCGTTTTTGTATCAAAATCAAGTTTAAAACTGTTTTTCTGGCAACACTGGTGTGTTTTATTCACACATTTATTTTTAAAAGAAAAGAACCAGTGGAAGAATAATTGAAAACACATTTTTATAAGTCAATAAATGTTTTAAATGTGGTTCAGTATACAGTGCTATTCTCAAAGTAACAAAGATTGCAATCGAAAGACAAAGAAAAATATAACATTTCCCCGTTAATAATGAGCTAGAGTTAATTCATTCTGTTTACACTTGGGACAGGAGCAGTAGGTGGTTGGTTGTTATCAAAAGCTGAAACACATAGACAAGTGCGGCTGCTAACCAGAGTATAAACACATAAAAACTGCAGACTGGAGACAAAAGGCAAACAAGAACTGAGAGCAAAAAAGTCATGGAAACTCTACAATAGTGTGGTTTTGAGGGACAGAAAAATGAGGGAGCAACGGCAAACGAGTGAGGCTATTGTTGACATGCTGGCAGTAACTGTTGTCATGAGTGGTTTAGCAGAACTGGAACGCCAGACCAGCAAAGCAATTTAAATCAGATTGTTTCTATAGATGGAAGGAGAGAAAAAGGGGGAGGGTCAAGCATATTTTAGTCTTCAAAGCATTTAGTTTGGCACTAAAATAAGGCTGGTGTGTGGTGGGTTGGCCTGTATGTTAAGTGGCATCTATAGACAAAGAGGGTTTGGGGGTGAATATTCAATGGACACTGGAAAGGAAACATCTTGGTTTTTCTAGTCCTGTCATTACTTTGTCCTACTTATGTATTTTTTCAGAATCACTACTTGTTCAAATGAGAATCTAGTTACAGAGGTTTTAGTATTGGTCCATAAAAACATCTATTGTGGTGGCTGCATTAGGGATGGGTGATGTATTGGTTCCAGTATCAGTATCAGACCATCAATATTTTTCAGTATTCAATGCTGTTTTTTGGGTTTTTTTGTGCTGCCACATTTTCTCTGTGTCTTGAGGCATTCACAGTTTGTCCTCAGTGCATCACATTTGTGTTTTTGAACAGACCCATAAGTAACAATTATAATGTTTCACTCTAAAACTCCTCCTTCGGGGCTGAACTTTGTTAACTCAGACTAGTATAAATCCTAGTCTCTCAATCCAGCACAATCAAACTGAAAATGGCTTCTGGATGGGAGCTGAAACGTCTTGATTGCAGAAACAGTGTCCAGATGACCACTGCTGAAACCTTCCGTACGTGGGTAACAATGGGAATAGAAGAGAAACATGTAACAAATTATTTAATATTCCAGATAAATGCATTTTGCTATTATTACAAAAGTGAAAAGTTATTAGATCTGTGATCTTTACATCAACTTAAGATCAATTTCTGGGCCTATTGATTCTTTGCCTGGGATCCAGAATACACACTTTTTCAAACTTTACAAAGATGTGAGTCTGGTCACTAGTGAATCTCTCCGAGTCACAGGGGGCTGAAAAACATCACAGATTTCTGCAGAATCAATGAGCAAAGCACTAAACTCTTGGGTGACCAATGAGCTCTTTTGTTTCACATGCATCACTGAAAAAAAACTGCATGATCACATTTGGTCGGGCTTGAGATGCGACTGAGGGCCAGACTGATAAACATCTGTATAAAAATTACAGAGTGATACCAGTCTGGATGAGAGATATCAGTCTGGATGAGTAGCATATATAGACAAAAGAGGGTTGGGGGGTGAATATTCAATGGACAGTGAAAACATTTTGGTTTTTCTAGTCCTGTCATTAAGGATAGACAGACAGGCCAGAGGAAAAGGATGAGAGAAAGGAAGGAGGAGCGAGGGCGGGAGAAGAGGGTGAAATGTAACTGAGGTGCAATGGCTTTTTGAAGGTCTGTCATTAACAAAGGGCCTGAGACGCATTCCAGTCCTGTTATAGACCTGACCACTGGGATAAAGATAAACACATTCAAAACTGCCCAGCTCCACACCCAACTCAGCCGGCACAACCTGGCTCGCATTACACACTTCACAATATGAGATTTAGTCCACTGTAATTAAAGAGGAAATCTATCTTCACCTTGCTTATGTGCGGCATTGATGGGAGAATTAGAATTAGAGACGTCAAGATAATTTGTGAATATTTGGCTTACATTACCTAAAAATAAAAATTATGAGAATTTTCCATGCTAAAATAATTTAGTAATTTAAATTCAATAAATACTAATTGTAATATAAATAAATATATTTTTGATCTTTCTTTTTTATGCCACATTAACGACCTTTTCATTCAGAAACTTTGACTTTATAAAGCTGATGCGTGGTATCTATCATCTATTAGACAGAAAATTTATATGAGAATTTGAGAGCTAAAATGGTGGGTTGAGTCTGGAAAAAATATAAAGACAAAGAAAAACACTACTTTGATTGCCACTAAATGACATCACAAGGTGGAAGTGAACTCAACAGAGGGGATATCATGAGGTCACAAATGAATAAAACAAAACCTAATTAACTACAGATATTTTTTGATGGGAGAACAACATTATAACATGGTTAAAAGCACAAAAAGGGGCGACTGATAATAAACGACTTTTAATTTCATCTTTATTTTTAGTTCATTTCAAACTATTGAATTAAAACCACTACATTCTAGTCTTACCAGGAAGCCATCGGGTGAGTCCGGTGTCAGGGTCATTCCCAAATGAGAATTCCTCAGGTTTTTAGAGACATTTTGAAGAGCACTTTCACCTGAAACCAGAACCACAAAATACAGAGTCAGATGTAATATGACAATGATGTTATCATATTGGGCTGTAAGCAACACACATAGAGAAAAAGTAATGGATAAAGTACTATAATTTCACACAGTTTACTGAACACTGAAATTGCATCTGGGCCAGAAGATGTATTTTATGTTTAATGAATGAGAAAAAAAAATCTTTTATTCAATTTTAAATCAACAAACAAGTACATAGTGAGTTTCTCAGAGTCATGTGATGTTGTAAGTGCAAAACACAACTTGATGGTCTGATAAAAAGAAAATACATGAATTAATTATTTAATACATTCATTTCAGGAAAGACCCAGTGAACCTTTTTAGAAATGGACACACAGATCCAAATGTATGCTCGCTAATGTAATTCTTCCTCTCAACATTAAAATATAGCTGATTCATAACACACGACAGCTTTTTCCTGTTACTAACTTACCTAAATAGACTTTGCTGCAGTTTGAGTTCCTCTCTTCTCCCACAATGCATTTGTACACATCTCCTTTTCTGTTGTTGGGTGGGCCGTCCCAGGGGGCTCCGACAAGCATTCTATAGCAAAATAACAATAATTCATTCAACATTAAGTTTTATCTTATTGAAACCAGTGGTTTCAGTTTTTCTCAGACTCACGATTTCTCTCCATCTACTTCATGTTGTAAAACTGAAAAGCCGAACAGAGCGTCTTCTGGTCCCGTGAAAATACGAGGATTTTTTACATCAATGTTGAAACAGTGGCACAACTCTGAAAAAGAACAACAAGAAACTCTTAAAATAAGCGGGGAAATATACTTTACAGTGCAGTTCATATTAGTGTTTTCAACATTTTCAACTCAATTTCAATACAGGACTGTAGTCGACTATAGATATTCTTGGTTGACTTTAGACATCCAGTCACCCCCAAAACTCACTTCTTACATTCTTCCTTCTGCTGTGCTCCTATAAATCCTTATAATCCCAATTAAATAATTAGACAAATTAGACATTAGACATTGACAAATTAATCGACTAAAACACTGAAGGACTGTATGATAAGGTAAAGGATTGATATTAATTCCGATACCACAAAGATAACAAAAACAAAAATACATTTTAGTGTAATTTTCAACACTAATAGTAGTAATAATACTTTCATTAATATTTCCATGTGGTCTTACACTAGTTTTGATATAAATCAAGACCATTCTAAAACAATCCAGGAAATGTCCAGTTTTGTCCTGTTTATGTGATTTCTTTCTGTATTGATACTTGATCTAATTCGTATACATTTTCAATTCAAGTTTTAGTGTCGATTAGTATTTGTCCACATTCAATGCTCAATATTTTATCCTCAGAAAGAACTAATCCAAATAATGAACCAGGAACACAATGGGTATACAAACACTCAACACACAGGTTTTCATGACTGAGAAAAACCACTAAGGACCCCTCCATCCCCTGCATCACTTTTCACTCAAACAATACCACACCCCAGAGGTCCACAAAAACATCTACTCTGACATTTTTCATTCCCAGTGCAATATTTTTCCTTGACAGCACAAAATAGCCATGTGTTTGTTTATTTTATATAGTTTTTTTTTTGTTTGTTTGTTTTGTTTTAATTACAGTTTCCTTAATGGGATGTAAAATGTCTAGTGGTGGGTAGGGGTGTGCAAAAATATTAAAATATCAATATATCGTATCATTTAATGTGATGATACAGTATCGATATCATGGGCTGCTGTATCGATATGTCAGCAAGAGTATTTTTTGGTAAATTTTACTATATTATTTTGTTACAGCGCTACAGTTTTGTTGTTTGTTCAGAGGAAGGAAACTCACATTTGACATTTTCACTGTTTTGATGATTAAAATGTGTTTCATATGAACTTTGCACAAAAAGTGGTTTAACAAAGACTTTTAGTATCACACCCACGATTTAAACTGTATTTTTATTGAACTGTATCAAACCGATTTGAAATAGATCGTATCGAATCGAAAGCTCACTGTATCGAGATATGTATCGTATCGGCAACTTCTTAATGATACCCAGCCCTAGTGGTGGGTGGTACGTCTGTGTCTGCTTGAATCAAAAAGACTGTTTTTACTTGGGAGTAAAATGAGGAACTCTTTTACTGGAAATATCCAGACAGGAAAAACATGTTTAACCTGAGTCAAACCTGAGTTATATTTGTCTAGTGGGTCTACTACAATCAGAACTGTGTGACACGTGAATGACTAAGCCATAAAACACATAATTGTACCTTTAATCGTGTTTGTGCAACTAAAATTACAAACTTTTTTGATACTTACGAAAAAGCTTGATACGTGATACAGATATTGATAGCACAAAACAGTGACCTTAAAATTGGATATAATTTGCAACACAAAACAGCAGTAGTTTCTTGAATGTGGTTTTATCTATATCGATCCCATATACACAGACAGACTGTTTAGGTAAAGGTTCAGTTTATACAGTTGTATATGTTTTATTTGTATGCATTTTTGTCAATACTGATAGTTGCTCAAATGAGTTTCAATACTAGTTCTAGTATCAAATCATGACTAGTAACTGGATATTGATTTTTTTTTGACAGCCGTAGTTTATGATGGTACTGTCACTGGTCTAGTTTCTGCTTAATGTGAATAGGCCAAGTAATTGCCAAGACGTTGCAGCGATATTAAAACAACTGCAAATTCTACTATTTTCTGACTTGCCCATCAGCTCATTTTAAAATTAAAGACTCTTGGAAATGTTATGAACTCACATGAACACAACATATACACAATAACAACACAGGCAAACATGATTTTCTCTTTGGCCCTGGGAGAAGGTAAGTGGTAAAAATATGGATAAACGCAGAGCAGAGCGAGGAGGGCAGGGGAGGGTGTGGGTTAAAAAAACGATGGAGTATAGTGAGAGCCCTGTAATGACACACAGACCTGCCTTCATACAGACACAGGGACGCAGAGGAGAGACAGTTAAACAGAGATGGAAGTGACTGTAAACCATACGACTATTGCACAAACAGGCTACAGTGGCCCATTTGTAGTGAGTGAATACTTTGAGTTCACACAGAGCTGCTGCCGAACCCCAAAATCAAACATTCAAAACACATGTACAGTTATACTACAGTTTGAAAAATTATTATGCTAGCTGTTTAAGTTTTTCATATAGTAGAGGCCCTTTCTCCTGTTTACGCCAAAAGGTATAAAAATATACCTGGACCTGTATATTTAGGCTGAGTTTTTCTCTCACAAAAAACACTCTGTTCCACCTTGTCATGTCATGTGGTAATATGGTGTGCGTTTTTAAAGTCCATATTCTGTCACTAGAATCATTTGCATAATTTCAGCCCTAGAACTGCCTGTCTCTACTGAACAAAAGGTAAAAAGTAGCTGTTAAACTACTGCTTTATCACATCAGGAGGTGGATCAGAGCACTTTGAGCTTTGGAGATGTAGACAGATTAATAATAAAGGATTACTCAAACATGTGTGAATGAAACAAAACACAACACCAGGTATGTTTTTGATAAGGTGGCACTTGGGCATGGAATGAAATGCAAATGTGATCTGATCCTGTCAGTATGGGCCAGTTTGTTATATTACAATTGGGTCTGATTTCTACTGTTCACATTGTCTACACCCACCATCCCATTGGTCAACCTTTGTGTTGCTCTGAGTGAGTGACAGGTGTATTTAACCAATCACAGTGTAGTGTAGACTCAGAAGAAGCAGACTGAATTACCTTTGACACTGTGTAGAGTTAAAGCAGAAAAAGGGCAAATCCTTTTCAGAGGTTTTAAACAGGTTATAGTTGTATAGTTGTCTTTGGAGTGATTTGTGCATGTTTGAGCATATTTGTCTATCAGTCCCATTTTCACTGGAACTGTCATATGACTACTGCTCTGTTCTTACTTTATTCTGCGATTTTATTTTCTTAATCTATAATACAGGTGGGATTCTGCATTGTCACGTAGTCATTTTTGATACAAATGAAAAACAAATCCACTACTTGCTGGCGTGATCTGCAGCTGTCCTTAGGGGCTGACAGCTACATGGCTCTTGTTGAACATAATGATCCACAGACCATGGGTGTTATAGATTGTAACTATATAGCAGACTGTCCTTTAGGAGATAATAGTACTTTTAATTGGGATTGTGGTCATGGCTTGATCATAATTTCATATTACCATTTTGTATTTTGAGTTTTGATATAATAATATATGAAAGTAATTTGTGTTTAAATTATTCAAGTTGAGGCATGTCTGGCTGTACACAGCTGCTCTTGCACTTGTACAGAGATCCCACAAATGCACAATGAGATCCACAGACATGTCAGGCCAATCAGAGAAATGAAACTGGATACAGCACTGGCTCTGCTCCACTCATGCACTGTCCATAACACCAGCGGGACTATAGAATGAAGAATAAAGTAGTGGGCAATGTCAGCTAAGTTGAACATTCATGGTTTAAAGCTCAATGGTCAATTTTGCATAATATAATATGGCTTTAAGTATTCGCCGATACCCGATATCAACAGATAGTGGAGAAACTGAAAAAATGTATTTTCCTAAAAACAAAAACTATTGTATGACAAAATGTGTATTTATCTCTCAAGTAACTACAGAACAACTTCATATTAAAAGCTCAGACATTATGAGACTTTCTTAACCAACTACAAATCATCTTGTATTTTTCCCATGCACTTCTTTTTATGGCTCCAATTAATCTAAACGCAGGCTAGAAACACGTTATTCTCCTCAGACACACTGCAGTAAAATTGTGTATCTTTTCTTGTGGCCCTCTGCAATTCCCAACCTCTTTCCACAACAAACCGGCTCTCCAATAACCACTTCTGCCACTGATTTTCTCCTTCATCCTCCTATTTCGCTCATTCTCTCATAAACCATAAATTGCCCCCTTTTTTACCCCCCTACCCCCCTCAGCTACCCCCCAAATACACACAGTTAGACACGCTGTAACTCTACCACAAGCCCCCCCAAAAATCCTATGCGCTCTCTCCCTTGACTGTAACAAACTGTACAATTTCCCCAATTTCCCGGCCCTGGGTTCATTTTTACCCCATGTACAAGACCCTGCACCACAATCCATCGCCATGACAACAGGAGGTAAACATTATCAAGGCAAAATGGGTCCAGATTCTCTCAACCACAGGTTCGGCTGCGGGCGCTACTGCTCCTCTATGTCTTTAATATACTCAACTCCATAGTACATATATACATACGCTGTGTGCCAAAACCAGTGAACATGAAGCCTTGTTGTGGATACTAGAGAAAGACTTTGGTTTTCATGGATGGAAATCTATTTCATAATAAAATACAGTACAGTGGTTGAGATGTTTGCATCATAAGAAAAAGGTTCAGGGTTTAATTCCTGAAACTAGGTTCTTTTAAATATAATTTACGTTTAAAAAAAAAATGTAAACATCTCCAAGAGCACTGATAAACTTTGTAAGAATTCCTTGAATTTCAGAAGATGTTTGTATATTGTATTGTATACTGCCCTACCCTCGGGATCCCAGTTGCCTCACAAAATTTAGAAAATGTGCACAGAAGTCTCATCCCTCAAGTAGTCCTGAAAGATCCTAGCTCAAAAATGAAGATGGGTCAAATACAGATAATATAACTCTCTACTACCTGTGGATAATACCAGAACACCTGGACCTGACCTGGAACTCAAATAGGATCAACAGGCATTTGAGCCCAACTTGGATGGAAGTACATTCAATTACACGGTTTAAATAGGACCTGTCTTTTCTCAAATACCAAACTCCAGAACTCAAAGCTTAACTTGTGGACACTGGACAGCAACACATTATTAAACATGAAAAAGTGATGGTGCCATGTACGTCCATGACTTTATTTCATCATGAATAATACGGAAGTTATTTAGCCAAAACTCAACTCACTCCCCTATTCAATAAATCTACTGTCACTGGTGCTTGGTCTGTCCACTTCTTCAGTACTGCTTCAAATGACTTAAAGGTGCACCGCGCATGTCACCTAATTGTGTGATAATGTATGAATATTTTATTGTTTTAGTTAGAATGTCCCACAGTATGGCATTAAACTTATCTCTTTTTCCCTAGAGGCGAGCATGTGACACCATCAGGCCAAGTTATGGGTGATATCCGTGGAGAGGCCACCCCGCTCACAGTAAGAATGCATGTTTTTTTTATCTTTTCTTTTTAGCAACACCTGCAATTAAATAAGAAATTGGCATCCCTGCATAGACTCAGAAAAGTTACACATTGGACCTTTAAGAGAAACATTACATTGAGCTAGCTACTGTGTCATCTTGTATCGAAGAACATATTCAGGAACTTCTGTTAAAGTCATCCATCCTTGAGCACCTCTGCTTCACCTCCTGTCGCTCCAAACACAGCTTGTGTCTTCATTATCAATGCTGCTGTGTTCTCACATGTGTCACTCTCTCCTGGGAACCAACCGTGGGCGTACCAATTCTTAAAGTCAGCAAATGATGAGAAGAAGAGGAGACAATCGTTGCTGTGAGAATATCAGTGAGGATTTATGAATGAGAGGGGATCCACACACCTGCGTTGAACATTTTGCTAAAGCATAACAAAGTGTAATAGACTTGAACTGCCTGCTGCTGTCTGCATTAAGTCTCTGTTAAAAGCATTAACATTACACACATACCCCCGCACTGGGCTCACCTCCACGCTCCACTGACGCATCCAAAACACACATCCAGCGCCCCTGCAAATCCTCATATATCAAAACATAAACGGCTATAGGCTTCATTTAAAGGTGCACTGTGTAACTTTTCCAATGGAGCGTCCGCCATAGTCTTGTCTCCATGGAGATGTTGTTGCTTTACAAAGAATGGCATTAAACTTATCTATAGTATCAGCACCATGGAGACGTGTGGATGAATGTGCCGACTACTAAACTGATTAAACTGTTGGTAGAACCTTCTGGTATAAATTAAGTAGTCTTGATCTTGATCTCCATGGAGACAAACAAGTAAAGTCTACAGGCCAAATTTGCGAGTCAGATCTATGGAGAGGAGACACTGCTCAGAGAAAGAATGCATGTTTTCAAGGTGTATTTTTACAGTGCAGGGGCCATATTACACTGTTTTCTGTTCTATGTTATAATGTTGTTTCCTCATCACAAACATACCTTGATTTATGTTTTGTTTCATTCAAACATGTGTAACACACAAACCCTGCTTTCTTCTCTCAAACAGAAAACACTCTGTTCCACCTTGTGATGTCATATGGTAATACAGGAAGTGCTTCACTGTGTTTTTAAACTCCACACACCCTCACTAGAATCATTTGGATAATTTCAGCTCTGGAATTGCCAGTCTCCACTAAACAGTTGAAAACTAGCTGAGCGGTAATGATGTCACAAGGCGGAACAGAGCATTTTGAGCTTTGTAAATGTAGCAGGATTACTCAAACATGTGTGAATGAAACAAAACACAACTCCAGGTATGTTTTTAATGAAGTAACAACATAATAACTCGACTTAAAACTCACAATAGTCAATTTTGTATAATAAATTATCTTTAAATAGAAGTAGCTGTTTAACTCTAATTACATGCATAATTTGACTGCTGCAGTTTAGCTGTAAACTATTGTGAATGAATGTGGAACTCACACACAGAGATGGAAAAGTTCTGACAATTTTGGTATCCGGCCACAGTAAGGCGACATGCCATGCAACAATAACACCTTATTACATATGCTTATCTCTCCTGCTACAGTTATGGTAGACAACAATGGTCTTTTTATGCAGAATCCCCATAGGACGTCAAAATTGCTAAATGAGGTGTCTGAGGCTGCGTTACCGAAGTGAGCCTAAGAAACAGAGGGTAGAAGTTCACGCTGGAGGAACCCACATGGTATTAAGAGTTGGGGGCGTATAGACATCAAGATGGAAACGGCTGATACGGCTCACGCGGTCAAGTTGCACGGCTGCCATGAAGTGTCAGCTAAAACAGGAGTTGAACTACTAACCTTTGGCACAGCAGCGAAATCTCTGAGCTGCAAACATCTAACAGGAGGCCCCTAACAAGCATGAAGTTAACTCCTCCATCTCCACTGATGCGTTTTCCAGCTCTGAATCCAAAACTATTATTTAACTCCCTATAGGTTTTGATCCTTGGGCATCTATGGAAAGAGCCCATATGTTTGATGGGATTTCCCTCTTCTCCCGCACACAGCCATGTTAGGAATGTCTTCATGGTCAGTCGCTACTGTCACACAGCACAATGACCCAGTGCTAAAGAGAGTCAAGAGACACGTGCGGCACCATTACCTGCACATGTTGCCTGTTTAAGATACTAAATTACCACATTTTTCACCGTACAGACAGTGTGGGGGGTCATGTTATGGTCAGCAAACACATGAGTCCAAACAAGTTTAAAGTCATGGTTAAAGTCATGCACTTTGTGCCTTCTCTGGCAGAAGGTCTTGTTGATTTCTTGCTGAATGTTATTTCTTCACATAGAATGTTCCACCATATGGCATTAAACTATCCATCTCCATGGAGACATGTGGCACCACCAGGCCAGCTCACAGGTTACATCTATGGAGAGGTGGCCCACTCACAGTAATAATACAGGCTTTTCGAGATTTTTTTGATTTTTTTTAGCAATAAAACAGCAAAAGAAAAATTGCAATTTGACCAGAACTGAAGAAGCTGCTTGGATGAGCTGCAAAACGTCTTCACTCAAAAAACTTTAGTCAACTGACAGAATTTATTTTTTCTTTTGTTATGGATCCTACCTGGACAACTGAGGGATCACACAGTTAGCAATAAAACACTTGAATAAATTAAATTAATCTAAAGACAGACGTTAATGCCATACTGTGTAACCTGTGATTCCAGGTTAAAGCAATAACATCTCCAGCAGGTGGCGGACCTCCCACCAGAAAAGTTACATAGTTGACTGTTCTTACCTTTGAGAAGGAGGATAAACTCCAGGCACAACAGGTATTTGCGCAGCTCCATTTACAAAAATAAAACAAATATATTTGGTCCTCCTTAATTATTGCATTTGGGAAATTACTTCCACTAAGCTGGTGTTAAAGCGGTTCACACTTCAGACACGCTCCTTCAGTTTCCCATTCCCCAGGAGATGTGTAAAATCAGTCCAAACGGCGCAACAGTAGCATGACTTCTGTGCGTAAAAAGACTTCTCCTTCGAGTTCTGTTGTTCAACGCAGGATTCAGTTGGGAATAAATACAGATTTTGTTGTTTTTAAGATGATGAGGCTTCAAAGTCAAATCCAAACTTCATTGACCAGAAACACCGCAATTTTGGAGTAAAAATGTGTCTTAATGGCCCATGTATTGGCCGTGAAATTCCAGCACCTGTCCCATCCAACGAGTCTGAGGTGATTAAACCATCACTAATGCGCAACACCTTCCCAAACTGCACAATAGCTCCGCGCGCTTTCCTCTGGAGCGTCTGGAGCGCTTCTTTGAATAACAAGCCAAAAGTTTCAGTCACGGAGTTTCTTTACAGCCTCGTCGCTCATGGTGCTTTCGGAAATAATGTATACAAAATAAACGTTCATATGGATAGTTTTTTGTCTGCGTAAAAGTCCAACGTCGTGCCACTTTCTAAAGAAGTAACATGAAAGAGCGCATTTATCCTGAGACTCCCCCTCCCTACATCCCTGAGACCTCTCAGAGCGCCTGGTTCACATTCAGAAACCTCAAACCAACATCTCTCTCTCTCTTTCTCTCTCTCCTCTCTTTCTCCCTCTCTACTCCGTTCTTCCCACAGGCATACAATTCATTTGTTTTCTTAAACGTGGCTTCTTTAACTTTAACATTTTAGACCATATGGGTGTAACCTCCATTTTCAATAAGGTTCAGATTCCCCTGCAAAATAAAGTTTCTGCGAGACTTTCCTAATTAACTAAAGCTTTGAGTGTGAGATAAATATAGCCACTCAACAGGTGATCAAAGACAAAAGACCTCCTAGATAATTTGAAATGATGTCTGCTTCAGTAAACCTTTCATATGCGACCATTTAGTCAAAGGCTGGTGAGATTTGTTATTATATTTTTTGGAATTTAAATCATTACCCTCAGCCTGACAACCTCTTACACAGTGGAGTAAATTGGAGGCTTTGGAACTGAGAGACGCGTGTGCCCCCTTCCGGCTGATTGTCACATGCGCAGAAATGAAACAGGCCAAATAAAAAGGACATTTAGCAAAACTAGTAGAATAATTATCACATGATTGCTTGTTTTTGCCAATTACCAATTTCTAAATTCCCAAAAGGTCAGTTTTATTTAGACTTCAAACTATTTTCAAGGCTCAGTAGGGCGAGGTTTTAGAGACATTTCTTCTGAACACTTGCCATAACCAGCAGCAGGTAAGAAATTTTCAGACGGACTGTGAAATGAATGAAAGGCCCCACACTGAAATTAACGTTAACGTGGTGAAATAGCCCGTGCGTAATAAATGCGTAATATTGATCAAAGCCACGTGGGTGAGTCTTACCTTTGGATTTCGCTCCAACTTCTTTCTGTGCCGTGAACTTGAAGCAAACAAACTGCAGTCCTCTCCTGCGGACAAAAAGTCTATTTCCGTCCCAATTGGCACAACAAGGGGACATGACTATTGCTTCTTTCGGGTGAAGTCAGGTAAATTTGGCCACTTTTACATTTTTAGAAGCAGTTATAAAATGTCTATTAACATAAGTTTAACCCTGCACATCGGTTTGTCACTAGTTTCCACTAGTTTGCCCTTTTTTGTTAAGTTATGTTGCATAGATTACTGTTTTCTCTCTCCTAGAAAGTCTTCTCATGTAATGTTCTTTTCGACCGCATGGTGTCGCCTCGCTCAAATAATTGGACCCACAGCACAGGTAAGAGTTACATCTGCTACATCTTTTGTTAGTGACTTTAAATGAATAATTAGGCTACTGCATAAAGCCTACGTCTGTGAGTAGTTTGAACACAATGCGATTATTATCTTTCAGTTTCTATTGTTTTGAAATGAGCTTTTTATACTCAGTGGCTTAAGTTTAAATGTAAAACGCCAAAATTATGAAAATGGGAGGAGTTTTTAAATGTGTTTTTGTGGTGTAGACAACTTCTTTCTCTCAAGCAAGACTGTGGAGTGACATCAGATTTTAATGTTAAAGACTTAATCATTTGCATCTTGTCTAATGCTTTTAATCAATATCCACTTGAGCACAGTAAGTTCAATGGGTTTGCGCAGTAGATTTGTTGATGTGAATATTCAGTGTGAAAGGCTCATATCACAGATTTATTGCTCCTTTGAGAGAGAGGGTCATATTTTTATATTCCACCTCACTCTGCTCCTGATGTATGCTGTCTCTGCAGCCTGACACTAGCTCCATTAGTGCCCCTGCTTTAATTAACTTGTACATCTTAGTCTGCCTTCTCCTTGTGGTCATCAAACAGTTTTGCTATGGCTGGGACGTTTTATGGTATTATTACTAGTTTTTTCCTTCAATCTCAAAAAAGACTTGAATAGTTGAACATTAAAGGTCCTATATTACACAAAATGGATTCTTGTGAACTTGAAGCCTTGTTAGAATGTTATTACCTCATCAAAAACATACCCAGAGTTGTGTTTTGTTTCATTCACACATGTTTGAGTAATCCTGCATTATTAGTCTGTCTACATCTCCAAAGCTCAAAATGCTCTGTTCCACCTCACTCTGTGAACCAATAGTTTTCAAGTTAACAGCTACCTTATACCTTTAGTTCAGTAAACACTGGCAATTCCAGGTCTGAAATGATCCAAATGATTCTAGCAAAGGTGTATGGAGTTTAAAAACACAGTGGAGCACTTCCTGTATTGACATCACAAGTTTTTTTCTGTTTGAGAGAAGAACACAGCTTAAATATGCAGGTTGTGTGTATTAAACGTGTGAATGAAACAAAACACAACTCCAGGTATGTTTGTGATGAGGAAACAACATTATAACAGATCAGAAGATAGTGTAATGTATGGTTTTTAAGGTGTAATTAAATGTAATAGTAACACTTTAGTATAGGTTGGTAATATTTACATTTAACAAATGCATAAATAAACTTTTTCGTTTGTCTCCAGATAACAATAATCACACTACACTTTTGCAGTCTATCAGAAATGTACTAAAATGTCTTGGAGGTTCAGTGTTGGCACAAAAAGAAATGAACTTTGAAATACCTTGTTTCTCTTTTGTGACCCTGACAAAATATATGTGTGTGATACAAGGCACATTAGCCATCCCCGATAGACGTCATTAGGATCAGGTAATGTTGTTTCCTCAAAACATACCTGGAGTTTCATTTCAATCACACACAGATCCTATAGGCTGAGTTCTCCCCTCAAACGGTAAGTGCTCCACTGTGTTTTTAAACTCTATACACCTTCACTAGACTCATTTGGATAATTTCAGCCCTAGAATTGCCAATCTCTGCTAAACAAAAGATAAAAGGAGCTGTTAACATGAAAACTACCACTTCATGACATCACAAGGTGGAACAGAGCATTTTGAGCTTTGGAGATGTAGACAGACTAATGTTAAAGGGTTACTCAAACATATGTGAATGAAACACAATTCCAGGTATGTTGTTGATGAGGTATAGCAACAAGCTTACCTGGCTTAAAGCTCACAAGAATCAATTTCAATCAAGATAAAGGATCTTTAAAACCTTTATCTTAGCCAATATTGCACAAGTTCTCACAGTGCACTCTACATTGGCTGTATTTTATAAGGTGTTCTTACTATACTCCTGAATCAAAGCCCTGTCACCCTGCAGCAGCACACCTCAGCTATTGTCCCAGTGCACGGTTATGACATAGGACCTGTGGTATGTCCAGGACCTGTTCAGTGTCTGCTCAAAGAGGAGCTGAGCGCCAACACAGGGCGATAAGCTGAACCGCATGTGCCATAATCAAATACAGACTTTTCACTGCTGCGTTTCCTTTCAATTAATATTAATCATCTGTCTGTGTAGAGCTATGGCCTCTGATGTAACGGACATATGTGGAGCGGAGGAAGTTACATGTCATTTACAAGATAATATCCTAATAGACTAAGACTAATACACAAACGTAAGGTTTTTGAATCTATGTCCTGTGAGAGTGTGAGTCCATTATTAAAGACATGACACCCAACACACCAAAGACCACATGCAACAATGCACCTTTTCACTTTGTTTCATTAGTCCACATGTGTGCACTTCAAGATGTAGGATGTTGAAAATGGATGAAGCAGATTTCATAGTCTATGGTGGTTATAGACAATTTTTATTACATGGGTGGCATATTAAACCTTAGAAATACTGTAATAATGTAGTAAATTTTAAATTGTTTGGGGAGGCCCAAACATATTCCTCACTTTCTTAATGCATCAGAGTGTCCTAATTAGTTTGGGGTTTAGATCATTGCTAACAACAACAAAATGCTAGCTCCACACCAACCGTTAATATTGAATGCATTTAAAACAAACAAAAATACACAAGAGGAAACATGACATTTGCTATGCATTGTTTATTTTTATTGAACAAGTTAATGCATTTTAACACATTTCAACAGAAACGTTCTTCCTATTGAAATGTCTCTAAATGCATCTTCTTATTACTATTAAATGATGGCCTACTGAAACGCCCTCCTCAGTCTGGAAAAGAAGCGTGACAGGGCGGACTTGGGGCGTTTGTGGAAGGCTCTCAGCTCGGTTTTGAGATGAGCCAGAACAGCTTCTTCAAAAGGTGCAGTATCTGATGCACAAGCAGCCCTCAAGAGGGCATAAGAGGAGCCATACTGTGCTTTGAGTTGTTTGGCTGCTCTTTTGCCAATTTTTTGTAAGTTTTCAAAGCTGACATCACCATCTCCATCAAGAATGAGGTGCTCCTGGATCTTTGTATATAACTCAACAGTTATTAGGATGGAGTCACGATTGGGGATTTTTGCCTTTTTAAACATGTGTTTAACACATGCTTCTATAAGGACGTATGGCACTTCATGTCCACAGGGGGGTGCAGGCGGGTTGCTCGTCTCAGTGGTTTCCAGAATAGTGGACAGTGGCTCATGTGCAGTGACACATGGTGCTGGTGAAGTGCTGCTCTGGTGCTCTTCAAGCAGAGTCGGACTGAGGCTGCAGACATCTTCACACTGCTTTTGGTGTGTGGTGGGTTCACACCACTCTATGACACCATCGTTTGCTGCAATAACTCCAGTGGAGGCCACCTGGGACAGGAGTTCTGCAGACAGCACCTGTAGGTTCACTGACTCGGGTTGGACCTCCTCCTGGAGCTTGTCATTTTCAGGGATCAGGGATGTGGTGTCCTGGATGACATCAGGTACCTGTTGTTGGATTACTGCAGGTGTGTGTTCCAGGAAACTTTCAAAATGAATTTCTTGTGGAAATTCCAATACCATTTCTTGGGACTCTGGAAATATTTCTTCAGTTTCCCGTGGAGACGTTACCTCCTCTACGAGTCTGAGCAAGTCACTTTGGGAAACATCTGTTCCATTTTCATCTGTAACTTCCAGTAGAACACCCATTGTAGCCAACATGGACCTGACATCCAGGGGCAGCAGTTGCCGGTGATGGTCTGCTGATGGTGACTGACCCTCCTCATCTCGTTTGAGCATGTTGTCAATAACTTCCTGTGACGTAATTGAAACAATTTCTGAGGAGTCTTCCTGGAGAGTGTCAGGTGCCATGTCCTGGGGCTCTGATGTTGATACATCTACTTGACCCTCAGGTGTGGCGGCATCAGGTAAGTCAACTGGGGCAGCTTCAGAGACCATCTCTCCACTACCTGAAGGTGCTTGTGATTCATCCCACTGGACTGTGTCATCTGGTGACCGAAAGGAGTGCCTGTCCCCTCTGGCTTCTGTACATGTGTCCTCCTGCAACCTTTGAGATGATTTTTCTTGAGGAACACAAGATGTGACTTCATCAATAAGCAGATCAGGCTGTTGTAGGTCCACTGGTGCAGACTGGATCTTCTCCTCAGACTGATTCTCTAGTGGAACTGGACAAATGTCTTCTGTTATATCTTCCAGATGCCCGTTCCTCTCAGTAATGATCTCTTCTGCTGGGCTGGTGACATCCTGTGCATGTGAGTGCTCTTCAGGGGCAGGGGTCAATGGTTTGATCATCTCCTCTTGTGGGATAGGATCTTCTACTGGACTGGCAGGGTCCACAGGGCTGGTAACATCCTGCGGAGGTGAGGTCTGTGCAGGACTGGTCTCTTCTGGTGAATCCACTGAAACACTTGTGGCCCTAGAAGGGTTTGTCCTTATAAAGCTTTCCTTCTTAGCTTTAAATGCCCGCATGAGTTCCAGCTTGTACAATTCCTGCTGCCGGGCAACATGCTGCTGGAACAGCTGCTCTTCAGCAGGGTACATTTGCGGGTTGTGCTTTTCCATCAGCTCCTTATACCCCATCATCTCCAGCATTTTGTGTGCCGCCCTGGCCTTGGCTGCCTTCTTGGAGGAGGCCATTCCCTGGCAGGACATCTGGCCTACTCTTACTTCCATACAGAAGGTGGTACTGTAGGTGTCTTGTACAAACGAGACCACCCTGAACTCAGGAGCTCTTTGCTTCCTCACCTCCAGTATTTCTGTAAGGGCGCTGATTGGATTTTTATTATAGAAGAAGAATGGACGCTCCACAGGGTCCACCAGATCTCTGTGGCATTTCTGCCAATACGGAGTCACCGTCTCTGGCACTGGAAGCTGCTTCAGCTCCTCCACCACTTTTTTGGCTGCGTCTAATTTAGCCTTTTTTTTTGTGGGTCCATTGCCAAAGCCAACATAGTTTCCCACACGTATTTCTGCGTGGAAGGTTTTCTTATGTGCTTGGCCTTCTTCTACCACCTCAAACTGGATGTGCAGATCATGCAATACAGCAAGATCATGTAAACGCGTAATGTCTGATTTGTAAACCTCCGTAGGTATTTCAGTTTCCATCTTGTAGTTTTAACCACAAATACACTTTTATGCAACAGTGTGTGTGAAATTGTCTGTCTGATAGACGAGTCTGGCTATTTGTGTCCAATCTTCTGACCGAGCTCACACCCACACAGGAGGGTGTGATGTCACCAGGTTTGAGGCGTGATGTCATAAAAAATGGAATGTCATTGGCATGGCGACAGTGCAAGGATTTGAATAGAAGGAGAATGGTGACTGTTGCCATAGCAATACTGGTGATTTTCATATTCTAGAATGTGATTATGTCATACTCCCAGATGGGAGGCAAGAGGGGAAAAATTTCCCTATTAATAACACTGTACTTTGTCATGAAATAGCCGAAAAGTTCATTCACAAATCTTTAATCTTTCACTAAACCCTTTCTGTGTTACAACAAAAACCTACATTTTAACTATATTCACTTTAGCTGCCCCCCATCTGTATTAAATAATATTGGCCTATAGAATGCTGTGATGTTATCTGAAACACAGCAATACAATTTGTTTAAGTACAAAAATACAAACAATACAACAGACGTTTCTTGCATTAATAGATAGAAGTATGTCACATCTGCTGCCGATGTACAAGTAGAATTATAAACTTCACCAAAATTAAAAACATAGGAAAAACCTTTTTTTTTTTTAGTAAAATCTTTGGTTACATGGGACTACTAAGTAAGAGGTAAAAGGTGGTGGAGACAGTGGTTGGGTTCTGCAGTCTTGTGGTGTTTGCATGTTCTTCTTTCTGAGTGGGAGAAATAAATGACACTTTTCAACAAGATACTCATAACATTACTGAGTGCTGAAAGATGAGGAGAATCAAATGATACCGACCCTAGTATTTTTTCTAAGGCTGTTTTAGATTTTTTATCCTCTTTTTCAAAGCATTGGAAACATGAATATGCTATGATTGACATGCTAGACTAGTATAACTGTCAACCAGAAAGGATCAGTTGTATACAAAATTAAGTGCACAGACTCAAGACGACTGGTATAAAGCTCCTGCATGTGACTAAATCTGACAGGGACGCCATGTTGGCAGTAGTGCAATGAAGCAGTAATGAATAACACAATCGCTTTTGGAGTTTTTTTTTTTTTTTTTTTCATGAAATGAAATCGTAGACAGCGGTTTAGAATTCTTTTTAACTCTGCAATAACTGGACATTACTTTTCACCTTCTTATATAATCAAAAAGAGTCCCTGGAGATGTTTGTGAACAATACACTTTATTATAAAGCCCTGCACCTATAATGTTTAGTGATACTGACAGTTTAAATTATATGAAAATGATAAAATGGAGAAAATATGATGTGCTCTAACTAATGCAGATGTTGTCACCTATTAGCAGGCTCATGTCAGTGTAATAAACACACAAAACAACATTGATTTAACTTAAGTTTGTGATTTATTTTTTACAATCTACATTCTAAGTAGTAATTAATGCTGAGCAAACAGTGTTAAGCTAAAAGCATTTGGGATATTTTCTCACTCTCTTTTTCTCTTCCTTATAGTCCCGACGATGTTCTTTTGAAGGTAAGTAAAGTTATTAAAGTGTATTGAAAAGATACAGAAACATCTGGAAATTGCAATAATGTCTTCCAAATAAGGCAATATTGGACATTTTAAAAAAGACCTTTTATCCATGTCATATTGATGATCATGATTTCAAGTCACTTTAATTTTTACTTTTTAAAACAAAATAAACCTCCTTACAATGGACTGATTTCATGAACATAAACAAGATTAGCCGAATGTCATCCAGTGCAAAAAAGTCAAATTTCTTCCTCCAAAGTCTGAACTCAACCATTATTGGCTGAAGAACTTAAACCAAGCTTATCAGCTTTGACAGTTTGAAAATACGAGATCTTGATTTGATTACATTTCAATTAATTGCACTGCACAGTGTGAAATTAATTAAAGGCAATTAAAGGCAATATTTCTGCACTTCTGGCTTCTAATTTACTGTCTGTTCACTTTTGTGCAGCCTTAGTGTTTACTTCACTTTTCTGGTGGAGGGTCTGTCAAATGCTTTTCTCCATAGAGATGTTATTGTTTTATCTGGAATGTTTCACAGTATGGCATTAAAGCTTTCTATCTTCATGGAGACCAAGCTAGACCAAGTTACAGGTCAGATCTGCAGAGAAGCGACCCCCTCTCAGTCAGAACGCCTGTTTTAGTAGGTATTTTTGAGCTATAAACCACCTGTAATTAAATAAATGTAAGGTAGAGCTGTTTAATGTCACACTGTGGAACATTTCAGGCAGAGCAATGACATATCCATAGAAACAAAGCAGGTGACAGACCCCCAACCAAAAAGTTTCATAGTGCACCTTTAAACCTAACCCAGACATTATAGGCACATTTTTTGATGGATTGCAAAAATATCATCTGTTAGTCATTATTGGGAGAAAACAAAAGATATAATTTTTTGTCAGTATCTTCCATCCATATAGGCTCATATCTCATGTAAAAACATATGTGTAATAAAAGGTCCAGTAGTAAAATGGATGAGTTATGTTCATATGACAGCAGACCGGCCTCTCCTAACTGTCAGCACTCACAACTCTCCAGCTAAGACTCTGCTGTTATTCCCCATCTGTTCACAACTGACTTCATTTTTAACATAAAGTAAATACACTTTTGGAAATAAAAAAGATGTAGGAAACCAGACTGGAAGTTCAATGCTCTTACACCTTATAATTTGTAATGGAAAGGACATGCAATCAACTCAAATGAAGAAAGAAAGATAGGAATAATGTTAAAGTGTAGTGATTATTGTGAGAAGAAACATCATTTGATAACTGCTTTGATAATAAAAATCAGACTTCAGTAATGTAAAGTTAATGGGACTATTTAACTTTACGGAGATGTTACTGAATTCTCTGCACAAATCTGACCTGTAACTTAATAAGAAGTAACTTGACCTGGTGGTAGCAATTGCTTGTGTCCATGGAAATTGATAATATTAATGCCATACCATGGATCATTCAATACCATCATATAACAAAAACAAGCAGGTGGTGAACACCCCATCAGAAAAGTACTTTATATATACATAGACTTTTTGGGAGAATAAATTAAACTACTTCATATTTTTTTCTTAAGATTATGCTGTGACCTGGATAATCATGATTATCACTAAAACCAATACATTCTGGCAGCCCTGGTTGAAGATAGAATAAGAATATCATAAATAATGCTTAAATTGGCAAGTTGGCATTTAAGTGTTTCTGCTGGGAACTTTTTGATTTCTTCTTTTGCAGCAATTAAGTCATTCCCTAAACAAGTCAATGCCTGTAATTCCCTCAGTTGTGCCAAATTCACATCAAGCACAAAGCTGCTTCTGTTCACCCGTTCATCATTTTTTAGGGTCTATAAATTACTAAATTGTTATAGCTCCACATTTATATATAGATTTTTGAGTGCCATATATTTTGCCTTTAAACGTAGGTTAAAATAAGCTTGCATTGTCCTGCATTTAAGTGCTCAGTCATTATATTTCTGTTTTCACATACCCTCTGTCTCTGCCCACATCTGTGTACTTACTTGTGATTTAAAAACAAATTCAGACTCTATGTCATACGCAAATATTCAAACATATTAATAAGCTAATTTTGATATGGTGAAAAGCCAGAAGAGGAGTGTCAGCAGCAGAGAACCAGTTCAGTTTTCAACAGCCAGTCAGTGACCCATTTCTGTTTTTTTTTTGTTTTTTTAAATCAACATTGTGTATACCAATGAAGAAAATATAAAATCATGACCCACATATGCAATATTTTGTTACTACATCATAAAAAATCACAATAGCAACCTTAGACTTTGACAAACTTTGATCCACAAGGGAAATTACTTGAATACAGTACCACACATGTTACAATATAAAATAGATGGTAATAAAATTTAAATTACAAAGGTATATAAGGTAGCAAAAATGGAAAAAAATGCTGTAAAATATATGACGGGTGATTTTCCAAGGATGGCTTCAGATAATCAGATCTTCACAGGGTCACATTGTCCACCTCTTGTCTCAGTTACATTGGTGTTTACCGTTGGAGTTAGCACATTTTAGCTTCCTGCCCCGGGCCCTCCACAGGTCAGCTGCTGCCTGTAATCAAATTCATCACTACAGTGTTTATGTCAACAAAAGCTCCATTCAAACAGACAGAGCAGAGACTGTGTGGTATTGTTTCTTACAGATCTCAGGGCCTCTCCTCACCGCTGTAAACGTCTGTGCATATGACCTCCTCCTCTCAGTAAATGAATCATCTTCTGCAGAATTAGACTGAGACAGGTTTAGTGGGTAAATGAGCTCACTGCATGCCCTGATGGCCTCTAACTCAAAAGACAGTCACTTAAGGAGAATTTCCTCTTTCATAGTGTTGGGCTTTATACATTTTGTTTGCTAAACGGAATTAGATGTTGCCCAGAAATTGCACCATTTGGTTTGTTCATGGGGCTTAAATATGGACATGCAGTGGTTGGTTGAATTACTCCAAACTGGTACTTTAGATGGCTCTTACTTCAAAATATGTATCTTGGGCTTAAGTAAAGCTCAGTGGTGATCTCAGCCTGGGCTAGTGCATACTCTCTTTGTATACTTGGGCAAGACACTTCACCCAACTTGCCCAAATATAAATTAGATTAGCAGCCTCACTTTGGTCAGCCTACCCCAGGGCAGCTGTGGCTTCAGAAATACTTGATCACTGACCTTATTTGGGGAGTAAATGAATAATGCACGAGACTGCACTATACCCCATGTCATAATTTCCTAAAATAACAACAGACTTTTGATCCAAACACTGAACTCTGCTCCATGCCACAGGCTTTTACTGGCTGTAAACCTCTCCATATTCTTTCCATCATGACGAACCTCAATCTTGAATCTAATTCTATTAATTGCACAGCTCCAACTTAAATGTAATTTCAAATGAGAAAAAGCTATGCAACTTTTCTTAGTATGTATTTATCACATGAATTTAGTCATATAAATATACCTGATCAGCACTTGTCCGTGTGCAGACAGTGTGGCTGTGATGTCCTGTGACCTCTCAGAGGTAATGACAGTTCCGTCTTATGTGTGACCTCAGCTCTATTCTGGCCCAGTGTTTTACAGGCCTCCCCCTGCTGGGCCGTGGGTGGTCCGAGTGCCCTCACCATATGGGAGACTGGTGCTCTTTACCACCGTGCATGTCCACGTTACATATACTCAAGCCTCGCGGGTGTGTCGAGATGTAAATCAATATCATCTATAGACTTACCTGTCAACACTGTCCTCTATGTAACGTAAGAATCCTGCCTTTCCCTCCGCAGGGCTTCAATACGTTTGTAAAAATCACCTCCAGTCACAGTTGGAATTCACCATGTCAAGATTATTAGGTTCATCAAAAATCATCAATAATCAGGCCACAATATAATGGTTATAAATGAGCTAAAAATAATAAACGTGACCATTTTAGAATTTAAAGGTTCACTATGTAACTTTTCTGGTGGAGGCTCCACTGCCTGATTGTCTCCATGGAGATGTTATTGCTTTGCCTGGAATGTCCCACAGTATTTGTATCTGTCTCCATGAAGACAAGCAGTGATCCTGCCAGGCCAAGTTATAGGTCAGATCTCACAGTAAGAATTTATGTTTTACAAGATATTTTTGAATAATTAAAAAAAAACCTGTATATTGAATTAATGGCATACTGTTGAACATCTAGGCAAAGAGCTATCATCTCCATGGAGACAAGCCCAAGCAGAAAAGTTTCACAGTGCACCTTTAAGTCATTTCCATTCAATTTGTTCACCTAAAAAGTACAGTTCATGTAAAGTGCTTTTTATCTAGCTGTTTATGTTGCTTCAACTTGACTTAATCATTCAGAAAGTTTGATTTCATAAACCAGGTCAAATACTGTAACATGTTAGAATAATCATTAAATCGTGGTGTTTTTGCTCACAATAATCATAATTCTAAAATGACGAACCATGACATCTCTATACATTTGACCCTCTGGTTGGTAATTACATCAAGCGCGCCACAAATCACCCAGATGGTGCCTCTGCGATGTTAGGGGAAGTATGCAGACATGTACACACACTGCTCGTCTGTCATCTATCAAAATGGAGGCTGCCATGGCCCCAGGCTGCCACGGCAACCTCCTCCAGCTCACCTGTCAATCATCACCACGGGAGATCTGATTTATGTGCAATATTTCACTCCCTGACTTTTCTGTGAGAAGTTGTCTGTTTCTGTTTTGCTCGAACCGTTTTTGGCTCAAGTTTAAAGACTCCGTTAGCACTGCTAATAATCGAATACCAGATGTGCATCATTCAACCTTGTAACTGAAGTTTGTGACTGACTTGTAGCACAGTGGTTTTGACAGAATTAATTGAATTAAAAGTGCATTATGTCACTTTTCTGGTGAAGGGTGTGCCACCTGAGCTTGTCACTATGGAGATATTACTTGTTTAGAATGTTCTGCTGTATAGCATTAACCTTATCTATCTCCATGCAAACAAGTAGGAGACACCGCCAGGCCAGGTTACACATCAGATCTGTAGAGAGGCGAGCCCACTCACAGTCAGAAATTATAGATTTGTTTCCTTCTATTGACAAATCACAATTTTTGGTTTGATTTAATGTTTTCTCATTAAAAGCAAATGAATATGTTACTTTCACTTACACAAACAAGGCAGACATTTTCATTTGAATAGTTATATTTAACACAAAAAATAGTTTACATTCTTTGCCCAATTTGAAACAATTAGATCTTGAGTCTGTTCCATTTGAATACTTGGACAGCCACACTATACTATGTTTAGTACTTGTCATAAGCATTTGAGCTGCTATAACTTGTTTTGACACCTTTTTGCTATCACAAACAAGATTTTAAAATTTCCTACACCTAAGAATAAATAAACTTTACAGCTGTTATCAGTAAAAGCAATTTTATTTGAAAATATACCTCATATCTGGGCACACAGTTAGGTCATGTTTATCTTCAAATAAATATCTAATTTATTCATACAAAATCTTAACTTTGCTCCAAACCACATCAAGCTGATTGTATTTTGATTAAATTAAAATAGGATTCAGAAGCATATTGTAGTGGGCGATAAGGTAGTTTTGACCGTATTTTCACACATCTGTAGCTTTCACAAACAATATTTTAACCTTTCCTTAAACACTAGTAATTCCAATACTGTTACTCGGGTAATGTTGTACTTGTAATGACTCAAAGTGGCAGTAGCAGTATTTTTCTTACACCTCAGAGTTTTTTCCACACCTCTGATGAATGCGAGCGCTTGTCTTCACCTTCTGAGCCGGGCCGCTGCTTTATGATCTGCACGTACAGTGAGAAGACTTCCCAGAATGCTTTGAGTTTGGTATGTGACTGTGTGGGGACGTGCATGTGTGCTTTTACAAGGGTCCAGAGAGGGCCGGCCGGTTTGAAGGGGGCTAGACAGCTGCCTTTTACTGCCCTAGGGGGTAATAAACAGTGAAGGAGGGACAGTTATTTACCCCTTTTATTGGGGCGGCAGGCAGAGGAGGGGACTTTATAGGGGTCACACTGTAACTACACACAGCTGCGGGGCGAGGAGCGAAAAGTCAAGACAAGATAGTTTGGAAAAAGTCGTTCCAGCTTCACAAAATTCCTCTCTTTGAATTCTCTGCCCAGTTTTTACTTGTGAGGCAGTGTGAACCCAGGGTCATAGATCTTTTCCATTGCCACAGCACTCTCCTCATTAAGTACATCTGCTGTCAATCAACGACAATACAGCTGCCACTTCCTGTCGTTAGCCCCGCCCCCTCGTTCACAATCTTATGATGTGTTGAATAGTCACTTGTCAGGTAGACTTTACTTTATCGGATCACCTCCTGGCACTGCTTATCGCATTTTGAAGCTCCATGCAACGTTACAGTGAAAATGGCAGATGCAGAGATGGAATTTTTAAATATCCCTGAATATTTCCAAATCCCAAAAGCTGAAATTATTTAGACCGCGTAACTTTCTGGAAGTTGGATGATTCCATGGTGGAAATACAGAAAGTTAAAACCATGCTTCGGCTCTGTAAAGATGTGAAGGAAACATGTTTTTTCATTTTCAGAGCAATGAAAATCATGCTTTTAGTCTTTTTTTTTTTTTTTTGGCCAAAATGTTACGCAGTGGAGCTTTAACCCTGAACACACCTCTAAAAACATGTTTTGAAGTGCATGAGATTGTTGTATTAGTTAAGTAGTTTATATTTCAGTCTTTCAAATTTAGTCTCCCGCTGTTCTTGAATGTGCTTTGTGAACTGAACTCTTTTACAAAAAGATAAATTTTGTAACAATCGCACAAAAATCTTCAAATATTGTACAGCTCTACTGAATGGAACTTTTTAGCATAAAAACAAAAAGTCATTTCATTTCAAAAATGAAATGATAAAATAAGCAGTGAGTTGTGTGTCAGGGAACAGTTATTCTAGTTGCAGACAGCTGACAGTACGCTTAAAATAAAACTGAGCAATCTAATGTGCACATACGCGCAGCTGCACTCACAAACCGTAAAACAAACTCATTGCTAAATACCTCCAGTGATTCTAATGATTTTTATGCAAATGACAAACAGGAAGCATTTGGGTAATACTGTGCTTTATTGTTTTATTGCCATGGAAATTCTCCTATGGTCACAATTTTATATAAAAGAGGAAAGATTCAAATAAAAACCAATGCAATACTGTTACAGACCCTATAGTAAAATAAATATAAAATGATGTCATGTGATAAAAAAGTCAACAAGGGGGCATTACAAACTGACCAGATATCGGAAGAGCTCAAACACTAATTTACACATCTACAGTAATAAAGTTGGATGCTCTCATTCAAAGTCGCAAGCATACAAAAGCATTTGGTAACACTTTATAATAACTACACTTTAATTGGCCTTAATGAAGCATGAACAAAGACTATTGATATGTCGCCTTTAACAAAACAGAACTAGTTCATTTTATACAGTTTGCAGTGATCCAAAGTTATTCCTCACTTCCCTTATGAACATCTTTGCAACTTTGAGAGACCGGAGCAGAGTTTTGCCATCACTTAATGCTAACAACTAGCATGCTAACCATATACTTCCTGATTCTCGGGCAATAAAACACTTTATAATTAGATGCAGAGAGTACACAGCTGACTTATTTTGACCTCAAAAGCTGCTTATGCATATATCTGTACTGGAGCAAGACAGAATTTACTCAAATACATGGGGAAAAAAATCAAGTACAGGTCCTTTAAAGGTTCTACATTAAGCAAAACTGTGAGCTTTACAACATGTAATAATGTTGTTATCCCCTCAAAAACATACCTGGATTGTTTTGTTTCATTCACACATGTTTGAGCAATCCTGCATTATTAGTTTGTCTACATCTCCAAAGTTCAAAATCCTCTGTTCCACCTTGTGATGTCATGAAGTGGTAGTTTTCAGCTACATTTTACCTTAAGTTCAGTTGGTAACTATGTGTGAATGAAGCAAAACACAACTCCTGGTATGTGTTTGATCAGCAAACAATATTATAACAGACTAGAAAATAGCATAATATGGGCTATTTAATAAAAAAAAAAAAACTGTTCAATTAATAAAGAAATTAATGAGCCTGAATCATTCTTAAAAAGTTGCTGTTCATTTTGGATTCAGTCTTCATGCTTTATTAAGGCTAATTAAGTTGTAGTTAATATGAAGTGGTACCAGTCATTCAAAACAGCACACGGAGCTAAGACCAAAGTGAAGCTAAATGTGTTATAGGCTACTACGTACAATGGACACACTTGTTACAAAGGAGAAAGTTACAAAATGGGGTTAGACAACATACATGTGGTTGACAAGGGCTCTAGATGTGTGGACATGCAAAAGTGCTGTGGTTTATTGCCTTTCGTAGACTCGTGTGCAAATGGTGTCATCTGCTCTCATGGTCTGCAAAGGACAAAAACAAAACTATGAATGAAGTTTGTTCACCAGTGTGGAGCAAGTATTTTAATATGCAATATAGAGACTGATCAAGGCTACTACATGAATGAAACACATACACATAATGACGAGGCGCTAACCAGGATTTAACCAGGATTTAACCAGGATTTAACTAGGATTTAACCAGGTCTTAACCCTTAAAAACATGTGTTAAACAAGTTTAAACCAGGACTACACTTTACTATTTCAGAAAATGTATCTTTATTCCCGTTTTAGCCCTCAAAATAAAAATATACAAAATCTCAATCAGGAGGACTAAACCAGGACTAAACCAGGACTAAACCAGGATTAAACCAAGACAAATCTTTGTACATCCATAGAAATATGCTTTGTTTTTGTACAATATTTTAGAGTCAGATCTTTTTCAGTGTATATCTGTATATTTGTATGTCTTTTTTATTTTGTATATTTGTATATTTGCAATGTCTTTTATGTTTTATGGTCTTGTTGACTGGATTTTGTTGTTTCTGTGAAAATTTTAATGAATTGTAATCTTATGGATTTTTATACATTTCATCATAGAGCAAAATCAAAATGTGTTGCGTGATGAAAAAATGTATACTCAGATTCTCATCTATTTAAAGGTGCACTATGTAACTTTTCTGGTAGAGGGCCTGCCATTTGCTTGCCTTTATGGAGATGTTATTGCTTTGCCTGCAATGTTCCACAGTATGGCATTAAACTTAGAGACAAGCTGATGGAGACACCACCAGGCCAATTTATGAGTCAGATCTGTGAAGAGGTGGCCATGCTCACAGTAGGAATGCATGTTTTTAAAGGTATTTTTGAGCAATTAAAACACCCATAATGTATAAATGCATCTTATATATAAGTTTAATGCTGTATTGTGGAACATTACGGCACCTTTAAATCTAAAATTATTCCTGCCCTTGTTAAGTACTTACCACTGGTTAGGAAGCACCTGTTTAATCCTTACTTAGCTTCTCAGCGTATTCGAAATGTTAACATTATGAAAAGACTAGTCATTTTGGTTTTAAGGAACACTGAGTCTGCCTTGAACTTGTTGTCAACCCTCACTGGAGCAAAAGGCCCAAAATACTCTTGGTTCTATTTAGAGTTTGTCGGGTGGGACCATGGAAAGTGTGTGTCCACTGTTGTTGGGTGAGGGTGCTGCTGTCACACCTTTGTCTAGGCCAGGGCCATACAAAAATATAATCCAATTTTTTATTCAATTTGTCTTTTTTTAAATACAGATATTGCTTTTTAAAGTAGATTCATGAACATAGACACAGCAGGCCTATTTCAGTCCAATTTTTAAGTCTGACTCTGCTCCAAACCACATGCTTTTACTGTCAATTACTGTAAACCTCTTCATTAAAGGTGCACTGTGTAACTTTTCTGGTGAGTGATCCACCACATAATCTCCATGGGGATGTTACTGCTTTGGCTGGAATGTTCCACAGTATGCACTATTTATCTGGCGTTTATTCAGTTACAGTTTTTAATGCTAAAAATACATTGAAAAACATGCATTCTTACTGTGAGTGGAGTCGCCTTTCCACAGATCAGACTAGTAACTTGGCCTGGCGGTGTCACCCACTAGTCTCCATGAATATAGATATATTTAATGCCATAGTATGAAATATTCCAGCCCTACTTTAGTCTAATGTTCAGTACTAGTGAGTTTCATCAGCGTGGGTGTGGTCTAATCTGTGCCACTGTGTTTATGGGTAATTTAAAGTAAAAATAAAGTCATGTCTGCAGCAAGTCAAAACATTGGACAGGTCTTAATTTGTTTGTTGTTCTGACATGATGCTATCTTCACTAAAGCTGATTTATGCTTTGCCAAGAGAACAGTAGAGCAAATAAGATCATTTTAAGTATACAAATAAACAGTCTGGTGGAGGGTAAAATACATTTCAAGTGTTTATTACTCTGTTCTGGGCTTGTCACAACCAGTCACCTGCCTCACACATGTTCAGAAAACACTCACAGTTTAGTTGGGCTCCAGACCAGACAACAAGTACATGACTAATGGTTACAGTCTTTCCCATTATTAGAGGAGACTATGGTGACTCCCCCACAGTAATTGTATCCTGATAAAAGAAACTATAGTGGTCGAAATGAACTGCTTAGAGGCATTTATACTGCATATTATTAAACTACACTCCTATTAAAATAGATTTGTACCACCATAGTGTGGCTATACTCATTTAAAACATCTGTGTAATCCTCAGGTAAAGATAAGATATTAAGTGGAGAAAGACAGATCTAAATACTTACATAAGTTAAATTATAGCAAAAAATGTGCATGAAACAAAAGGGTAAGGATATGAGGAATAATAACATTTCATATATTTAGTATAATATTTACCAGAATGAGTTTTCCTTCGTTGGTGAGCTCTCGTGTCCATGATGTCTTAGGCCCCTCTCCCTTTAGCAGAGTCTGCTCACAGCTGATTTTACTGTCGGTCTCCCAGCGTGGAAAACTCTGCAACCAAACACAACAAACTAAAACTGTGAACTGTGCAAAAGAAAGATAGACTGTGATAATAAACGACAGGGCAGCACAATAGAAGAATTCATGGAGTCATCATTTAAATCATCACTAAAGCTGATGCAGTTGTTTTATGTACTATTACTTTAGAGTGGATATAGTAACTTTTCAGGAGAAGGGTCTGCCTACTGCATGTCCACATCGAGAGGTTATGGCTTTGCATGCAAGGCTGCACAGTATGGTAACTTAATATCTCCATGGAAACAAGCAGGCCAAGTTACAGGTCAGATCTGTGGAGAGGATCACTGTAAGAACGCCTCCTTTAAAGTCCCTGTAGATTAGACTTAGGCTCTTGGTTTTAAGGGGCAAAATAAGAACCCATGTCATTCAGAACAGAACGGAATTAATAGGGTTTTTTTTTAATTGCATGATTTTTTGGTACAACTTTATATTAACTATACATAATAAAGCATGCATCTGAAAAGCATTAATTATGAATTATTCAGGCATAGTAACCGAATTAAGAAGTTAGGGGTTGAGTATTAAATAAGTAATTTAATGATACTAATCCTGAAAAAGCTATTTGTTCATTCTGAATTCATTGTTCATTAAGAGTGTTCATGCTTTATTAATGCTATTAAAAGTGTAGTTAACGTTTTATATATATGTAGTTATAAAGTGGTGGCCTTTTTTATTATTATAATTTGATTTATTGCACAGTCCTGATCAATAGTTTCATGGCTGTGGCGTGCTACCTTGTGATGCTCCCATGATCAGCGAGCACTGGCGGGATACTTGTATTTGCTTTGGAGACAGGCTAACCACAGATGGGAAAGAGAGGGAAAGGAGCGGAGAGCAGGAGGGAGGGACGCGAGCGGAAAGGGCAGAGTGGAAGTGAAAAAGGTCAAAAAGAGGGCGAAGGATTATACTGTAACATGACATGCCTGAGGGACTGTTATCATTCACTATCACTCCGAAAACAATGAAAAGCCAAATGAAACAGATAAACTCACAGCTGACCACCTCAGCAATGTTTTTACACTGACCCATGTGTGCGCACAGTGAGGCGGTCTGTTTGCAGTCTTGGGTGGTTCAAATTAGGAAAACAGCGGCAGTAATCGCAGTATAGTTTTGTGATTGGATTTGCACATTTGAACAGGAGCAGTAACATTTAGGCTGAAATATGAACTGCAAAACAAGTCCAAGATCCCATGCATTCAGATTAGAACATGTCTGTAGAGGTGTAAACTACTCGTGCATAAGACCCAATAGAGTTTTTGCAATTTGCTATAAATTTTTGTGCTTTTAAATTCATTGACTGCATGAGTAATTACCAATCATTCAAACTGCAATATTAGTTAATTAAATATACAATATGAAACTTTCCTGGTAAGAGTGCAGCACCTGGTTGTGTCTATGGAGATATGCTAGGTAGATTGCTTTCTCTGGAATGTACCACAGTATGGCATTAAACTTGCTTATTATTTAATTGCAGGTGTTAAATATATATAATATAACAATAACTAGAAGTATACATTCTACTGTAAGTGGACCCACCTCTCCACAACTCAGACCTGTGGCTTTGGCCAGTTTAATTGACTAAATCCATATTAGTTTTAGTCAACCTGAAAATATATATTTTTATTTAACTATAATACATTTTTCCATGGGACATTTACAGACATGTTCCTTGGATGTTGAGTTTGTTTATGGTTGAGTTTGGGAGTCTGGAATTGAAAAGTGGAATATCTTTTCATACATTTTTGTTTAGATTTTACTATTCAACTAAAATATCAATATAATAAAATCTACTTTTGTCATAGTATGATTTTTGTTTTAGTCAGTGAAAATATGATAATGACGAAAACTATGACAAAAATACCTTGTTGACCAAAATGAACACTGTATTTATATTGTGTTGTGTACCGAGCAGGGCCGCCCATCCACCGTGGCCTCGGTGAACTCCTGTCCCACGGTGAAGGTGATGTGGGTGGTGCGCACAGAGGTGGAGGTTTTAATGGACAGAGTCTCTCCGTCCTGCGTGATCTCCACCAGAGGTTTGGACGCCGCCTTCACCGCAATCTTACGCAGCATTACATTCACTCCTGGAACAGCAAAGAAGAGGTAAGTGAACTTTCATGGGACCAAAACTAGTAGTAAAAAGTAGTAAAACAGTTTCTCTGTCCCATGGAAACAATGACACGACAGCAATGATAAAATCTGTTTGTACCAATATGCAGTAGTAGTAGTTGTATGATGGAGTAGTAGTAGTGATAGTTTTGGTACTTGAGGTAGTAGTGGTAGTAGGAGAAGTTGTTGTTGGTAGTAGTGGGAAAGGAAGTAGTAGTAGTTTTGGAAGTAGTAGTAGTAGTAGTAGTAGTAGAAATATTGGTGTTTAAAGTAAAGTAGTGGTTATAATGGTTGTACTTATAGTTGTAGTTGTAAAGAAGTAGTAATGGCAAGCAAATGCCTTGGGGTGTATTGTGTTTAGTCATAGTAGTTGTAATAATAGTATTTGTTTTAATAGTAGTAATTGTAAACAGTAGTAATGGCAAGTAGTGGCCTTGGGTGCATTGTGTTTAGTGGTAGTAGTAATAGCAGTAGTAACAGTCAGCAGAAGCAGTAGCATCAGCAATGGCAAGTAGTAACAGTAGTAGTAGTAGTAATTAGTGGCCTTGGGTGCTAATATGTGTTTAGTGTTTGTGTACACTCAGACTGCACCTAAAAACAAGTCGAGGGAAACAGTGAAGTCATTCCACAGTTGCAAAAACAAAAGCATAAACACAATCACCATCAGTCATCTCCACATTTATGTCCTCGCCAGTGTCTGCAACATTCTCCTGGCGGCTGTAGTGCATTTCTCACAGTGTTGCAAATAATAAACCATAAAATAAAACTAAACCATGTGTCTCCAAAGAATGTCAAAAGCCAAAATGTTGTTTGATAGGGCAGTTCCGAGTGAAATGGGGTGAAGAGTGCAAAAAGACATTCAGGAAATGTAGCTGTGTGTGCTACAATCTAGTCCCCAAGACAGTTGTAGTACCAATTAGGGGTAATCACATTGTACATATGAAGCTCAGCAGTCCCTTCTGATTTCTTATTCATTTTCCCCAGAGACTTTTGAGCAAATTCAAATATTAAGAGTTTAAAGACACAATAGCTAAGCAGCTGTAGTCCATAAATGATTCAAAACCTAGAATTCGGCCAACTTTGTGGTTTATAAACATTCATACATATGTAATTAATTAAGTTATGTGTCTGACGCTAATTACCATATAGCTGATTCCCACTCATAAAAGTTAGCTCTAGAAATCGAAGGTAAAAATGACTGGGAGGTGGGTGGGGCTAAATTCCATAGCATCTACACTTCCCGACTCTCATTGGTCAGTCTACAGTGAGTGACAGGTGGATGTATGCAATCAACTCCCAGAGAAAGCATATCAGCTTCTTTAATTATAGTTATTGTAAGTGCAAAATAAATGTAATGAAACTGAAAGAGAGATGGAGCTGACAAAACTATAATCACAAATGTTGGCAACACTTACTAAGTATTTTTAATAAGCTTTAATAAACATGAACAAAGACTTAATTCATAATGAACAAATAGTTTATTAAGAAGGACTCAGGCTTAACTACTTAATTTAAACCATAAACCATAACCCTAACTACTAACCCTAACCCTTAATTAAATCTCCTTTATTACACAAAATGGAATCTTTTTAATGGACTCTTTAAGCCATGTTATAATGTTTTTACCTCATCAAAAACATACATAGAGTTGTGTTTATTAGTTTGTCGACATCTCCAAAGCTGAAAATGTAGTTTTCAAGTTAACAACTACCTTTTACCTTTAGTTCAGTAGAGATTGCCACTTTCAGGCCTGAAATTATCCAAATCCTTCTGGTGTGAAGGTGTATGGAGTTTAAAAACACAAGCACTTTCTGTATTACCACACGACATCACAAGGCTGAACACAGTGATTTCTGTGTGAGTGAAGAACTCAGCCGCAGGATTTATTCGTTAACATGTGTGAATGAAACAAAACACAACTCTGGCTATGTTTTTGATGAGGAAACAACATGATAACATAGATTAAAAAATAGCATAATATAGGCCTTTTAAGGTGTATTTATTATACAATGTTACCCATTTTTTATTTTGTCAAATCCTACTGCAGAAGACAGTAAATATCAAAGGAAAACGTGAACAAGCCAAACTTGTGGGCTTTTGCTGTTTGTGTTCAGAGGTGGAGCTTTCAGACAGACGCTGCAGAGCTGAGTGCAGAGATCTGTGTAGGAAGTGTGTGTGTCCTGCTGCGTTGGATTTGGCACTTCTCACCTCTGGCACATTCCCACCTGTCACCAAGTGCAAATATACACTCTCGCCAAAATGCTCTGTCATACTGTGTGCAGATTCTCCACTGTATCCACTGTACAGAGCCTCTGCTGCCGGGCTTTGTCGTCAACTACGTGTCATGTGTACGCACCGGAGGGGTAGAAAGGGCACGGGCACACTCATACAGGTACACAGACGTCAGTTAAGAAGAGATGTGAATTTATCAAATCTACAAAAGTGTTGGAGACATTATAAGGACAGTTATCCATTTGCATGTTACCTAATGTTGGTTCTGTTTGTGATTTACGATTTTCTGTTTAATTGAATTGAATAAAGTGGCATCAAAGCACAATCTAACAAAAAATCAATGTGCAAAAGATAACTTCAATTATTACAAACTTTTTTATATGTGGGTAGGACTTTTGTACTTCTCTCTAAAGCAAAACCTTGATGAGTTGGGTCAAACTGTTTTAGTATTAATATGTACTTGTATGATTTATATTCATGCATTTTACTTCCTGTTATATTTAACATTTTGACGACTTTTTCCACATTCACTATAGTTTTAAATTGCTATGGCAACAGTCCTAATTTTTCATCATTCTGAAACCCATGGTGTTTCATAATCATTTTGAGCACTTCAAAAGATGAAACATTTTTAAACTAATTTTTATCACTCTGAAACTAATAGATAGGGTTATGCAGATATTTACATGTTAATCCAATCGTATAAAGATTGCAGTGATTAGTTTTTTTTTTAGTGAACATGGTCTACAGCCAATTCAGTGACAATAAAAGTTTGGATATGAGTTTAGATTTTGTAGAAATAAATAAGATTTCTTTGTATTGTTTAAATGAACCTTTTATATTTTATTGCTAAGAAATGTGTTCTCTATTATCTTTCCTAAAGTATGTGCCTCACATTTGGTGACTCCTGTGTCCGTGTGGGAAGAGACTTCCTTCTGAGTGCCTTTGGGAGTTCAGGCAATAAGCCAACTGACACCACCTGACGACTGTCGTTTGACCCTAAAGTCAAGGGCTGGACCATGAACCATTTGGGAGTAACAGAAGGGGGTGAAGCTTTTCAACAAACTGTCAGTCTTTTGGAACTGGAAAACTACTCTGGCATAGAACTGGCCACATGGGCCTACAAAGAGATAGATGCTCAGGGTCAAAGTTCAGAGCAGGAGGAAGTATTCAGGAAGAGAAGTGGTGGCCAGGACCAATGAAGGAGAGGTGGGAAAGGTGATGACAGGCTCTGCCCATCTGTGGGTAACTTCAACCAGATTTTACGGACACTACAACGGTATATGAGAAACCCGTGTCCCTGTGTGCATATCAAGTTATGGTTGAACTTATTTTATTGACTCCAAAGTATAATTTATCCTTTGACTCTGCTGGGGCAACCAGGCTGAGCGAGTACATGCATTCCACATGGGCTTGGTCAAGTAGTGGGAGAATTTTGTCCATTGTACATGTTGTAAGTTGATGTGGGAAACCAGAGTTCAGAGAAAACACATCCATGCAAAACATGAAAGTTGAACATGCAAAATCAGGATCTTAAAGGTACACTATGTAACCTTTCTAATTGGAGGGTCTGCCAATTCCTTGTCTCTACGGAGATGTTATAGTTTTGTGTGGCATTAAATTGACCTCCTGTATTTATTCAATTACAGACCTTGAAAAACATGCACTTCTCACATATATCTGACCTGTAACTTAGGCTAAAGCAGTCGCCTCCTTGACTCTTTAATGCCATACTGTGGAACGTTCCAGAGAAAGCATCTCCTTGTACACAAACATGTGGCAGACCCTACATCAGAAAAGTTACGGATGGCTCCTTTAACTCTAGACCAAATTTAACGTTTTTGTACGTCCTGGTGCACTGTGCAATAATCTTTTGAACCCCTAACGACAGATGGCTGCAAATTGTACAGATCCTTTAGTCTGTCCTACAAATGGAGCGACATTAAGCCCCATGCAGACAGCGCGCGCAGCAGGTGTCCGTCCTTATTTCAGATGCGATTGTCCAGCACTGTATCGTGTCAAGACGGATCTCTTCACAGTCCGGCGCTGTAACGCAGACAGATGTGCCACCGTTTGTCCCTATTGTTGTTAAAGGGACGGTGGGGGCGAGCCTGACCGGGGCAAGAGCGCAGAGTTTTGGGTTTTGCAGAATGACAAAGACCCCCTGCCCCGGCTGTACACGGGGTGCTCTGTGCTAGCGCGCGGACACACTGGAGGAGATGACCTACAATGCGCAGCGGAACCGGTTGACAAATGGGGTCTTTGACATTCTTCACGAACGTTTTCAAATGGAGCTACTTTCGCGGTAAAATTATGTTCAGCACCCAGAGTCACGTGCACGACACTTACCCAACGTTTTCAGCAGCTCCTCGAAGTTTTCAGAGCTCTTCATCTCCCAGGTGCCGGCAAAGTCGGGGATTTTGCGATCCATTTTATGCGCTGTCAGGTTCAAGTGTGCACAAGTATCACTGTCTGTCCTTATACTGCTCCAAGAGTCCTCAGATGTCCCTCTGATTAGATGTCCTTGTGAAATGTAAGCGGCTGTCCACGTCTGGTACAAGTGCGTAATGCGGTGCGCTCTTGGGCACTGCGCGTAATGAAAAGCGGAGTTCTTAATGAATGGTACGGGGAGCGCGCGGAGATACTTAGACGTACGCCCCTCTCGCGGATAAACACGCCCCCACGGACCCCCTGCGCCAAAGTGCGCTGGTTTAGCGGTGCGCATTTGGAGATGCCTCGTGTCATTTTCTGTTCAAGTCTCTGCAAGTTTAATATACGAAAATATTTAAGCTTTTGTATGTTTTAAGCAGCAAGTTTATATAGTGCTCAAACCTGAGTGCCTTGTGCAATAAATGTACGTGGTTTTATTAAAGCACAAAGCAAAAGGAGAAATTTAATTTGTCAACTGGACAGAGTTTATTTGGTTGAATACGTTTCTCAGCTCATCCAAGCTGCTTCTTCAGTTCTGGTCAGATGCTGGTGGACACTGCTTTATATCTGCCTGAAGGGAGGAGCTTAATTACAATGAAAATTACTCTGAGACACACATATTTAAATACAGTTTCAGTTGGTCAGGTGAGTCTATTCAATATGGAGTGGGAGTGGGGGAGTAGTTAGCAGATCCATTCAGGGCACAAACTTATCTGCACTATTGACTCCGGACTTTGGTGGGTTAAATGCAATTACATTAAATTACACTATTATGTAGGCTACAATTTTCAGTGAATATGTTAACTATTTTTATGTCTGCACAGGAGTTGGATACTGAGAGGAGACAGGGAAACTAAAGAGGCCAAGTTCACTCGTAGTCCACTATGCGCCTGAGCGGTGCGTCATAAAAATAAAAGCGATGGTAATGGGATCCAGCTTCTGGCCTCGACCGGTGGGCTATCCATTTAACGGGGCCTGCGTCAGAGGAAAAGCAGCCCGCGCCCACGAGGGAGGTAACGCGGAGAATAAACCAGAGGTGAGACTGGCGCAGGTCTCTTGGGCCCCCCGCTGCTCGGACGGAAGAAAGGGTCGAAGGGAGGAGAGCCATCAGACAGGCCAGCGGGGCAGGGTCAGGGGCCCGTGGGGTCGGAGGTAGAGCCCTGTGTGTGTGTGTGTGTGTGTGTGTGTGTGTGTGTGTGTGTGTGTGTGTGTGTGTGTGTGTGTGTGTGTGTGTGTGTGTGTGTGTGTGTGTGTGTGCACGCACGTCACTATGATTGATGGCACCGAGACAAAGCCGACGTTAACTATTGACTCCTGATGGATGATTCCATCCGCTACACTCCACGGCGAATTAGCGCGAGGTAACCCGGGTGACAAGAGAGAAAGGGGCATCGGCAACGTGTGCAACAGATAAAGCAGGATGAGTCAGGTTTACCTCTCTTCTGGAGGTGATGGAGGTGAACTGTCTCTGACTGAAATTTGGTTATTTTACGCGCGGCTTTACGCACAGGCACCGCTCCAAATATAAGCTTCTTATCACATCGCTGTTTGATGTGAACAATGACGGCAGTTGTTCTCTTATCGACACACCGCTGTATTGTTGACTTCAGACCGTGTCACAGGCGCTACATGTTCGAACAAGTTCTCCTTGATCCAAACAAAAGAGCGGGGCCATTAGACCCAGGGCTGTAATTTCACTGCAGCCTCGGAGCATTTCCCCGCGTCAGCTGTTTGTCAGTCAGACTCTGACGCACGAGGAGGAGGAAAACCTTTATTCCAGTTTGGTTTCCTTAAACAGTGTCCATGGGGTAGCTATTTGTTGGATAGTCATAAGAGATGGGAAATACAGCAAATGTACAAAATACTAATTTTTACTCAGAACATTTTAATTCTGTTTGTGTACACATGGAACCTTATTTTACAAATCTTTATCACTTTTCAATTATTTTAATCTGGTGTTTTCAGATTGCTTTTACTGCGTAGTTAAACTTCCACCAAGTATTGCCCTTGTGGTTCCAGAAGTTTGTAAATATACCATTTGTAGTAGAGTGATTTCATTGAACAATTGAGACTCTAGTATTGTGTCAGCCATGAGTAGAACAGCCTGCACAATGATTTACTTGGTGCTTACTCAGGGCTCAGACGTGGAGAAGCTGAAGGTGCTATTTGCCCCTAGTGTTTGGAGCAGGGCCGTTTGTCTGCTGTTGCCTTGGTGGTCTGTGGACACAGTCTGCTCCAAAAGAGGGGATTGATCATGCTCCCATCTTAAACGTGACTGATGCAATCACAATGACCACAAAGGAGAGCTGTCTTTGCAGGAGAAATTTATCTTGGGCCTCATCACAGACCAATAGGATATTAGCATACGAGGCTGGCATCCCAACGAACCCATCAAAGGCGGTACTCTGAGCCCGGGGGTATGTGCCACAGAGAGGGGCTGATACAGAGATCCTATGTGTGGATACAAGTGTCAACGTGTGATGACAAAGCACCTCTCCTCATTGAGGAGCAGTGGACCGTACTCTGCTCCGATCAGGCCTTCCCTCTTTTGGTTCATTCCTTCTCCCAACTCTGTTTTATCTCCACCACTTTCTCCCGTCTAGAGGGGGAAGTACTCAGTTACATTTACTTGAGTAGCTTTTTAAAGAAATTTTACTTTTCTGAGTACCTTTCTGGCATACTTTAACCTGAGTAATATTTTGTTTAAAATCGTCACAATCTTACTTCAGTAAAAAGTTTTAAGTCTAAGTCTAAAAGTTCTGGTTACTTTTCCCATTCCCAGGTAAGTCTATAAGTGACAAAAGTTTTGTTCTGACAATATTAAATTATTTTAACATTTGTGTTTCTTGAACCACTCCTTCAGATTAGATTAAGTAAAAAAAAAAAATGGATCTATTCAGAAAATACCAGATTTGGAGTATTATTTCATGTTTTGTCCTTCTAGTTGCATTAACTTTATTAAATTACATATTCGATCTGATTTATGATCTGTGTGTCCAGACAGTTACTCTTATTTGCGTAGTAATTTACCCATAAACCTTTTTACCCCTAATTGAGTATTTGAGTGGATTTTTTGTACTTTTATAATTGAAGTACAAATACTGAGGTATTACACTGACATCTTTCTATTCAAGTCACATTATTTGAAGTAATGGTACTCTTACTTGAGTAGTATTTTTTGTCTACTCTCCTCCTCCTCCTCTTCATCTCTTCCTCCTCCTCCTCCTCTTCATCTCTTCCTCTCCTCCTCTTGCCGTTCTTTTGTTCCTTTGTGGCACTGTGACGCATTCCTGGAGATTGAAAGAAGAGGGAAAGTTAGAGACTGGAGAGCAGGTCATTTTTTATCTCACCCAAAAGAAGACAGTCCCTGAGTCAGCAAAGATCAAAGGCAAACACACAGTGACAGAGATGGATAGAGCGGAGAGAAGAGGAGAGAAGGAAAAGTCTACATGTAAAAAAGAAATAGACTACATTATTACTTGGCTCCTGCAGGGCCAATTTCTCAAAGTTCTTCCAAGTATGTGTCTGTGGTTCACCTTTCTGTTTCTCATGATGGAAGTAACTGATCTCACCTGCACAAAGAACAGAATACTATTAATCTTTCTCACATCACATGGACAATAAATCAGGTAACTAAAATAATCAGAAACTCAATAATTAGATATTTCATGTGTGTACATGCACTAAAGAAATCTCATCATGAAAAACTCCTGGTTACATGTTGTGTTAATTTGTGGAGTTAGGATAGCAGTTTTGCCCTTTCAGTCTTCTTTTTCACATTAGATTTTTTTTTTTTTTTTTTTTGCACAATTGTCCTTTTGTGATTTCATGTAAGTGCTCTGCTGTGCTTTTAAACTCTGAACACCTTCACTAAAATTATTTGGATAATTTCAGATGTGGAACTTTTGATCCTTCTAGAGCGCTAAAGAAACAACATCATTTTGACTGTTTGTTCTGTATTACACAAAACTGACTCATGTGAGCTGTAAGACGTGTTATAATGTTGTTACCTCCTCAAAAACATACTTGAGTTGTGTTTTTTTTTTCCATTCACACATAACCAGAGTACATCTACATTTGCCTTTTCTTCAGTAGAGAAAGGCAAAGAGTATAGAATTTAAAAACACAGTGGAGCACTTCTTGTATTTCCATTTGAGAAAAGAACTCAGTGTGTGTTAAACATGTGCAAATGAAACAAAACACAACTCCAGATATGTTAAAATATTGATGAGGAAACACCATTATAGCATAGATCAAAAACAGTGTAATACGGGCCCTTTAAACCAGATGAAATGCCACTGTGAGGGTAAACAAAAAACACCAGTAGCATTCTCTGGTTTATCATCCACATGACCTCTATAAAACACAGCACCTCGATGACCTCGATAATCCCAGATGTGAACTTGACCCTGGACTTCCCCGACGCCACTTTCTGGAAGTCATTATCGCTGACCTTTGACCCCATAGGAAGTTATTGGTTTTAGGTTGACATGCACACAGAGGAGGGCCACAAACTCACTGTATTTCATTGGCGTTAAGTAGAAAGAATTGGGGAAAACATATTTGGCAGTGTGTGTTTGTACAACGCTGTGATCTCTTGGCATGATGACCAGCGGAAATCATAAGGGTTCAGTTAAATGTTTTACAGTTTATATGGAAACAAAAGATGGACATTGCAGTGAATTCTTAGTTCCAAGTTAAGTTATTAAAATGTATTATAAAAGTTCCAAATGTGATTACATTATTAATAAGGATGTATGATCAATGTTATAATGTTGTTTCCTCATCAAAAACATAGTCGGAGTTGTGTTTTGTTTCATTCACACATAAATGTATAGATTGTAAATAGTTGATTGGCGATATAAAATCTAAATCAGATGCCCTCCCAAACGTGTCCATCTATCATAATCAAAACAAAAATGACAGTAAAAAAATACAGGACCTTGTGACCGTTTGTGCTGAGTTAAGTTGTCTAATTTGTAAATCATTTGTGAATGGTTGTTTTCTATTGGATTTTTACAGTGTGCAAACTTTGACTTCTAACCCACACAGGAGTTTCTGTCTTGCAGTCATAGTTAAAGTCCAAGATGATAAATAAGAAAATACTTCCTTTTGTTTGGTGCCTGCTTCATCCCATAAGAGACAACATCATTCATAATGAGTTGTGTTCATAAAAATCTAGACTTTTATGTAATATTTCAGATGGAGGGCTATGGCTATGGTATGTTGAATATTGTTGAAAAAAAATAATGAGATAAAAATCCTAATATTGTGACTTATTTCTTTGGGTCCACAAAATTTCCATTATGAATATATGGTTTAAAATCCATTCACATCTTTGTTTTTGGATGATGCCACCACTTTTTAAGCTATTTTGATCAAACATAATTTTACATTGTTCATTTTTGCCAACGGAAAAGACAAGGAACTTTCTGCCTGTTTCTACCCAGGCTCAGCAATTACAGAGATATTAACCATAAAGCGGTCCAAACATCTGCATTTTGAAAACAATAAATCTCATTTCAACACTGAATCCTAACCTGTCCTCCAGCTCAGCTCAGAAACAGAGATGCACCGACACGGATATCGGATATCGGATATTGGATATCGGCTTTGAGGATATCTGTTCTGATATCAGCTGCTGTCTCAATTTGGTCTATAAATTGGTGTAATAAGATGATTTACTGGCCAGTGTTAGCCCAAAATGTCTCATAATATTAACTTTGTTTTTTACAAAGCTACTCTGTAGTTACAAAACACATTTGGATCATTTTTCCCTTATGCTGTGTGTGTTTAGGGAAATAAATTCTGTTTTCCGTCTCTGCGCTGGTATCGGCTGATACCGGGTAAAGCCAAAATATCAACATCGGTATCGGAACTGAAAAGCTGGATCCCTAGTTTGACATTTGACACTGATATGTTTTTAATTAGTTTGTTTAATGGGAAAGTATCTGTGGTAAATATTATAGTTTTACATCAGTGAATGTGAAGAACAAATTAGTGAAAAAATAGAAAATGTCGCTGTTCTGAAAAGGTATCCTGCTATCTATGTCAACAATACACAAAATTCAATCAAAAATGCAGAGACAATAAGCTACTTCTAATGAAATGAGAAGTCTAACCTGTCTTAATTACTTTCAGCTATAGGGGCAACTTGAATTGTTCAGTGGGAATATATTGGATCACAACTTGACAAATCTGCCAACACATACCTCAAATGTTGATAAAAAATAATTGTCCAGATTCCTATCTATCTCACACTTCATTCATTTTGACCTGAGCCCCACTCCCCCTGCAGCCCCTCTTTCCCCTGCAGCCCCTCTTTCCCCTGCAGCCCCTCTTTCCCCTGCAGACCCTCTTTCCCCTGCAGACCCTCTTTCCCCTGCAGACCCTCTTTCCCCTGCAGCCCCTCTTTCCCCTGCAGCCCCTCTTTCCCCTGCAGCCCCTCTTTCCCCTGCAGACCCTCTTTCCCCTGCAGCCCCTCTTTCCCCTGCAGACCCTCTTTCCCCTGCAGACCCTCTTTCCCCTGCAGCCCCTCTTTCCCCTGCAGACCCTCTTTCCCCTGCAGACCCTCTTTCCCCTGCAGACCCTCTTTCCCCTGCAGCCCCTCTTTCCCCTGCAGACCCTCTTTCCCCTGCAGACCCTCTCTCTGTGCAGTCTGTGCTCCTCATTATTGCTCTCATTTGTTATGAGTCTGGACAGCTGACTCACGGCTCGATCAGACAAGGTGAAGCTGTTGTAGGTTAAATGCTCATTCTGCCGTTTTTATAAGAAGTGTGATTCATGTGTCTGGCTCACAGTGCGTTTATTTTTCCATTTTTGTGCATTGTCAGAGGGAGAGGCTGAGGAGGTTAGAGAATAGAAGAAGATTAAAGGGATTATTAAAGAAGAAAACGCATGCGAGGATTGCATGGAGACCAGAATACACATCACGCATAGCATAGCATGATTTCAGAATGATGAGAAAATAGGACCATTGCCATAGCGATTACTAATTCCAAAAATATTATAGGTTTTAAATGAGAAAAAAGTCCTTAAAATGGTGCAGGTAACAGGAAGCTAAAAACCATACTCTACTTTCCAAGATCAGTTACTTGCATTTAAAATCAATGGTTTTGGTTGGAGAAAATTATATGTTTTTGGTAGGCAACCTATGATACTACACAATTTAAATAAAAAAATCAATGTCCAGATACTAATTTATACTAATACTAAGCAGTTACATTCATGCTATTGTTCCTTAGTTGAAAATGACATTATTATTGTGTACAGTGATGGTTGTAATATGGAGAGGCTGAAGGAGACAGAAAGCACAACAGTGAGTCTTATATTATAGGAGATGTTTCAGGAATGGTAAATGGCGTTCTAAAATCTTCAAAATATGCAAATAAGTCTACTAAAACTCCCACTACTGTCACCTATGTAAAATAAAGAATAGAAATAG